>OW799211.2:6820000-7445000 GCA_941918905.2 Xestia sexstrigata | reverse complement strand
ACTTATGTCTGTGTTTATTTACAAAAGCAACACACGAGACATAGTTTTAACTTTTAAGTTACGGCAGTACATAATGCAGAGATAAGAGGATTACGTCTATCAACTTGAGATAACTTCATATCAACATTAACTTGACATGCGCAATGCAAACAGAAAACACTTGGGCCTATAAATCTACTTAAGGAAATATTTAACTGTTTTGTTTTTAATACAAGCTTTACGGCGAAGAAAGACGTACATACATCTAAACATAAACAATAAATAGAAAACATAAGATACTTGATTCTAAGACACTAAACACTTTCTTACACTAAAGTATGACAAAAGTGTACTTACTGTTATCACGCAACAATTACGAAAGCTCCAGTTATCAACGATTATGTAAAAGAGGGCGCGCTCGCGCCTCCGTCCTGCCACTTTCCCTTAACTCCCGCCAAATCCGTAACACGTCCCCAAGTCACTCAAAGTGCACTCAATCCTCCGTATGAAACAGTCAAACACAGTCAATAAACACACCGGTTGAAAAAGTTTGTATGAACTATGAACAAAATGTTATTTAAGTTCGTGTGTGTATGCGCGCGCCGGGTTGTGGCGGCGCGTCCGTTGCGTGACTCCGCCCGTGCCGTACTAGAGTGGCGAGCAGCGAGAACCGGCCACGGCTACCGAGTTGAGGACAAGTCGCCGGCCGCCGCCGCCGCCCGCCAGCCTGCCAACCCGCCAAGCCCCAAGCCTAGCTCGCCCGCTGCCCGCTTACTTACACACATGAAGACCCACTATACTACCTATAACCAACCCATTCTTATTGCACGTTTTATCGCAGTGTCGACTTTTTGTAACGACTGGATTATGCGCCTCTAAAACCCTCAGAGTAGACTTTATACTGACGCTAATTTCAACTTTCGGATATAAACTCCGCCACACAAAGAGTTTCTTTATCGAGTGATATAAATTTTATGTCTGATATGTAGTGTACGTACCTCGATAAAGATCGAACTAGAGTATAATTTTGTAAGATACGGTATAATGGAGTAAACAAATCGAGCGCCTTGCTCGAAGTTTCATCTGAAAGTTAAATAAGGAGTGCTGTAACTCCAACATCTGGCTGGCCAAAGTTCGATGAGTATTTGAAGATTCGATTCTGAAAGTTTACTCGTCGAACAAAGGTCGACGCTACTGGTTTTAAAACATCTTTTAGTTCTGCGAAAGCTTCACATCGCGTGATGTAGGTACAGGGGCGAACCCTACGCGTCCGCCGACTTGCATGTAATTACTAACAGAAGGAGGTTTGCTTCTTTTCGGGGCCAACGCGTGACTTATAGCCGACCCTCCACCTTAAAAATGTCATTATAAGGTAATAAAGGGCACGTAACATAAAGTTGTAAAAGTATAAAGTTCTTCGAAAACAAATCAAAACACCCTAAGGCTCGATATAAATCTAACCATCAAAGCTATGAATAATCGCTACGGAATTATCTCACCGGCAACAACAAAAATTTGCTATTAATATGTCATTTGAATTGTAATTAAGACACAAATAAAATATTAATCAATTTTCCGTGTCTATATTATAATGACTACGACAAAAGATGAGATAAAAAAATTGAAATATACATAATGTATGCAAATTAAGTCAACCGGGTTGATTTTGGAGAGCGGTGACGCGCTTAGAAAAACGTATCTTCTTTATTGCGAATGGAGGAATGCAACAAATATAAAGACATAAATAAAGTTCTGTGTTCAGTGTTGTGGGGCGACTCCACGGGTCGGCTGGCCGACAATGGTTAATCAAAAGGCCGTATCTCATTCTGCGAGACCTTGCCGGGACTGGACGTTACGTTATTTCGATTTCATTTGCAACTTGCGTTCTCGTGCGCGTAGTTTTTTACAACTTGTTGCTGAACGCGCCCACAGGTCATGCCTTGATCCCGGAGCCTTTGTTATTCCCGGAGAAATATGAGCCGAAGTCGGCAGGTACCTACGAATAAATGGGATTCTTTTGAGGTATATTGAAATATCTCTAGGCGATGCTAAGAAACAGGGAGATTAATTCTCGAATGATGAATGGTAAACGTAAATCTTGTTCGTAATTTACTCCTTGCTAGTTATCGCCTTTGTTTCGTATGTTATTATTACAAATGGAGTAGAATATTTTAGTAACAAGATATCACTTTTATAGGGGAGTTGTTTAGGAAGAGTTCCGTGTCATCGCTCATTGTTCTGTTGGTCCGTTACTCGGTTAGAGTATCTTTTTATTTTCGTAAACAAGCGGGGGAGTATAGAATGGATTTGTTTTCTTTTTGTAACAAAAAGTAATTACTAGTCACGAATCTCGTGGCCAGCGAAGCGGGTGCGCGTCGAGATTAATTGAATTCTTAGGTGTGAAGAGATGGAGCCGAGAGGGGGCGGACAATCCTCACACTTTTTAGATAAGGAGATGTAAGATAGGAGCGGCAGCGACATAATGTATGATCTGCGCGATAACGGTCCAAGTGATTGTGTTAAATGTAGCTTCACTTTTTATTTTGTATTTTTATGCTTTTGAAATTATCATATCATCAGCTGTATTGGAGGTTCTGTTGACCTTTATGTGAAACGGTAGTCCAACAGAGTTTTATTTGTTCCATTAGTGAAGAACGGAAAAAAACAATTTTTTATTTACAAAAACCCGCAGAAAACGTGCTTTCGTATTATTTTATTCTTGTAATAATTTATTTACTACATCAATTTAATTTCAAGAGGTCAATTCAATGACTTAACTAAAGCTTTGGTCCGCTATCGGTTCTTTGGTCCCAAGTTTGATCTCCAGTTCAAGCTATGGGTTAATTGGACTTTACTAATAGGAATCTCAGTTATTGCCGGAGATTAGAACTGTATCCGATAAATTGCAACAAGCTCGCTGCTCAGTACATATACGAATCAAATTAAGCTGGCAACAGACTTCTAACGCACAATGCTGCGCGACTTCTCATTGGTTACATTTCTTATTGTGAAGCAACGTTTCGTCGTTTTAACCAATGAAAGCGCGTGGTGTGGTGATAGGTGTTACAAGTATGTTTCAGCCTTAGTCTGTAGGAAGGACCGTTATTGGCGATCTGTAGGTTTACAATGATATGAGTCTCGTCTACTGTTTCGCTTGTTTATTTGTATGAACATTGAGTGTAGATTTATATCGAAGATGTTTCTAGAACATGGCTGTCGTTTCCTGAAGTTTAAACTAATTATGAGATTGGTAATGTCTTTTGTGTTTTCCATAAATTTTACAGATATATACGTAAGTGCCGAGGCTTGTTTCTGAAGAGTTAAGAGTAAAGATGGGCTTAATTACGTGTAAAGCTTGCGATGAACGTGTGAAGCTTAGCCCCATTTTCTTCAAGCTCTTTTTATTGAATATTTTTTTTAGGACAAATAAGATTTATCATCCAATTTTCTTAACAGATACCAATTCTTAACTAGATAGTGCCATTCTATCAATTATTATCTATTGGTAGAATGACACTTTGTTATCTTTAAATATAGCAATGATGGAAAAGTCAGAAATGAATAGGACTGACTTAAACCTAATTAAAACTTATGCCAATTTAAAACAAAAAAAAAAAAATTTGCAGCAGACCTCTTAGAAGATGGCGGGACGAGTTTAACAAGACTAACAAGACTAGCGACCAGTGGTCCACATTGGTCCTAGATCAAAACCACTGCAAGTCATGGGGAGAGGCCTTTGCTCAGCAGTGGAATGACCCAGGCTAATAAATAAATAAATATTGCTGGACATTACACACAGCGCCATCTAGTGCCACACTAAGCAACGAGGCTTGTGTCGTGGACACCAGATAGTTGATATACTACATAGATACTTTTTGTTTGTAAATACATACTTATTATACATATAAACATCCATGACTCGGAAACAAATGTCCATGCTCATCACACAAACATTTTCTCTTACCAGGATTCGAACCCGGGACCCTAAGAACGTAAGACAGCGTCACTACCACTGCGCTATTCGGGTCGTCGAGTCTTAATAGTATCAGTAGGTATATATTTATTTATTTATATGACCCTATTGAAAGTCTTTGAAAGAAATACTCACTTAGAAAACCGCGTTCGCTTCTAACTCAAACTAAAACTTTGTCCCGTCTCAGAGGTCCATCATCACTTGAATGTACGACGCCCGCGCAGCCGATAGAATCGTAAAATATATACTTTATCACATATATTAAACGACCAGATTATAATTACATGCCAGGAACTTGAGACAAGCCGATGGGACGTATGCGCATGTGGTAATATGCCACATGTAATATGGCCATAGATAAGACATTGCTTATAGGAAGGGAAAGTATTTTATTATGATTAATTAAAAATATCATAATAATATATTTATACATATTAAATAACATCATTCCTGAAATCCCCGAAGAGTTAGGCAGAGAAGTACAGGTACACCCCCATTTCGCCAGTTACGTTTTAAGTCCCTCGTAATAGGGGGTGAACCCATTACCTTCAACCGGGCATATATCCAGGCTCCGTGCCTGCTATTGCGAAATTTCTTATGGAAAAACCCATTAACACTTTGCTCGACAAATCCAACATTATGGTGTGTATGTCGAAGTTCGACATACGACCATTCCTACCGATATCAATTCTGGATCAATCGGCGAAGAAATGGTTAACTAAAGTAGCCTAAAAATAGTTCATGAAGCTATTGTATGTGTGGCACTTAGATCATTAAAAGTTTTTCCATATAACCAGAGCCATGTTCAAAAAAACTTAAGCTACATCTTTAATAAATAAATAACACAGATACAATTTTATCTTCCACTTATCATTACTAACGACACTTAGCACGTTTTTTAAAAGTTTTAATGGTTTGCGTGGGTACAGAAAGGATTAAAAAATTAATGTCGATTATTGATGTCTGTCATTTCTCAAACTGCTATTATAAATGAGATCAATCCAACAAGCGGGCGTTTTTTGCGGAACATGGATAAAAAATGGAGCTAGGTACACGAAATCCCGCTATTGTCGTAAATGGAAAAGTTTTGTTGTTTTGAGTGGGTGATGGACGTAATGTCAGATGAAAAATCTGGGTTTAAAGCAAAAACCATATTTAGCTAAATATGTTAGCTTTACTTTTTATTGACAGCCCCGGTTTAGTGGTCGCAAGGGCGGCTGCTTTGCTTGGGGTTCATCATCATCATCATCATCATCAGCCTATAATGTTCCCACTGCTGGGACACGGCCTCCTCTCAATGAGAGGGAATGGGCTATAATCCACCACGCGGGCCCAGTGCGGGTTGGTAGATGTCACATGTCTTGAATTTTTGGTTAGGGTTCAGGGCTCGAATATTAGATCGGGCAGTGATATTGGGTTTTCCCACTAGTAATTTGTCATTAGCAACCCGGAGTTTGAAAGATGGTAATGTGGCGCCATTGAACACGTGAAGCCGTTGGTCCTGCGCCTGATTTCTCCCTGGTGGTGATTGAGAAAGAAGTGAATTATCATCAACTGAGACAGCCAAATGTGATGGGTGCGAAGTTGCGAACCCGAACAACAGATCTAAAAAAAAAACAAATTAAGAGGCCGTCCAGTAGCTGTAATAAATATGACGCTAGAGCGAAGTGTGTTCAACTATTACAATCCAAATGATTAAGCATAATCCACAATTTACCTCAAAAATCAACAAATCGACGAAAAAAGCCTTGAACACGATTGTGTAATTCTTTAGTTTCCGGCAAAAATTACGCAATGTACGTAACTCTTCACAATCGATTATTTCACTCTTGAAGAGTTGTAAGTGAAAAAAAATCTATGTCAACCACTCGTTGTACTGTCGACTGTCAGTAAAGATCTAAGAAACGATCTACAGTTAAAACGATCGACACATCAAATTAACTGTTTTGTTATGTCGCTATTGTGGCCCAGATTTTTGATTAAATCGTGATTTAGACGGCAGTGATTATGTATGTAAGTCGGGGATTATTGTGGATAGATTTTGCAATCAAATTGCTCTGTAAATTACGTCAATCAGTCAAAGATTTTAGATTGGTAACACACACACATTGGTGAATGGAGAAGAATGACAGAAGAAAGGGAAGGCAGAAAGGGAACAGTGGGTTATTTCAGGTTGAAATGATGATGATGAACCTATAACGACTTTTATAACTAAAATATTATCTGGTGTATAGGAATCGGTTTTGGTCCTTCAACACACACACACCCCCAATGGCAGTCAGAAACTACAGAACATCAATGTTTTTTACAACTTGCACTGTCGCTGGGATTTCTTCTGTGATTATCAATTATTCTGAGATCCCGATATTTCGACGCTGTTGCAAGCGCCAAGATCGCGGGATGACTGAAGAATGCGGGTGGATGGTAGGTTATTTAATAAATTGGAAGATATCCCGTGACTGTGTCTGTTCACCTTTTGTAGTTCCTTCTAGTTTAATTAAAGTGTGCAAATTCCATAAATGCAACAATCGCTTCGCAATAGTATCAATTATACTTAATATAATTGAAATAGGATAGTAAAAGATTAGTCCCTTCCCATCTAGCATTTAAACAATTCCATTTATATCAAACGACAATACCACCAAAATGTCAAACGTGCCACAGGGACCAATAAGATCAATCAATTCCAAACAGCCGAGTGTTCCCGAAAATTTACGAGCCCGTATACAGGGTGTAGTATATATCGACTAAATTTCAATCATGTGCTCGATCCTATAGCGTTGATAGAAAGGCGTGTGCCCACGCATAAAATCAGTGGCTGCACACTGATTCTTGATTACGGTGAACGAAAGCGTGTAAGTGCAGTGTCAAACGTTACATTACATTATACAGATACTTGTTACTGTAACTGACGGTTGTGAAATTAGTAAGTAAGTGTATTATAGCTATGGACAATTGTATGGTTGAAGTAATTTGCGTGGATTGTGAAATTTTGTTTATATTATTCTTTGACAAAGATTGGTTTCGAAAACAAGCGGAAAGTCCAAAGTTGCGAAGTAAATAAGCTGGAAAGGAACCTAATACCGTACAATAAACTGGATGTTGACGGATGGAGAGGGAGAGGTAGATCAAGAAAACGATGGATAGATTGTGTGAGGAATGGTATGAAAGAAAAAGGAGTAAATGATAGCGTGACGGTTGACAGAGGAGAGTGGAAGAAAAAAACGCGTTGCGCCGACCCCAAGTGACTTACGACACGGAGATGACCCTGCAATTAACTGGATAATACTTGTAAGCTTTTGATTACCTGAACTATTCTATCTTTGAGTCAGTAATGGAAGATGCTTTGGCAAAACTTGTAACTGGTAATAAACCAATAATTATCTGTGGTGACTTTAATGTTAATATCATAGAGAATAATGTGAATAGCAGTAGATTCTTAAGTCTCTTTAAATCATTTAATTTGTCAAATGTGTTTTCAGAACCAACTCGAATTACTACAAATACTGCTACATGTATCGATAATGTTTTTTGTTGCTGCGATTACTTAGATAAATCCATCGTAAATTACCTGCCTTCATATCATAGTGGTCAGACCGTTACTTTCGCGTACAATATACAATTACAAAGAATTCAGATACAAACTAGACAAATAACACCCAGCAATCTAGACAAATTTAATAATAATTTAATTAACAAGTTAAGTATACCGGGTCATATTAGAAACAAAGTAAATGTATTTTATGAAGAATTCTTTTCGGTAGTGCACACCGAATTTAATAATACTTTAAAAAAGAAATCTAAAACTATTGGCCCAAAGTTTATTTTCAGTGACTGGGCAACAATCGTTCCCTACTTTTCCTAATACCCTGGTATTAGGAAAAGTAGGGTAACGATTGTTTGAGCTATACGGCCTTAAGCCTTACATCAACACTGAAGCTTTTAATAAATATGTTGCTACTTACTCGAAAATTTTTAAAAACACTTGCAAGGTAGCCAAATCCTTATTCATTAGCAACAAGATTAAATCAGCCGACAACAAAATAAAGACGGTTTGGAAAATTATCACCAATGAAACAAATAGAAATAAAAAACAAGGTAATGACTTCACACTAAAGACATCGTGTGGCCTTTTGAGCTCCAACAATGAAGTTGCTCAAGAATTAGTAAATTTCTTTACCAGTATCCCACTTAAAACTACAGAAACCTTAAATTCCTCTGCCTTGCTCTCTATTGATTTATTGAAAGCGGACGTTTCAGCCTGTCCAAATGAATTTAAATTTCAGCATATAAACCCCTTAACAGTCATAAAAGGTTTTAAGCAAATCAAGATCAAATTAACGGAAGATCTATGGGGTATGTCTATCAAAGCTTGTACCTCAATTATTGAGACTGTAGCGCCGTATTTAGCCTCAATATTTAATTTGTGCGTGGATCAAGGGGTCTTCCCAGATCTAATGAAATTCAGTAAGGTAATACCGCTTTTTAAATCTGGGGACAGTAAGGACACCAATAACTATAGGCCCGTATGCGTGTTGCCGGTTTTCAGCAAGGTGTTTGAAAAGATAATGCTCAATCAAATGCTTAACCATTTTAACACCAATAAAATATTACACGAGCAACAGTATGGTTTCACCAAAGGACGTTGTACAACTGACGCCGGTGTCACTTTATTAAAATACATATTTATTGCGTGGGAAGAGGCACAAGATGCCATAGGAATCTTCTGTGACCTTTCGAAGGCATTTGATTGTGTAAATCACGAAACCCTGATCTTGAAACTTGAGCATTACGGTTTGGGTAAACTTGCGCTCAGTTTAATAAAATCGTATTTGAATGATAGACAGCAGCAGGTACAAATAAATGGAGTCAACTCAAAAATGGGTGTACCACAAGGTTCGATATTGGGTCCCTTCCTCTTTTTAGTGTATATTAATGACCTACCCCATTTATTTAACAACCATCCGCATATGGTGTTGTTTGCTGACGATACTTCTTTAATATTTAGGATAAACAGACGTGCCACTAATCTTGACGACGTAAATAACGCCCTACTGCAGGTCCACAATTGGTTTACCACCAATAATTACGTCGTACTAAATGGAAAAAAACTAAGTGCATTAGATTTGCTCTGCCAAATGTCAAAAGTAGTGATTGTGACATAATATTGAATCAAGAGAAACTAGAATTTGTCGATAAACGGGTTTTCTTGGGAATCACGCTCGATTCAAGGTTACAATGGGGTCCTCATTTAACATCTCTTGCAGGACGGCTGAGCTCAGCAGCACATGCTGTTAGAAAAATCCGTCAATTTACTGATATTGATACCGCGAGGCTAGTCTATTTTAGTTATTTTCATAGAATTATGTCATACGGTATTTTACTATGGGGACGGGCTGCAGACATCGAGTCTATATTTATTCTGCAGAAAAGAGCCATCAGAGCCATTTATGAATTACGTAGACGCGATTCTCTAAGAGAACTGTTTAAGGAAATTAATATCATGACAGTACCTTGTCAATACATCTAAGAAAACATCATGTACGTTAGGAAAAACGGCATTTATTCAGTAGAAGAGGTGACAGACACCACTATAACACTAGAAATAGGGACCAACTAGTTCAGCCAGGTTTCAGGCTAGCTAAAGTAGATTCATCTTTCATGGGGTACTGCTTGAAATGTTACAATAAAATACCTCCCCACATTCTTCAACTGAACGAGACGAAATTTAAATCTTGTATAAAACGCACACTATGTAGGCAAGAATATTATAAGTTGGGGGATTACATTGATGATAAAATTGCTTGCTGGTCCTGCTCCACAACCATAGGGGGGGGGGGGGGCTAATTAATTGATTGTTCGGGTCGGGCATTATTTGAGTCCATTGACACGTAAAGAAGAAGATGAAGAATTGATTCCCATGTTAATGTATTGTGGAAGCTGCAGAAGATTGTAAAAATATACTTGCATTATATAGATTCCAGTTCTTAGTATTATATTATTGCATAGCACATGTGTGAGTACTTTGTACTGTTCAGCCACCATTTACATTTATTTATCTTTCATTGACTTGAATATGCCTTGGTGGCTGAGAGAATTTCATGCTCACTTGCTCGCTCAATGTCTCGCTGATGGTGGCGGGTGTTTCGGGTCATTTAGTTCCCTTCAATATGGTTGAGTTGAATGGCGCCGGTACATGCGTCATGTTTGAGAACGGGCGCTGTCAGTTGGGACTGGTCATCTCTTAGCTGCCAAGGTTCATTTTAATTACTTTATTCGTAAATTGTTGATCTAATCTTTTACTCTGGACGCTCTTAGTGTGCACGTCTTTCTACATCGTTCTCACATATATGTATAATCTCAAAATTAATGATGTAACCAAGATTTTGTAACAATATTTTGATTTTAAAAGAGCGTCCATGGAGTTTCTTGCCCGTTCTTCTCCATAGAGATCTACGCTAGGGAATGGGCAACTACAGTACTTTCTCAAGTTATTATGCCTTGTGACTGGGACTGTAGCTTTGATTTTCTTTTTTGTATTTTTGACATTCAAAAGTGCCGTAATGGTCTAATTGAAATAAATGCTTTGAGTTTGAGTTTGAATTTGAATTCCATACAAAAAAAAAAATGATAAAAATAGAAAGAAGAAAGAAGAAAGAATGAAAAAATCTTTATTCATCCCAGGGACATGACGTGCATACAAAATTTGAAAACAGAAACAATAAACATAACACATACAGACAAAAACACATAACACAAAAAACACAAATAAAGACATAATGGCTTAATTTAAATTGGTGTTTATATTGCAACTTTATTGATCATTGCGTGATTACTGCTGATAATCAACATATATCATTCGCGAAGAAACTATTCAATTTTAATGGTTGTTTCTATACTTTTGATTCTGTTTGCGTTATCCATTAACGATGCGATAACCGTCACGCCCGCGCCCGTAGGTTTGACAGCTATAGTTTGTCAATCACGGCAAATTGACAGGGGCGAGCTTTATCCCTTCCCTACGAATTCGAATTTTTCAGCCCCTGTTTTTATGTGGCCATTAAAAATATATAGAACTACTGTTTTCAATCTTGTTCAATCAATACTGGGTCTATATAGTATCAGATGGTTATGATTTTAAAGGAGCTCGTATAATAACAACCGCTCGGGTCGATCGTTAGGTTAAGCCGTGCTTGCCTAGGTTGGTCTGTGGATGGGTGACCACCCCTTACATTCCAAGTTCCTCCGTGCCTCGGAAAGCACGTTAAGTCGTTGGTCCCGGCTGTCATTTGAAGATCTTTGACAGTCGTTAGGTAGTCAGAGGCCCAAAAAGTCTGACAACCAGTCTTACCAAGGGGTAGGTATCGTATTACTCGGTACTAACTGGGTTGTTGAGGTCAGATAGGCAGTCGCTCCATGTAAAATATAGATATATTCAGCTGCATCCGGTAAAACTGGAAGCCGACCCCAACATAGTTGGCTAGGCAGATGATGTGATGGTTATGATTTTGAATGGTACGTCTACCGTATGCTTATTGAACTTTAGGCTGTGGTCCAAAATAAATATATGTGATGAAATCAATAAATACAAATGTATAGTTCGCTATGCAATTGCAGCTTGAAGCAGCTGTTCATGACTGCTTCAAGCCTATGACCGAAATGCGAGCTCTGACTCAATCAAAGAGCTGAACTAAACCAAAATGAAGTCCAAGGCTAATATGGACTCTTATTAGCCTTGAACAGTAACAAAGAGAAGAAATGACAGCACATGGATATGAGACTTCTTCTTCTAACTCTTATTCTTAGCGAGTCGATGGATGGTAATCTAAATTGAGCCGGCTCCGAATTTGGCTATAAGTCAAGTTTTGTTTTGGTTTGGTGGATAATAAATTGAACCCAGGTCCTCATGCCAAGCGGTCGCGCTTCAAACCACTAGACCAACGACACAATAATAAAGTACCGTGGTAGTTATAAAGCCATTTCAGTTTACTACAAAATGTCAAACATCTCAAAATAACCTGACTCATGGTATTTACGCGGAATTGTGGACAACTGAGTTTTTCATTTTAAAAACACGGCGTATTATTATTGTTATTTTGAAGTGGCAGCCTTGCACTTTGCAGCGCTCGCTTCGATTTCATCTTTGTGCGCAAGTGTTTTTACACTCTTCACGGAATTTGTGTAGGAAGCGGTTGTTGTGGAGCGTGAGGTCCTAAGTTCGATTCCCACCCCGAGTAAAGTGTGTATGAGTATCTATTCCCGTTAAGTATTTTGCAGTAGCACCCCGGAGTTTGGAAGTTGTAACCACAGCTGTTCTTGTAACAAATGTTTGATTTCCATAACATTAATTTCAAGCTTTGATATGCTTCATAATGCTTTCTTCAATATCTTCAAGATTTCTACTTATTCCAGTCATAAATTCAACGGATTTGCTAATTGATATTAAAGTAGTACTTTACTTTTTTACTATTAAAGTACCTATAAACTAAACGCCCCTCGAAAATTTGAATATTTCACAACTTAATCAGGCAATGATCCAATAATAATTCCACCTATTATGAAATAACCATAAAAGCAATGTAATTAATTGCATATCATTATAAATTACTATAAGTATACAGGTCACTACACTACTACGCCTCCCCATATAAAGTCATTCATTAAGCAAGGTCGAATCGCAAAAGGACTAAACATGCGTTATATTCGCGCAATCCAATCGCCATTTTCTTATTAGCCTCGTATACTCCGATCGTCCTTGTCAATGCTACAAATAGAGGGTTCCCACGCGACTTCACAAATGAATAAAGCTCGTTGTAACCTTTATTATTACGACTGCGATTGGCTATCCACGGCCTCACGATACCAGGGATTTATCGCGAGGACTCTCTGAGGTCCAGCTATAAACCGATATGCGCTTCTAGGCCAACCCTATACACAAATTTATGACTATACAAGCTGTTCTTTTTTTTCCAAGAGGATTTTTTGAATTTGGATTTTATTACTTTTTAATGGTGAGCATCCTTGTAAGGATCTTTGTTGAGTTGGATTAAAGCGGTGTTAGCGCTTTTGAAGCTGTTGGTGAATTAAGAATTTTTTCACAGTTCTTGGTAAAAATATTCACTTAGTTACGTATTAAAATTTTAATAGGTTTAAAGTTGTTTCCGATGATTTAATGGGTTAAAAATTTAAACATTTCAGCCAGTTCATTCATTCCACGAAAAAGATGAACAATACCACCTCTATAAACGAACCATCACGTTCAAACTTTTTACACCAAATCTTCCAAACAAATTAAATCTCAGCAGCAAAAAAGCCTCAACTAAATAAGAATGAAGCGCTTTATCGCTGGACGTTCATTTTGTTCTATATCCTTGAGTTTTTTGGTGTCTAAAGCGAAGTGGGATCCATTAAGATAGGTCAGACGATACGCCTTCGGAATGCCATACTTCTCACTCCTCACTCAAATGGTTCCGTCGATCGAAACGGACTGAGTGGCGGCAAATAGTTCGACGATGATATTTTCCTGATTGCTTTCAATTTCCTTTTGCTGTATCTTTTTTAGGAATTCCTTTGATTTACTTTGTTTTAGGAATAAATATCCGGGTAGCAGATGAAATTGAATAGCCTCTCGAACTCGAAATAATGTTCATGACGAGGCATCTTCAATGTCTTTTTTCAAATGAATATTTTAAACTCGACCCAAATCTAATTTATAAAAAACAAAGAAGCTTGACACACTATGGATAACTTAACTTTCTATCCCATCTATTCTATAGGACGAAATGAAACCCATCCATCGCATGGCCTCAAATGAAAAAAGTCAATAAGCTGTCAGCTCACCTGACGATAATCCGTTACATTTGACGCCTTCGATAGACAGCCGAAGGGCACCAAAGCATTGACCTTGTAGAATGAGACTGGCCCACCTACGCATCTCTGGAACCCATCCACATCAACCAGATATCTTGAAGCATTCTCTGTCACTGCAGCACTGACACCGGTCCGATTAACCACATCCCACATTACGAAAAATCCTAAATAACTTAAAATAAAAAAACCAGACCACTTTGTCGGCGCTTTTATTACAGGTTTTGCAAGCCGCATCTTACGAAACATTTTTATCTAATAACAAATCAGCGGTCCCCTATAAAGAATTTATTTTAGCTGTCTAGTTTAGTGCACAAACATGAAGTTCATACAAATTCTTTTGGCCAGCCGTAAGCGGGCGCATTATATTATATGTTACACATTAAAACACAGCAAATCCTTCCTTATTCTGTCTACACACGAACAGTTACTTCGTAGTAACGATCCATTAAATTATTATCACCGGGACCAGCGAAGCCGTGAGCATATTGTTTTCCTGTATCAATTTCTACTTAACTATACAGTTCCCCGTTTATCAAAAACTAGAATCTTAATAACATAAAAACTTTGTCAACGACCATTACAGGAAACTTTAGAGAACTTTAGAGTACCGTTTCAACGCCTTTAAGACAACTTGGAAACAATTTAGAGTGAAGTAAAACGAGCTTTTACCTCCCTCTCGTCTAACCGTCAGTCGAGTCGGGTAAATCACCGCTTTAGGGTAATATTTATAGTGGTGTGTATTACCCGTCTTCAAAATTTATGAGACGTATTACGGTGTCATTACGACGTAAAATAGACGTCGATGCGTCGAGGGGTAACATTCTCGTATAGTGACAAATATATTAAATTCAAAAGCAATAATGTTGCTAGAGGAATGCCTGCGGCAAGTTTCATCTGAATATTTTAAATATATGAGCTACGCGTGGTTGACCGGTTATGCCAATATCTCAATTTGCGGTTGAAGATGCGGTGAAGGCTCGCTGATGCAACAAACCGATGAACGCAACAGATCAATAATGTCGGACGTGACTTATAATCGGTTCTGTTATGTTTAAAAGATAAAATATGAAGGTTTATGAGGGGTCTTTGAACCGGCGTTTATAATAGCATTGACATTGCTTCGGAATTTTAATATGATGAGATATTATTGTAAGATGTATGGTGACCGTAAAAATGCAATCGATGTCTAATAAATCGGGCTCGGTAACGGCAGTATTAAATGTAACGTATGTTATTTTTTCACGGGATGAGCTCAATTCCGAGGGGACTTACGTGAATAGGTATCATGTTACGGACATTACATGAAGATTACAATAGAGTATATAGGCAGTTCCGTCCATAACAATATTTCGTATGATTAGACTGTCGCTTACAAAGGTAGACATCATCTTGACTATATAATATTAGACTGTTTAAAGTTCACTACTGAAGATGGGGGCTCAATATTATGTCTGACGGCCTGTTGCAATAAAAGGCTTGGTAGAATTGCAATTGAATTGAATTAGCCAAAAATTGTTCTTGAAGAGAGAGAGGAACTACCAAACTTGTGTGAGGGAGCTGGGTCTGGTCAAAGTGACTTTCTATCAGCGATCACAATTACGGAAAATTCAAAATTTCAAGGATTGACACGACACGAGTCATCTATAAACAGACTTCGAAGCAAAGTCGGCCGGAGCAAAGACAATATTTATATAGATGGGGTTTCATGAACGGCTCAGATCTCAAGTGCGTATGCAGCATTTTCCCACAGGCAATGACTCACCTTCCACCTTGCACCGCATGCCCAGAGTAGTGAGCAGAGTTCGCTTATAGGTGAATTTTGAGCCAAACACATTTGAACATTTTGCCATCGATACGCTAAGAAGAAGAATGTACTGAAATATCTGTCAAAGTCCGGTTTCCACTGTCCGCACCTTTACTCAGGCCGCAGGAGTAAGCTTGAGCACATCATCACCATCTGCCCAGCCTTTTCCCAACTATGTTGGGGTCGGCTTCCAGTCTAACCGGATGCAGCTGAATATCTGTATTTTACATGGAGCGACTGCCTATCTGACCTCCACAACCCAGTTAGTACTGGGTAATACGGTACCCCTTGGTAAGACTGGTTGTCAGACTTTCTGGTCACTGACTACCTGTAATGACTGTCAAAGATCTACAAATGACAGCCGGGACCAACGGCTTAACGTGCTTTCCGAGGCACGGAGGAAACTCGGTATGTAATGGGTGGTCACCCATCCACAGACCAACCTAGGCAAGCACGGCTTATCCTAAAGATCGACCCGAGCGGCTGTTATTATTTAGCCACGAGCTCCTCCTGCTTGAAGCACATAATTTTTAATTATAATTAGTATAACTACTTAAGGTATTTTAATCTCTTGTAGCAAACGAATAAATTTCAAATGAAGAACATAAAACAATTCCCTATCACTTAAATAACCAAACAGCCAGTAGCGATCCCAAGTACCGATAAGCCATACACATTAATTCTTCACCAGACATATTCACACATTTCTTTAAAAACCATTACATAAAACAAATCGTCACTTAACATTCGAAATACTTCCAATAAATCGAATACAAATTATTCTAAGTAAATCTAAATTAAAGTTCGGACAATCTTGGCGAAGTATTATAGCCTCATAGGCAGACGTACTTAGGGTTCCCATTTCGAAATATGAAATGTCCTAACAATAAGCTGGACATTTCCAGAAAATTCTGAAAAATTTCTTTTGATAGCTATTGTTTTCTTTTTATGATACCACTCCTGTAATTCCCAAAGGGTTAGGCAGAGTTATACCTTATAGGACACCCACTTTTAGTTATGTTATAAGTCCCTTGTAAGAGGGGGCGATTGCTATCAAGCGCACACAAATCCAGAAAAACAAAATACCACTTTGCCCGACCCGAGAATCGAACCCAGTACCGTTTTTACCGTCAGTTTTTTTTTCAAAAAAATCGTTTTTTTTTAAGTCCTAACAAATAACAAGGCCGGTCAAGTCCGGACATAGGTCTAAAAGCTGGACGTATGGTAACCCTAGTCCGAGGTCTTGTTATCTCTAAGCAACTAGTTGCAGTCGTTTACAAATGTGAGAAGTCACGCGACGAGTCAGCAACCCGACCAGCAACCGACAACAGTAGCTCGTTGTGTTGTAGTGCTGTTGTTTTCTCATAATTTATGGTGGTAGTGTTGATCGTAGGAATAATAAAGGGATACTGGACAACGGGTGCAAGAATTGGTTCGATTCCTTTATCGAAGAACGAATCGTTTCATTACAAACAGTAGTCTAAGCGCCAATTGGAGCATTGTATTGGCTCAATTTATTGTACCCGCAGGAGCAATATATTCTAAGTTCGATTAGTGTTATTGTTATTATTTTTTTAGCAGGATTTTCAGTAGCAAACTGTATTCAATATTAATAGTGCCCGGTTGATGCTCCTCCTTAAAACATGGAATTTAGCAATGGAGAAGAACGAGCAAAAAAACTCCATGGACACTCTTTTAAATCAAAATACGTTACAAAATCAAAACATCTTTACTATTCAGTGTACCCATCAGCATAATGTTTTGAGTGCGTTACACTGAGTAACGCACCATTATTGTTTACCATAATTTTTTTACTGTTTTTCACCCCAAAACCGTTTTTCATTAATAATTATTCGTAGAGTAACTTGTTTGTTGTACAGAATGCTTGGTTGACAGCCTCGTGAAAGGTCCGTTTACACCGTGTTTACATTTTTCGAAAATTCTAAGTAAAATTACATAATTTCATTAGCCTCTATCTAATGGTAAGGTGGTGGCATGGCATATACTATCGGCAAGGTATTAATACACACATCAAAAGTATCTAGGGATCAACATATATTTTTGCAATAACTTTTCTCCTGATTGATATTAATTAAAATTTTCTTTAAGGATTCATCAAATAAAGTGTTTTCGTTTGTCACAGTAACGATAAACCAAGTCACCTTTGCATTAATAAAGAAATTTGCCATTTTCCTAATAAAGGGATTTTTGACATTTGAACCACTAACATTAAAATTCGAAAAAAAGACTGAAATAACAGTTTTCTTTAAAATTTTATTGGGTAACTTAAACAATTAATAATCCGTGTTTCTACCGCGAACACTAACAACACAAGAACATCGGTTTGGCATACTCAAAATGAGTTCATCCAAATCACGCTGTGGAATGGCCGCCCATGTTCGTTGCAACAACAAAAAAAGGTCTTCTTGCGACTGGATACCCTCCATATTCGGCAGAGCTCTTCTCTGTAGCATATCCCATGCATGCTCAATCGGGTTCAAGTCTGGCGACTGAGCAGGCCAGGGCAGGACATTGATGTTAGCTGCGGCGAGAGTCTGTCTTACAACTCTTGCGGTGTGCGGTCGTGCATTATCATGCATTAACTGAAATAAGGGACCGATTTGCACTTGTAGAGGAACGATGACGTCTGATACAATCGTCTCAGCATAAATTTGAGCGTTGAGGTTGCCTCTGATCCAAATCAACTCAGTTCTTCCGCCGATCCAAATACCCGCCCATACCATGATGGTTCCACCACTATAAGGATGGACTTCCTGGCAGGATTTTAATCGCTGTTGGCGTCCAGGGGTTCTCCAGTGTCGTATACGTCTTGTATCCGGTCTCATACCAAAACGAGACTCATCAGAAAAGCACACGAAACGCCATTGTTCTTCTGCCCAATTTCTGTGTTCAAGAGCCCATTGATATCGAATCCTACGATTGTGCATTGCTATAGGTGGTACCCGTAGCGGTCTTCGGGAATGAAGGTTCACTTCATGCAAGCGGTTTCTGACTGTTTGGTCGCTAATTAAGTTCCCTGAAGAGTGATGAAGCCTCACGGCTAACATCATGGCGGTTATTGTTGGAGCTCTTCGAGTTAAGATTTGAATGTATCGGTCTTGTCTCCGTGTGGTGCAGCGATACCGTCCTCCATGGCGCTCAGCCACGGTACCAGTGCTTCGGTAACGTGTCCAAAGTCGACTGATAACACTCTGACTTGTATTCAGAGCTAAAGCTACAGTACGTTGCCGGGAACCAGCTTCTATCATTCCCACGGCTCTGAGCATTTCTTCCCTGCTTAAATGACGTCGCCGCTCCATAATAACGTTGGTTTTAATCAGTAGTAGGGAAACAGTAGCACTAATAATGTCTTCAATGCGTTGTATGTTTTTATAGGGAAAATATTGACAGCTTATTTTCATCTTTTACTCGAATTTGATTGAGAGTTCCTGATTCAAATTATGAAATGCACCAAAAAGGATCCATATAAATTTATAAAATCATAAATTTATTACAAAGCCACATCTCAATCTCAAGAAATCCGCATAAAAATGCTTGATCCCTAGACATTTTTGATGTGTGTAGTACCGGTTATTAGTCATTCAATTGATATGAGACTTTCACTATCGACTTATTGATTGTCATTGGATATAGAACGCCCACACCGCATTTGGAGGATCGCTAACGTTGTTGTAAAATGTCGGTTGCAATTCAGTAGGTGTATATATATATATATATGTACAGTAAGTACTTGAGACTATACTGATATTAGGTAAATAAACTATTCTGTCAATGTTTTCGTAAATAATTTTTTTAAATGTTCTAAAAATATTGAAATTGATTAGTTAAGGAGTAAAAATGTTGCTATAAAAATAGGAATCCACACCAATATTTTAAACGCGAAAGTTACTCGGCTATTTTGCCTGTGTATTGCCATTTCAAGCCTTAACAGATTTCGATGAAATTTCGCTCGCTAGGTTATACAGGGTGTAAAAAGACCCTTCACGTAGCCGTCAACAAAGCATTCTGTACATCAAACTAAATAACTTTAAGCAAAAGATATTACTGGGAAACGACTTTTTTTTGGGTGAAAATTCACGTTTTACGGTAGGACTCAATGTAGGTAAAGAAAAAAAAAAATCTTACATTAAAAACATGTAGACCAGGAGGTATTTAAAAAAAAACTTGTGAGAAAGTTGGAACTTTGACCCCCATATATATCTCCGTAACTAGAAGGTTCCCAGGTATGGTCTAGAACAAAAAAAATATCGCAATGACGGGGAAAACAAGTGCCTTTCGGCCTCGTTAAGACTCTTACACCCTTTGTATGATAGGTACTTTATATTTCAGTATTAGGTACAAACTATGGGATAATATCCGACCTAAACAATAAAGCTCTTGAATGGTCATAGATCTAGACATTAAATGATCATCAACAGTTTTCCATAAATTATAATATACTTAGTTTTATAAATAGTAACCAACTCTGTTTAACAACAGAAAGTACTCCACGAACTCTCACAAAACTGAAAACCGTGAACGCGTACGTTTGCGTTAGCAGCACGTGTAAACAGTTAACACGGTGTCTTTGTGCCGCGGAACTCCTAATGAAGTGAATTTATGTTGCGGCTCATTATACGTGCATTACGTTCTGCTATAAGATTGGATGGTAACTTCCTAGGTAAAGGTTTTTGTAGGAAGTATACAGTTGTGTTAACTTAAGAAGAGAGACGATTCCATAATTTTGATACTGAGTCTTACCTCAGAACAATCAACAACAACTTCAAGCCCATCAAGGCCTAAACCTCGGTAATTATGCTTTCTGTTTTTCTTTGATGGGTGTGTTATAACGATCATTTATTGTCGTTTCAAGTACATTTTCCTTATACCGTCAATTCATAAGCCATTTTTCGGATATTAAATGAAACAGTAGTCTTTGTTACTATAGCAATAGACATTTTGGAAGATGGCAAGAAACTTAAAATCTTTAGTTCTTAAATTTATTGGTGGAAGATTTAGGTGCTATTAAAAGGTTTATTTGTACTAAGATGATGATACTTAATTTGAAAATTGACAGTAAAGTGTAAGCACAATGCCAAATGTTTCCTAACCAAAGAGTGGCAAGGATCTATCACCCATCTCGGAAGCTTGGTAGTAAAGCCAGTCACATCAAACCGGTGTAAAGTTGTGAACCCGAAGTATATACAAGATCGTTATCTTTTCAAGTGTCAATTCGCACAACCAGGGTTCAATCATACCGGTTACCCACGTCAGAGGTATATAAGTTGAGTCTGAGATATGTGGACCTTTTGCAGATTCAAAGGTAGATTTCCACGATAGCAAAGTTCATTTCTAAAATACAATGACTCCATAATTATCTGTCTAAATTGACTAACGTTCAGAATGTCTCATAAACCTTTCTTCATAAACTTTGTACGAGACTTTGTAACTTCCTATACCAAGTTTTTAATAGCATACTCTTTGATTCGTTCCCTCTTCCCTCGTATATTATAAGCCATTGTTTAGTTACTAGAGGTCACCTCTGAGCTCTGACTCTTAAGGAGTCGTGGTATGTCTGTCCGCTTGTTGATGTTTATGCAATTGTTTTATATTTTTCTATTACTCTGTCGAGGGCTGCATTTACCATGCGCCAAGAGAATATCACTAACCATTATCAACTCAAAATGAACCGTATCTTCTTTTAGTTACATTTAAAATTCCTTTGCAGTCAATTGGGTGAGTAAGACTGTTGGTCCTGTAGTACCCAAGTATTCGGATCCGTCGTACTCGCCAGTTCTCTGTGGGCGATGGTACTGGACATGTAATATGAATTGTACTCCGGCTAGTGCAGTACCCGCTGATGTCGATGTTGGTACGTTACCCGGTGCATCCCTATTCATATATCATAATTTTCTTATGGGAATTTTTAAGCTACTTCGGTGCTGGCATGATTGTTTCGAAAAGATACTTTAGACTTTAGTGGTCGGTATTTGTTTCATGAGAGGTATCGTAAAATTGAACGAGGTGGGAGTTATTTTCCTATTGTTGTTTAATGTTAAGTATTGGTGGCTTTTGATTTTAGTTTTTTTATGGCTCGTTAAAATTTTCATTATCAATTTAAGATAAGTTTTCATATTAAGAGGCGGTAAGAGATAAAACAGTACCGAAGTGCGATAGGAAAATTGAATTTGTAGACGCTGTTTGATTTATGATTTTTTAAGTGGATTTCTGGTTTGGATAAGTACTTTTTGAAAGTGAGACATTAAAATAATAGTGTTACTTACTTGGTCAATATCCATGTAATCAATTCGATCATAAATCTTACCAAGATAATAACTTTATTGACAGTTGCATGACCAGCTGCAAATGATTATAGATATTTTAATTGAAGTTCTAATTGTTTTCGGAAATTGCCATGTGCTTATCATGTTGTCTGCGTCCCTGAAACATACTGATAGGTACTAATAGCCTACATCATCCCACTGTTGGGCAAAGGCCTCCACCTTGACTTCCAGTTGTTTGGATGTGTGGACCACTGGTCGTTGGTTCTGTCCAGCTCGTCCCGCCTTCAACGAGGTATGCCGCGACGTCTTCTAGCAAACAAAAAATATTCATAGATCGGTAATTTGGTATAGTCTTACAAAGACGTCTTATCGTACGTTTATCGATTCAAAATCACCATGCATCAACAAGCAAAATTAAATCTTACATTATCAAAAACACCTAATAAAATAATAATATTCAATTAACACCGATAACAGGAACGTCTCTAGTCGTGTCTACTCGGCACGTGATATTGTAGGACAACCATAATGTACTCATATAAAGAAATTTGTCCTACATCGGTCTACTAATTTTACACGTCTCATTAACTCCTGAAAGACCGTGAATAAAAATAAACACAGCTTGTAATGTTTGCCCGATAATTCCGTTAGGATTGATATTTGGTTATTGTTATTATTATATTTTTATGTTAATCCTCGTTATTAATACTATTAGTATTAATAACTTACTGAGTATGTGTGATATTTGAGAAGACGTTTGTTACTCATTCAAGCATAAACGGCTGAACGAACGTTAGCGAAATTTGGCAGGAAAATGGAGCATATTTTAGAAAATTTATTCTAAAACCAGTCATTAAACTTCGTTCTACAGTAGGTAAACGGATTTAAATGAAATTTTGCAGACAGGTAGTTATATAGATATAACCTGGATTAACACATAGGATACTTTTTATCTCGGTAGTATGATCCCTTGAGACAATTAACGTACTTCACGCGGGAAAAGCCGCGGTCATAAGCTTGTATTTCATAAAGTTACATTTCCTGCTTACGTATAATAAAGTACGTAGCTCAATGTTACAATATTTAACTATTTTATAATCGCAAAAATAATAACCATCAATGTGCAATTATCCAACAGATACAATCACCTATCTCACAACCACGGGAATATACATTAGAAGCACTTAGCGAATAAGTGCAATCAAAGACATTAATACAGTAAAACAATGTTAAAGCTCTGTTAGAAAGCATGCTATAATTATCTCAATACAAATTTAAACTGCCCTATTAAGTAATGGTAAACTTAGCTCTCCTAAACATTTACCATTTCCTAGCAAACTGTTCAAGTATACGTTTGTGTAGCTCACGATTTTTCCGCTCCCAAGATATATGGTCAGTTTGTACCAGTTATCTATATCTTCACGATTTAGACTCCACAGTGAACAGAAATTCAATTAGTGGCCATACTAATTATGTTCTCACCAATCAGAGCCACGTTTTGCTTTAAAATCGTTGGAACAATCTGTTTGAGAAAGGTTGGTGGGCTAATATTTTAAGAGAACGAATGGATGGGAGACTATGTAGCAATATATTTGCTTTTTAATCCACCGTTCAATCTGGCTACTAATTGAGTAAGTATTAACTGCTATAAATGCATACAACAAATATACCATGAATAGTGTGGAATGAATTACTAACAAAGCACACTTGATCACATACATGCTGTTGTCACATAAAGATGGAAAATTAAAGATCATTTGTGCAATGTTTATAAACGTGTAACAAGTAAAATAACACGAGTAGCGGCCAGCTTACTCAAGACTCATGAACTTGTAATGAACGTACAGTAGTGAAAATTTTATTAAGCTTTATCATTTCCCTTGCAGGAGAGCCACTAATTCTAGCCATAACCAATCATATTTCAAAGCTTTAACGTTTAAAGCCATCTTAACATCAAATTAGACCTGCATTAAAACAAATTATGATGTATTCAAATGACCAATTTTCCAAGTTGATGGTCACTCTAGTGATATCCAAAGCGTTAATGGTTTTGTCTCGACACTTGGCGCCAAAGTGTTTCGACTATTAATATCAGTGTGTACTAACAATCCTTTTTAGCATTCCTCTAGATTTGCTTCGAAGTTTCCTTAATGTGCTTCGAGACATTATTTTATGTCTCCGATTGAATTACGGTAAGATAAATTAGAGGACATGGAGACGGGAAAGGTCGAGTCTATTTATATTGTATTTTGTAAGTCTATTGTAGTCGGGTCATCGGTCTATTCTACTGGGTTCTGGGAATATGATATGTAAAGCATAAGAAGGTATATTAATCCTAAAAATAGCAACTCTTACGAAGAGTATAAAGTATATTTTTGGATGAAATATTAGGTCGTTACCTCGAGGGGAATTCGTTGTCTCAGAAGTAGGAAAATACAGACGGAAATCTGTTTCTGTCAATGTTTTTTTCGTCAGATGAAGTTTGATGTGGGAACCTGATGTACGCCAACAATGTTACCATATTTTTAATGTACGTTTTCTCTTTTGGCATTTAGATTTAATAGGCTCCGATATCATACATCGACTTTTTCTCACAATTGTAAAATGATTGCCTTCACGTAAGCCTCACGTCATTCTGCTACTCTAGTATTTTTATTAGGTAACATTTTTAAACTAGAGTTTACGAAACCAGCGGAACTGTAAAAATATACTATTTTTACTAGTTTCTTAAGAAAAAAATGTATCTAAGTGTCGATAAGCCCAAAAACGGTTCCTAAATGGCAAAAAAACACTAGGTGCAATAACATAATTTTTGTTGTATATTATATAGGAACAATGGTCCGTTAAAATGATCTCAGACGCCCATTAGCCCGCTTGTTTCTATCAGATAAGCAAAAACAGAGATTTGTTATACAATCTTCATACAAAACGCTGACAGATAACGGTAAGTGGTTATTGAATGAGACAGTTCCTGACTTTATAATGCTGAGTTAAGAATATGGGACGGAATAAAACATTAGTTTTTGAAATTGTACTACTTATAATAAAAAAGATACGATCTAAAAGGGTAGGGTAAACAAGAACGTAAATATAGCAACAAAGTCTGGATTTATTAGCAAGAAATAGACGAAAGGTATTTTGCAACTTGCAGGGGTCGGGTGCATGCTACGAGGTGTCAGGCTGATCAACTACAAAACGTCACACACAAACAAGATAGGCAAGCAACTGAAAGGTATTGAAATTGAGACCCTATTCTGTGCGTCGCTCGTTGAAAACTTGATTCGATTTTCTTTTACAAGCTTATTCCGTGTGTGTTAGCCTAGCTTCTAAATCGGGTAGTTCCATTTTCCAGGTTCACACTTTCGTATTCGATCAGTTTTAGCATAGAATCGAATACTCTTAATTGTAAATCCCATATAAATTAAGAGTTGTCTGTATGGAGACTTGGAGTTTAGAGCAGCGGTGGCCCAGTGGTGGCGGCCCCGACTTATTAACAGTAAGTCGTGGGTTTGAACCTAGACAGGCGCATTACTTTGTGTAATTTATTTCATTGCCACTGCTCTCAAAACGGTGAAGGAAAACATCGTGAGGAAACCGGCATGTCCTAGAACCAAAAATTCGAAGACGTGTGACATCTACCAATCCGCACTGGACCGGCGTGGTGGATTATAGCCCATCGCCTCTCATTGAGAGGAAGCCGTGTCCAGCAGTGGGAACATTATAGGCTGATGATAATGATGATGATGTATGGAAACATTTTATTTTTTAATTTTTAATTTTTTTATCTTTTAAAGGTACCTTTTACGTTTTATTTTTCGGTGAGTTTTGTAGCATACATAACATAACATCACGCCTATAATCCCAGAATGGTTAGGCAGAGGTGTACAGAGGTTAGTACATACACATTTCGACAGTTATGCCTAAGTCCTATGTAATAGGGGGCGAGCCTATTGCCATCAACCGGGCACAAACTCCTAATGAAAAAACACAACATTACTTTGCCCAACCCAGGAACTGAACCAAGGACCTAATGCGATCTCCTTGCCGGATTGCCGCCATGGGATCTGGAGGCGATAGTCCTCGCGCGCCTGCATGAATGGCGCGCGGAGGCGCTACGCCGGGGGGAAACTCCGCTGCCGCGACAAATTGTCGCTCAGCGGACAGACTTCCGGCGGGATCTCATGGCTACATGGTGAGAGCGACTGTCGCAACCCCGTGCAGGGCACGCCACGATAGTGGCGATAAGTCCCCTCTTTGTGGAGTGGCTCGAGAGACGCCACGGCGTCCTCACCTTCCGCCTGACGCAGGTCCTCACCGGACACGGTGTTTTCGGGAGGTTCCTGCACTGAATCGGGCGGGAGGAAACGTCCGGGTGTTTCCACTGCGAGGATCGACCGGAGGACACGGTGGAGCATACGGTGGAGGTGTGCCCGCGTGGGGAGCACCGCCGTGTCCTCGAAGCGGCGATTGGCGGCGGCGACCTCTCGCGTCCGGCCCTGGTGCAAGCCATGATCCGGAGCGAGACGGAATGGGACGCCGTCACCTCCTTCTGCGAAGCAGTAATGCTAGAGAAGGAGGTGGCGGAACGTGAGAGGGAGAGAACCTCACAGCGTCCCGGCCGCCGCGGGAGACGCCCCGGGCGTCGAGGGCCACCACGTGGCCCCCGGCCACCGTAGGCGCGGGCCTGTGGACGGTGGGCTATGGGCTAGCTCGCCGTCCGTCCGTCTCATGACGACAGGCCGTGTCGACGGAGCGTTCGTGTTCCGCGCGCGCCTCAAAGAGAGTCAGCAAAAAGGAAGGGGTCTGCAAGGACCGATGCCTGCCGGGGTTGCGGGACTGTTCGAAAGAGATATCGTGGCCCCGGAACACAAAGGGCGATGAAGGAACATGGATGGGTTTTAGTCAGTAAAAGTCTGACACTCCCTCCTGCAGAGCGGGAGAAGTCTTTGATGATTTCCCATCCGAAAAAAAAAAGGACCTAATGCGATCGTAGTCAGTTCGTAAAACATATTGGATATTAATTTGTTCTTCATAGAAAGTGCAAGCAAGCAAGTGCTGCATTTGAAAAGATTCTTATATATGCATGAGACGACGGTAACGAAAATGTTCATGTTGGGATGTTTATTTAGTGTTTGAAAATTATGTGAAAAGTTGTTGGCTGTAGAGAACTGTATATGAAAGTTGCGGAAGCGTAATATGAAGCTGAATACAGTTCACGTAGAATAACACGACTTGGTATGTTAGCGGAGTAAAACGAGTATTTCATTTTAAAAATATTTTGGATACTGAAGAATATTCGTCTTTTCTCTAGATTTATAAATAGTTGAGAATAATAATATTCAACAACAATCGTCGAGGAATAAACAGAGATATAGCCTGTTTGTCTTTTAATTAAGCGTTTTTGTTGTTCAGAGTGTTAACATACATATTTTCTTTGAATGGTCTTCTAAATAGACTCATCATTTGGTGTCGGCGCAGCATGTATTCTTCTTCTATACTTCTCTATAACTCGTCATCTCATCAGACACCTTTCGTGTTATAATCTTTCACAAAGTCCATCTTTCGTTTTTTTGTCTTCTGAATAGACTATTTTCAAATAAATAAACTATCACGCAATCATTCCCATTAGCAGTTCTGTATGAGACTATTTTCCGTTCTTAAATTCAAACTAGAGAGTTCGAGTAGAGTAAATACTTTCAACAAATTAATTCTATAGAATCGCTTTTGCTTGCGTCTCTTGAAACATTCATAGTGCAACACTAATACCAATATAAGTCCTTTGGTCAACGAAGACAGTTCAAAACAACTCCGTCGTATTAATTGCGGCAGAAATTAAAATACGATACAACTATTTAAAATATGCATTCGTGAATTTATTAGATATTGTGCTTTTTAGTTTTTATATTCACATAGACTGCATCAGAGTTGACTTCCATTAGAATAATTTGTCAAATGGAAAGTTTGAAGAAGAAGTGACACAGCAAATATGCTAAACTCTTCGATAATGTTGAACCTGCTGTTCGGACATGGAGTCTTCTCCCTCCCAAAAATATCAAATTTGAACATGCAACATCATCTGTTTCCTTTAAAGTCCTTATGACCGCGAGTTGTCATAGGTACTCAGCAGTTTGAACATTTTGTGTAGACATCTGGCAGACATTTCCTCATAACATAGCATAATAATTCTATACTGTGACTTACATAGACGTCCTCGATGTGAAAGGTAGTGTCAAAATTCACCAGGCGGTTGGTATTTGGAAGATGTCACAATCATGTCTTCGATTTTTTGGTTAGAACATTCCGATTTTTTCACGATGTTTTCCTTACAAATTTTGAGAGATTCCTCTACTACTCGAACTTATCCAATGTACAATATCGACTGTTTCCGTATTAAAGTCCTTATGTCCGCGGGCTGTCGACGTCAGCCGAGGCGCCTCAACATCAACAAACTAATGCTATTGAAACGACAACACGATACTCCGTATTTAGACTTGACGGTTTTAGTTGGGCGGACGTAGGTTCTGTTGTGTAGTGCAGAGGCTAATGGTTCACAGTGTTTACATAGATGTTTTGAAGTTGAAGAGTTCCGTTGGAGCAGTTTGAGGAGAGGTTTACAGAGATCGGGTTGTAGATTAGTTTCCTAATGCAGTGCGGCAGTGCAGCAATGGAGCGAAAATAACGAGTCCTGTTTTGGTTTTTTCTTTTCAAATCTACTTTTATCTAAAGATTTTAAGTGAATGCCTCGTTGGTGTAGTGGTCGCAAGCGCGAATGCTGAACATGATATCCTGGGTTCGATTCCCGGGTCGGGCAAAGTTTTATTATGTTTTTCCATCAGAAATTTCTCAGTAGCAGCTACGGAGTACATTTGCGCTCGGTTGATGACATATGGAAAAACATAGGTAACTGGCAAAATGTGGGTTTACTATAATTAGGTACATCTCTGCTTTACCCTTCGCGGATTACAGGCTTGATGTTATGTTATGTTATTTCAAGTGCCATATCAGTTTAATATCTTAACAAGTCAACTGCAACATAAGCTACCTTGCAAGAATTCACAATCATGTATGTGGAGTGTGAGATCCCACAATAATTACCCCAGCTCATGTATATTTAAACCACCTAGCTAAGTTTTTTTGCGTGAGTCTATCATCAGTCATGGACGACATAGCAGTAATTATATGTAACATGAATAATCATACCAGTTCCAGTGTAATCTATATATTCCCACGAGGACGCCAGATAACAAGTTAAAAGCCAAGTTAGAACTAGTTCTCATGTAATAGGTCCCTGTCATTGTCACTTCAGTCAGTGTATCTAGTTTCCTGACTCCATGTCCTGTGCCATTAAAACTTGCAACAACTTTTGACTTTGTTTGCTAAAAAATAAAGTTTAAAGTCCAACGAATGTCGAATTGTTTTCTCGCATCGTTTCAGATGCAGTAAGTACAGTCGTCAAAATGTCTACAACACATGTTTGGCTGTGGCCTCTAAGAACGTGACAAGATAAAGGCGGGTCGATGTGACATTAAAAATATGGCAATTAGTAACCCAATTTGTAATAAAGAATTGGTGTTCTACTTTAGTCAAGGTCCATTGAAAGTACTGATCGATATTAGTTTTGATGTATACGTCCGCCTAGCATCGATTACATATAACATGGAGGTCGAAGTTGGGATGAATATTTCAAGCGGTCTAGAACTTCGGGATTTAGAGATGAAGTTGGAATGTTGCCGCGCTACACAGCGCTGCAGTCCTCATCAAAGCGCTATTGTTGAGAGTGTTTGCCTATATCTTGGGATCCACAGAGAAGCAAACACTTAAATAGTGTAGTGCTAAGACTATCGTTGGGAAGCAAACAGAAACACTAACGGTTAGAAATTCCACTTCAATATAGTGTTTCAAGTTGAGTAACTATCATTTTGGTATTTGTTTATTTTACAAAAGTTTTAGACATTCACCCGTAACTTTTTCCCCAAAGACACATACTTACATTTGCTAGTTATCCTAAGCGTTCAAGTTTTTTTAATTCATGGAATATTTATAATCTATTTATCGCGGAGTTCGCGTAGCCGTATTTTGGGCTTAACACACTTGAACTATTACACTATATATAACTTTTTTCATCACCGCTGACTTTAAAGCCGTGATTCCTTTACCCCGCACGCCTGTGCACGTAAAGAACAAATGCTTGATGCGTGCACATGAATACCGTGTCAGGATGCATCTCGCATTCAAGTCCCGGGCAAATTATTTGTTCGCAATTTTCTACGTCCAGAACAATCTCCGTAACAGTGAGATGGCGAAACGAGATGCCTTGTTTGGGTTTTCACAAAGTAATTTGAGATTTGTGTTGCTGTTGTATCTGTGTTTACCTATTCATTTTAAGCTCTGTTGAAATCTTTATTTAGGTTGAAAACCTCACTTTAGATTTAAATGAAAAGATATTTTTCGGATTAACGAAATATTCACGAATGATACTTAACTTTAGTGACTGAAATACATAGATTTATTCCTCAGTATTTACATCATACCTTTTATTAAAATCCTTTATTCATCCTTTCTGCGCATATAATACATGTTTTAAATATTTCTTAAAAATAAAAAATGTGGTCGGGAGCAGGGTCCAAGCTACCGGTGGTTAGGGCTTCAGATACAGGAACCTCCTCACAATGCGGCCGTATCGAAGAGTACTGCCTTCTGAATCAGGCCCCTGATCCAAACGCCTAGCGGGAGCCTCGACAGATGTTCGTCCAGGCCCTTGGCCATCAGGTCATTGCATAAGCCGTAACGACAATCAGCACAGTGATAGCCGTGTTCACATTCCACATTTTGACAACCTGTGTGCCAAATCGAGATATTTTATTTGTTTCTTTTATTAAAATTGTTATTCTTTAATTATTCTGTTACACTTACAGGTGAATTGAAAAATTAATGTAAACAGTTTGTATTTCAAAGTATTATTGGAGCAATAGACAGATACTATAGCGATAAAATTACGGAACATAAAATGCCACAATAAACTGAATACAATCTTCAAGATAGTATAAATGATCATTGTTCTTTATTAAAAATAAAATAATTACGTAAATAAGGAACTGCTAACGTAACGACATATGAACAAGAACGAACAAACGCAAAAGGCAGAATCAATCAAAATAACGGTTATTTTAGGAGTACTCCTTCCTACTTTATCTGTCTTTGCGTGTAAATTGCTTTTCGGGTTTTTTTCTTATATTTTGTGGAGCACATCATGGTTTTAATAGTATTGTCACTTTGAAAGCGGTCAGTGTTTCACGTCTTGTTATAAAGCTTTCTATTGGCTGTGCTGAGCTAGTTTTTCATTGATTCTTTCTCCTTTTGTCTAAAAAAATACTTGTTCATTGTTTTTGCTTTCATAATTGAGCAAGTTATCAGTTTCACGTTGATTATTGTAGACTAGCATATGCCCGTGGCTTTGCCTACGTGGAGTTCGTTAATTTTTCCACGGGATCATATTACCGAGATAAAAAGTATGATAAAAAGTGTGATAAAAAGTGTGTGTTAATCTAGGTTATAAGCTATCTGTATGCTAAATTTCATCCAAATCCGTTCAGTAGTTTTTGCGTGAAAGAGTAACAAACATCCATCCGTCCATCCTCACAAACATAATATTAGTGGGAAGTAGGATTTCCTCACTGACTTTTACAATTCAATGTCACTAAGCAATTACGATTAAACACTTACTTTACTAATTGTAATCAGTGATTAAAGTAACACAACGGTTATTTTAATCACTGCTTTCAATTAAGTGATTCTTATTCAACTCCAAAGCGTCCTAATTCCATTTCCTTATTCATTTAATTCCAAACCCCACCATCTTCAGCCACTTTGACCATATGTAGCTCCACTAATAACGTCAGAATATAATCATTAAAGCTACCGATCTCCCGGGTGTTGGCCTCACGCCGCTGCGATTTTCGTGCGGGGCTCCAACAATTTCCTTATTGCCCCAGGATCGGTTCCCAGAGACCAGTCGTGGTTCGCCTTTGTTGCCTTCACGCAATCCCTACACATACTGGTTTCGCGTTGTTTGAGATATGCCTGCTTATGTGTTTTACTGGTTCTCTTGTTATTCAAATATATCTGGAAATTTTGAGTTGTTAAAACGTATAAAGCATTGTTCGGTGCATTTGTACGGTGTGGTCGCAGTTGCTTACGGATATTATTCATGTTTGTTTCCTTGAGTGTCGTAAAGGGGTTCAGGGATTATATTTGACTAATGAACAGCGGAATCTTGTTTCTATTAACCTGTTCTGTGAACAAGGGTAAAAGGGTTATGTTTGTAAACTCTTACTAAAATAGAAGTACTCTGGATTAGAAATACTTAAGTAGGTTTTAATGGCTTTAAACGATTTCGTCTTCCTTACGAACTTAGATATGTTGCGAATTCTAATCGCTTAGTCATCTTATTCTGTCATCGACTCCCGGTTATGGCTATTTCGGGAAACCAAACATCGATTTGATTGATAATAATCTGGATCAAGCTCCCAGAAACCGCAAATAAATCCATCTGCTTACAAGAGAATCTGCTGCTAACTGGAGTATTAAACCTACCTTACCTCTCAAATCTTAAAATCTCTTATACGTTAGTTGTTCGGTCAAAGGGAATGCCCATATTCTGTATTACATGTTTAGTCTTAACCAGAACGTTATACAGTAAATATAGAGCGTGAAAGTTGTTGTTTCCTGATCAATTAGTAGAAGTCGATATTAATTAATTAAATCTTATCTAATTGGTCTTTTTACTAATAGCTGTATTTTACGAAAGTGGCAATTTATTGCGTATTACATACATGACTGGGTCACAGAAGTTCCAATTTTGGATGGTATTAATTTCAAACACAATTATAACACCTACGTCTGTGGCCAAAAAGGGTAGGCAGACCTTTAAGTGGTTTTAATGCTTGAGACAGTGAGGAATTGTTTGAAGCCTATTTGTAGCTTTGAAACTTTAAACTATCTACCAGAAAACATCAGTGATGTAATAACATAACACACTAGTCGGGACAATTGCTTTCAAATTGAAAATACAAAACGATCCATTACTTACTTTAATTCATTCAGTGTATGGAAAAGTAATTTGGAAAAAAAATATTGTACAAAAATTAGATTGCAACGCAATTTAATTTGTATTTCATTGATCTGATACGCAATTTAGTTGGTCTGTGTGATAGACGGATAGTAGTGAATTATTGGGTTTTCCTGTCCCAGATTTGTAGTACACGTCTACGTACCAATATAATAAAAAAAAAACAATCAACAACATCAGGAATACTTAAGACGTGTTAGAGCCATTATTGCTTCATTACGAGAGAGAGGCAGATCTTTATAGGACGCATATCGCCATCCCTTTTCAACGCAATTGGAATAAATTACTTTTCGTGACTGTAACAACAAAGTAAAATATTTGAAAAAAGATTCAGCAATACGAAAGCCCGGTGTGTTAATAATATCGTACTGGGATCACTAATACGTCTGCCAAGTATAGTGATTATGGAATTACTCTCACCGGGATCCCGCTGTTGGCTGTGGCCCGCGGCTGGCTGTGTTTTGTATGCAGTATACACGTTTTGTTGTGAACCTTAATGTTCGTGTAAATTGATTTGGCTGAGGGAGGAACACGCACGCGAACTGCAATCTTGCTGCGGATTATAAATGAATAATAATTTTCTGTAATTCAAAAACGCTCAGAGAACATAAGTAACTTAACGCCAGAAGTTGCTGAATGGTTAGGCAGAGGTACACTAGGTTCACTCTTTCCCCAGTTATCTTCAGGACACATGTGCGAGCCAAAGAAATTCTTGATGGAAAAAAATATCTCTTCTGTAAACATGTACAAAAATTACATACCTACACTATTGATTTTAAGTAGATTTCTACTTAAATAAACCAATCATAATGTCAGATGTAAGTTCTCTTTCAACCACAAACAATCATGTGCAGCTTAATTATTTCTCAAAGAAATCGCATGTTCAAAAAGCTGTCATGATCCATTCAATATTCTCATCTAAATAAAACGATGCCGAGACTATACGCTTGCAAGTTATTATCCCAAATATAACAACAAAACCTATACAGACTCGGAAACTGTAGAGCAACTGGTCTCGGAAACCAAAGAGGTTTTATCATTAAGGCAGGTTTATATTGAGGCAGTCGTTAAACTGAAAGCTGACCCCAACATAGTTCAGAAAAGGCTAGGCAAATGATGGACTTTAAGTGGTGATTATTGACAGCGTTGCTGTCGCGACAGCGCTGGTGTGGTTGTACCTTCATCTAAACATTTTGACAGACAGCACATAATCGAAGAACCCATCTTCTGAGAACCCGTCTATTTTACCCGCTAGAGAACTTGGCTCGCCTATGACTGTGACTGTCGACAGTCACTGCCTCAATATAAACGTGCCTTTAGGACCCGCTGAGATCCAAAACAAATGACTACCCACTGTTCTGAATTTAAATATATTCGCCATTCATAGTCCTTCCTTCCTAGAGGAGCTCGTGGCTAAATAATAACAGCCATTCGGGGTCAATCTTTAGGTTAGCCGTGTGGCCTAGGTTAGTCTGTGGATGGGTGACCACCCTTACATACCGAGTTTCCTCAGTGCCCCGGAAAGCACGTTAAGCTGTTGGTCCCGGCTGTCATTGTAGATCTTTGATAGTCGTTACCGGTAGTCAGTGGCCTAAAAAGTCTGACAACCAGTCTTACCAAGGGGTATAGTATTACCCAGTAATAACTGAGTTGTGGAGGTCAGATAGGCAGTCGCTCCATGTCAAATATTGGTATTCAGCTGCATCCGGTTAGACTGGAAGCCGACCCCAATTTAGTTGGGAAAAGGCTAGGCAGATGATGATGATTCATATTCCAACTTTTCTTAATAAAGTTATACGGTATACAAATAAGTCTTTTTACATCTCATTGAAACTGCCTTTTGAATATCAAGAAACTTTGCAGGGAGCCGGAATATGAATAGTAAAAGAGTCTGATAAAAGAAATCCCCGGAGGGGCGTCTATTCGGAACACAGGATTTAGGAAAAGGTTTCAATCTGTGACCCTTTGCAAATCAGGGTACTTAGATAACATACGGAGTTTGGAATTTGTCGTTTAAAGATTTTTATAGGATTGTTTTGAAAGTACAAGAGATTTTTTTTGGGTGCGATATGATTCTGATTTCTATCAGCAATTTAATAAAACAAATAATATTAAACGCGGGTTATACTCCTACTATTTGTTTTGTTAGCATTTAAACCAGTTTAATTAACCAAACAAAAAGTATCTATGTAGTATATCAACTATCTGGTGTCCACGACACAAGCCTCGTTGCTTACTGTGGCACTAGATGGCGCTGTGTGCAATGTCCAGCGATATTTATATTTATTTATTTAATTCATCATCATCATCATCGTCAAACTACAGCTGTCCACCGCTGAATTGGATTGGCGTGCGATGGGAGAGGCCTATGTTCTTCGATTGAACCTGAATTAATGCCTGACGCATACCGTACCGTGCGGGCTTGTGGACGGTGGGCTATGGGCTAGCTCGCCGTCCGTCCGTCTCATGACGACAGGCGCGTTCGTGTTCCACGCGCGCCTCAAAGGGAGTCAGCAAAAAGGAAGGGGTCCCCAAGGGCCGATGCCTGCTGGGGTTGCGGGACTGTTCGAAAGAGATACCGTGGCCCCGGAACATAAACGGCGATGAAGGAACATGGATGGGTTTTAGTCTTTTAGTTTAAAAAAAAAACGCGTACCGTACCGTCCGGGGAGGCTTGGTTATGTGGGGCTTGAACCCACTAAAAAACACTGCCGTCAGCCTACTGTCTCCTTGACGTTCGCGACCCATGCAGCGCAGCCCGCCTCCGTGTACCAAACTCCTTTGGCGATGCTAGGGCTCACCTGAGACATCGCATCACGTGACTTCCGAGAACTCACATAGTGTGTAAGGTCTTCGAACCTGGGAACCTTGGAAATCAGCTGCTAACAGCCACCCTGTGAAGATCAAGGCTCCACTAGTCCCAGTCTAACTATTCCCAAAATTAAAACCAAAAAACCCTTCCACAGGATAAACTTTCAATCCAACCTGCAACCAATAAGCTTCCCATACCCTACACAAGTACATACTTAAACGGAAGCTGTTTGCAGATGTACGTACACAAACGGCCGTCCCTGACCGGTGCTAATTACTCGCTTAATTTTATTGCAAGCCGGTTTTGCTCTCACTTTCAACGCGACTTTGCTCGGCGACGTCGAAACGACAAATGAATGCCGACAAGCATGGTTGACGCGTGAGTAGGGCTGTACGGATCCAAGTTGAGTGTTTTTTTAATTGTGTGGTTTTTGTACTGCATGTCACAGGCTTTAAAGGTCTTGACTAGATATCGTGTACATTTCTGCCAGAACGAAAATCAGGATTTAATAAGTTCCTTATTAGAAACAGTAAGCATTTTACTGATATGGTAGCAGTCTAGGTGTCTAAAATACTGCTGCCTAAAGTAAAATTTCGGGATCTGCAGTGATAAAAGTGTAAATTTTGCGATGACTGTACTACAAAACGTTTATGTATTTGAGAGAATGTTTGATGCAGATTATACCAACATTTTATTTTAAACGATTAACAATGAATGCTACAGGATGTTTATACAGCTACGATAAATCACTTGTTATTTTTAACCGACTTCAAAAAGAAGGAGGTTATCAATTCGACTGTTTGTTTTATTTTTGTATGTTTGTTAAGCGATTACTCTGCCAATTATGAATGGATTTTGATGGTTCTCTTTTGAAAGGTAGCTCATGTTTTAGAGGAGGTCCCATATAAATTTTATGGCAATCGGTTCAGCGTTTTTGGAGAAAATCAACAAAAACTAAAATATTATTGTTTTTATGTTTGTTACCTCAGAATTTTCGACTGGGTGAACCGATTTTGATGATTCTTTTTTTTTATTTGAAAGCTGGTGCTTTTCGTTTGGTCCCATTTCAATTTGTTGAAGATCTGATGCTGATCTTCGGAGATATACAATGGAACTCTTCAATAATAGACAGCAAATCTGTCGTGATTGCTGAAATCGTTTGAATGTTTATTGTTTACACAACATCATAACGTGACATCACGCTTGTATGCTCTGAGAGGGTACGCAGATGTGTACAGTACAACCAGATTTCGACAGTTAGGTATGTTAGTTTTCATTTGATTGGGGATAAGCCTATTACTATGATTATTATGTCTTGTTAACAATGTAAAATAAATGGATACCAAATATTTGTTTAAGATATTACAACTAAAATTGGAAAAAAAAATGCAACTCAAAACGACTTCAAAAAAGTGGTTAAATAACTTTAGCTACAGAAGTCGGTGGTAAAAAAAAACTGAATAAAACAAACAAGTCACCGACTTGAAGTCTTTTTTGAAGTCGGTTTTATTTTTTGCAAAAAAGTTTTTTATTAGTACAGTTACTAATTTGTTTCGTTGTTAATTTCGTTGAGTCCATCCAAAAGTTTTCTGAAAGACATCACTATGAGATCAGTGATAAGACAGCCGTTGTACCCATACAATCAGCAATATTATAATAGTGCTAAGGAATCATTTTATGTGATATTTTCGATAGTTATGAATTGTTTTCATCAGCCCTGCCTCGACCCAGTGCCTGACAGGCACAACGTCACACACCGCTTGTAATTGGCTTCAAGCTGTTACCGTACAACTCTTGCTCTATAAGGCGATTATTTACACCCCAGGAATTTATGACGACAGATAATTTCGCTAACCCGATAGATAATAAGGTATTAATTACCGGCCCAAAGTTCACGCTCCACGGAATATCCATTAAAAGTTTAAGTGATTTGTTAAATATTGCCGGTATCAGTTCTGATTAGAAGTTACTGGGCATGAACTAAATGGATAAGTAATCTTAGTAATCTACTGCGTACTCTGGGAACTTCGGTTACTCTGTTCGGTAAGGTCGTCTTCTTTTCGTGTGGTTAGTAAACTGGTGTCAGAGGTTTTTATGCCGCTGAGCCGCCTCTGACTTGGTTTTACATGCCCTCGAGAATATTGCTCGTTCTCATGCATGTCTGGTTTCCTTCCGATGATTTTCTTCACCAAAGCTAGTGATAGTTATAAAATACGGACATGAGTCCGAAAAATCAGTGAGTGTAGTTGTAGTTGTGTGTAGTTGCTTCGTTCCGATACATTGCTGGTATAGTGAAACTGAAGTGGACTACTTTTCTTGATAAAAACAAGAAACAATACGATACGGACTCTTGACCGAATCTCGGTGACTAGCTATCGCATCGGCAGGAGAAACAATATAGTGCATAAGTGTGCCGAACTAGTGCATTCTATCAATACTAATTCTCATAGTCCGGTAAGACTCAAGAGCTTAGTGGCTTTAAGCAAGGCGCTTTCAGAGGTTCGACGATATTTTCACCAAAGCGCGGACGCAAATTCCATGTAAAACAACAAAATTAAATGGCACCATAAACAACTTTAGCTAAACAACATCAATTTACAAAGCACCTTAGTGACGTCACTGTTATGAAAGTCTTGTCATACATAAGTTGACAAAGTTCTTTTCATGATATCACAAAGTTAAATTACAAATTACCACACTTTATACGCTTAGTTGGTAACAAACAGGAGAAACAATTGTAATCAAACTTTTCTTTTTACAGTTTATTTAGTTGATAACTTTTGCCACAATGAAACCACGTGTAATTGCGTTAATTGAAACAATTCAATTTTAGAACTCTCAATTATAAATTGATCTACTTTTCATTATGTTGGCTCGCTTTGCAATTTAACGCCGATTCCTTTCAGTTGTCGCTTGTGCTTTAATTGGTATGCAACCTTCTTCTTCTCTCTAGAAGAATAAGGTCTGGCACAGACGATGAGTAAACCATCGTTGGTTAATCCAACCTGTTACGCCTAAGACAAGTCTGGCAGCCAAATGAATCAGGTTAACCAATGAGTTTTTTATTGCAGGAAGGATTTTTAATTTACATGGGAGGCTCAGGAACGCCTCCGTTACCAAATTGTCCACACCACTCGACTCTGACGGCCATCCATTGTGGTCCGAATGCAACTCGAATCGGAATCAATCGAGCGCCAATGTCAAAAAACTCGATAAAAACTGTGTGAGAGTCGTTCTGGTAGTGTTTGGGTGACAACACTTTAATCGAGTATGCAATCGACTCGCCCTCTGTTATATCCGGCTGCATACTTCGACATTTTTAATTTCCGCAGTTTTACTTTTGGATTGTTGTCTTTTATCTGGGCCAAAAATATCTTTTCAAGCACCATTTTCCTCATATTGTTCACCGGTTCAAATACTTTCACGTATACTAAATAAACACCAAAAATAAAAACTATGCTACTTCGTTGGTCTAGCTGTTGTCGCAAGCGGTACTGCTGAGGAAGGAGAGGTCCTGGGTTCGGTTCCCAGGTCCGGCAAAGTTTTATTGAATTTTTCCATCGAGAATTTCTCAATAACAGCAACCGAACCTGGATTTGTGCCCGGGTGATACCAATAGGGGGCGACCCCTTTTGCTTAACATAACTGGCAAATTGTGGGTGTACATTAGGTATAAATCTGCTTAACAGGATTACAGGCGTGATATTATGCCATCATCATCATCATCAGCCTATAATGTTCCCACTGCTGGGGCACGGCCTCCTCTCAATGAGAGGGAATGGGCTATAATCCAGGCCCAGTGCGGATTGGTAGATGTCACATGTCTTCGAATTTTTGGTTCTAGGACATGCCGGTTTCCTCGCGATGTTTTCCTTCACCGTTTTGAGAGCAGTGGTGATGAAATAAATTACACAAAGTAATGCGCCTGTCTGGGTTCGAACCCACCACTGGGCCACCGCTGCTCTCCGATATTATGTTATAAAAATGATATTGAGTGTCTCGTCACACAGAGAACGTATAACTCAGTAATCTACCTAAAGGATTAAGACTAGTCGGTCGTAGTATAAAGAAATAAGTTCACGTAACTTCTTTTGTTACGACTGCACTGGTTCGCCCCACCGCCAGTCTAGACAGCATAGGTTAAAAAACACCTTAGGTTACAAAAAACTGACCCCATTTGATAGGCACGTATTTAGAACATAACTGATTTTACCTGCAACACTATTTAGTTTTTTGCATATACACACATCAAAAATGTCTAGGGATCAAGCATTTTTATGCGGATTTCTTGAGATTGAGATGTGGCTTTGTAATAAATTTATGATTTTATAAATTTATATGGATCCTTTTTGGTGCATTTCATAATTTGAATCAGGAACTCTCAATCAAATTCGAGTAAAAGATGAAAATAAGCTGTCAATATTTTCCCTATAAAAACATACAACGCATTGAAGACATTATTAGTGCTACTGTTTCCCTACTACTGATTAAAACCAACGTTATTATGGAGCGGCGACGTCATTTAAGCAGGGAAGAAATGCTCAGAGCCGTGGGAATGATAGAAGCTGGTTCCCGGCAACGTACTGTAGCTTTAGCTCTGAATACAAGTCAGAGTGTTATCAGTCGACTTTGGACACGTTACCGAAGCACTGGTACCGTGGCTGAGCGCCATGGAGGACGGTATCGCTGCACCACACGGAGACAAGACCGATACATTCAAATCTTAACTCGAAGAGCTCCAACAATAACCGCCATGATGTTAGCCGTGAGGCTTCATCACTCTTCAGGGAACTTAATTAGCGACCAAACAGTCAGAAACCGCTTGCATGAAGTGAACCTTCATTCCCGAAGACCGCTACGGGTACCACCTATAGCAATGCACAATCGTAGGATTCGATATCAATGGGCTCTTGAACACAGAAATTGGGCAGAAGAACAATGGCGTTTCGTGTGCTTTTCTGATGAGTCTCGTTTTGGTATGAGACCGGATACAAGACGTATACGACACTGGAGAACCCCTGGACGCCAACAGCGATTAAAATCCTGCCAGGAAGTCCATCCTTATAGTGGTGGAACCATCATGGTATGGGCGGGTATTTGGATCGGCGGAAGAACTGAGTTGATTTGGATCAGAGGCAACCTCAACGCTCAAATTTATGCTGAGACGATTGTATCAGACGTCATCGTTCCTCTACAAGTGCAAATCGGTCCCTTATTTCAGTTAATGCATGATAATGCACGACCGCACACCGCAAGAGTTGTAAGACAGACTCTCGCCGCAGCTAACATCAATGTCCTGCCCTGGCCTGCTCAGTCGCCAGACTTGAACCCGATTGAGCATGCATGGGATATGCTACAGAGAAGAGCTCTGCCGAATATGGAGGGTATCCAGTCGCAAGAAGACCTTTTTTTGTTGTTGCAACGAACATGGGCGGCCATTCCACAGCGTGATTTGGATGAACTCATTTTGAGTATGCCAAACCGATGTTCTTGTGTTGTTAGTGTTCGCGGTAGAAACACGGATTATTAATTGTTTAAGTTACCCAATAAAATTTTAAACAAAACTGTTATTTCAGTCTTTTTTTCGAACTTTAATGTTAGTGGTTCAAATGTCAAAAATCCCTTTATTAGGAAAATGGCAAATTTCTTTATTAATGCAAAGGTGACTTGGTTTATCGTTACTGTGACAAACGAAAACACTTTATTTGATGAATCCTTAAAGAAAATTTTAATTAATATCAATCAGGAGAAAAGTTATTGCAAAAATATATGTTGATCCCTAGATACTTTTGATGTGTGTATTTCATTATGTATTTCGAAATTCAATGTGTTTAAAGGACAGTGGTGTTTGCTCGATTTTAGCAAAATAAACTAACATAATAGTCGTTTATTTCAGTAATTGTCGTCTGGTCTATAAAAGTTCACAGTTCAGTTTTTATGCACTTATGCAACTCCTAAAAAGTGGTGTCGATGAAAGTTTCAGAAGCGTATAAGGAAAATGAAGAATATCACGTTATTTTACTGGGTAATTCTCTCTAAATTCTCAGAAAATTAAGCTTGAGTGTGCTAATAATGTTATTTTTTTTATCTAATATTTACTTACTATTTGAATTTAATTTTAAATGAGACAATGAAAGAAAGTCAGTCAAATTAACCCTGTTGGTAGGAACTCAACTCGACTGTTTCTTGGTCTGTGATATCGAGTTTCCTCCGTGCCTCGGAAAGCACGTCAAGCCGTTGTGGTCCCGGTTGTCATTTGTAGACGTTTCACAGTCGTAGTCTTTGGCCCGAAAGTCTCACAACCAGTCTTACCTAAGGGTATCGTATTACCCAGTACTAACTGGGTTGTGGAGGTCAGATAGGCAGTCATTCAGCTGCATCCGGTTAGACAGGAAGCCGATCCCAACATAGTTGGGAAAAGGGTAGTCAGATGATGATGATTAGAATTAAACTCAATACTGTTGTAGTTAAGTAGACAATGAATAACGTTAAAATAACAGACAAATAAAACCTTTTATGAATTTGCTTGAGTAACTTAACAATAATCATAAACTTCGATTGATATCTAAGTATATGTATATTTCCTACGTACCGCAGTGCCAAAATAGTAATCTACAATAGTCATCATCAGCCTATAATGTTCCCACTGCTGGGACACAGGCCTCCTCTCAATGAGAGGGAATGGGCTATAATCCACCACGCGGGCCTTGTGCGGATTGGTAGATGTCACATGTCTTCGAATTTATGGTTCTAGAACATGCCGGTTTCCTCACGATGTTTTCCTTCACCGTTTTGAGAGCAGTGGTGATGAAATTAATTACACAAAGTAATGCGGTTCGAACCCACGAGTTCGTAAGTCGAGGCAGCCACCACTGGGCCACCACTGCTCTCATCTACAATAGTAACTGACTTTTCCTTTATGTAATTCTTACAGTAGAAAGCTTTTAATGCACCTTTAACGAATGGTTTTGGTTGTCATTTTAGACAAAAAAAACATCAACACTCTTTTACTCATAATCACATAGGCGACACTTTTTTTCCACCAACGTATTTTTTTTATTTAAATCTATCTGTTGCCCGCGACCTTAAATATTACACCTTTTTGAATCGGATGTTGTTACCAATTTCATGGGTTTTCATTTTTTGCACGGAACCCTAATTATTTTTCTAAAATAAATTAGCTTAAGTTACTCCTAATAACATCAGCTATCTGTTAGTAAAAGTCCCGTCAAAATCGGTCCAAATACAAAGATAGAACCAACCATCCAAATTCCCATTCACGTTCACTATTGATGCCAAATCATACCAAGAGACTCAAGAAAGCTGACATTGTGCTGCCTGATTAAGTAGAATTTAGACAATGGTCCTGATTCTGTAAAAAGTGTGATGTGTGGAAAGATTTCCACACATCTGATCATAGTCAGGGATGACTGATAGCTGGTAAGATCAAAAAAATAAAATAAAAAATCGGTCAAGCCATTTCGAAGATTAGCTGGAACAACCAAACAGACAAAAATTGAAAAAAAAAGTATTTAGAGATAAGTGCCGATAATATTTTCATTTGCATTCAGCAAAAAGCTGTTATTTTGATATTAAAAGCACACGCTTTAAGTAACTCTAGTGACTTCATAATTAGACACATAATCTTTAGATCCCTTTTGTACATAAAACGCCAGCCGTTAACAAAGATTATGTAGTTAATGAGAGCGTTTGTGAGTAACTCGACATGTAACCTTCGCTTTCCACTGAAACAATTAAATCCGACAATTATAGCCTCAAACGTTCTAAGGCTTCTATCTCAAGTGAGCAATAAAAAATAATTTCACGTCGCAACAAATTGTTTTATTTCGCCTCACTGAGCCGTTTTATCTCTGACTTAAATGGCATTACATTTTATTGATGTAGGACAATTAAAATATATGGTAGTCGTGATGATTTCAGCTTTCACTCTCTGTGCGCGCACGCATGCCACGCCCCCGTGGATCGAATACTGCGCAGTGACGCAACACTTGCATGGCACTCGAAAGCTACAGTCTATTTGCATTACGGTGATATATTGAAATCAGTACACTGATTTATTTGTTCGGCCGGCCGCGATCCTCAATTATCGGTGCGATCAAATGTCAAATAGTATAATTCAATTCATTCGTTGCGGTTCGATCTGCATGCTGTTTACATTATTGTTCATTCGGTAATCGAACGCCTACTGCTTTTCGTTACATAACATTATCATGCTGGTTCGTATATTTAAAGCATGTTAACAATGCACTTTTTACAGAATAAGTTATTACAGGTTTAGAGATAGGTATTACTTTATTGAACAAAACAAAATTGGACTTCCAACATTTAGACACGTAGAGTCGAGGACTTTAAAATTGATAATCCAGTTTAAATACTTTCCAATTTTGCACTCTTTTATACATTCACGAGTATATTACCGACTAAACCCGATTTGCATTCCACAGATAAAATACGAATAGCGGCAAGTGGCTCATCAATTAAAGTCCTCGACTGTACAAAATTAATATTTGGTGACATTAGATAATGAAACTTATGACTGCGTAACTCTATAAGAATTCAGGGGACTGCTCCACCTAAATAAGTGGTATTCAGCTGCATCAGGTTAGATTGGAAGCCCAGACCAGATAGATAATGAACTTTAATAAAAATAAGTTAGAGCTTATAGTTTTATGCTATACTTACACTTTATATTCATCATTCATAATACTATCTCTCATCCTTTTTATTTGTTTATATTTTTACACTCAACAAATCGATCTAATTACGACTCATTAACTTAAAAATTGCTGAAATAAAATATTATCATAATTTTCATGTTGTGACACGCCAAATTGTCAAACTGTCAATTACTTTTTAATTCTCTTCCTACCTTAGTCTATGATGATTTTTTGGTTTATAAAATTTAAATTATTTTTAACGATATGTGTTTAGCTATTGTATTATAGAGATTATTAAGATTGTTTACTAAATAGCTTAATTTTAAATTATATTTATAAAATTCTTTACGCACTCATGGATATGTCCTGGCCGACTACACTTGTCAGATGAGATGATGGCCACTAGAAAACTAATATTTGAAAATTGAAAAACGACGAGGCAGTCTACCATTGGATCTGGTTTAAGAAGCATCAGGAAACAGTTTGGATGTTGCTGTTTCATTTCTATATTACCCAGGGGATTCCGCTAAAGAATCCGCCTGGTTCTCCCGATCTTCGGAAGCTATCTACGTGATCTGGGACCTCTACTCCCGATCTTCGGAAGCTGTCTTCGTGCCTGACTTGCTACTTGTCGCGCAAAGCTATCCTGACGTCTGGCCCTGAGATCTATACTGCCTTACTACAGAGCTGACCTGGTGGACTCTTAGATCTGCACGAGGCCCTTCCTGCAGAGGTTTCCTGAAGCTGAAACTCGAACTTGCCCAGGTATTGACCTGCTACCCTGACGCCTGTTCCCGTCTCTCCTACAGTGCTAAACTGATTCCTAACCAACCAAGTGCGTGAACTATAAAACTATCCTAGAGTGCGTGCTAGGTAGGTTTTATATAATTAGCTGTATTGTTTTGTTCACTTGTAAATCTTCCCCTAATTAAATTTTAATTGAACAAGTCTGCTTTTATCCATTTATTTTGATAGGATCAAGTAGATTTGTTACAAGCTAAAGTAATACTATGAAAGAAAACAGAAGAACGCACTACCAAAAAAAGAAATGCCCAAAAAGCTAATAATTTGGGACATAATCATTTTGCGAGTGCTACTTTCAGCTCTAAAATTACCAACAGTTGCTTAAAATGTATCATTACAATAATAAGATAATTGGAATAAGTCCATCGATAAGGACTTCTGAGATAAACAACGTACAGTACAGTTAGAAACTTAAGCAGGTACTTGAACCTTAGTACCTCTGTAATAGGACACGTAATGTTGATGACGCTTATTTACGGAAAATTATTGTTATAAAACAAAATTTAATACAAAACTGATCAAGTGTGAGACGCTGTTGAGGTTTTATGTTCCACGGTTTTGTAGGTTATTGACCTTTGTTATGAGAGTATCGTATTAACCTGTCCTAAGTTCTCTTTAGTCTGGAATAACCTAGGAGTCAAGTCGGTAAGTAACAAGTAACATTTAATTAAATAAAAATAAAAAGCCTATATTTCTTGCAGTACAAAGGAATTAATAAAAATAACATGGATGCTAATGTTGAGAACATAAAGCTTGAAAAAGTTATTAATTTATTACTTGGACATTTGGGTTTTTGAGACTAATCTAATGATTCCTAAATCGTCGAAACCCAACCAGCCATTTAATAGATACGAAGTAATAAAGAAATTCACAAAAAAAATACAAACATACAAGATACGCGCGAAAAATATAACACTTCCTTGGCAGTCGTGTAAAAAGGACTTAAGTTTTCCAACAACATGATTTAGGTTTTTCCTGCATAAATCAACTAATGACACCCCCCACTGCTGGGACACAAGCCGCCTCTGTGTAACAGGACCTTCACAACCCTACATCATCTTAAAATACCGGCTACCTTACTTACGGAACCGTTTCTAAGATTTAAGCCAGAAATATTTACCCAACATAATTTCCGAGAAAGATACACAAACAGAAGCAGACGGGAAACTACCGTAATTCCACAAAGCAAGCCCATTCCCCGAACTACGAGTACTTACCTCAAAACACCGAAAACCCATATCCATAAAATAACATCTAGTTTGTACACATATTTCTCACGCATCTAATTAAAGACGAAGTTCGCGTCCTCCTCATAAAATCTACAGAACATATCTCCAAAAGTACAGTTACACACAGCTCTCCGTAAATTCCTTTGACTATCGTTAAAAAGAATGTGACTGTTAATCAGGCACTTGCATGACGTTTATAAGGTCTCGTCAGGAGTGATGTACAGTCAAGATTAGTCGGAATCGGTCCACTTGTCACTCAAAAAGTGTCGTCGCATGCCATTCATTAGTTTAATGATGCTGGCTCTCGGAACTACCCAAGACCCAAAGCAATTGGAGTGGAACAAATTGGTGCATTACGAAGCCTATAATGTTTATGGAATGGTTGTTTTCTAAAACATTGAATGGGGACTTGTGACTTGTTAATGTGTGTCAAAGCTTTTTGTTGATAGCGGTACCTAATGGGGGTAAATATTGCTTTTTCGTTTCCTTTTTGAAGAGTTCCATAAGTACCTAATTTGTAAAATGACATGAGCAATGTTCTCATGGAGATCGTGACTACATAATAACAGCCCCTCCGATCGATCTTCAAGTTAAGCCGCGCTTGCCTAGGTTGGTCCGTGGATGGGTGATCACCCATTACATACCAAGTTTTCTCCGTGCCTCAGAAAGCATGTTAAGCTGTTGGTCCAAACTGTCAATTGTAGATCTTTGACAGTCAATAAGTAGTCAGTGGCCTGAAAGTCCGACAACCAGTCTTACCAAGGGGTATCGTTTTACCGAGTACTAACTGGGTTGTGGAGGTCAGATAGGTTGTTCCATGTAAAATACAGGTATTCAGCTGCATCTGGTCAGACTAGAAGCCGACCCCAACATAAGTAGGGAAAGGCTAGGTGGATGATGATGACATGGACTCATGTTCAAAAACCACATTCAGTATTTGATGTACTGCGGTGATTTCATGATTATTTTGCTACAGCCTGATCATTCAGAAGGTATCATGTGTGTGGCATAATTTATCTAAGAATATTTCTCTAACATTAATATGTAACTGCGTAGACTTAATTACTGTAACTGTATGTTTGCTAACGGAGCTCCTAGAATTAAGTCTTCTAATTAATTTTATAGATCTTTTACATAGCATGTTAGTTACTCAGTCCCCCATGTAGACCATTTTACGCAAAAGCAATTAAATCCGTTCATAACTCAAGCTCCAGGAAACATTAACATATCACAGTTCAAAGTTCAACATATGCACTGACATTTAATAACGAAGCTAAATATACCAAGAATAACGAATGACTTAACACTAGTGCTATTTCAAACTACACTGTCACTGGCGATAGTTACGGATTGTGACAAAACGTGTGCCTACTTCGTGCGTGTATGACCAGATGTATGAACGTGGACGAGGCTCAAGGACCATATAAGAATTGTAGCAGGTGACGGTTTGTAGTTTCTGCCTACTACATGGGAAAAAGTAATGCGTTTATGTAGCTTGTGTACTTCGAGTTTAGCAAAACAAGATCAGTGTCCTGAAAGACGAGAAAAGAAAAAGCTTTATTCTTTCTGCTTTTTTTTCGTATTCTATGGACACTTGTACTCCAGTGGCTATTCCTGACACTAGTTCATCCATCCCTTAATAACCTTGTGATTGTATCTTGTCTTTGTCAAGTTAGCTGTAAGAATACCCCGTGACTCGGAAACCCCGTTAAAAAAAATATTGCTTTGAGTGGTTTTAGCAGTTCATCAATACTTTTTAAAATTCTTATACTTTTTAATTAATTTAAAATTTCGTGAGTTCCTTCCAAGAAATTGTTTTCAGAGCCTATAATAGTTATTGAGCAGATCAATAGGTAGGTATACGTTACCCGAATTAAACAATTTGAACGGTCTGAAACTGAACCCGAAATCTTCTGTAGCTAGTTTGCAAACAATTCCATTGAAATTCGGTTCACTCGTAGCTTGAGAATATTAAACAATAGTTACCGATGTCAAACATCGTATTAGTTATAATTGATGGGAAATTCTACTGTAAGGTTGAAAGGTGCTTTGTAGGAATTGAATTCATAACCCTTATAGTCTTTATAGCAGGCTTAGGTCTGCTGGTTATCGCCACATAGAGATTGACGCCATCACCTTAGATCTCATCATAATCTTTTTGCCGAGGTCCCATGTTACTTGGCGTTGGCACAACACGTTTCTTTTCTTCTTTTCTCCCCTGTCAACCGTCACTCAATCATTAACTTTTTCTTTTATATCATTCCTCTCTTGCTCTACTTCTCCCTAAACATAATACTATCTATCGTTTTATTAAAAAACGTGATAGTACAAAAAATTGCAAAAATTACCCAAAAAATGTTTCATATTTCCATTCCGTTACGTATAAATCGACAAAGATATAAATCAAGATCCAATATTTCGCGAATCTGTTGAACACTATCAATTAATCATATCTAGTGGTCGGATAAGCTCAGCTAAATTCGGGCAATTTCGGGAACATAGTGGTATATACCGCTCGAAATGTAGATCTGACAGGTCTACCATCTTTGCCAGAGTGCCTCGCTTTACACTTTTAAGTCATTTAATATTTTCGTCCATGCATCACATTGTAATAAGGTTCTTGTTTGGTTGCTATTACTGTCAAGTATATTAAAACAGTAGTCATCTTTATTTTCGTGACAATAAAGTTTCTGTTGGCCTGCACCTGTGTGAAAAGACTGTTCTTCGCTAACGTTACCACATTTATCAAAAGAGTTAGTTGATATTTTTGGAAACTATTTTCTAAGAAGGTTGTTTTACAAATTAATTTGACGGAATATTTATATCGGTGATTAAATCAGGCTTGGTTAATAGCAGTAATAATTTTATTTTTTTATCAATTTTATATTTATATTATTCTGACATTGACATCTAATTCATTATTAAATTGAATTTGCATAGAAATTGATAATTGATTATGCTAAGTATGGATTTGATTTGTACGCTTCAACGCAAGACATAGATGGACTCGCTATATTATATTTATTGTAACACCCCTGTACAACCTTTGTCTACAAATAAAGATTTCATTTTCAGTTAGTGGCAAACACATTATTTCATCATTGATGGCATCTTTGATAGCATCATTCATAGCATCATTCATAGCATCGTTATTAATGTGTGAAAAAATATTCATTCACAAAATTTACGCAAATATATTATACTTGATCATGAATTTTAAATGAATATTTAAAATTCATGAAATTCGTGACACATCCGCCGATGGCTGTTTAAGTAGCCACTGATTACTTGTTCAAAGTTTTTTGCTATCAGTTACTTGTAGTTCTTATTAGGTAAATGGCTTAAACCGTGCTTTGATGAGTGCAGAATTTATGGGAAAAAAGATAAATTCGTTTAGTAATTGGTTGCAGAAAACCGGGTTACTTAAGGTGGAAGCGCCAAAGTACCTGCGAAATTCAAAAAAACAAATTTCGTAAGCTACCCGGGCGCTTCCCCTTTAAAAAACACAGTTTTCTTGTCCTCTGAATTTTATACAGTGAATAATAAACATGAAGTTTCATATGAGAGGCATACTCGCACATCCAAACAAAGATTTTGTGATCGCTAGCGACAAATCGGCTGTCATCTGTGTGCGTATGTGACATTTTGAAATCACCTGAGAGTAGCTGGCGCCTAAATTCGATGCGTGTGTACCCACTACTAAATCCTCATCAACATCATCATCTGCCTAGCCTTTTCCCAACTATATTGGGGTCGTCTTCCAGTCTTACTTGTAGCAACTGCCTATCTGACCTCCACTACCCAGTTTGTACTGGGTAATACGACACCCTTTTTTTTTTTTTCGGATGGGATGCCAAATGACTTCTCCCGCTCTGGGCGGAGCAGGAGGGAGTGTCAGATTTTTACTGACTCAAACCCATCCATGTTCCTTCATCGCCCTTTGTGTTCCGGGGCCACGGTATCTCTTTCGAACAGTCCCGCAACCCCGGAATACGGTACCCCTTGGAAAGGCTGGTGTAAAACTTGTATGTCAATCAAACACCAGCTCAGGTTAACAACTGAATCCTTTATTCATCTACGTATATCTCGTTACCTCCCTACCCTCAGTTACATTTATAATTTTATATCTAATTTTAATTTTACATCCCCCTTTTTCAAAAACAAACTTAAAAAATTACAAACAGGTACAATTTTGAATTTTACACAATTCAATAACCATGCAAAAAAACAAAAAAAAACTGATTTTTAGATCTATTAAAACAATATAACTTTTACTTATTTTAAATTAATACGTTTTAAGGAAATTATGTAAAAAAAAAAAAAAACAATAATAATACATGCATTCAACCACAGAATAAGAATTTAATCTCATCAACCATTTAGATATTGATCTAGCAACCATTAAAATATTAACAACAAGACAAACTACTACATTTCAATAACACACTTTATAGTATTATTAAATACTGTACATATAATCATTTTGTATTCATAATTACATTATTATTAATTCTATTATAATTTCATATTTGTGATTTTTATTTCAGTGTGAATTGTTAATTGTTAATTGAATCGATTTCCAGTAATGATATCAGAACAACTGGCAAAAGAATTAACTAGGTAAGTACATTATTGAAAGTGTTAACTACCAAAACATAGACCAACATTTCATAAGTATTTGGAATTGTATTACATTTTGCATTTCCACTAACTGATACAATAATCACTAAACTAGGCACCTTTTAAAATGTATACTTATGTTAACTGTAATGTTCATGTTTACTTCCAATTTCGACCTTATTATGACGACGGATAAGTCCACCGGTCAGGCTCCCTCACAGTCCTGCCAAAACGAGTAGTGTATAAGTTAGATGTCTGCAAGTGTGAACTAGACAGAGATTCTTCGCGGCGTTCCGGTACGGTGACATCATCATAGTTTAGTAGCACTAGCTAACCCACCGCACTTCGTCTGCGTGCTCGCAAAGGGAATAAATTTTCCCCGTTTTTGCAACATTTATAATTTATGTGCCGCTCCTTTTGGTCGTAGCGTGATGTTATATAGCCTATAACCTTCCTCGATAAATGGACTATCCAACACAAAAATATTTTTTCAATTCTAACCAGTAGCTCCTGAGATTAGCGCGTTCAACCAAACAAACAAACTCTTTAGCTTTATAATGTCAGTAAAGATATGTACATACAGTCTACAACCCATACACAACAAGAGATAGGTAAATAATGTGCTGTGATTGCAAGATCCCTTACATTTCAACCCACGGCTTCAGGAAGCAACTCAATCCGGCTCGACTCGTAATTACTCGATCCCTAAAAGGAGGTTCATATCCTTATCGCAACCTGAAGACTATCAAAGGAGTGTATAAGTACTCCTTTATTATTGATGGTTTCCATACACTACCCCTACCAAATGTGCGTATACAGTGCGTATTAGAAATGTATGTTCATAATTAAGGGTATATATACTATGTAATATGTATGATACAGATCATAAAACTAACCAACTTTTACCATGGGCATACGCATGGCATGGGTTTTTTCTTATGGAAATAGGCTCTAGGCAATCAATAGTCAATAGGCATGGGACTTTAACATAATAGGAAATCTGCATATTTTTTTTTATTTCGATACGCAATGTTAAAGTAAATCCTATAAAAATAATGACAAAAAGCGAAAATAAGACATAAATCGGCCAAACAACACAAAAGTTATAACCATTTAAACTTTGGTTTCTATCTCTTTCTAGATAAACGAATGATGATGCAGCGAATGACGTCATTCGCTGTATCGGATCTCTCTGTCTAATCTGCAATTTCAAATACTTGTAACTTAGTATTTTTTTATAGATATTTAAAAAATAATTTCACTTTGTTATTTCTGATGTGTTTCCTCCCATCATGGGAGAGGCTTATATCCAGCAGTGGACGTTATGGGCTGTTGTAGTAGTGTAGTATTTCTGATGTTAATACGCTTTGTTTAGAGTGATAAAAAAAAATCATGCTTATACTCTATTGGTGTAGGTAATTACATCTCTGACCAACCCTTCTGGGATTATAGGCGTGATGTTATGTTATGTTTTCCATGGGACCAGCATCGTTATCGCGACAAAATACCATACAAACGAGTTGTTACCAGTGGTCCCGGTGGGTCGAACCATTACCGGGTCCATGTGTAATTTTAATTACCCGTGGTTCCGTGGTGGGTTGGTTGGGTATTAGGGATTGTTTCCTGGACTTGGCCCATACAAAACTTCAAATACCTACTCAATGCAAATCTCCATACAATTGTGTTGAGTAGTAAAAATGATCAGCTCGCGTACCACACCCTTAATATTTGAAAGCCACTTTTGAAACACGCTGTATAAGGACCAATAATGGTTGTACTGTCCTATTGGGGATATTCTGTATTTCCCTCTCCTAACCGGATATGGTATCATCTGCTTATCTTCAGACTATAACGTCAGTTATGACATTGGTAATCGTCACCCCTTACATTAAAACAGACCCCGATTTTTATCAAAACATTTTACTAAATGCGCTTTGGTCGTGCAAAAATGATCGTAGAGAAGATTATGGCAATGTTTACAAATCATGAACGTTTTAAGTGCAGTTTTTATCTAGATATTACTCAGCAACATCATCATTATCTGAAAACTGGATAGATTATTATGGTTGCTCAATTCGTCTAAGATTCATAGATATCTTCGCATCATTGACCTGTTCAAAATTGCACTACATTTTGTCACATGCCCAGGTTTTCAGCCTTTGAAGCTGAACACCTAGTCATGTGATCATTAACAGAAACACGATACTTACTATGTTTACTGTTTGTTTTGAGTTCCCGATATTTCGGCGCTGTTGCAAGCAACTTGATCAAGGATAAACTGAATTTATTGCGGGTGTGTGTTTATGACCAGACAAATGTCAAACAAATGTGTGTGTGTCATGACAAATGTGTGTTTTTAAACTTAGGTATACCTAGTCATGTGGATATTCAACACCCCCAAATGTATTTTTACCACTATCTCCTATAGCTTTAACGGGTAAGCGTTAATACGGTTGACAATAGAGCACGCTGGCCTAAAATACCAGACTTCAGTAAGGTATTCCACTCCTAAGCTGTATTCATAATGAACGTCCTTATTTAGTATGTAGTACTTCAGTTTGCAAATTGATTGAATCAGATATAATTTAGAATGTTGCTCCGTATAATTAAGTAAAAGTTGCTGCCCATCCTATAACTACTTGTTTAGTTATCTAGTCACGACACGGGTTGGTCCAGCCCAGCCACACCATAATATTTTGATAAATATTTCAAGTAACAAAATGGGCAATAACAACTTGCTAAATTAATTTTATCAAAAGATACATTGCCACTGTCGTTCCGTCTTATAATATCCTGTCGCATGCCGTACCTGAGCCACTGTAAAAGAGTAAGAAACAGTAACATAACTGCGAGAAATGGCCGTTGATTCGACGAACCCAAATATTTAACATACTATAATTGTCGCAGACCAAAGAGATTTAAAACACCTAAAGAGTGACACAATGGGAATATTGACATAAAAGAAGTCGGTTAAAAAATTTTCATCCCGAACATTTTCAATTTTGACACACGAATACTACCTGACAAGCGGGCGTATGACACATTGACACCAGACAAACCGACTTGTTACAAATTAGTAACAAGTATTGGAATACGATTTTCTTCGTCATATCCCGTCTATCACTCGAAAATATTAAAATGTCTTTGTCGCAGACCAATAATCACATCATCTTTCTCTTTACTGAACTTTTACCATCGAGAATTGCCACTGGATTTCGTTTCTTTTTTAATGCCAGTTACGTTTCAGTAAAGCTTAGTTGAATTTAAGCATTTTGTTCTCAGTTTTAGAAATTGCTACAATTGTAAAATCATGTTGAACTACTGTGAAAAGTCAGTCAGACTGTAACCAATTCCAAATGTGACATAGTTACATACGAAAAGGTGCAATTATAATGCCAACTCTCCGACACATATTTAGGTCACCAGACTATATGAAGTCATAAGTCTAAGTTTATTTGAAACAGTAACAGTCGAAAGTAATATTTGTCTTTATCTGTTACTATAAAACATGTTGTATTGCCTTTGGATCATAAAAAACAAGTGCTACATTTATTTTATGTCTTTAGTCTATGGTAGGACCACCCAATAGTAGTTGAACGTCATATCTTTATGTTCGAGAAGAGAACTTTATCCATGGGATTACGTCCCAGGATTATGGTCTAATTGTAAGTGAAAAATCTAGTCTGCTTCATGACTGCAGGGGTCGAAGCTTGCCTTTTGGGTCGAAGCAGCTGTTCCTATGTTTGCTAATGAATACGAGTCGTACCTTTTAGGGAAGCGCAATCAGAGTGTTTCCTGTTTTACGAGTACAAAGTTATCTAACGCTAAATACAGATGACGCATGTGCAAAGTTCCATTCATCGTAGAGGGGAATGAACATCATAATTCTCAAGATTTATGGCAACTGAGTATTAATTGAATATTAAAATAATAGCCTGTTGATTTTCATATTCTAAACACTTTAGATTCAAATAATGAGTAGTAAGGCATTTAACGAGATATGTTTCACAAAATGACACCAACGCGATCATCTTTGATGGCGCCATTAAGGACCAAATTCATTGTACACAAAAAGTCGTGGTGGTTTAATTTAGTCGTCGAAGAGCTTTTTGCTCAAGCCAGTTTAAGCTATAAACGCAAATGACTTAACTTGGACCTTAATTAGTTTATCCAATTAATTTAGTCGTTAAACAAATAGTGGAACTACAAAGTATGCTGATTGATTAAGGACCAAAAAACCAAGATAATGAATTCCGTTAGGATCAAGGTTGAAACACGCAAATTGTAATTTATAAAGCCGCAGCCCACGTAATTTAGATTGTTTTTAAAAACTTTTCTGAGAGAGTATTTTATAGAAAAATCTCTCAATAATCCACACTGATAGATCCACACTGTTTGTTTGATATAATAATTGAGTAGATCTAAATATTACATTTCCTAAATTCTATACAAGTTTTTTTTTTAATTTTTTTTTTAAGAGTTTTTAATGTTATATTAATCTATTATATAAAGAAAGAAAGAAAGAAAAATATTTATTTGACGTCAGCTATTATAGCACACATACAATAATATAAAAAGATACAAATTAAGGAGGAAAACATAATATGAGCTGTGTGCCTCACGGCTGCGCCAAAAAGGTCCATTTCAGCATTCATGCCAGACAGGTGATGCTGTCTGACGCTGGTCTTCCAATGAACCTTGAGGGGAAGTGAATGAAAAACAGTTTCAAACATAATATATAAATAAATGGTTACAAATAAATAGATAACGAGTAAATTTATTAAGTAAATGTATATTTACGAGTTCGGATAAATAAAAATGTAGGTAAGTAAGTTAGAAGTATTTTTGTGTTCGAACGTAACACTGGTACTTAACAAAAAATAAATACAGAGATAAGCCAAGACAGCATATTTTAAAAGAAAATAAAGTACGTAGTAATACTTTAGTTTTAACATAAAACAACTACATAAATGAAATATAATATCCACTACAAAGACAATATGTATATATACGAATAGGTGTGTGCAGGCTAAAAAAATAAATAAATAAAATGCACCTATATAGGTACATTGTACATTTTTATTTATGTATATTTTTATTTCTAATTTCAAATTCAATTGTTATTGTAAGCAAAAGAAAAAATTATTGATGTTTAGTTTATGCAGGAAGAGTAGGTACCAAGATATACTTAAATGTTATTTTTACTTTTGCATGCTGTAAGGTAGAGTGTGTTGGAACTGCTTTTACAATGTTTACATCTTACTCTGTACCCACGTTCATTGCAAATAAATGATTTCTGATTCTGATTCGAAATAATCTTTATTACACAACAAAGTGGTTAAAAAATTGTTTGAAGTCCCTAACTCCTGTGCTAGGTGAAATACCTAAGTTACAAGAGCCAGTGCCTTCTACATATTAAATCATGTTTTATTAAAAATCATATTACCAATCCCGTCATGCAATTGCTTTCAAAATAATCATCCAATATCTCCTTCCATATTAGTATGCCGTAAACAGACTGTATCCCTCCTAATATTATATTTACTTAGGACAGCCAATAAAACATGAAACAGGCCGAAAATACACGCGGTCTAAACGGGAATCAGCCATATTTTAAACGAATAGCAGTATTTAATCCTAGATATCTTGTTGGAGATTAGAACAAGGCTCCAATCTAGAGATATCCTTGTAGGGAGCGTGCTCCGCGGGGGCTACGTAGACCCCTGTATTCTGTTAACGAAGTAAGGAGTAATAATATTGAATGGACGATGTGTCGGCGCAAGATTTCGTGTCTATAATCAAATAGCGATTTCTGGTACTTCCGTGTTGTTTTTGAATATGATTAGGTTTTGAAAGTTGGTTTTGTTAAGTGGTTCTTGTACCTAAGCTTAACGTTTTGCAAGTTTTTTTTTATATTAGTCTTTTTTTATTTAAAAATCGTGTTTTCAATTTACTAAAATGAGTTTTTAACCGACTTCTTAATCAAATGACATGTTCTTATTAATATCAAAGTATATTATTTAAAATTAATTTTTCATAAAATCACTATCATAGACGACTGGAACGTCTCCAGCTTTTCTAACTAGCAGCACCAAAACGGGATACCAAAACCCGAACACAGAACGACTTACTTAAACGATAAAACTCCTTGGAGATTGATTGTAACTTGGATTAATGCTCAATAAATATGTATTTATGTATCACAGCAGAGATCTCCTTCTACGAATAAACTCCTTTATTTATTTATCTTATGAAATATCAGTAACAGTCACATACCTATAACTATAAAATCTCAAAAGGTAAAAAAAAAAAAGTATACTTAGGATACGGCCTAGGAGTTGGCAGGACCAATAAATCATTACTTGCCATTAATTTTACGACTTGCACGGGATAGTAAATAGAGAGACATGAAATAGAGGATTTTTTTGCATGCTTTTGTCGAGAACTAAGTGCATTCTTAGTGATTATGCCCGACTCAATTACATATCGATTCGATCGTAAGATGTCAATTTCTTGTGTTTTATTTTTCATTCATTAGTCGAACTGAAGTGGGTACCTCTCCACACGACAATGGCCAGGCTTTTTTTTTCAGAAATGGTTCGTATAAATATTGAAAGTGAATTTTGATCATTATTTCATTATTATGTGGTTCAGAATTTGATATTATAGGAGATAAGTTACGTTGTTTCAAATTTTCAAAAAATCTGAGAACCGAAGACATTTTCTAACTGGCATTAAAAATAATCGTTCAAAAACACGATTAAGTAATTACCAATTCAGCTTGAAGCTTTTAACATGTTTTCAGACTTCCAATACTTTAGAGAACACCCTAAAAATATTCGAAGCACCTTCCTTCGCGTCGCCAACAATTCACTTCCCAACTTCCCACTTTGAAATATTGAAGTTACTCAACTATTCGAGCGAAGTGAAAAGTTCGCAAGTACCTAAGGACCGAAGATTCTACCATCAGATACCATACGAAGGCATATAAGGATGAATTTTATACCTTTTTTGTACGCTCATAAATTCTTGGATTATACAATATTGTACCCACAAAGGAGACTCCAGATTTTGATGTAAATAACGTCAGATAGAAAATGATGAAAGTGATAAAGTTTGATGAAATATTAATCGTGAAACTTAGTATGGTGTGTACAATGTTCTGTTATGGCTGGATCAGCACATTGTTATGATGTCCATCATATTTTATTTCCGTAGCAAACCTTAGGGTTATTCGGAGTAAAAAATAAAGTAGTAAGTGCATTTTATTTTTTTCTGAATGAAAAATATCATAATTGATTCCAAAAAATTACAACCACCTGCGAAAAACATCAACAAAATTGTGGCGAAACGACATTCCCTAAACACCGCTAGCCTAGCCGTACTTTTAAGATAGCTAATCCGGACATTATCTGAAACGCCCAAACATTAAATGAACGACGAACTTACGCGTAAGTGCCAAGCACGAGGTACCAATTTATTCTGCACAATGCAAGACGTTATTCTCGTAATCAACGTCACGTACCAACGTGTTAAGACCTTAAAATGTTCCAAGTTTAGATAATGGAATTATGATTAGCACGATTCTGTAATTGAATTTGAACTAAGAACAGTCCATTGGCTGGACGAATGGCTCACGTATACCCGTGGTAAAGTAATGAAATTCAACAGAAGTAATAATTTATGGTGCGTGGGTTTGTACGAAAACTTATTGTTTTATTGAGAGAATTACGTTTCGTTGTTAGTTACTCGTACTTATGTAAATATTTGCGTTACTGTGGGAGTTGAACTTTGCAAGCATGTGTTTTTCTTAATTTGTATGAAAATTACATTTGCGGCTTGAATATATTTTTCATTTCCACTTATTTATCACGATCAGCCATCAGAGATATCTGGAGTGAAACCGAGACGAATCCTATACCCAAGTCTGACGTCACAACTATTTTTAGAGGATGACCTTTTCCAAATTCTCAGGCCATATGTTTTGATAAAAAGAAAACAAACTTGACATAAACACGGTAGTCTGACAGCGAGGAAGGTTAGGTCAGCAGTCAGGTAGATTCGGGTTATTCTCAAGGACTTCCAAGAACAACTCTTTAGACAAGATTATTAAATTTGTCTAGAAATAAATTAGACTGGATTTCTACAAAATCGATTAGCCATGGGATAAATAAGTTATGAAACAGGCGTGAGTCTAGCGAGCGAAACTGCAGCTTAATTTTAAATTAAGAATTCATAATTTTGATGTATAGGTTGCTGGTATTTTAAATTAGGAGCATGATTTATTTTTATTATGTAGTAGTTTTTAGTATGACGTTGTTCCATTCATTTATTTTTTGCGGCCAGCAGCTCACATTAATTTAGTTTTAATAAGGATGCATATTAAAGCTAATTTATAACCAAGAAGGGTTTACCATTTTATTTCATTAGGTTAATTCTAGTGACTGGTTTGCTAGATCATGTAAGGAGTTTCTACCATTACGTAATTGTATCCATCATTATTTTTTCCTATAAAACTCGTCTAGACTACGGAACTTGTTAGTCTAGCTTGACCGACGTATTTACGTACCAAACGTGCCAGACGTGACGTGACCGGCCCAGGATTTACAAACATCGACAGTTTAACTCGGACAAATATCTATTAACACCATAACTCTTCAACGGAGCATTTTCTTCTGCTCATATTACATAATCCGGGAAGTTTGTGTAAACTGAGCATCTATTTCTTTGTTACGTTCAAGTATTCTGACGACATGTTGAACGTAGAAAGATATCGTTTGGTTATTCTGGAGAAGGAAGTTCACACTCTGGTATCGGCTTGAGTCGGTCAGAACTCAGAACTATCTTAATGCCGATAAAATAAAAGCGATTAAGACGTCCTTCGTTTTGGTTCGGACGACGCGCCTCGACACCGGGTCGGACTATTCGCTTTTAAAGCATGGACGTAAGGTCTTTCTTATCGGCCAAATCAGAGTCGATAAGTTCCAACTTCCAGCATGTTTCTATTTTTTTTTCTTATAAAACTTTACCCTATACTAAGGATTGGTCTTGTATCGCGGGTGTGTTTACGAACATTTAATTTCACACACACATACAGCCAGACCCGGAACAAATACCTGTAGGCCACACAAATTTTTGTTACGCGCGGGAATCAAACCCGCGACACGCAGCGCAGCCGCCAACTGATCAGCCACTGCGTTAACCGTGCCGTCATTAAAAGGTAGAGTTATCTCATCAACTGAACGACCTTCCAATGACCGCTACTAACGGTCAAAGGACGTTTAATCACCACTCCAAGCAAACATTTCTCACAATCACCTCCAATCCACATCCGTCTTAAAGCATTCTATATTCAAATAAAGTTCGTCGAACGAAAAACAATCAACAACCAATCCGAGACGCGCAGAGAATAGCCAATCACCGATTACCGTAAAACGGAGGCAAACATCAATATCTTTCAAGTGATTGCGACTTGACGCATTGAATTATTAAAAACTGCTATATATAAACCAGTAGGTACGTCCGATGCAAGCGTTATCTGTCAGGGAAGACGGGAAATAAATAGTTGATCGCTCAGAAACAATGAGTGCTGAATAAAACATGTTATTGTAGATTGAAGACAGTTTAAAAGCGTATTACTTTTAGTGTCCTGTCAATGTGTACGATGAGAGATGTTTTAGTAATTATTTTCTTTTGTGCTTGTTTTGTAAGTTTTATATTGTTTGTATAAAAAACTTAACACGTTTTGAATCTATCATCATAAGATTTTTTTGCGGTTTAGTCTTTCAGCTTTACAAAATGTGTAGGTTTTTTTTTACGTTTGAATCGGCACACTTTTTCTTAATGATACTATCTGTAATAATACCCCTCGTATTACAAACAAAAATACGAAGTTTGCAACTTCGGTTTCCTCGTTGAAATTGTATGTTTTTCGTTCTTTGCTTGAAATAACAATTTCTTGTTGAAAATTAAATTTTCTATTTATTATTAATTTTAGACAACTTTTTCAATTATTTAGTAATAATCATTCTCCCGTTGCGTGTTTAGGCAAAAGGCCTGATTTGGGACCTCTAATTTGCAGATTCTATTAAATATTTAAATAGACCATCATTTTTATATCTTATAAATTTGCAGGCCAGTGCTCCCTAGCACTGGCCTGCAAATTTATAAGATATAAAAATGATGGTCTGTATAACAACTTGTAACTTGCAGGGTTGTATTGATGATTTTGATGATTATAATTCTGTAACTACATACGTCTTACAATCGCGAACAATATTTTAATCAACATACAACCTAGCACTGGCCTGCAAATTGCAAAAAACGTAAGAAAATTTGATTTTCGCGGGCTGGTTGGAGCATTCGCCTTAAGGAAGATAAAAAATATACATACTTTCAAAATACCGGAAAAGTCCAGCCCTCTCACATTTCAGGGATACGCTAATTGTACAATTTGCATGACATAAGACTTTTATTTTTATTCATAACACATTTAGCAAGATGCTTATGGCGAAATACAGACATTATGAGGAAAGACTCACATCTAACTGCCGCGATCCTTTGGGAAATTACAATTTCAGAATACGATGGTACAAACACTGTTTTAAGCTTTCACGGTTCATAACTATACTTAAAATGTCACTTACGGGATATCTTCCCTGATTATTGTTTATTTGTTTAGATATTCCGTAAGTGACATTTTAGGTACGATGGTACAAGTTAGTTAACAGTGAGTATAATAATAAAAATTCTACTCATCACGTCTGATTCGATAATTCTAAATAATGATACTCGTAAGTGTTGCTGACCCAAAGTCTACATTTAATGAGATCAGCGCTAATGATGCTGGAAAAGTTAAAATTAGAGATGGGCGTCAGCCCATCTCTAATTTTAACTTTTCCAGCAGTCGGCCAGCCGTCTAGTCGACTAAAATCATAGTCATATGATTTTAGTCGACTAGACGGCTGGCCGACTAGTCGGTTGCAACAAGGCCGTCATATCGGTAACTGGTCTGCCACGCTGATCATTGCCATAGTATAAGAAAGAGGAAGTTGGATATCTTTATATAAACGCACCGCGCATGGCTTGTATGTGTGCGCCATAGTATCTTTGCGTCGCCGCACGCACAAAAAGGAGCATATGTGCTATTTCGCCGTTCTAGCGTGATTGAGTAACAAATATTCATCCATCCAAACTTTCGCATTAATAGTAGTAAGTCTTAAAATCATAGCTACCCTTTTAAGCATCTACTTTCATAAAAACAGACATTTATAAAATTTACCCGTAATTTATTGCTAGTTAAATATAATTTTGTATTTAATTGGGTGACATGACAGTTTGATGCACCAAAACAGATGAGTAACTACACTTTAATGACGTTCAATCAGCACAGATACGAAATTAGTTTCCAAATTGCATTCAACGCGAAATCACTTGTATATGAGTAATCGAATAAATTAGTGGTTGCATCACTACGGGAACTTATGAAGTCATAAATTCTTATTATTTTAAGTAACGTTTCGCATAAAATGTAATAACATCTCTATATTTGTTCATCTTTTGACAGTTTTAAAAAATGTTGCAAAAAAAAACCAAATTAATGGCCAGGCTTTTATTCGATGTTAATCGATTGTCTCTTATTTGATTATTTTAATGGTATGTAATTTTTATTAGTTAGAGCCGTTGACAAATGTTTACAAAAAAGGTTGAAACACGTTAATGGTGTTGTTCTGTCATTATAAATCGCTCTGCTAAGTTCTTCTTCTTAGAATTAAGTTAACATTAGATAAAAGATGACAGGTAATATTTAAGTAAAGGTTTCAAGTTTGTTCTATGTACAGCAATGATTATAGTAAATTACTAGGTAGATAGTAAAAGTCATTTCCCAGCAATATTCTTTGTGTAGAGTTACTTACACGCGGAAAGTTATACAAGCATTCTATATTATTACTTTTTGACGACCCGAATGGCGCAGCGGTAGTGAGGCTGCCTTACGTTCTTAGGATCCCGGGTTCGAATCCCGGTAGGAGCAAATATTTGTGTGATGAGCATGGACATTTGTTTACCGAGTCATGGATGTTTATATTGTATAATAAGTATGTATTTACAAACAAAAAGTATCTATGTATTACATCAACTATCTGGTGTCCACGCCACAAGCTTCGCTGCTTAGTGTGGCACTAGATGGCACTGTGTGTAATATCCAAAGATATTTATTTATTAACTTAGTTTCTCCGAAGTGAAAGCGACCCCAATTTCTATTCCCATTTTACGTCCGCAATAATATAATTTTACTACATAAACTGGATAAACCATAAAATACTTCAGGTACTACTTACTACTAAAACTTTATGCTACAATTTATTTAAGTGCTACATGCTGTATCGATAAAAAGTGGTGATCAAAACAAAATTTGCAATGTAATATAGTTGTAGTACAGACATACGGGTTTGGGACATCTATTTGCAACCATTAAACAAATTGGACATAACTTTGATGTCTCGTTGCTTAAGTTTTGGTCATAATAAAACGGAGGCTGACCATTTCGACGTATTATCAAATCGATATGAGTCAAAATTATGGTTACAAACAGCGATTAAAAAGCTTTAAAGAACAAGAAAGTAGGGGGGGTCAGAATATTTTTTTCATAATAGGATAATAATATGGATCACGATACAATTCTTAAAATAGTCCTGTGACTATTTTAAGAATTGTATAATGAATTGTCACTTTGTGACCACTTTAAGGATTTTAGTCCCCCAGGATGTTATTAGTTAACATGAATGATTTAATTTTATTAGCTATTATTAAACAAAGGGGTTTATGCTTAAAACGTCAGTCTAGTTAAAAATACATCAAATCGTTTTCCATGCAATCAACGAAAATGTAACTAAAGTCAACAGCTTGCTCTCTTATATCATAAAAGACTTCAAACCATTCCTGTTTGAATTAATTTCTACTTACAGACCTCATCATTACTGAGCACAGCTACCGTTTAAAAACAGCACTCAAGATCCCACAACACTTTTAAAGCCCAAACAAAAATCAGAATCACAATGTAATCAGGCCTGTTTATCCAAATAACTGTCCAGGCTATTCCAAAGCCCGGAAATTTAATCCTTACACTAGCGTACAAGGGGTCCCATCATACAACACGGTTCGCGATAGATTGGCCTCGTACAATTTTGATGGGAGCCCGTCGTGCCTGCCCTCCCCATTATTTTCCCGTCAAAGTGATTAAATAAATAGTCCCGCAGCAAATACAGGTACAAAGTTATTTCGTAATTACGTGGCTTTATTGCCTATACAGGTCCCTGGAATGTTTTGGAGTGGTCCGTTCTAAGCTAGGTAACCTGGGGTTAACATTCTGTATTTAATCGGGTTTTATCAATCTTTGAATGTATCATTGTGCTTTTTAGTTGCTGTGTGTGTTGGGACTTGGACTGTTATGAGGAGGAGCTCGTGGTTAAATAATAACAGTCGCACGGGTCGATCTTTGAGGTTAAGCCGCGCTTGCCAAGGTCGGTCGGTGGATGGGTGACCATCGATACCATACCGAGTTTACTCCGTGCCTTGGATAGCACGTAAAAGCCGTTGGTCCCGGCTGTCATTTGTAGATCTTTGAGAGTCGTTACAGGTAGTGTAGTACAACCGGGTTGTGGAGGTCAGAAGGCAGTCGCTCTGTTGGATATTTGGGATCTTGAAGAGGGAATTTCGTGGGTCTTGAGGCTTTAAAACTATATTTTGTTAACAAAGAATAAAACAACAACATTAACATGCGATTCAACCATAGAGACACTACAAAAAAGGTTGTGTTCCGAAATAATACTGAACACTTCGCGTTCGTTTTAGAACACGCTCCATGTAAAATATCGAACGGTTATGTTGTATAAGGAAGCAAAGGTATTAACTGTTCGCTAACTGTTCATTTTGCAAACGGTTATAAAACAGCATGGCCTCACCACCTTCGACCACTCACTCTCCCACAGAAGTAGACGATTCGATCCCATAGTCCGCCATCACATCCGGCTCTCGACCACTTCCTTCCATCGCTTCTTTTGCTACCTTGGTCGCTTTCTTTATAATAAGATAAATAGGATGCTCCCTATATATAACCTCTCGAAAATCAACTGCAAAATTAAACAAGAGATTGGCTCTGGGAGCAAAATTATGAAGAAACAGAAAAACTACTTGCTGTCCCAAAGTAACCAATATGCACATCCTTTTCCCCTCCCCCAACACTCACTGCCCCCCCACTTACACCCACACAATCACCTAACTCACTCACAGATACACAACCTTACAAATACCTACTACACATTCTTGCACCAATAATTGTATTTATGTTTTCGTTTTCTTTTTACTTTCATCTCTAATTTTAAATAACTTATAGTTTTCGTTAATTCATATCGCATTAAAATGTAAGCATTACCCAAGGGGTGGAGACCTGGTGTCCTGAAATACAGACCTCACGTCTAGCTTAGGCACCAGTCTCCCACAATATAATTATTTGTTGTTACGTATTTTGTATTGATACTTCTTTAATGCACCTATATTGTGGTCAGAATTAAATTTTTATTATTATTATTATTAAAATACTGGTATTCAGCTGCATCCGGTAAGACTGGAAGCCGACCCCAATCAGTTGGGAAAAGGCTAAGCAAATGATGTGTGTCTATATCAATCCATCAAGTTATGAAAATAACAGTCCATATTTTCATAACTTGATTAAGTGAATTAAATAATGTAATACTAGCAAGTAGCAACAAACATCTGACAAAGAATTGTTAGTCACACGGTAGCAAGCAGTAGAGTAGACTAAGAGCTTCTGAGATTTTAAACTAGCTTTTATTATTTGAAATTTGGGTAATATTAACCGCGTCTATGACTATTTAGATTGATAAAAACGGTTACAAATACCTATATAGTAGGTATGTGGCTGCCATTTGCATGATTCCTACGACGTCGACTTTTTAAAATAAAAATTTTCAATCTTAAAAATGACAGCTAATAAAGTGTGAGAGCACATTCAATAAAAAAGCTAAAGTATAATAACGAATAAAATTTTCTGACTTACTAAAATAATTTGTAAAGCTGTTCAGTACCGTGTGATACCTATAATAATTCATGAATAGAAACAAAACAACAAAAGAGACTTTGATTTCCGCCATGTACCTATGCCTTTTTATGGAATATTTAAGATCTACAGAATAATGGAACGTAACGTGTAACTAATAAAACAACTTCTTATCACTTCTCCATGAAACCATAAAGTTATGTCACTGCAGTAATTATTGACTATAAAACAGTTATTATATTATTTACAACATTGTCATGTTATTAAATTTCCACGGAAACCTCATAAGGTCTAAAATGCTTTTCTGGTAAACAATAAAGTATGCCATAACAACATTTTATAATGGGACAAACACTTGGTGAATTTAATTACAAGGTTTCCATTTTGAAATTTTATGTTTTCTAATAAAATGATAAAACAAAGCTATGAATGTGCATCTAAGAGCTTTTGAAGGAATTCCTAAATTAAATACCATTTATTGTTCAGTTTGACGCAACACACCTTTTCATGGGAAGAGTTTTGATGGAATGTCTCGTTGTCTAGTGGGCGAGAAACGCAACTATCATAAAACATCTGAACTGTATTGGACAGACAAATTTATGGCTATCCCATTGAAAGACATCGTAGAAATACGAGACTCCTTGAAAGCCGGCTGATCAAAAAAGCATTCGGGGCATCGAAGACAAAGCGCACTTTAAATGTGAATAGTAGAAAACCTTGTACTGCAAATCAAGTTTCATGTCTTGGTATAAAGTCCTTTGATAGATTTCCTATGGGACAGACCGAAGCAAAAAGGTAGGTATTAATAAGATTTCAAGAAGGTAATGGTATGTATAACGCAAGTTTCATAATGCATTACAACATGATAGTGTATAATGGAATTACAACGATTAACAACCAGTAGCTGTTGTTGCATAATTAGTTTAGATTGCAATTTCTATATTTCGTCCATCCTACCTATAACGACCGAGGCAAACTCGGATATAAGTCACGATTTGAAAAGTGCGGGAGAGTTGTCGATAGTTCTGAGATGTCGATGGAATCTAGCAATTTCATAAAAATTAACTAAGTCATTCAGACAAATATCGGAAAATTTGTTATTAAAATCTAAAAAAATGCCTTTTAGTTTTTTTTGTTTTCGTTAAAACTTAGTTACCTTTATATTGTTTCTGTGCATAGAATTAAAATGTGAAAGAAAGTTTTGATTATGATGATTATGAAATGTTAATGATTATATGAAATGCTTGAGTTTCCGCAACAGTCGAAATATTATGGCTAGACACACTGTCGTTATTTCCTTAATTACTTTTTATTTCAGTTTAATTAAGCTTCTCATAAATTAGCTGAAAAAAATGACCTGTTGGAAATTAATCATTCGAAACATACTTTGAAATAACTCTGATCAATCGCGTCAAAACAAACGCCCTCTTTTGTGCATTTTTACAACCTTACTTACTGATTATATTGAGTAGTTGATCAGTCAGGTCTATCTACCGTCATTTCAGAGTTCACTATTCCGTCTTTTCAAGAGACTTGAGAGTAATTTTTTTTACTGAATCCAGCCAATAATTACTAACAAAAAGATAGCTATTCCAAAATCCTTCCCGTGACTAGATAATCGGCTTATTAAAATAGTAGTAGTTAGTTTTTGAATCGACTTTAATTTCTATCGACATTCAAACAAACACCACTACGCGCCCATGACGTCACATAGCATGAGCGGAGCAGGGGTCGGCGGTCGGCGGTCACTCGGCCCGCCATGCTAGATCCGTATCTTTGGCGCCATACTCCATGCGCCATGCGCCATGCCCCACCACGTTCCCCCACGATTTGCACAGATTGCGTTACAATCGCTCCAGTCAGCCATTTACTTAATTAAAACCAGGTAATTACGTATTATTTGACTGTTTCCCCAGAACCGAAGTGCCCACTACCCATTGGTTCTAAGAAATCATATCTCATAGTAGCTACTACGAAATTTAGTCGTAATTTTGTTTGAATTAATTAGTCTGCACACCTACATTATCGTCTTAGTGTCTAAATAAATTTTATGCCAATTTAATAAGGTGTGAAAATCACTTTAGTCAGGATAATTTACATACCTACTGTATAATTTTAGCATGCCTCAGTCGAATTAAGTGGTGTCTACGATATGGATATTAGCAACGACATTTTATTGAAACATTTATTTAGAGACTTTTGTCAAAGTTCCTAGACTAGGTAGTAAAATTGCAATAGGTATACAGGGTGTAAAAGACCTCATCAAGAAGCCGTCAACCAAGCATTCTGTACATCAAACTAAGTAACTTTACGCAAAATTGTTTGCTGGGAAACAACTTTTTTTTTTGGGGTGTAAAATCATGTTTTGTGGTAGAACTCAATATACGCACTCAAAACATTGTGCTGATGGATGTATTGAATAGTACGGGGGTCGTGGAGGTGTTTAAAGTAAAAATCTTACATTAAAAACTTGTATTTTAAAAAAAACCTGTAAAAAATTTGTAACTTTGACCCCCAATATCTCCGTAACTAGAAGGTTCCCAGGTATGGTGTAGAACAAAAAAATGATCGCAATGACGGGGAGAACTAGTGCTTTTCGGCTTCGTTAAGAGGGGTTTTACACCCTTTATATAGTTCGTACTATAGTATAATGGGCGTAATGACCATTACATAAATTCAATTAGGTTCACCGTGTGCACACTTTCAGCGTGTAAATAGCGACTTATACTTTGGGACTGTCTGTTATACTTATTCGTGTTCGTGATAAAATAGCTCGTGATATATTTACTAGTTAAAATCTCTAAAGTTTAATTTAAAATATTTACTAGATGTCTGAATTTATTTACCTACTGTCTATGTACTTGATAATTATTTCTGCTACAGTTAAAACTATTTACACAACAATTACGTGAAACCGTAAACCAGTAGAGCAGTTAATGTAAAGTAACCATTTCTGTTATTACGTTTTAATGCGAACCACCTTGTACTGAAAATGAGCGCCTACGTTTATATTAAAGCAAACAGTCGCATCGCAGCAATCCCTTGCTTACAATTTATTTTAACTAAATGGTTTATGAATGAAATGTTGATTTGTTTCGTCAAGAGCTTTCTACAGATTATTATCGAATTCGTATTTTACCAGTCATTCGCCTACTCTCCGTTTCGTGAAATAAATATAATGATTTACATATTTTGCGGTACGAACAGGTCGTTTTAGTGAGATTTTCATGCAAATGCCTTCCCTAATTGCTGTGTTGTAGCCTGAATAAAAATTGCCTGTGTTAATTGTAATTCATTTTCCCTGTTTTTAATATTTTGGTAATTTTCAATTAGCATGTTCCCTTTTATGTCTTTTATGGAAATTCTGTTTACGTTTTAATAATTTATGAATAATTAGACTACTTATTCGTTAAAAATAATAGCAAATTACAAATACAGTAAACTGTTCAATGTACTTTCGTCAGGCACATAAACAGTTTACTAAGAAATCTTTTCAAAACTTTCCCTATCAAACAAAGCTAACAGAAACCCTAACTGAATCATAACTTTTCCTTAGAAAAACAACTTGAATATAAAGTTTAATTAGAATAGAAACGTAGTCTATGATCACATTTCAGACAATGGTCTCATTACCACGATAGATCCTACACGTGAGGCCGTAGTTATGCAGCCGTTACTGTGCAATTTCTCTCCGTGCTTCCCAGGAATGACTTCTAATAATGCTCGCGCCGAGCAAAAAGCAAAAGATTCAACGACATAATCACACTAAAAGCATTGCTTGTTATTGTGAAAAAGTTACAAAGAGTCCTGTTTACCTGTTTGGATAAGGGCACGATTTGGATGTTCCCTTTTTGTGTTTATTAAAGTTACGAGTGGGGTACAAGTGTTTTATTGTTCTTTTCAATAATTTTGATATTTTAAAAATTAATTTTGTGCAAGGTACGGTTATTTAGAAAGACGACATTTGGATTTGATGCTTTTCAGTTTTCAGTACTTATAACTAAATGAAACCTATTTTTAAGTATATGTCACTGTTGAAAATTCAAGTCTCGGTTCTGAGTCGAGCTTTAACATCCAACCTTGTGCTGTTATGTATAAGCCTTTATTTAAGTGTGGCCTAGGATCACCTGCCTATTCTTTTATGTTGGGGTCGTCTTCCTGCCTAACCGGATGCAGCTGAATGCCAGAATTTCACATGGAGCGACTGCCTATCTGACCTTTTAAGTGAAAATGAGCAACATCTTTTAAAATCAAAAACAAGTAAATCGGGTACTTAAATGGGTATAATAGCGCACCAAAATTCACAAAGGGAGCGCGTTTCACAACAGCTATAGCAATAAAAAATAAAATTGAAAACATGAACAGTGTCAAAGCTCCCAAACCTGATCCAGTAAACTTTCAGCACAGTTTCTCGTGAGTAGAGCACGTCACCAGAACTCGAAGGAATGCCATTCATTAGACTCGCATACTTTCCACGTTGGTACCTGGCTATAAAGACTCACAAAATTTAAATGAAAATATTTGAGAGAATTTATTGTGACGTTGATTAAGAGAACCACCAGAATTTAAGTCGTATTTGGTTCAAGTGGAACCTACTCTTCTCTCGTATCGACACAAGTCGAAACAGTCGCTGATTGTCCAAGTTACGTCAGAAACACATAGTGGCGGTACTTTTATTTGTATACGAGTTTAAAAACATTACTTGCCCTTAAAACTCTTCATCATTTAAGGTTTCTGAATCGCTTGCCTAACGGCTTGCTTTAGCTTGCCGTAACATTGACACATAGGCACACCACTGTAAGCACATTGCCTGGGGGTTAAAAGATTTTTTCAATTGCAACCGAAAATATCTCTCAATTCTCAATTCTTCCTTCACCAACGGCGTTGATCAAAATGACTGTCACACGGACGGATTACAGGAACGAAAATCTATTTATTATGGAACCTTAAAAAATACTGTCATAATTTTTTAACAGAGATGAAGTTAGGGAAATTTCTTTCTTTTTTTCTGAAATTCGAATTGCCTTATTAGAGGCGCTATCTACATTTAAGTTAAAATGGCCGGCCGCCATGAGGGGCTGTCCCCTCATGGCGGCCGGCCATTTTAATGCACCCTATTTTCAGTTCAAGGTTCAAGTATCAAAGGCCGGTTTTTAGAGAATCTTGAATTTCTTTTCCGTGTGAGGTTCCCTTTTATCCTCACTTTGTTTACCATGTTTTCCTTCTATTTATAGGGTTAAAGCTATTTTCGTCCTGATGTTTTTGTGACCGAAGTTTTTTTGGAAAGTGGCCGTTATAATGTAGTTTGCCAATCGATTGATACAGTAATGAAGGAAAATACGATACGCATGCTTTGTCTCACTGAAAAATTGACCTTTTTTGAACGTTTGATAAGTTTTATTTAAAATTAGGGCTATGTTCACCAAAAAGAAAACGGTCTGATTTTCTAAAAACAGCTGTTTAAAACACATTTTCATGTTCACTAAAGCAAATCAACCGATTAAACACACTAATCAACTGTTTTTTCTAACCGAGGTGGGAGAGGTTGTTTAAAGTCCCGGTTAGTAGTTAATCGGTGTATTTTGACGTTTGTAAATTGCAAATATAACAAATTTTAAGGTTACATCCAGATATTATTGTGAGAATTTAACATGCAGTCTGCTTTGAATTATATTTTGAAAGAGGATAAGGTTTGGGACGAGTTTGAAACCGTTGAAAGACTTTTGCGAACTCCTCGTTTGTATTCCAGCAGACGACACTACTTCACGGAGTTCGGTGCGTTTGTTTTTAATTACACCTTGGCGCTTTCACTAAATTGGTGACAATTTTTTTTTCTTCATGCGTAAAATTTGCAATGTGCTTCATCCATTGTATTTAATTTAAAAACTGTTTCAAACGAACAAAACTTCAAACACAACAGATAATTTGATGGTTATAAAGAACTGTCATCTCAGGTATAATGCAACCATTTTAAAATGTTTCTCATTTGTATGGTTTTTTACGTGTTAGTTACCCACCCTTTTTGACTGTATTATAATCATTCGGTCTTTCATTCATAAAACGCTTGTTTATTTAACCGAGCTAGAATAAGTTGTAGTGAACACCAAAATTCCCACGTCATGTTTATACAACTGTTTACGTTTAGCGGGCCGATTACGAAACAGTCGGTTATTTTACTGTTGGTGAGCATGGCCCTTAGAATACGATGGTTTTGTTGTAACATTATTTTGAGGTAGTGATATGGGCTGATTCATCTACACTTATAAAAATATAATATTTTATAGAGGAAAGATTTGTTTTTTTGTGTTTTTGTATGTATGTTTGTAATGAATAAACTCAAAAACTACTGCGCCGATTTTAAAAATTCTTTCACCATTAGAAAGCTACATTCACCCTGAGTAACATAGGCTATATTTTATCCCCGTACTCCCACGGGAACGGGAACTACGCGGGTGAAACCACGTGACGTCCGCTAGTCATTTATATAAATATTAAACACTTGATCAGGTGATTACTCGTAAAACTGAAGTTATATAAAAAGTTATGCATAGTTTACTTACAATACTTTCATTTCGATCATACCTTCCTATTGCTAAGTACCTACTAAGATATACCTAATAAATCCAGGAGCATTCAAAGCAAAATCAATACGTTTCCACAACTAATTAAAACGAGACAAACACGTCATACTATCTGAGCCTCCACATCAGTTCATGATTGTTTAATAATTCGGTAGTGGCAAACTGATGGCTCGTAATTAACAGCATTACAGTGACGTATCTATGGCAGCAACTAGTGGCTCTAATGAGCTGTGTTTAATTAATATAAGATGTTATTAGGATAATGACAGTTGGTAACTTTTTGAGGAATACGTTGCAATTACGTTGAATGCTGCTGAGTGTGAAGACCTGCACCCCTAGGTTGACAATCTACAATCGTTAACGCTAATAGAAAACTATTCAAATGAATGTGAATGACATCATCTCAACGTTAAATCACGTGATCAACACAAACGAATAGAAAATTCGTAGACAAGTTTACATAGTTCAAAACGATAGAATAGAATGTTATCGTTTCTACAATGTTGATCGCTAAACTCTTTGGTAGGAACGCTCACAATAGACTAAAGTGTAGGTATTTTCAGCAGACATTAGAGAACGAGCGATCGACTCAGTCGTGTCAACTTGGCTACCAATTTAGCGCTTTCTACAATCGCTTACGCCGAGGCGTTTAGGATTGTAGAAAGAGAATCGATACGAAACGTTTGTAACTTGGCTAGGCCTGCTGGGTTTGATTCCCGGGTCTTGTTTACCCTCAGTAGAACTCTCAGAGAACGAAGTCTGGATTTGTGCCAAGTTCATGGCAGTAAGTCGCCCCCTATTACATGGGGCTTATAACATAATAGGGAATATGCATAAATTTTCTCATTTTCATTTCGATACGGAATGTTAAAGTACTATAAAAATAATGACAAAAAACGAAAACAAGACATAAATCGGCTATACGACACAAAAGTTATAGCCATTTAAACTTTTGTTTCTATCTCTTTCTAGATAAACTTTTAAACTCTAGATTACAGATTAGATTACATTTTTTTTTTTAGACGTTGCGTTGGAAGGCCTCCCTCCAGGTGGACCGATGACCTGGTTAAGGTTGTGGGAATCCGCTGGATGCGAATCGCACGGGACCGGTCAATGTGGCGACACTTGGGGGAGGCCTATGTCCAGCAGTAAACGTCTTTCGGCTGAAATGATGATGATGATGATGAATACATATTTTGAACCCTATGAAACTATAGGTAACTAAACTCGCAACGTTGTCAGTGTCATGTTTCAAAACGTCTATTTAAGACACCCTTCGGCCAAAAGTCCACCTCCATGCAGGTCTGTAGATGGTGGGTTGGAACTCGTACCAAGAATGACTTAAAGTTGATGTTGTGGCGCGATTCCAACCTTTTTACCCTCAGAGTCCAGTTGGTTTTTACTTTGACATACTGCTCAACTTCCTCAGTAGTAGTGGAGTAATGCAGACGTGAAAGATACAGCTGCGTCGTAGGCACAGCAGGACGCAGCAGCATGTTGGGTTCACTCGGTGCGGTACCGCACAGGTTACGAGAACAGGGCTTTATTCTAATACAGTATAGTATACTCGTATAATTATCAAATAGAGTTTTCAGAAAATCGTATAGAATGCATACATTCGATAAGATTTTCGGAGACAGCAATTTGATGTTATCCTTTTTTTTAAATTAAATCACTTATCTTACGTTTGTACCATTATGTTAAGATTTTAAGGCAATCATGTGGCTTGGAAAAGACGAACTTGCCAGATCACCCGGCCGTATATAGCTTAATGTGGTTATACATTTCAGAAGTTTAACAAAACGATTAAAAGAGTAACAAAAAGATTTTATTAAAAAAAGAAAAACAAAGCAATATAAATATTTTTATTAAAAGCTGAACGTGACGTCACGCTCTCGCTTCGTATAAAGTAAAGCCAATAACGCATAAAATAAATTGAAATTTTCAATAAGGCTTTCCGGGTCCACCTGTGGCTCATAGCCTAGGATAAACTTGGTATAAATAAAGAAATCGTCGCACACTTAAGACTGGGACACACTTTGTATAAAATATGCAAAACTTTTTGAAAGGGTGCTTGAATAAATTACTCTTTTAAGCTTTACAGGTAATGTTTTCGCTAGGACTGAAGCTGTTTATGCAACTTTTCTTGTGTAAATTGGTGCTTATTTTATTGAGTCCTTTTCCCAATCTAACCAGATGCAGTTGAATACCAGTTTTCTACAAAAAGTGGCTATTTGACGGCTACAACCCAAACAGGAAACCCCTAGTTTTGTTTCGTATTCTTAAAGCATAACCTGGTGTCATGAGCCTCTTTCTGACTTGGCTTTACATGCCGTCGAGAAATATAACCTCTCAGGCAAGGAAACCAGCATGTTTCCTCACGACGCTTTCTTTACCGAATCAAGTGATAATTATTGTACAATACGCACATGAAACCAAAAATCAGAGTGTCTTGGGTTCGAAGTAAGTATGTTTATTTGCATAACTCCAGACCTATCACTTGGCAGTACGACGCGCGACGGTTACACCACTTGGCTGTCACTGTGCACCCCTTATTAACATCGGTTGAGTATGTCTTGTAACCTCCAACCATCCACATGCATATTTCAAATACCTCTTACGTTACGTTATTAAACACTCGTAAATTTTACACTAGGTGAGCAAAATATCCACGGTATTTAAAAAAAGAGCTTTTAAAAGCTCAAAATTTAACTTTTCCTTTGTGGCTCATGTGACGTCAATAGGCAGAGGGCGTCGAACAACTGCGTCAAAGTGTGATGCGACAATTAATTTAATACGAAAAGTGTGTGAGAGGCCCTCCAGACCTCTAAATGGGTGACGTGGTAATTTATAACTCAATTTAGATAAAAATAAACACGTTGCCTGAAATATTTAGCTTGAATATTCACGGTATATTTTTTGGGGTACTCAGATACGTAGTGATAACAATAGTTTGAGTAACATCCCTCTTAATGGATAGGTCACGTCAGCTCGTTTATTTTTTGTTAATTTAAAATAAAAATCTCTGTAAATTGATGAATTTGAGTGTAATGTAGACCAACATCGAATAGAAAAATTCAAATGCCTTTCTATAGGAATTGAGCAATTTTCGTTTTCGAATCTTTCAAATTATCTGTAAAAGATCAACAAACAAAAACGGTTTGCTCAACAAATACGGCAGTATAATAACAACGAAAGTATGTTTTTAACAACTAGCAGAATTATTATCAAAATTCATGCCACGCAGTCTGTGACGAAAAACGCGTCATCGATTTATTCGTAAGCCGTTTCATGATGGTGCCTACTTTAAAGGGAGAGGGCCGACCCAATTCCTAAACGAAGCGGGAAGCACGTCCTGAGGGCAAGGTACTCCTCTTAATAATAAGCAAATGGTCTGAATGTACGTGGAACACACGACACTGTTATTTTTACCTTTCCATACATTTGTTCAAGGGCCTTTTGTTACATGTATTTGTTATATACTTACCTAGATTTTGTTCGAGGCTTTGTTAGGTCTCCTTTGGGATTCAGTAAGAATATTAAACTTTCGGCTCTAGATTCAGTGAAGTGATATGCGTTCTAGAGGGAGTAGGGAGGGTGAAACAAAAAAGTTTGGCGAGTAGTCGTAATGAGCTTATCTACTTAGATGTTTTTGTGATTCCCTATGGAAATATAACAAGCAATATCGGGAGCTCAAAATCACTCAAGATATCCCGTCAGTGTAGGTACGTTTAGTTACCTATAAACCGTGGAAGCTTAAAAAAGTATATTAAGATGTGTTCGGTGACTCTCAAATCAACAAACCAACACCTAATGAACTAAAGGATCTTTATTTTTGTGTATTGTGTGGTAGTTTCACATTGCGGCTTGTCATAGCCCAATCCCAGAGAACTCGTTAATTCATGTAGGTAATCAATTTGAGCCGAGAAAGCTTTACTGCCATTTTCTTCAAAACTACAGTAATTCTACCATATCCTTTATTTTTTCAATCTATCGTACGCCATTACATCTTTCATAATCTGTTGTTACAATATCTCGTGCTATACATAACTAAGTCGATGTAAGTAGAAAAAGTTTAATAACATGCAAATTGCGAGTTCAAAAACCGAAGTAGTCAACCTAGTTTTATCAACAATATTTATATACTTAGTATCCAGTTTGCTTCGGAAAAGTTGAGCGTGGCTCAGCGTGGTAGCGCAGCATTTTTATCTTTTGCACTAGTTAACAGCAGGTAAAAATATTCGATATTATGCAACGCTTTTACCAAGCGCCGAAGCATCTCTTTACGTTGTGTTAATTATTTTTCCCAACACTTTTGCGCGGCATTTTATAATTAATTTTTTCGCGTCTTTGTGGAATGTCGTGGTTTTAATGACAACGTGAAATTTAATAAAAACTGAAACTGCGTGGGTTTTAAATGCGATATTGACCGGTCAAACTTTGTTGGTTATATATAGATTTCATTGTGGAAAGCCTTGATTGCTAGTGTGAAATATTGCACGTGGGCGAACATTAATGTACTGAAATATTGTGATATCTAGAATACAATACACCTAAATAAATTTTGAGCAAACAACCAACTGAATTGTTTGCCAAAACATAACATAACAGTTTAGTTATTAACTACAATGTACCATGACTTTTTCCCGAATAAACATCTGCCTATAAGCCTTTTCGCAACTATGTTGAAATCAGCTTCCAATCTAACCGGATGCAACTGAATACCAGTATTTTACATGGAACGACTGCCTATCTGACCTCCACAACCCAGTTAGTACTGGGTAATACAATACCCTTTTGTAAGACTGGTTGTCCGACTTTCGGGCCGCTGGTTAGGCTGTTACGGCTGTCAGAGATTTACAAATGACAGCTGAGACCAACGGCTTAACGTGCTTTCCGAGGCATGGAGGAAACTCGGTATGTAACGGGTGGTCACCCATCCACAGACCAACCAAGGCAAGTGCGGCTTAACCTGAAGATTGATCCGAGCGGCTGTTATTAAGTATTTATTATTATTAATGTCATGATGAGTTTCAGCTATTAGTAGTATATCTAGTTGATGAATATGAAGTGGGCCCCGACGCCCGGGGCGTCACCTGCGGCGGCCGGGACGTGAGGTTCTCTCCCTCTCACGTTCCGCAACCTCCTTCGCTAGCATGACTACTTCGCAGAAGGTGGAGGTGCACCCCTGAAAGCCAAAACAAAACTTCTAGACAAAGCGTGGTTTCGACTGAAATAAAAAACCTTATACTAGAAAAGCGAACACTTCGAAGGGTTTGGCATTGCAGTAGGCATCCCGCTGACAACTTTAAAAGACGCGACAGCTAACAAGGAGGAAACTGCAATGGAAACATACTTGGAATCGCAATTACTCAGTTTGGAGAGCTTGTCATAAAATCAGTCATCCGGTCGAACCAAAACCTCCGATAAAACTCGAAAACAACAGATGGGCTAGATCTAAACAAGAAAAAGCAGATGTATTCGGGGAATATATAGCCAAGGTATAATATATTCCCAACGAACCTGATCCAGAAACCGATGAATCAGAAATAGAGAATGTCTTGATCCAAGACTATCAGTTGGATCTCCCGATCAAACCCACTAATTTGAGGGAAGTTATGTGTGTGGTCAAGCACATGGAAAACAAAAAAGCGGCTGGCTTCGATATGATGGACAAAAAGGTGCTCATGGTACAAAAACCGGGAAAGCAGAGCCATGAAATAACTTCATCAGCCTTCTACCAAAATCTTTAAAGCTATTCGAAAAGATACTGCTAAAAGTAACTTTCACTCTGCCAAGAGAAGACTGCCCGTCGGTATCACTCAGAAATAACCAACTGACCCAACACAACCACGCAAAATACTTGGGTATGCACTTGGATCATCGCCTTACGTGGAGAAAACACATACTGACTAGAAGGAATGAAATAAGCTTCAAACGACTGTGTTGGATGCTTGGAGAGAACTCTAAATTGTCTCACGACAATAAACTCCCAATTTACAAGACAATTTTGAAGCCAATATGGACCTATGGAGTTAAATAATGGGGTTCAGCTTGTGACTTCAGGATTAGCATAATGCAAAGATGTCAAAAATCCTCAAGCATATATCCAACGCTCCTTGGTTTCTAAAAAATCCTGAAGTCCACTACATATGAACACAGTGAAAGAGGAAATTAACAACACCATTCTCAAATAAAAAACTAGGTTGAAGGATCACCCAAACCAACTAGCCCTACAACTAACGATTTCAGAGGCAATGCGAAGGCTGAAACGATGGCATATACTGGATGACCATATCTAATTGTAGAGAAATTCCTAATGGGGAATTAACTCTGATCGCCACTAATCCTACAACACAGCTGCTCATAGTCTTTCGACTTATCGCATGATAAAATGAAAAAAAAATATATGTCATGATGGCCGAGTGGTTAAGGCCTCGCCTCTCATACACGAGGTCGTGGGTTCAAATCCGGGCAAGTACCAATGTGACTTTTTATGTACTTTCTAAGTTTATCTTGGACACACGGTGAAGGAAAAGATCGTGAGGGAACCCGGACTTATAACTAATATAAGTCTGAAATCGCCAACCCGTCTTGAGCAAGCGTGGTGATCAATGGTCGTGCCTTCTCTGTTGAGAAGAGGCCTTTGCCCAGCAGTGGGACAGCAACAGGTTGGTATCATTATTATAAATTTTACCAAAACTGATTTCCCTACAACCATTTTACCAATTTCCATTACATGTAGGACAAGAAAACCTTATTATTACGTTGCGTTTATCAAAATAAACGTTTCAGTTCCTGCCGCCTAGCTTTCGTTTCAAGTTTCGCGTGACTCCGAAATTATTACCTGGCTTTATTTCCTTGAATATATTCACTACAGTGCGTGTATGAATCACCGTGGATTGGTCTAATGTATGCTGTAATTTATAGCAGTAAATGGAAATAAATTATTTGTGTGGGAATGAATAGATAGGTAGTGTTAATAAGATCGTTGTTCTGTAAACGTTGGTGGGGAACAACAGAAGCAGAAGTTATTCCAAAATAATTAATTAAGTGTGGGTGCATCATAATTGTTTGTTGTAAATAGTTTACAATGCAAGACAATTTCTAACCATGTTAATAAATAATATACAAACAAAAACGTCTACTAGGACTTGCTACAATTAACCGCTTTAGTGATAATTCATGACAATCAAACCAATAAAAATTTAGCTAACAGATTAATAATTATTATTATTTATTTGCATCAGACACAACGATCCATAACTTAGTTCCTAAACACTTTTCATTAGTCATTTAATTATTAGTTGACGTTTGTAACGTACAAATCCATTTAGACCTTTGTCTGAAATTGATCCATTAGGCGATTTTCACACGAGCGGAGCGGGGCGGGTGTGGCGAAGCGGATTTTGTGGTGAAGCGCCGCTCGCCCACGCGGTCGGACGGTGTACTACGTGTGTTCAATGGATTTCAAACAAGCCGAGACGAATGGTCGTCTGAGAATCGCCTTAAGCATCAACAATTTTCGTCTACCACTCTTAATGCGGGATAACATGCGAGACGTTATCCGCTCGAAACTCACCCTTTAGGTCCTTAGTCAACCATTCAAAAAAAATTAAATCTTTAACATAAATCATCTGGCTGATAATATTACCAGGTAGAAAAGACCCAAGTTTTAATAAACAGGCTTAGGAATAATGGCAGTCAAAATTAAGCATCTACAAAAAAAGTTAGGCCGTTTTAGTGTGCATTAAAACATTAAACAAGTTTCCTTTCATTCAGGGGTACTACCGAATATCTTTTTCTGACCAAATCCCTGCTAAGCACAGTCTCTTAGCTTCTCGCAAAAAAAAAACTAAAAGCTCATAAGTTAGCAAGTAAGTACTTAAAACGACCAGAATAACCTTCTGTTTTAATAGGAAGCCACTTTAGTCCTAAGTAAACAACGACTAAATTAAATTTCGGTAAAAGCATTTTAATAAGTAGCATGTCATAGTACCTCTTTGGTCCAAAAGAACAGTAAATGGTATGGGTAGTTTCATGGTCATTATGGGGAACTCCATAGGGGTTCAAATAGGTGATTGAAAATTAACATAGTTAAAGTGATTTTAAACCTTTTCAGCCAGTTTTTAGTTGAACAGCTTTCACATTAGTTGCATGAGTTTACCACTTATGATGCACTGGGTTTCAGGCAATATTGTCATGATAATGAAACATTGATAAAAAACATGTAGGCTACATAGTAATTTATTCTTATTTATTCAAATATTAATAGGATTTACTCCAATCAAGAGATTCAAATAAATTAATTTAATTAAACTACTCTAAATAGAATAAATGCCATCTAAAACGCAATGTTTTTAAAAGTTAAGTACAATGTAGGGGTCTAAATATTATCCGAAATTTAACATAATAAGATTAGTTCACTCAATTAGACCACTCTTTTAATAAAATGGGACTCCTTGCTGGCATACAGTTGTAAAAGGTCAAAAAACCGTAAGTAAATGTTGTTACGTATTCCTAAGCAAATACATTTACTTTGGCAAGCGATCATTTCCCTTAGGGTTGGCCACTCAATTGATTTTTCAACGTATCTAACTTCCTGAACAAATAAACAGAATTTGATTCCGTTTTAATTGAATTGGGTCGTGTTCATCGTTATTATTTGGGCAATTACTTTTATTGACAAAAGAGAATGAAATTAAATAGGAAAAGAACTTTTCAGAGCATTTAAAACGTAATTGTATTCATACTAGCTGTACGGCATGCATTGCAATGCAACTTAACTTTTTCTACCTACTTCCTGTGTTTTACAACTGTACTCAAGACTGTGCTGTACAAGATAGCTTATATTCTTGATTAACACATAAGCTAGTTTTGATCCCGGAAATAGTAGGTAGGTACAGTGTCGACCAAAAGTCCATAGGCAATCTCACAACGCAATAGCTTGACGTTTAGTTTGACTTACGACCTTCTACTTTCATTTCAAGAAAATAGACATTGTCGTCTACAAGTAATTGTAGTTGATAATTATTCATAATTTCAACGTTGTAATATGAGTCAAGATGGCCTAGCAGTTAGGCGCGTGCCGAAAGATCTATGAGTGAATCAGTAAGTCGTGAGTTCATATCTCAAGTTGTTACTATTAGACTTTTTGTAAGTTTTTACTCGATTGGAAGTAATGGGACAGAAATCGGGGGGCACGGCAGTGCCCCCGCCAAGTCGAACGCGAAGCAAACATTGCCGTACCATCCTTTACTGAAACCATTTCGCCGCATTTTCAGGCCCCTATTTGAGAACCTCTAGATAAGACCAGAACGCAGAAATTTTCGTCATCCAGTAAGCTATAATCACATACTTAAAATCCAAAATTTCAAGTCTGTAGGTCATTTAGTTCCGAAGTTAAGCGAAAGCAAAATTTCGCATTTATGACACTCACTCACTCACTCACTCACTCATGATCATCAGAATAGAACTAGTACTTCCCATAAACTCAGAGAGCTGAAATTTGGTACAGAGTTAGGGTTTAATGGCCACATAAAGGGAAAACTATAAAACTAGGATAATCGAAGCTCTTGTGTTTTCTAATCAGGGTCACCAGGTACTCCAGGTACCTGGTGACCCTGATTAGAAAACACAAGAGCCCAACCAAACTGTTAGAGATCGACATACCTCGTTTACAAAAAATATTCAACTTGGTGGGCCGCTTCATTTGATGTCAAAAATCGAAGGTCTGAAGTATCTGATGAAGAACCCTCAGCTGGTCTCAGCTGTATTAGAGATATGGTAATGCCCCCTTCTGATATTTGTACATAAAAAAATCGACTGTCATTGCAAAAATCCAGCGTAGTGGGACACATCTTCTAATGTAATTTAATCTAGCCTATAGCGTCCCACTGCGGGGCGAATGCCTCCCCTTCTGCTTTTAATACGCATATAAATAAAATTAAAGGAAATCTCTGGATAAGACTAGACTGGCTTTTATACTTATACTTACAAGTTTACAAGGAGAAATAGTCGAACGATTAACTTTATTCTAGTTTCACAAGTCACTAACCAACAACTACAACCAAACGACAACGTTCATTGCGATCAAATTAAATATTAATAAAACTCATGTCTACCTCACAGAAATCTAAATTCTTGACTTATTTTTCTATGATCTACCTACCTTCCTAACTTTACGAAATGTGTGCACAAAACGAACAAGATAAAGAATATAATACCCACCAAAAACATTCTGTAAAAAACTAGCCAAATCTCGATGGAGCTGCTTGTTTATCTCTAAAAAGTAATGAAATCTAGACAAAGTCGTGCCAAGTCTAAGGTTCCTTACTGCGGTTTCTTTATTATTATCGTTAATGTTGTGTGACTTGGCCGTTGAACATTGTTTATACGTTACACAACAACAAAGTCAAGGGTACAAGTCAAATTTGTTTACACGTAATGTTATATCTGTTGTAACTACCTCTGTTTGTTAAGCGAGATAATAGCCCATACGGTATCGGTAATTGGACGCTAGTGTCTCATTTTAGGCTGTTGTTGATTGTGCAACACATGCATTCAGCATTGACAATGCTGACTTCTGCTCTCTTCTTTCTGGAGCGTCAAATCGACCACCGATCTAACATAAAATAGACGTACAGACGGACTTCTATCAATGATTAGAAGTACGTCTGTACTGGATTTTTTTAATACTGTTTGTTTCAGGGTCGCTTATACAAAAGTATTATTGAAATACGCAGCTTTATCAAGCCTACAATTGACTGGTTATTGAATCAATGTTTTCCAAGTGGCAATTTTCCATCGTCAATGGGTAGCAGTTCTAGCGACAGATTGGTGCAATGGTGTCATGGAGCACCTGCTTTTGTACCCTTGTGTACCCTTCAACGGCCAAGTCACACAACATTTACTATAATAATAAAGAAATCGCAGTAAGGAACCTTAGACTTGGCACGACTTTGTCTAGATTTCATTACTTTCTAGAGATAAACAAGCAGCTCCATCGAGACTTGGCTAGTTTTCTACAGCATATTTTTGGTGGGATTTCACTTCTTTTTGTAGAAACGTGGGCATATTGATTTATTTTATTAGATTTTCTTATTTGACACAGTTTTTTTCTTTTTAGGAGTAGTTTTTTTATTATTACAAATCTTTCTTTTCTTTTTTTCCGGTTCTGATTCTTGTACAGTAGCAACAGTTTTTCGTATTTACTTTATTCATTCTCTCAAAATCAAAATCAAAGCATTTATTTCAAGTAAGCCAGTTACAGGCACTTTTGAATTGTCGAAACAAAGATGAAAATTAAATGTAGCTACAGTCCCAGTCACAAGACATAAAAACTGTGAAAGTACTGTAGTTGCCCATTCCCTAGCGTAGATCTCTATGGAGAAGAACGGGCAAGAAACTCCATGGACACTCTTTTAAATCAGAATATTGTTACAAAATCTTGGTTACATCATTCATGTTGGTATGTTATGTGAGAACAATGTAGCAAGATGTGCACGTTAAAAGTGTCCACAACAAAAACACACAAACAAAAAAAATACAATTCAAAATAATTCATTCAAATAAGCCATGGCAACTAAGAGATGACCAGTCAGAACTGACAGCGCCCGTTCACGTATGCCCGGGGTATGATCTCAGTTTACCAATAACCAATCCATTGGTATGATCTCAGATTAATCAGTAATCCGTCACTAATCATAAAATTCCTAACCTATTCAAATCTTCAAATTGTTGTAATAACAACCTACTAATTAACCTTAGCAAACCTCACGAAATAATAAGCGAAATAAACGAAATGCAAATAATCCCTCCTAATCCCTAGCAAACGTTTTAAGCGCAGTAGAAGAATGTCGTAAATGACTGTAACGGGGGCGGTTGTCACTTCGCCATATAAGGTTATCGGAAAAACAAACGTAAGCGCGTTTTAAAATACAGTCAGCGCTATCTAGCGACGGGTATCACCGCCACTCTTAGTCCAATGCATTGTATTTTGACCAAATTTTGAGCGAAAAAAAAGAGTGTCCATGGAGTTTCTTGCCCGTTCTTCTCCATAGAGATCTACGCTAGGGAATGGGCAACTACAGTACTTTCACAGTTTTTTATGTCTTGTGACTGGGACTGTAGCTACATTTAATTTTCATCTTTGTTTCGACAATTCAAAAGTGCCTGTAACTGGCTTACTTGAAATAAATGCTTTGATTTTGATTTTGAGAGAATGAATAAAGTAAATACGAAAAACTGTTGCTACTGTACAAGAATCAGAACCGGAAAAAAAGAAAAGAAAGATTTGTAATAATAAAAAAACTACTCCTAAAAAGAAAAAAACTGTGTCAAATAAGAAAATCTAATAAAATAAATCAATATGCCCACGTTTCTACAAAAAGAAGTGAAATCCCACCAAAAATATTCTGTAGAAAACTAGCCAAGTCTCGATGGAGCTGCTTGTTTATCTCTAGAAAGTAATGAAATCTAGACAAAGTCGTGCCAAGTCTAAGGTTCCTTACTGCGATTTCTTTATTATTATAGTAAATGTTGTGTGACTTGGCCGTTGAAGGGTACACAAGGGTACAAAAGCAGGTGCTCCATGACACCATTGCACCAATCTGTCGCTAGAACTGCTACCCATTGACGATGGAAAATTGCCACTTGGAAAACATTGATTCAATAACCAGTCAATTGTAGGCTTGATAAAGCTGCGTATTTCAATAATACTTTTGTATAAGCGACCCTGAAACAAACAGTATTAAAAAAATCCAGTACAGACGTACTTCTAATCATTGATAGAAGTCCGTCTGTACGTCTATTTTATGTTAGATCGGTGGTCGATTTGACGCTCCAGAAAGAAGAGAGCAGAAGTCAGCATTGTCAATGCTGAATTCATGTGTTGCACAATCAACAACAGCCTAAAATGAGACACTAGCGTCCAATTACCGATACCGTATGGGCTATTATCTCGCTTAACAAACAGAGGTAGTTACAACAGATATAACATTACGTGTAAACAAATTTGACTTGTACCCTTGACTTTGTTGTTGTGTAACGTATAAACAATGTTCAACGGCCAAGTCACACAACATTAACGATAATAATAAAGAAATCGCAGTAAGGAACCTTAGACTTGGCACGACTTTGTCTAGATTTCATTACTTTTTAGAGATAAACAAGCAGCTCCATCGAGATTTGGCTAGTTTTTTACAGAATGTTTTTGGTGGGTATTATATTCTTTATCTTGTTCGCTTTGTGCACACATTTCGTAAAGTTAGGAAGGTAGGTAGATCATAGAAAAATAGGTCAAGAATTTAGATTTCTGTGAGGTAGACATGAGTTTTATTAATATTTAATTTGATCGCAATGAACGTTGTCGTTTGGTTGTAGTTGTTGGTTAGTGACGTGTGGTTTAATAGATAGCGGTATTGTTGTTGGTAAACGCGAAGGCGACTATATTATCGTGCTGCATAAATGTGGTCATAATAGAACAGATATCTGAAGAAACTGGACTGAATGTGAGTATTTATTTATGAATTGTAACTTAAAGTTTTATTAGAAATTAAAACCTAATTTATTATTGTTTATTTATTTGGTGACATATGGATTAATTAATTGTTTTTAAATCCATCATAAAGCTTAAAAGATAAATAATTAGTGTTAATTATTGGATTTATAAATGCAGAGTGAATGATCACTTCAGTATTTTGTTCTAACTGCCTAACATATTTTTTTTTGTTTTAGAAGAATACTGTAAGTCTCTGGATCAAAAGGCCTTGCTAGTTGACAGTGAAGTGGAAGGCCGTCGCTTATTAGCGCTGCGCAGCGACGACATAATATGATAGGCGAATATGAAACTTACGGTTTCACACCTACGAGACACTTTGCGGAATTAGTTGACACCTCAACTCCTCCACGCTAAAGGTTTGCATCACAGAAGACCAGCTAAGAAGCCCTTCTTGACAGAAAGACATAAAGAAAAACGATTACGTTTCGCACGTGATTATTTTGATTTTGACTGGAATGCTACCATATTTTCAGATGAAGACTTTTAAATCAAGTCAAAAGGGTAAGCTTCATTTATGGCGCAAGGATAACACACGCTGGTCTGATAAAAATATAATCCCTAATACAGACTCAGGTCGAATTACTGTTAATATGTGGGGATCATGTGGGGATGGATAAATGAAGTAGGGCCAGGAGAACTGGCTTTTATTCCTCCACGCGCCAACAGTTCTACTTATGTAGAAGTATTAAAAGATGTCATGCTACAAAATATGAATCCCTAGACGTTTTAGTTTTAATTAGACGTGGAACAAAGTATTTAGTGATATTAACTTATCCGTAATTATTTAATGATCATAAATTGAGGCTTAGTTTCAATCTTCTTTTCTTCGAAAAAATGAACACATAAACTATAACCTCAATAAGAGTTACATTTAATGTGACGTCACATAAAAAAATATGAATAAAGTCTCAATCATTTATATTAGTTTTCAATAAACTCTGCTGAATACCGATACTATCAACAATAATTATTATATTTGTGTGATTAGAATATCCTTTCCTTGTTACTTATGATATGTTATTATGAATTCACTTAGAGTAAGTGGGTATACATTAATTAATCTTATGAATGGTTACAAGAGAACTTCTTTTATATATATATAAGTAGGAATGTGACGTTACAGTAAATTCTCATTAAAGTTTTTTAAGTAATTTTATAAATAAATAAAACGAATAAACATTTTTGTTATCATTCAGCACGACTTTTTTATTTCCACCTTCCAACACCGAAAAAATAATACACAATCACATAAATAGTTAAATAATAATACTATAGTTTTTAAATAATATTTAACTTCTTATAAAAAATAAATAAGTATGAATCCAATAAGAAAAAACAAAACACTTGACTAATTTTTGCATAAAACACAAAATAATAAATACGCTAAACTAATATCACCAAGAAACAAAAAAAACCACACATCGTAAACGGAATTTGAACTCGGATCTCTTTGATCGTAATCCCACTGCTTAGCCTAAACAGCTACCTACACTTGGTAAATAAACGTGAACTTAAGCTATCCAACGGTAAGAACAGGTCGTCACACAAATAAGATCATGCGTTTGCTGCGAGTATAACAAAAGAGACGGAAATATATTTTTATGTTTCGTGGAGTGTGACGCAACGACATGCGATTGGGCGAACTCTGTGGCTGTGGTGTGCGTACTATATACTACTACTATATAGATACCACTTACACATCATACAGACACACTGACGCTCGACCGTGCGTTCACAGCAATACAATCCTTAGCGTGCCTATGCACTTATGAACACTTACTGTACTTAGGTAGTAGGTAGACCTACTATTTCCGGGATCAAAAGTATTAGCCATACTAGTATTAGTATAGCTTATGTGTTAATCCAAAATATAAGCTATCTTGATACCAAATTTCATCCAAATCTGTTAAGCCGTTTGAGCGTGAAGGAGTAACAAACATACACACAAATACACATACAAACTTTCGCCTTTATTATGTTAGTTTGATTATCGATTAGGTTTTAAAGAAAGTTTGAAATCAATTTTAAAAATAAACTAGGATCAATTTGGGTTCAACTATGCATATGCAGTAATTTTAAAAGAAGATTTAACTGGATGAATACCTAAGATATAAGAGTGATTAGACCTACACTACAGATTATCATTGTTTGGCCCCATGAAGGCACGCTGAAAGAAAAAACCTCAGAAAAACACATGTGCATTTTCCTGTCACTTTTCTTTCAAGTCAGTCTTTATGTAAGCACATATACGAACCCGTACATTTGCTCTGCTTTATGATACGAGAACACGACACGAACAAACTACGGTGTCGTTACTGTGTACGAACAGAAATTACTCATGCACTCGCAATGCTCTACTTTCGAAGCTTGCTAATCTTTCTCTCAGACCATTTTCAGTAAAATACTTGAGTTTATGCTCGCGTTAAAAAAGCTGGGTGAATGAACTTTTGTTAGGGAATAGGGGTTACTTACGTGAGCTGTTTTTTGATCAATTAAATGTATGGTAATGAGGTGATGGAGGTGGGGAATCCATCATGTTTTGTGTCATAAATGTCTACCTAGTGATACTAGGTCAAGTTTCGACCCCGGCTTTAAGAGGTTATTTGCTTTCATCAAGTCCGTATATTCAATTATTAGAGGAGCTCGTGGCACAATAATAACAGGCGCTCGGTTCAATCTTCGGGTTAAGCCGCGCTTGCCTAGGTTAGTCTGTGGATGGGTGACCACCAATTACATACCGAGTTTCCTCCGTGCCTCGGAAAGCACGTTAAGCCGTTGGTCCCGGCTGTCAATTGTAGATCTTTGACAGAACAGGTCAGTGGCCCGAAAATCAGACAACCTGTTTCAACCAAGGGGTATCGTAAATTACTACAACTACAACACTACAACAGCCCATAACGTCCACTGCTGGACATAAGCCTCTCCCATGATGGGAGGAATTTGCCGTAATCTCCACGCTTGGCAGGCGGATTGGAGATCGCAGTGATGAAAGACTAACAGAAAACGCTGCTGCCCATTCTCTGGTCTACGGAGGCGCAAGGTGTTCTTCCTCAGACATTAGTCGCCTTATACGACACCCGTGAGTGTAATGGGTTGGTTCTATTCTACTCTGCCGGATACCACACGGCTATCGTAAATTATCCAGTACTAACATGGGTTGTGGAGGTCAGAACGCGCTGAGTCGCTCCATGTAAAATACTGGTATTTACCTGCATCTGGTTAGACTGAAAGTCGAGCCCAAAATAGTTAAGAAAAGGCTAGGCAGATGATGAAGTGTGGATATTATAATCAAAATACACTGTGACACCAATTAAAAGTACAGCAGCGAAGTACAGAGTAAAACTAAGTTTAACAAAACAAGTATTTTTGAGTATAAAATTACCCAACACTTCAGCAAAACCGTAAATGTTCCCACATAATGTCATTACATTGCTTGTTGATCTCACCAGCAACAAACACGAAATTAAAGACAAACTTTATTATGTTTCCTACAACAGACGCTACAGGTTCGTAATTCCGCCAAATCATCTTACCCCGCAGCATCCCGGCGGTATAATGTTGCTGTATTTCTAACGATAATGTGTGAAAATACGTCTTACCTTATGTCCCGCTTGGGCTTTAGTGGGAACGAACTGGAAGTAAAGAAAATGTACCAAAGAAAACGTTATTTTGGCCACACAGTCCTTTGAGCGGTATAATTTTATACATAACTTGTAAAAATCCACTGATTATGGAGGCAGGTCAGATAAAATAAAATGAAGTGTTTTTTATATTAATATTGAAAATTTTATTAAAACTATAAAACCATTTTACGATCGGCGTAATTTCGCATATTCAATAAAAAATCTGCATTTAACTGAACAGAAATCCAGATTGTCAAATAAACAAAGACATGACTACCATCCAGGGACGTCAACAACACCATTTGATTTAATTTAAACAACAATGGCTGACAACCGTGGTCCCTTAAAACAATAGTGATAAGGGAAAATTAATAGAAACAAAGAATTTCGCTCGACAATCACTCCTGAGTTCAAATGCTGACCCTCTTAGACCTCTTTCATTGTTTAGTGTGTCTGTGTAGCATCGTGACGTATCCTAATGTTTTTGGTCCTTTGAAACAGAGTCCTACGTGTTTTCCGGGAAAGAATACGCCCATTGCCAAGCCTTTTCCAAATTGTACTGTGGTCAGAATCCAGTCTAAACGAGTTCAGCCAGCTTATTAGCTAAATAGTAGTTTATATGAAGTGACTGCCACTTCGGTCTAGTGGTCGCAATCGCGACTGCTGAGCATGGTCTTGGGCTCGATTCCCGCGTCGGACATAATTATTGGTATTGGGTTTGTCCATCACGAATTTCTCAGTACCAGCTATGGAGTCTGGATCTGTGCCCGATTTGTGGCAAAAGGCTCACCCCTATAACATGGGACTTAAAAATAACTGACGAAATGTGGGTTTATTATTAAATATGTATTATTAAATACACTTTTTTTCCTTTAACCTCATCGGTATTGTGGGTGATAAACAAAATTGTAGTTCGCCTTTTCCGTCTTTAAAAAACTGCCTGGGGAAGGATTAGACTAATTGTGATAAGTTCGGGGGCTATACTCGTATAAGTCTAGGCGGCATCTTGAAATATTTAGTTATAAACTTCTACTTGTCTATGGAGACTAGCTTTCTAACTTGCGCTACAAAAAAGATACATCTAAAGTTTTTCGGATCTACAAGTTAAATCAAGTTTTAAGGGTAGGTTATATTTCAAGATTTAATCGAGATGAACTATAAATTAAGAAACCACTTTTTCAAGTCATCATCTGCCTAGCCTTTTCCCAGCTATATTGGGGTCGGCTTCCAGTCTAACCGGATGCAGATCGACCTCCACAACCCAGTTAATAACGGGTAATACGATACCTCTTGGTTAGACTGGTTGTCAGACTTTTTGGACCTCTGACTACCTAACGACTGTCAAAGATCTAGAAATGACAGCCAGGACAAACGGCTTTACGTGCTTTCCGAGGCACGGAGGAAACTCGGTATGTAATGGGTGGTTATCCATCCACAGACCAACCTAGGCTAGCATGGCTTAACCTAACGATCGACCCGACCGGCTGTTATTATTTAGCCACGAGCTCCTCCACTTTTTCAAGTAAAACCAACTAAAAAAATTAAAAAAAAAGAATAACAAGAAACCTTTTGATGCCACCAGTCCTGCGTAACATATAATTTTATAAGCATAAAACCGTGTTGACAATTTCATACTCATCAAATTGGACTGGGTAATAAAAAACGTAAATGAGAACTTCTGCGAAATATAAACAAGAAATGATGAATTCGCAAATAAGAAGAGCATTTTATAAACATAAAACAGAGAGACCAAAATAAACAGTAACATTGCGGGCCGTAACACCGTATTTTCTAAGCGTCAACCAGCATTATTTCATTATTTTACACAGAAAACGACTCCTTTAAACCTTGGAGACGAGACGAGATATATTGTGACAAGCGACGCAATAAAAAACTCTAAGGTACCAAATTTACAAATTTATTGCGATCCCAGTACACTTTTCCAGTTTTTTGTACTTGTTAGCGGCCACTCTGAAATACAAGATAGAAACGCAACAAGTCCTCACAAAAGAAAACAGCGTTTTTCCTCGAGTTTATTAATGTTTCTGTCTCTTTTTCTCTTTGTTTGATGACGCTTTTAAAAATATCTGCGCGTAAACGTCATTAGTAAGCTTCTTCTAAGAAAATGGATAATGAGATGTGCTTAAGGGTTTATTATTATTTTTGTTGCAAATAATGCTTGTTATCAATTTAAACGGTCAGCAAAGTAATTTTCGAATTGTTTACTCATCTGTGGCTCGATTAGTAAAACTTTTTTTGTATTTTTTACGTGAGTAAAACAGACTTCACATCGAACCTGCATTACTTAAAAGTACATACATAAACTCATGCTTTCTCCCATTGGGGTAAACAAAAACTTCAGAACGACCTGCTATGATCTTTACATAATAGTAGTACTTTCACATCGTCCTCATCTGTTTGTAAAATATCGACATAGTTGGATACCAACTTTGCAACCAAATAAGTATTACCAAATAAGCATTGCAAGATTAAAGTCTCAACCTGGTTGCAAAAATTAGACTATGACACTAGAGAGCAGTTACTTCTTGTACCCTCGTAATATTTAATAATCATTTTCTAGTTCACGACTGTATCACCCGACACAATTACGCCCACACTCATCCTACCTCTCCTCACACACTTCACGTGCACACATCACCTACTCACTTCACAGGACACTTCACACCCATTACACTACACCATATTATTTTAATTTGTTTGCGTTAATTATGTTAATCTGCCTTTTTCCCTTCTGCAATAATATATAAAATAAATGATTTATTGCAGAACGGAAAGGGAACGTAGTCAATTTAGCTATAGGCTTTAGGCCTTTAGTATGGGACGCAACTTGCGTCGATACTCTTGCGCCTTCTTGCGCCTTCTCATCTTCCAAGCTCGTCGTGCTGTGCTGGCCCTGCCGCTGCGGCTGCAGAGAACCTCAAACGGCGTAAATATAGAAACCTTTGTGGTAACTATATTTTTGAGCCGTTTGGGGTTGAAACTCTGGGGCCGTGGGGTCCGAGTGCTCATAGCCTGTTCAAAGAACTTTCAAAACGCCTAGTTGACGCTTCCCGTGACCCAAGAGCTGGCTTTTACCTTGGCCAGAAGCTAAGTGTTGCCATACAACGTGGCAACGCCGCCAGTCTCTTGGGCACATTACCAGCTGACAGCGTTGAGGAGTTTTTCGATGCCCTTTTATAGTTTGTTGTTAGTTTATTTAATAGTTTATAATTAATTATGTTATACTTAAATTAGTGCTTAAATTACAGTAATTAATATAGATAATTAAAATAGAATAGAATAGAATACTCTTTATCATGTCTCAGTCTCTGTCTCTGTCTCTGTGTCCCTTCTGTCACTGTCTCTGTCTGTTTATTATGTCTCTTTGTTGTGTATTTTTGTTGTTAGTGTTAATCAAGTGGATAATAAAAAAATATACACTGTATTTAGCTATTATATCTAAATTACATTTAATTCGAGGTAAGAGCCTGGGGATCCGTCACACAGGGTATCCTAGTATGGACGCCAGTCTCTCACAAAGGAACATATATTATGCATTTTGTTAAGAAGTCATAGTTACAACTATATTTAAGAAAACTATATGAACCATAGTGAAGAGAAAAAATAAAGACATTGTAATGTGTAACTTTGCTTCTGAAAAAATGCCAATTACCTTCTTAATTAATATACCAAGAAACTCAAGAATAGATCTTGTTCAGACAAAGCATATCACACGCTCAATTTTCAATTTTCATCCGCTTGTCTAACTCCACGTCTAAAACACCCATCCTAACCCCTTTGACACGAAACGAAGATGTTATACACATTTCCGTCTGTGAGTCGATTTACACGTAAAACGCCTCGTTTGCACAAGCCCTTATTTAATGTAAACTGTATAGACGAATAAGAATTTTGGTAATAGACTCGTTTGTAATAGTACTGGTGGTGAGGAGGCTTGTGTCACAGTTAAATCTTTACCTATGAAATTACCTTTTAAGAATTTATATGACATTTTTTTTTTTATAAAAGTATGACTTATTATTTAAGGAGGTATAAGTTTGGAAGTTTGGAAGTAATTTTCGGTGTGGGGTGATTTTCGGAACTACTGATCCTATTCCGAAAATTCTTTCACTAATGGAAAGCTACATCACCATATTTAAAAAAAATGAAGGGTTCCCATGGGATCATTATGCGAGCGAAGCCGAAAGCAAAACCGAGTTTGGTATACAGCTAAGTAACTTGCAGCTGCTTCTAGACAATATTGTGAGTGCAAAGAGTAGTATTTCTTTACATCACTATAAGCTTCAAAACTTCTAACTTTAGTTTAGTCTCATGATTATTAAAACCAAATTGCTGGTTTGTTTACTTTTATGTAGCACCTATAAATAGATTTCTTTCGATGATTGCAGATGACTGTCATCATCTGCCTAGCCTTTTCCCAACTATGTTGGGGTCGGCTTTCAGTCTAACCGGATGCAGCTGAATACCAGTATTTTACACGGAGCGACTGCCTATCTGACCTCCACAACCCAGTTAGTACCGGGTAATACGATACCCCTTGGTAAGACTGGTTGTCAGACTGTTTGGGCGTCTGACTACCTAACGACTGTCAAAGATCTACAAATGACAGCCGGGACCAACGGCTTAGCGTGCTTTCCGAGGCATGGAGGAAACTCGGTATGTAATGGGCGGTCACCCATCCACAGACCAACCTAGGCTTAACCTAACGATCGACCCGAGCGCCTGTTATTATTTAGCCACGAGCTCCTCCTCTCTCTCGAGCTCTCCGATGATTGCAGATGACTGTATCTACTGATATCATTAATTGGAAACGCGGGACTTCGTATTTTTTATTAACTTTTGCAGATATGATTAAGTTGCAATTTCTAAAAACACGCCTCCAGTTGAAAAGTTGATTTTATGATTTTCTTCATGCATGACTGATTATGACAGTTAGCGCAATTACCAATTTAAACTACTTACAAGTTTTTTACATTTCAGATCTTTTGTCCAGATAACCTTTCAGATTAATCTAATACTCTTTAACCTTGAAGATTTATTTGAGAACGAATATTTTCCAAGTTAAAAAGAATTTGTGAAAATTAATAAGGTACGAGCTTCATGATAAATTCAATAAAAAATATTACAAGATTGACATATTAAAAGAGACAAGAATACGTGACTGATGCGAGAATTATATTGAATACTTAATTGCTTTATATTGTATTTTCAATACTACTTGTGTCTACTTTTCTATAATATAATTTTTTTAGAAAGATCTAAAAATATGTCCTATATAATTGTTGTTTATCACTTTTACTGAAACTCGTAATAATATTTTAATTTTCCTATTCCTTTACTAGATCAATCATCACGTGGACGCACTGGGTCCGCGTGGTGACTTACAGTCCGTTTCTTCTCACAGAGAGGAGGCTTATTTTCCTGCAATGAGAACATATTAATCAGATTATGTTTATCATTTTATACATCATTATCATCATCTGCCTAACCTTGTCCCAACTATGTTGGGGTCGGCTTCCAGTCTAACTGGATGCAGTTAAATACCAGTATTTTACATGGAGCGACTGCCTATCTGACCTTCACAACCCAGTTAGTACTGGGTTATACAATACCCCCTGGTCAGACAGGTGATCAGACTTTCGGGCCACTGACTACCAGTAACGACTGTCAAAGATCTACAAAATACAGCCTGACCAACGGCTTTCCGAGGCATACAGAAAACTCGGTAAGTAATGGGTGGTCACCCAAACATGGACCAACCTACGCAAGCTGATACGTTTATAATAAACACATCAATAAGTCATCATTTACGTTAAAAAAAAAAGTTCATAACAAGGAAACTCACTAATTCCTTTCAACGAATAAAAGTGTGTACTACCTGACGTAAAACTACTAATAAATGTCTACACAAGCTTAAAAGCTAGACCAACGCGAACTACGAAGCGCAGTGAAATATATTAAACAAACTTCGCTTTCCCGCAGTCATGTAAATGGAAATATTGTGCATTTAACTTTGTTTACTAACTTTAATAATGTTTATAGGTTTCTACACAATGGGCCGTCATGGTTACACTTATTGTCAATTATGGACAGATAATTAAAAACAACTTCATTTTAATAGACATGATTGTAAGATCCCGTCAATTTGGTTCATAGCATACTCTAGTATTTTATTAATTCAAGATCCATGAAATAATAAACTTCTTTATAATCTTTTATTCAAAAACATCAACGGTAGACTTAAATATGGACCCATCTTAAATTTTAATGTAATTCTAGCTATCCTTCTAGCCTTTTTATAACAATTTGTTTTTATATTTTTTTATATTTGACATTCTATTATTATTATTATTGATTATTCACAGAAAATTAGATGACATGTTTTTAATCTTTTTTTACACATTTTTTTTTTGTTTTTAATTGTATTATTATCGTTTTTTTTTTTTTTTTTATTGTGTTTGGATGGTACTGTTTTATTATACAGAATTTCTAGACAATGTATATGATCTGAAATAAATGACTTATGATGTCTCAACTATTCGTACCAGATACCTTCCAGAAAAAAAAAACCTGTCCTTTTATCAATCACCGGGTTTTAAGCTATCTCCTTGTTAAGTTACGACTAAATCTGTTTAGTAATTTTGCAGTAAGAAGAAGAAGTAAGAATAAACCAAAGTAAACAGACAAATATGTTTATAATATAAGTGCCGTTACTAGCATGGCGGAGTGCCTGACATTTTCTACTATATCTTGGTACCTGATAGGATAACGTCCTAGCTGAGGCATTTCTCAAACAACACCGCTCGTCCGCGCGGTCGAGCGGTGAAGCGGATCTCACGTCGCTTTGGCTTGTATGAAATCGTTCGGCGAAAGAGGGAACGATTTTCCATACAAATGCAATCCCCTATTTTCTTCCTTTAAATGCCTTTGGATCAGTAATTTTTTTTTTCATAAAATCCAGGTTTGCTGCCAGTAGACACGTCCCTGTCATTTCCTATTTTTGAGTAACTAATAAGTATAGAAAATATGACCCTCCAAAAATTACAAAAACTACCCCATTTTTACCACACGTAAACCGTTTTTGCGCGCGGTGTCGTGTGAGAATCACCTTATTCTTGTAGTTTCAATTTACCCGAGACGAGAATATTTCATACTGATTTATTGCTATCAGCTACATCGCACGCACGATGCCATTATTCCTAGGTTAGACTTTCTTGGTAGAATATAACAGTTATTTACTATGTTATCTCACGTAGAAATAAATAGAAGTACTTTACACAAAATTGCAAAGACGAATGTTGCATCTTGTTTCACGTGTACCTTTTGTCTTTTTCAATGTCATGATAAAGATTTTTTTTGAGGAGATCGTGGCTAAATAATAACAGCCGCTCGGGTCGATCTTAAGGTTAAGCCGTGCTTGCCTAGGTTGGTCTGTGGATGGGTGACCGCCCATTACATACCGAGTTTCCTCCGTGCCTCGGGAAGCACGTGTCATTTGTGATCTTTGATAGTCGTTACAGGTAGTCAGTGGCCCAAAAAGTCTGACAACCAGTCTTACCAAGGGGTATCGTATTACCCAGTACTAACTGGGTCGTGGAGGTCAGATAGGCAGTCGCTCTATGTAAAATACTGGTATTCAGCTGCATCCGGTTAGACTGGAAACCGACCGCAATAAAACTTGGGAAAAGGCTAAGCAGATGATGGTGATAAGGATTTTTTTAATATGAATTAGTTCTCAGCATCTATGTTATTTATTAAGGTACAGAATCTGTCTTTCACACTTCATTTAGATATATTTTTTCGTTGTTGGTCGAATTAAATAGGTTCTTTTTAATAACTAGGGACCAGATATTTTGTAACATTTACCGAGTGCTGCTGAAAAAAGTTTCGTCAACAGTTCTAATGAAAAATAATGACAACACCTTACAAACACAATCAACATCGCTGTTTATAAAAGAAACACATTTAGATATTATTTACACAATACCTGCTGGAAACCACTTGCATAATACGTAGAAGTCCTCCAAGCTACTGTCAAAAGCAATGACGCGTGTCCGTGGAATACTCCCAGTTTGCAATTTAAGAGAGTAATCAGAATAGAGGAGCCATATAAACAGGTGCAGAAGTTCAGCTCCAAGCTCAATATCTCTTATTCTTTCAGAAGTTCAGCTCGAAGCTGATCTCTCCTTCTTTGGGAGTTGCACCAATCATAAAACAAGTGAAAGGGTCTGTCTTGATCAGGGAATGTCATCAGGAGGGGAGAAAGAGTATTTATTTTGATGGCTGGAGAGAGAGAGGAATACGAAAGAAGAGATGGATAGATGGTGTTAGGGATGATATAAAATAAAAAGGAGTGAATGATAGCGCGACGGCTGATGGCGGAGAAAGAAGACAGGGATGATGACGGATCAGATCGGAGCTACGGAGATCTATGTCTATCTAGGTTCAAATGTCAATCGCGGGTACATTTTGTTATAACCCTTATTACAATGTAGTAAAGATGACATCTGCACTCGCCCGCGTCTCATTTTTCAATGCAAAAGTAAACGCTAAATTGCAATTATCGCACAGTAGCGGTATTTTAATACTAAGTTAGTTAGATTCTGGACGCCGTCGCGTAAACCTATTTTTGGGAAACTTATCTCGAGAGAGATCATAGATAGTCATAATTTGTTGGTGTGTTTCTGTGCAATTTTCGGCAAGGACAAGAACTTAAGGTGTAATTGTGGATTTTTTGGTAATTAAAGAAGTGGTTTGTGAAAACTATATATTTTTTTTAAAAGACCTACGGGACCGGCCCTATAAAAGTTTGCACTGGCTGTACGTGAAACGAGTCTTTGTCTTGAAAACAAGGTGTTCCTTAAATAAAAACATGAAAAGAGGTCACAGAATCAGAATAATCAAACATCGAGCTCCTGTTATTCGTGTATGGAACAATTTTCTAGCTATTTCTGTGTGATAAAAGTCGTTCGGAATAAGGAGTAATAATCCTTTTACAGGCTAACAATTATTCCAATTATACCTTGTAGAACTACCCTTCTGAATCTCTCTCTGTGGTAGAGGGACGATGGTGAATCGCGACGTCCCTATATTGTTCCTACTCACGCGATTCGAAAATCACCGCGTTTGGGTGCGCTTGCAAACGTTAGGACGCTACACTGGACACTGATTTGACTCAGGGATGAAACAGATACACACGATTTATTGATTGATCTCTTTTACATTTACGGATGCACTACCTATTAAAATGTATCAGTAGCTTTTTGAACTATGTAATTTCACTACTTCTACGTGTAACGTAGGTGATGTCAAATTTTGACTGTGACATTTGAGTATTCTGAGCTTTTAACTTTGCCCAAGCTTAGTTATAATTCTCCTGAAAGTTTTCCTGAAAATTTCAAAAAAAGACATCTTAAACTTTTCTATAAGATGAGTCAGATGAGTCAGTGAGTAAGATGAGTAAAGGAAATACACGTGTCGGGAAACCAGATTGAATATGTTAAGGAATATATCTACCTTGGAAAACAAATATCATTTGATACAAGAAACAACGAAATTGAAGTGGATAGAAGGACCAACTGCACTTGGAAGAAATTTTGGTTACAAAAGTCCTAAAAGGGGACTATCACAATCATGAAGTTCAAAAGAATAATAATAGACACCTGTATTCTACCAAGTATGACATATGGAAGCTAAACATGGACATATACTAACAAAATAAAATCTTATCATGCCAACATTCCATGGAAAGGAGCATATTAAAACTCAGGAAAATACAGAAAACCCGAAACGAAGAGATAAGGAAAAGAACTAAACTAACTACACGCTCTGCGACTGAAATGGAAATGGGCAGGTCATATTTCGAGATGTAGAGATCAAAGGTGGACATTGGAGTCAACGAAGTGGTCTGGACCAGGAGGCAAGAGGAACAGGGGCAGAACACGCAAGAGATGGGCAGACGACAACACTGAAGTAGCTGGACCGAGTTGGATGGAGTTGGCCCAAAACAGGAAAAATTGTCACGGGATGGAGGAGGCTTTTACCCAAAAGGGATCTATATCCAAATAAAATATAGAACTATTAATTTGTAAATACATTTGTAAAGAAAAATATGGGATAAATGAGCTTTATTATTATTATTATTATAAGATGAGTCTAATGATATCAAAAGATTTATTTTATTAATTAGAGTACACAGTTAATACCTTAAATAAATCCCTTCAATTCTTTTCCAAACAAACGTTGTCCTGTCCATCCTTTCTCCAAACTGATAAATTACCATTAAAATTTCCCATGGCCATTTAGACAGGTTTCAGAAATACCGCCATATTGATTTTCAGTCCAACAAATTGAATTTTGATTAATCGTCTGTCCATTTTACCGAACTAATTGCCCTGACACAATATGTAGGGCAAGTTTCAACCGTCGAACTGAACTCTAAAGTTACAAATTAAACAAAACTTTCATACAACATTAATCTTAACTTTGTTATTGGAACTTGAATAGGCTTCGATCAACCAGTTGTCACTTTGTTCTCAACATTGTTCTGAAACATTACGCGAATGGATCATGTTCCTGTTTTATTGTATTTCAAAAGGAATGTTCTGCGACTAAATAAGTAATGAAGGTTCTTTTATTTTCCGGACATCCGATATTCTGTTATGTATTCCATATCCAAAATAATATTTTTTTTTCAATAAGCTATTGTATTTAAACAAAAATTTCGGAGAAAGTCATCACAGAATGAAAGGCTTTAATTAAAACTCCGCCCACTGAAACATCGACAATGCAAAACGCAAACAATGATTTTGGTTCGTTTTTTACTCCAAAAGGAAATTTGGTTTAAATCTTAAACGCTTCTGATGGAAAAATATCACAACTGTTATTTCCTTAAATAAAAAAGGACCAATTTGTAATCGAAATGAAAGCCACATTTACAATCTTTCAGGGCATTACGCCTGGCCATTGACATCGGGTATTTTCTTAATCAAACGCTTAGTAACAACAGCTTAGCCACCGATTTAAGTTTTCACAAAGTCTCAGGTTTTTACACACATTTGATTAGCTTATCTCTTGAAACTATTTTACTTATAGGATTTTAAAGTAAAACTTAACGATAACTTTATTTTTTTATCAAAAGTTAGAACTCAATCACGCATTAGTGGTCTAATGAAGGTATTGCAAAACACAGTGAATAACTTTTGGCTCATCTAATTCCCTTCCCAGTAAGGTTTTCAACCGTCCAAAACACGCATAAAAACTTAATCAGAGCTTAAAAGCTCATTTACTACATCCGAGCAAAACGCGGATTTTAACCGTTTGAAAAGGACCAATTTTATTCCAGCTGCGGTACAAAGGACCAAAAACCATCAGCTACCAATAAAAGCCTCTTTATTACGAATTTCTCGGCGGCCGGATATCGAACACTGCATGACATACTGGCTGGTGTTTGTAAATCAAAACAGGCAGGGCGGGAGCGCGGGGCCACGCCGTCTAGTCTGCGAACCGACACCGGCCGACGCGCACGGCGCGACGGAACACGCGAACTTATCGGACATGAAGTGTGACGTGTGTTTTGTTTCGAACTCGGATTAAGGTAGAGTCATGAGTTTTAGTACCTACGTAAGTAGTTATAAGGATGTAGTTGGTTTTTTTGGTACGTGAAGGGTTGTTCAATTTTGGGGTGTATTTTTTTTTTGTAATTGGTAATTTGAGATGGTAAGATCTTTGTAAAAGAATTGTTGAAACTGTACTAATTTAAAGTTTTCTTTTGTATGATGGTTTTTAGAAAATTATTTATTTTTGTCCAAAATTAAACATTAATTTCTAAGATTTCAGTAAAGCTCCTGAAAGCTTAGAATCATAATCTATTAGATACCTACCAAGTACTAAAAATGTTTTTACTTTACCAACTTCATTTATAATTTTCACTAAAGAATCAGCAATTTTCCAAAAAAAACAGAATTAAATACAAATTCGGGCATACCTATACGCATACTACTACGGCTTATTAATCCCAGCAATAGAAAACGGGCAATATATTAATTCAAATCCGAAATGAATATTCATCGCCCATAATTTCGCACCTCTAAAAGTAGGGTCTATATTTGGAAACGTGACAATAATTCTATTTGGTGTGATAAATAGTTGCCTGCGCTTAATATTCCAAGCAGTCGGCAACTAACGAATTCTCGAGATGGGGAATTGTATCCACCTACGCGAAAATGTGAGCTTTTATCACGCAGATTTACTTAAATGCTAAAGCTTCGTAGTTAAAGTCTGAATATTGTGTAGCTTATTGGTGATGGGCCTTTATCTATTATTAGCCTCGACTTATTATTATTAATAGTAATGGCATTATCATCTATTCTGGGAATATTAAGTAAGGTGGGTGTTCATAGTTCTCTTAATCGTTTTTGAAAACGGCGACCCATTGAAATAGTTCCTAGCGTGTGCCCTTAATTTAATTTAATTCGCCAGACAGTATTTTGTTTTAAATACCCGGTTGCCCGTTCAAAATTAATGCAATAGAGTTTGCGGACATATTAAAGGTAGGCAGGTATAGTAGGTTTAAAAGGTGTCGGGGAAAGTAAGTGTAATGTGTAAAGTGATTGGTCGATCCCATAGTAGTTTAAGAAAAGCAACGTTGACTTTTATTGTAAACTCGCTTGTGAAAGTGGAGAAAATACCATTCAAGTAGTTCTTTACGTGGATGGTATTTTTTTGTTTTTTTTTGTTAAATTTGACAAAGTTCCACTGTCGAGTATATTTTATGCTCTTATGGAACCGTACTTTGTTGGTAGATTCACATTGGTCCTTCACATTTCACGGCGTAGGTTATAATGATAAGTTATTTCCTTACGCTCCCATAACAGATATCGACACGGACCCATCAATCATTTAGCCTATCTACGTAAACTCAACGAAAAACATACTCCACATTGGCTATCATATTTACCAACCAACATTCTAAGGAGTGAAAAAAGAAAAACTCAAATAACTTTTCACGAAATTGATGTATTCAGTTCAATATCAATTGGCATTTATCTCGATATTATAATTAACGGAAGTAAGAGAACTGTGAACGAGATGAATGAAAATTCTCTCCTGTACGGATCATGGGATGCTGCAAACATTTTAATTGCACATTAATCTGCCATCCGTATGTTGGCAGCATTTCGAGACAGCAACGTTATTCGCAATCCCTCATGTCTGTTCAAACTTGATCTCGCCTTTGCTAATGAAACCTAGTTCAAGTATCTGTCTTTCTAGTACATGATCTATTTTTCAATCACATTATTGTTCAAAACATGCTTCCATTATTATTACCGTTAGGTACTTATTTGAATGTTTCCATTTCCTGGCGTTTCCAGCAATTTTCAGGACTCATAATGTTCTCACTTACAAAAGTCCTTCCGCGGCTTAAGCACTGAAAATTGCTCATAAGGCGGAAAATGAAAAAGTAAATACGTACCGGAAGGTGAAATGCTACGGTACATAAAAATGATTTATTATTTATTTTTGTTATTATGACATTTAAGCGTTGTATCTTATGTAAGGTAGATTTTTAAATATAGTATTACACAATGAAAATCAAAAGTCATTCATTAGTAGAGCCGAAGTATATTTTTTTTTTAAAAACACGCGTCAATATTGCATTAGAAAGTACTAAGTGTTTTACCGAGAAGAAGTGATAGAACTATCACCCCAAAAATCATTACCATACATCTACAAACAACGTAGACGAATAAACAATGGGTAGGTACCTAATCTCTACCGAATTCACCTCTAACAATTTAATACCACCAACTAGACTTCGAAATATGCCAAGCAACTATCATCCAACTCGACACTACTGCATATTCAAACGCTACTTATGAATTAAAGCTCCAATCATCTAAATTGAATATGAAATACCGATACCGAGACCACTGATGCAAATTGCGGTATCGGTATTACGTCAGATGTTAATAGGGCAATAGGGCCTTCCCAACACTCTGAAAGACCTCGACGGTATAATAGGGATAACAGCTGGAGTTAGTTCAGTATGACCACGTACGAAATAACTTAGCTCGAGGGATATTGTAAAGGTGACCAATTTAGAAATACGTAGTGTTTCGCATTTTCAATATACAGGGTTGGTAGTGCGGAGGAGTATTAATAAAGTAAATAATAAATAAATATCGCTGGACATTACACACAGCGCCACCTAGTGCCACACTAAGCAACGAGGCTTGTGTCGTGGACACCAGAGAGTTGTTATACTACTCAGATACTTTTTTGTTTGTAAATACATTCTTAGTGTACATAACATCTATGACTAGGAAACAAATGTCCACTCTCATCACACAAACATTTGCTCCTACCGGGATTCGAACCGACCCCTTCGGACCCTAAGAATGTAAGGCAGCCTCACTACCGTTGCGCCATTCGGGTCGTCGATAAAGTAGATAGCAGCTTATGCCCGCGTCTACGTTCGCGTGAAGGTCGGTTATTGTCCCACGGGATCGTAATAACGGGATAAATAGTCTTAGTCTTATATGTTAATCCAGGTTATAAACCCCCCTAAAATACAGGTCCAGGCCTAGTTTGGGGGTTAGGATCAAATTTGTGGAAATACACTCGTGTGCTTTCTTATTGTGACTAGCTTGTAACATGTATTTTTAAAGTGTCAAATAAACTTTTTTATTAATTAATTTATTTATATAAACTATCTATGTGCCAAATTTCATCCAAATCCGTTCTGTAGTTTGTGCGTGAAAGAGTAACAAACATCCAGACATTCATAACATAACACAACGTTAATCCGTGAAAGGTTAAGCAGAGAAAATTTTAATAATACACCCACGCTTTTTAGGGTTCCGTAGTCCTGACAAGGAACCCTTGTAGTTTTGTCGTGTCCGTCTGTCTGTCTGTCCAAGGTTTTGCTAAGAGACCGTTAGTGCTAGAAAGCTGTTGCTGTGCTGGATTTTGTAGAGGTGTGTATATCAATTACGCCGATAAAGTAGTTAAATAACATTTTGGAAATATTTATTTTAGGGTGAATGGTGTGTGCTGACGTGAAGTGGGGGTGATTATTTTTCGTCGTCTACCCCATCGTGTGTCGTTAAATAGGTGTTATAAAATGACTGAGTAACACTATTTTTCGATTTAATGCTCCAATTACGAAATATTAAACTTAAAATTGCATTTTTTTGTTCTAGTCCTCCCCCCTCTAAAAGCTAAACTACTGGCTTGAAAAATCCGGAAAAATTCATAATGATAGTACATTTTGTGAACTTTAAAGGAAAACTATAGCGGTTAAGATAACTTTATTAGTTTAGCAGTAATAGTGGTTGAACTTGGGTGTTGGATATTTTTGTACCAACTACAAAATCCTTAGAATAAATCCTATAAAGTGACTAAGATGAAGTAGTTGCTTGTTTATAACGGGTAAAGACTTGCATTGAAAAACAAAATCTAAAATATAACGGGCTACTACGGAACCCTACACAGCCTACACTGCGCGTGGCCCGACACGCACTTGGCCGGTTTTTTTATTTTATTTACGTCCACTTTGTATGTAGTACTTCATTCTTATTTAATTTGTTTTTCTGATTTTTGACATTTTTAAAACTTGTAAAAAATGTTTGTACCCGTGCCTTGCACACGTGGTTGTCAGAATACAGAGAGAGAGGATAGAGTAACTTTAGCGTTCATGTATAATGAATGTTATAAAACAGATTCTCCTATTTATAACCTACAGATTAGTTCTCGCCTATTCCAATCTTCTAATGATAATTTCTGGTTCACAAATTTAGTTTCTATTGATAATCAGGCCCGTATTCAATGCTAAAGCATGACATGGTTTTGAGTTAGGATTCTTTTGAAACTGTCACTGTCATCTTCTATTTGATTAGAGATTTAATATTAGGCTTTGTTCTGAAGTTACTATATACTTACTAGTGCCTTATTACACTAACCTCAATTATAGCAACATCTACTTTGAATGCCTAGCGCAAACAGTTTTCTAAGCTACTATTCCCGCTTGGGTATTTGTTTCTCGGTAACAACAACAACTTCGAAGCTTAAATTTTTTACACATGTCTAAGACGTCGATAGTTGTGAGTTGAGTTGGATTCTTTCAATGTTGTTTGAAATCTGTAGCTAAGCAACCAGTTAGATTAGCCTAAGCTCAAGTTACATTAGTCACTGGGCCGAGTGGTACCTGAAATATATAAATGTTTAAGCTCGTGGCTGAATAATAATAGCCACCTGATCTTTAGGTTAAGCCGTGCTTGCCCAGGTTTGTCCGTGGATGGGTGACCACCCAATATATGTATTGGGTGGTCACCCATCCACGGACAAACCAGGGGTATGCCCCTGGTTTCCTCCTTGCCTTGGAAAGCACGTTAAGCCGTTGTTCACGGCTGTCATTTGAAGATCTTTGATTGTCGTTACAGGTTGTCAGTGGCTCAAAACAATCGACAACCAGTCTTACCAAGGGGTTACTACACCTAGTGCTAAATGGGTTCTGTAAGTCAGTAAAATACTAGTATTTAGCGCTAGACAGGAAGCCACCCCTGATGAAAAGGCTAATGTTTTCGCATTTCATTCATAAAGTCGTCTAATGCTATAGAAAACGAGCAAGAATATCTGTCTTAGTGTCTGTGTTTAATAAGATATTTACTTAAGACAGTAACCGCTTAGTTTTACGACTCCACAAACTCTATTACTCGCAGAATATCTCGTTAATGTGCACATTTACAACTTCGCACTTTAACTATTACGAATATGAGAATAATTTCCCCTTGCAAAGATATAAATACGTATACTGAGCTTTTTTAGATAATACTATTAAATTAATAAGAACCAAGCAATTTAAGACTACATAAATAATATTTTAGTAATAGTTTATCGTTGTTAATTATTGTGTGTTTTAGTCAATTACACTCCTCCTCCTCCCTCCTCAAGTCGTGTTCCTCATTACTAGCGGTCGTGATCCTCCTTTAAAATAATTTTGTCCCTGAAAATGTTTCGCCATCTCCTTGGCCAAGTGAAGCGCATCATGAAATTTCCTTTCGAAAAAAGAGCATATCTGGTTGGACCATCGCAAGGGGCTGCGAATTATACGATTGCAATTATTTGAATTTGCAATTACACTAACATAGGTTAAATACTAACAAATTTAAGGGTAATTTTCCTGAATTTAAGATAAATAAATTAACGCCTCACACATATGTACCTAACTAGCAACAAAACTCTTACAGAGGGCCTAGAACTAGATAAGTGAGAGTTGTTTTCAAAGCGATTTGTATTTCTACAACAATGTTCATCAAAATTGGCATTTCGTGGTAATGAAATCTTTTCCTTAGGTTATAGAAATAACCGATAAAGTGGCTATATGGTCACAGCCTATAACATTAGGGAATAGCTAAACGGTTGATTGTACATGCATTACTAACGAGCTATATGAACCCGGTTTATCCTTTTGGGAATCACACGCGGTGATAACGCTATTTAACCATTAACTGTCGAAATCCCCTAACTTATCAACTGGTGCCGATCAGTAATAGATAAAGCTTTTCGAACTACTTTATTTGTTTAACTTTAACCATAACGTGTCGTATCGTTTCAACTCTTATAAAAGTTATAATGTCGGATGGTCAGGATTTATTCCGTTAAGACTCGGAAATCATGTAGGCAGAAGATGAGTTTCATGCAACGAAAACACTGGGTACACATCTTTTATTAAACTAACAAATTACTTGAAATACAATAACAATTTAACACAATAACACTGGGTACGATGAATCGGATACAGTTCCGTGACGTCTTCACGCGATTAGACACTGCATGTCATCTTCGCTGTAAGCTCAAAACATCACGACTCTGTAAAAGCGCGCTGTAGGTGTGCGTAGACTTGTAGCTAGGTCGCGTGATGTCACCATTGCCTGGCGCTCTTGCGATTAATTTTACATCCGTACTAATGACCGGATACGACATATAGATAGATAAACTCTCGTCTTTTTTCCATGCGGGTAGGTAGAAACTACAGAACGTTTTACGTCGACCTAACTTGACAGCTTTAATTCACTCCTCCTCTGTCTTGTTTATTTAGGCAAAAGAGATAGCAACAGATAAAGTGAACATTAATTGAAACACAAAACCTTTCCTGTTTTTTTTTATAAACATTCCGACTGTCTCATAACATTTCTTTATAGTGTAGTAATTTTGACTTTTATATTAGGCGTTAGTAGCACAAAGCGATGTCAGGCAGCTTTCAACGCGCCGTTCTTAGCGCTCGTAGTCTGCATCACAAAGAAGTCCTTTCATTCTGGTTTTGTGCAACGAGACGCTGATATAATGTAGGGGAACTTAACGCGAACTTTTGCGTTTGATGTTTTGTAATATGATTTGCCATTTGTAGTTATGTGTACGCCTAGAGAAACTTGTATATTGTATAAGTAAATGTGTAAAGACATAAATGTGCCTAAGGACCGCCACACAATGTCAGTATTATTTTAGGTGGAAGGCACTTGATCCCGTCATAACTGTACTAAATTAATAATTGAATTAACTCGTCGACTATTTCATTGTTTATAATGTCTACAGCCGATTTTTTAGGTTTCGTTTCTTTTAACAGTTTCAAAAAAGGAGGTTCTATGTTCCACTGCATATTTTTAAATTATTATGGTATGAAAAAAGGTACGTAAGGACGTATAGACTAGAATTTGATTCACAATTTTCTAATACTTTTTTATTTTAGTCTTTCAAACAAATTACATACATGTAAGGTTATAAACCGTCAGAAACGTGGCTCCTGTAAAATATTCGAAACATTTTATGCAGATAAAATTCCTTTTCCGACCTATGATCCGAAGTTCCGAACCGAAGGACCAAAAAATATTCACTATACATTTTAGCACGAATAAAAGTTGCGAGGTAGTTTGAGATTGTATGTTTTTCGTTCGTTGCTTGAAATAACAATTACCTACTTGTTAAAAATTGTTCGTTTTCTCTACTACAATAATAATGAAGCGAATTTCAGATAACTTATTTAGTAAAAACTCACGGAGACTTGATTTACGACCCCTAATTTGTAGATTTTATTGAATAAAGACCATTTTAAAAATTATTACCAAATTATTTTATACAACTGAAAAAAAACAAAAAAGTTGGGAAAAGGCTAGGCAGACGATGAGTATCTACTCCTCCTCATTTGTTTGACTAGTGGTACTTTCTCGGAAAATAGGACGTTTACCTAAATGAATAATGGTTTCATCTTCTTATCGACTTCCAAAAGCATTCAGAAGCTAGAACCTTGGCAACCAGGCACGATAATACATCATGATTGCAGTTTGAAACCTCATCGACTGAAACTGCCTATTCTGAAGTTAATCCGTTTTGGCTTTCAACCTATAACCATTTGATGCAAACGCAGATAACAGACTCCATTTCGGTAAAATTATTCTGCACGAATATCGTATTGCTCTAGTTTAAAACATATCATGTAGTGTGAAAATCCATTTTATCAGATTTGTTACTAAGTTTGAAAAGTGCCATTCTTAATTATGTAACTGTTAACGAAGCCTTACTGGCAGGCAATTAAGCACAAATTCCAAGAAGGTGCACGTGTAGCTTCTTGTTTGTAGAAAATCTTATTTATTACTAGTTGTTGCCCCCGACCTTCGTCCGCGTGAAATTAAATAATAATTCCAGCCTATTACTGTCCCACTGCTGGGCAAAGGCCTCTTCTCAACAGAGAAGGGAGCATTGATCACCACGCTTGCTCAAGACGGGTTGGCTTTTTCAGACCTATATTAATTACTAGCACTTCGCCCGCGACTTTGTCCGCGAAAATTGTGATACTGATATTGATATCATGCAAATTAGCCGAGCCGTAGCTCGGCTAATTTGCATGATATCAATATCATTTAAAACCTATATTACTCAGTGATAATGTAGCTTTCTAACAGGAAAAGAATGTTTGAAATCGGTCCAGTAGTTTTTATGTTTATTCGTTAGATATAAAAATACAAATCTTTCCTTGTAATATGTGTTAGTGTAGATGTAGATGTTAGTAGTCGTATATCACCGTTTGGGCTAATAACAAAAAGATTCATTCGCCACCGCGAGTCGATCAGTTATCAGTTTTGGGTGTTCTTTCAATACACAAATTCAATCATTCTATCAATATATCATATAAGGCGATTACATGAGCTAAATAAGCAACTGTATTTGTGTTGGTTCAAACTTCGTTTGAAATACTGTTAGAATAAAGTTCTAATCAGCTTGCACGACAAAGTGGTTGTTACGTCAGTCACTGCGGCCGAATAGTGCGAAATGAGTGTTTTTTTTGCGTTTTACAAAAAATCTATTGATTGGACTAAAAAAGTAAAACACTATGATACTAGTATTTTGCTTGTAGAATTATTTGCCAAAAAATCAAAATGATCGCATATATTTTAGTTTGTTTTTTACTCGTTAAAAGATTTTTTTTGAGATAAGTTCGTGATTTTTTTCTATCGAATAAAATTTGTTGTATTATGTTTTCAAAACACTGTCGTACTAGCATATATCCTGAAGAATATCATATATTTTTCTGGTTTTGTTTATTGCAGTGAATCATTTGCTTTTTTGCATTATAAATGTTTAGCTCATGTAATCGCCTTAACTTACCCGTAGCCTTACCTTACCCGTACAGATGTGTTAGACAATCACCTAAACCTTGCGTAGAAGTGACCTTTTTACACAATTGTTTGCCCCCAGGGGCAGCTATCATAAAAAATAAACTCTTAAGCGATTGTCTATAGCTACATAAATATTTCCTAACCACAAGTAATGAAACAATTTTGGTAACACTAATAAATGTATTTGCTTATGCTTACGACATACATAGCTAGCTATACAACGACCGTATTATATTCTCTAATATTCTTACCGGCACTTCCCGTAGAATATAGAGGTACTGTGATTGGAGTGGGTTCATTACAATAGTTCGGAGGGATTGAATGAGAACCCCCTTGGATCCCGAGTTGACACTTATCGCTTATTGTCGTTTAGTAGGTATTATGAGGTCGAATTTTATAATAATACCTGGAATATCTAGATTTAGCGCCTTACAATAAGCATGACGACAGCTGGTATCAAAAAATAGCAAATCTATTTAATCCGTCAGTTAGAGTATTGGAAATTAATGGACACGTATTTTTTGTTTTTGTAAATCAATGAATATAGACAAAGATAAAACGCATCAAAACTCAGGAGTGGGGGCTCGTGACGTCACAACTAGCCAAAATTTATACCTAGGCGTGACGTATTGAGAATTTTAAAAGCGTCATATCTTCGTCAATTTTGATTTACGTAACGAAAGAAAAAACACGGGTCATATATTTATTGATAATCTAACTGACGGACTAATTAGTTTTTTTTTGTCGTCTCGCCTATTTTCAGGGTAAAGTTCGAATTCAGACAGCGACATAACTTTATGTCATTTATTTCATCACCATTGCTCTCAAAACGGTTATGGAAAACATCGTGAGTAAACAAACATACATGTGCTTTTTCATTATTACCTACTAATATTTTAATCACATAATGGGTGATATAGTACCCTTAACGAAACTGAAAGACGAAACGGAAGGTTCTCCCCGCCATGTCATTGCGATCATTTCATTTTTTGTTTTACATCGTACCTGGGAACCTTAGTTACGGAGATAAACATGTTTAATATTATAACTTTAATTTGAAACATCCACGACCCCCGTACAATTCAAGTTCAATGCATCCATCAGCACAGTTTTTGCGTTACATTGTGTCCTACTGTAAAACGTGATTGTTCACCCAAAAAAAGTGGTTCGTGAAAGGTCTGTTTACATCCTGTAGGTAATACAAGAAACGTACACGTGCTACAATTTTATTACAAAATTGTCTAATTACAGTATGACAAAATAATTGACAACGGCAATAAATATTCTGCGTAAGACAGTTCTACGTGTTTATCTACTCTGTAAATCGATTTTAATTGTAAACCGTATTTAATACGATGTGATTGTAATTTAGAGCCTATATTTACTTAATTAAGAAGCAAAATTGTTAGTTAACTCTTGTTTATTTAACAAACTATCTAATTTTGGGGGTCTATGCAAATGTTTGTACTATAATTACGACAGACTATTTGATTACACACGAAGTAAAGTTTGTAAAGTTTAGGGAAACATAGAATCCCTTTTAGAGTTAGTTATATTCGTTGATTTTGGGGAAAGTTCAAAACAAGTCCAATTTAAAAAAGTTTGATACTTTGTTGTCATGGCGAAAAATTACAAAAAGCTCTCTATTAAATTAACATATTCATCACCGCCTAGTTGGTATAGTGGTTCGATTCCCGGGTCGGCAAAAGTGGTATCAGCATATACGAGACTCCACGACTATTGACATTTTACCTGCACACTGGTTTATTTAGCAAATAACGTAAGAAAAGCTGTAAGCGAAAATCGACCATACACAAATATGACACGAGTTGCGAGTTCAGTGTCAGACTGTCAGAAAAACAGACGGCCAGACTGACCGACAGACTTCATACACTAAAAGGGTTATGTTAGCACCTTTTAGGCACGAAAACCTAAAAATAGAATACTCTGTTAACATCTTTTTATTATGTCAGAATCAGACATGACCCGATTACAAACGCGTACGTTTCAAATCTTCTGCCTACAGTCTTAATTAGTGCTAAGGCAATTACAGGCACTCAAACATGAATATCGTATATAGGTTAATTGAATGTGAGCCTTGTAGGCGCTTCTATTAACTTGGAACATCGCGTGATTGATCGCCATACAATACGGATGGATTTCGGGAGGCAAGAGGAGTCAAGTGATTTTCCTTTAGCGCGGGAAGTACACTTATATATGTCAGTGTGTGGAGTCATTCATACCAGTCACGCGATGGTGAGGTAAAGGTATAGAGCATGTATAAACATTTTTTTATTATGTAAAGGAGGTCCTTGGAGTTTTTTGCCCATTCTTCTTCATAGAGATCTACGCTTTGGATGGGCAACTACAGTACCTACTTTCACAATTTATTATGAATAGTGGCACAAGTTGTGACGGGCATGTAGCTTCATCCTTTTGTTTTTGACATTGTGCGTGTAATCGTCTTATTGAAATAATTCGGGAAACTCCGGGAAATACGAGATTGATACACTCACATTCCCATTTATGTTTACCAGTCATTATCACGGTCTACCAACAATATCCTAGCACAAATTGAAAATCCAAACTACGACAGATAATTTGCCAATACCTGAAAATGTACGCTTAAAGCAGAAATCTGTTTGTAATTAGACACCCCATGGGGATATCCAGTTATATGAGAGATTTACCCTGAAACTCCCCGTCCATCTAAGTGACCTTTTACATCAAATGCGTGGGAGATCAATGAGCTTGCTTGCTTCAAAGCCCCGTGTCCTTTATAAAACGTTTAAACCAAGAGGCTTATAAGACCAAGATATCCGCCTAATTGGGCGAATAAATACCAAGCCAATTACCGTAACTTAAGCGCTACGAAAATCAACCTTACTGCTATCAAATTGTAGCTTACATAATTACGAGTAAGTTGACAAAAGAAAACGCTAGCGACATTTATGACGCAAACGAAGAATTAACATCTAAATCCTGAGTCATATTGAAGTTTTCTGCGAGTTAAACGTATAGAAAATACGACCGTAATTGCTGGGCAGTAGCTCACCAGACACGACACCCGTCTGGTAGGAGAATCCTCTCTTTCAATGGCGTATTGAGGAGCTTTACAGCCTGTTCCCAATATCGTTAAAAAATAAAGATGCTCTCATTTCAAATTGTATGTACACAATCATGTTCCATACTAATACTCGAAAGTATCTCTGTATGTCTGTTATCCAATCATGCGTTAACGGCTGAACGAATGTGAAGGGGCTCACGGATAGACCAGAACCTAGGTTTTTCTTTCTTTTTCGTGTAGTTTATTCGTAACCCGGTGTCAGAGGTCTTCTGCCGCCCATGGTTCTGTGACTTGGCTTTGAACCTAGGTGATACTTTTTACCTCGGTAATGCGTTCTCGTTGGAAAATTACTGAGGTCTGAAACCGCGGGCTGAAGCTAGTAGCAGTAGTTTACTTTTGAAAAAACACCTACAACAGATAAATAAATATCTTAAAACTATATCAATAAAGGTTAAAAGATCTTCATTCCAAGAACATTAGGAATAGGAATCACGTACGAGCTCCTATACATCTCTATAGATCGCAATTCCATTTGTTAGGTCGTAAAACCGTGGAAAACGGATAGTGCACTTCAAGTATGCTGTTAACGTTTAAAACGTTTTTGAACGGACATGTGGGATGCTTGACCACGCGATGAAACATTTACAGAAAGTGAGGGATGTTCCTTGTTAAAATAACATCTAATCTTTTATCCAATATCCTTGTTGGGGAATTTGTTCCGCGACTTCTCATCAAAACTTCTGAGATGTGGCGAATGGCGTGCGTTTTAGGAACTGTCTCAAGTTACTCGTATTGTGGCGTCCAAATAGTGTTGATTATATTTAACAGTCTATTTTGCGCCATTCGGGCGCAGCGGTAGTGAGGCTGCCTTACGTTCTTAGGGTCCCGGGTTCGAATACCGGTTGAAGCAAATGTTTGTGTAATGAGCATGGACATTTGTTTCCGAGTCATGGATGTTTATATGTATAATAAGTATGTATTTACAAACAAAAAGTATCTATGTAGTATATCAACTATCTGGTGTCCACAAAACAACCCTCGTTGCTTAGTGTGGCACGGCGCTGTGTGTTAATGTCCAGCGGTAGCGGCAGTTATTTATTTATTTTATTTGAATAAATTATTTTTATTTTTGACCGCAAATTCTACCACTTGTATTCTTGGCCTCTTATGTTAAATCTGTTGGTTATGAAATTAAAAAAAAAGAAACTACTTGAAGTTTCACTTAAGTATTTTAATGTTAGAAAGGTAGTGTAGTGTTGAGTTAATTAAAATGTACACTAAAATTATGTATTGTCTGAGCTAGTTATTTCATAGGTAGGTAGGTATTATGAACACTATAATTATTGTATTATCTGCGTTATTTATTTCGTATAGGAATTTGTTTAAAAAAAAATTGAAACAGTAAATAAATGTTTCCTAAGTAAACACTCGGTGCTTCATCGCATACGAACTTTTTATTTTCGTTTTCCGATGTACAAATATTGCGTATAGGCATCACATGAACGGAGGGAGCATCGGAATAGTTAGAAAAAGTGATTGTTCGAGCATCCGATAGGAAACTCTTTTTATCCCGTTTTTTTTATGCACGAGCTTCAAAACTATTGGGTAATTTAATTTGACTTGTACTGTTACTTCAGTAAGAGAAACACTTTTTGAAAATTTTATATAAAATATGCTTTTCCACTAAGTTGAAATCGTTTAGCTATCATCGTCGTAAAAAAACTGTACAAAGATGAATGAACAAAGGAATGAAATCCCGAATGCTTTTTTCTTTCATTCGTTCATCGTGTTTTTCTATGATCATCCAGTTTTAGTTATTAATATTTATGATACATCGCTTAGAACTTCATGTTGAACTTTAACAAGTTAGTGATGCCTCCCACGTGTCACCTTATCCTAATCGTAGGTGTGGGATCTTATCACGAAGTAAATATATTAGGTACTCAGAAATACAAGACATAATTACCTGTGGTTTATAATCTGGAATAAGGTTTTTGTTACAAATGTTAACATGCAAATCATCTGCCTAGCCTTTTCCCAACTATGTTGGGGTCGGCTACCAGTCTTACGGAATTCATCTAAATACCAGTATTATACATGGGCGACAGCCTATCTGACCTCCACGACCCAGTTAAATGTTAACAGATAAAAATTTTCAATAATCCTAGTTACGACTTATAATTATGTAACTTTTAGGTTAGTTTGGCTTTTAGGAATTTGTTTTTTCGACACCGGGCCGTTCAGACGTAGACAATTTTTGTATACGATCGAACGGCCCGCGGTCCATTCATTTCGGGCCGTTCAGACTAAGTACTCCCCAATTGATGCAGCCCACCGTGCGTAATGAGAATCGACCACCTTTACCACCGGGGTGGTAAACGCCACTAGTCAGTGCCATTTACTACGGGGTAGTAAACGCCACTAGTTATTCCCATCCACCACCGCGGAGGTAAAACGAAAAAACCTATTGCAATGCAGCAATGCGCCAGGAAACTTTTAATTCGTAATTATAGAGTTCAAAAATGTTTTTTTTGTTTTTCATTCTAAATTAATAAAATGAGCGACACTAGCTCATATTATCGTGGTTTACTATCAACGAGTCAAAACTCTGTATCGTCTTCTCAGAAAACACCACGAGAAATATTTTATCACAGAGAAATGACTAGCATTTTTAATATGACATAACTTGACAGCCCGCAGGACTTGGGCCGTGCCGGGCGGGGCAAAGAACGAAAGATCGTGTTCTTTTGGCTCCTTCTTTTTTAATGAGAAAGAAATACTATGTTTATTTTTTTTATAGAACGTTATATGGTAATTATTTTTTCGCTAAAAAAGTTTTGTGAAAACCAAGCAGTTCTTTAACGGTTTACATTAAAATGTCGTGTTTCAGTATCTTTGGATATAATACCTGAAAACAACTTAAACTTCATTAAAAATAAACGTCGCGTCGGGAGTTGTCTTAATTTTTCATCGGTTATTGAAAAAAGAAAAATGCTTTTCCATACATTTTGACTGTGTAAATATTGCACTTTTGTAGGAAACTGCTGTTTTTTTTTAATAACCGAATGAATAATTGATCTGTGCTCAGACTGATGTACTGAATAAGTGGTAACTGTTATCGCGTTGGTGTCCATCCCGTGTAGTTATTACTGCCACGAGACGGTTCCTAAGAATTTGTTAAGCACCTGAATACTGATACTGATACTGTTAGCCTATACGTCATTGTTGGGCAAAGGCCTCTCCCCATGACTTCCAATTATTTCTATCCAGGGCTAATGTGGGCCACTGATCGTTAGTTTTATCAAGCTCGTCCCGCCAGCTTTTACGAGGTTTGCCGCGACGCCTTCTGGCTGTGTGAATGTGAGAATTCCTGAAGCACCTGAATGCCAGTTGCAAATCATATTTCTACGAAATTCACGAACTGACAAAGTACGAATATTCCCTCTAACTCAGTACAGTCATATCTCAAAATACAGGGTGTAAACGGACCCATAACGAAGCCGTCAACCAAGCATTCTGTACATCAAACTAAGTAACTCTACGCAAAAATTATTGCTGGGAAACGACTTTTTTTGGTTTGAAAAATCGCGTTTTACGGTAAAACTCAATGTTACGCACTCTAAACATTGTGCTCATGGACGCATTTAAATGTAAAACGGGTTAAAGAGGTATTTAAAGTAATTTTATGACCTTAAAAACTAGTATTAGAAAAAAACATGTGAAAAAGTTGGAACTTTGACCTCCAATATTTTCGTAACTAGAAGGTTCCTATGTAAGGTCTAGCACAAAAAAAAAATAACACATTACCGGGTAGAACAAGTGCCTTTCGGCTTCGTTAAGGATCTTACACCTTTTATATATTCACAGCACCATACAAAATAATGGTTTAATTCATTTTCCGGTACTATATTCCGTATACTTTCGTTAAGACCGCATCGCACGACGCCGTCACCTCCTGGTACCGTACCGTCAGTAACACACGTCGGAAACGCCTACCTATATTAGTACATACCTTTTTATTATCCGTCGCTTTAACGTTGAAAAATGTTCGTGAGTAATAAACTTTATGCACTGGCTGTTCTGATTCCGATTGGGTTTCGGAATTTGGCACCGAAATAAACTTGGAATAGGACGTGTTATTTGGTACAGTATCCTTAATAAAAGAGGTTTTATTTGCGAACACCTACGTAGACCTGTTTTCGTAACAATGAATACGTTTACTAGTAAATTGCTTTGTAGTCTCTGGCTGAGAATAATTTGACTATTTATTTTTATGAGACGCAATAACGGCTTTTCGTCTGTACTCGTATAAGGATTACGTTTGTACTTAATTAACTTTTAAATTGAATAGAGAAAAGCAGTATGTCTGTTAATTAATCCAAGTCTTAAACTTTTAGAAAATTTATGTACTAATAGATTAATCTCATCAGATTGCCTCCTCAAACTAATCTTTTAAGAACTAGCAGAGGTTTTATGAGACAATTACTAGAGTAAATCTCTTGACCCAAATTAAATAACAGCTTGTCAGAATAAAGACTGACTAACAAATTGCCTCGTTGGTCTAGTAGCGACTGCTGATCATGAGGTCCTGGGTTCGATTCCCGGGTCGGGAAAAGTGTTATTGAGTTTTTCCATCAGGAATTTCTCAATACGGTCAAGAATGGCACGGAGTCTGGATTTGTGCCCGATTGATGGCAATAGGCTTGCCCCCTATTACATGGGACTTAAACATAACTGGTGAAATGTAGAAGTACTATTAGTTAAACCTGTACTTAACCCCTCGGGGATTTCAGGTGTCATGTTATGTTATTATAGTCAGAATAAAACTAGGTACACCCATAAAATTCTTCGGTTACTAACTGACCTCTAAAACTTCTACATATACAGATAGGTATAAATTTTAGAGTAGACTTAGCTAGATAATTAATCCTACAATGTTAAAATTCAAAGCCAACCAACAAAAGTTTTGCAACCCACTTAATTTTATTCACCAAAGTAAATGCCCCTTCCCACACTAAACTAATACCCGCGAACCGTACAATACGCTCCGATTCTACCCTCCATTTAATTCTACATCATTACTAAAGTGCAATGTCACTACGAACCCCGCTGTCACTCATAGACACGATCGGACAAAGCCTCCATTTTGTATATTAAAGTGAGTTTAGTTTTCAAAGATGGTGGAACATTGTAATAGGAAGGGAGGTAGGTATAGTTTCATTTACTCGACCTCGAAGTTGAAGCATCATTTATTATAGGTTCCGAAATTGACGTGTTTGTAGGTACTTTACATGGCTGCTTCCTTATTAAATTAGGACAGTTATTTCGAACCAAGAATAGTTTATCAAAAGGGGTAACTGTCAGCGCTGTGAGCGTCATTAACGTTACGTTAAAACTTAACTTTCTACGTTTGTTGTTGAAGTTTTAGTCCTGAACTTGGTTCTATGTAAGAAACTCAAGGCTAATCACCGCGGATTTTATTAATGAATGTACATAAATAACAATATGGAGCTAACGGACATAGGACAGATACATCTATGGAATGTATCTGTCTTATGCCTGGTTACTGATCTATGAAAAAAATCTGTCTTATGTCTGTTCACTACGAGTAGGCCTAATTTGCCTAGTCTTTGTCCTACTATCTTGGAGTCGAGTGTGGAGTGTCTAACAGGATGCAGCTGAATATCAGTACTTTACATGGAGCGACTGCCTATCTGACCACAACCCTAACTGGGTTGTGGTCAGATAGGCAGTCGCTCAATGTACTGAAATACGGACAGTGGAATAATATTTAGGTAAATATTTATTTCGATCTTAACTAGTGTTAGTTACAACAGGCAGGAGGCTACATTTCGGAATACGCGTCCATCTTCTTCATCCGCCATACGCGTCCATCGTCCAGATTTATAGACTACTTGGAAATAATATTAACCATACTTGGCATGACGAGTGATTTACGAAGACTAATGGTTACCATGGGGGAGCTAAAGGGTTACTCGTAACTTTTCTTAAGCTTAACTAACATAAACCTCAAACCTCCCAGACTCATACCTCTTTACTAAATTACTCCGCTCAGTCAAGACAGGGCTACATTCGTCAAGTTTGACCCTCCACAATTACTGGGTGATATACCTCAAGTCTAGGATAATACCTTAGACTATATCTAAAATCCGTTAATAACAATTTGAGGGCAGGTTTCGCTTCATAGTTCACAATAACTATTCCTAAGTCGGGATTAGGTGTGTACCTAAATTTTAATAAGCAACTATGTACCCGAAAGTTATGTTAGATTGAAACGGGGCTTTATGTTTTGATGTTTAAGCCTGGTACTCACTGGCGGTGGGTCATGGCTAGTAATTTTTAGAAGACCAGTCATCCAAGTTCGTCTAGTGGTAGGAAACGCGACTACTGAGCATGTGGCAACGTGTTATTGGGTTTTTCCATCAAGAATTTCTCAGTAACAGCGACGGAGTCTGGTTTTATGCCCTCTATTACATGAGACTAGAAGTTTGGTTGGCTTCAAATCTAACCAGATTATAATTACAGGAACTGCTCCTTATTTGATCTCCACTACAGGTGACATTAGGTGGCTAACATAATAAACTGGCAATACAATTGTAAAAAAAACTATGTTCATTGTCACGAAAAGAAATGCTTGCTAATTCCGGGGCAATATGTCTTAGCAAAATCAATTTTAGTACCGTTATAATACGGTACATTATAATTTGTTGCCAAAAATCCCTCGCCAAGTCTTTGACGCCAGTGTATACCGGGCCTTAAGCGAACCCACGTTTACTATAGCTCAAAGTTTATACAAATTGTAGTTAATGACTGTACACATCGCGCAGTCGAGTGAGAGACCATTTATCACAATACAGGAACTACCCAACGCCCCCTGAGTCGGCACAAATATGTGTTAAGCAGTGGTTGGAGTATGTTGATTGATTTTTGGTACTTGTATCACGCAAAGATCACATGGATATATGACTGTCCTAGTGGCCATGGATGCATGAATTTCCTGTACAAGTGTCTAAGATGAGAAGAAAAAATCTTTTTGCCGAGTTTGTTTGTTTATATTCGCCTTGTTAGTGGTTGCAAGCGCGACTGCTGAGCGTGAGGACCTGGGTTCGATTCTCGGGTAGGGCACAGTGTTATTGGGTTTTTCCATCAGAAATGTATCAGGGGTCATGGAGTCTGGATTTGTGCCCGGTTGCTGGCATTAGACTCGCCCCTACTACAAGAAGGGTGACAATGCCCGGTTGAAGAATTATAGGCCCATCTCACTTCTAAGCCATGTCTACAAGTTGTTTTCAAGAGTCATCACGAATCGTCTCGCGCGCAGGTTTGACGATTTCTAGCCTCTCGAACAAGCCAGTTTCCGAAAAGGCTTTAGCACCGTGGACCACATTCATACGCTGCGGCAGGTTATACAGAAGACCGAAGAGTATAACCTGCCCCTCTGTTTAGCGTTTGTAGACTACAAGAAAGCCTTCGATTCGATACCGAGACCTGGGCTGTACTGCAGTCTCTCCAACGTGCAACGGTGCCAAATCGACTATCGGTACATCAAGGTGTTGAAGTGTTTGTACAAAAACGCCACCATGTCAGTCCGACTTCAGGACCAAGCCTCGGAACCTATCCTCCTGCAGCGAGGTGTGAGACAGGGAGACGTCATATCTCCGAAACTGTTCACCGCTGCACTGGAGGATGTCTTCAAGGTTCTGGACTGGAGAGGGCTAGGCATCAACGTCAATGGCGAGTACATCACTCACCTTCGGTTTGCCGACGATATAGTAGTCATGGCTGAGACCATGGAGGACCTCAGTACAATGCTCGATGACCTCAATAGAGCATCCGGAAGAGTGGGTCTTAAAATGAACATGGACAAAACCAAGGTCATGTCGAATGCCTATGTCACACCCATTCCCTACTACATGGGACCTAATAATAACTAGCAAAATTTGGGTGTAGGTACTAAAAGGTACACCTCTGCCTAACCCTACAAGCGTGACGTTATGTAGTTTATAAATCCCGGAACAAAAATCTTAAACGTTTCCAAATCCCAGAATCAAAAAGGCACATTTCCATACTAACATCCCCTGGGATCATTGTCCGTGAATCAATCTATATACTCACCACAGCTAATAAATTCAGACTTAAAACTGCACGTGAATATTTTGTAATGCGATTAGATCGAGTGGACTATGATTCGTCTATACGTAGGCACGAGTTTGGATATATTAACCGTTGCTATGATTTCCCGAGAGGCTTTTACTTTTCGGTATATTACATGACCCAAGTATACGCTCCCAAATGAAATATTATGTCGGTATAAATAAGGAAAATCGAAAATAAATCTGCCATTTTTAAACAAAATGTTATTTTGAATATTGATTTTGTAAGAAAAATAAATTGGTATACTTGATTAATTTACATAAAAATAAGATTCCTGTGGTCTTGAAGACGTGGAGACCACATGACCAATGTGGTCTTGAGCGGAACGCAGCGCATGTGCTACGCGCCTACGCGGTAGCACGTAGCACGGCGCGTAGCGCTACGACATAATAATTAGCAACACTAAACTTAACAGTCACAATTTGTTCGCAAGTTTTAAGATATTCTGTAGCTGTATTTTTGCATGTCGAATTACTATTATGAATTTTTAAGTCAAATAACGCCGGCCTAAATAAATAACTTAGTTATTCTCTCATTCTTCCAAAACAACAGACACGGCTCCGTAAAATACAGGGTGTATTATACAACATACAAGGTGTGCAAAATATCTCAATATTAGAGGCGGCCCATTTTACATAATCGATAATCGATATGATGACTAGTTTCATTTTGGATCGTTAGGTCGAAAACTTACTGCAAGTTATTTTTGCTACATTACTTGCACGGCTTGGGTTTATGAAACGGAATTTGTAATAACATCATTGAGGGAGAAAATAGTTGAGAGGACGTTGAGAATATTTAATAAAAACTTCGACTGGAAGCCGACCCTAACATAGTTGGGAAAAGACGATGACGTTGATACTTACACTTAACAGCAGTGCAATGACTTAGATAGTACTTGCATAGTACTTAGAATAAGTGTTTCTTGTACAATTATTGAAGGTAATAAATTCTTTTTTTTTTTTTTAATGACTGCTCGGCAAAGGCCCCTTCCCATAATTTCCAGTTTTCTCGATCATGGCGCTTAACTTGAACCGACTATATACGCAACGCCACACTACGCACCAAATCACAAATTACTAATGTTTCGCAAAAAGCTGAAATTAGACTGGGCTGGCCACAACTGCCGCATGTCTCATGAACCGTAGGCCAAAATTTGACAGTTTGTGGTGCCCTGATGCAGCTAGAAAGTTTCGCGGCACACCTCGCAAAGGATGGCGTAGACTTTTACTTAATAAAATAAAAATAAATATCTCATCTGTATTCTCCCCAAGGGGTGACAGAGGTAACACATTCAAAATGGGGCAGAAACGATTTCAATTTCATTGATAGAACACAAAAAGAAACTCCGGTCAGCTACGGAAATAGACGATAAAAAATCTGATTAACACTATGCCCCAACTGGGAATCGAAACCCACGCAATGGGCCTAATTTCTAATCATTCACGTCAAACGGCTCAGTGGTTCTCGATTACTGTCTCGAAAATAGACAATCGAGAAACAACTGAACCGTTTATAAATTATTAGACTGCTTGTATGTACTAGTTAAAGTTGGAATTTATAATAATTCCGTTATAGTTCATGTGGAAGGATCAGGTGGCACTCTGTAGTTTTTGACACATATTGCACATAAAACTATATTATATCTTAAAATTAAAATTTGTGTTGCAGAAATTCTTGTAAACTGTAAAAACAATTTTCTGTCAACCATTTACGCAATTTATTTCTAAAATATTTAAAAGGGAGTTCTCTAATATTTCTAAGAAATTTATTAAAGATAGAAATACACATATAAAACACATTGTTTTAATCAATTTGCATTGCAAAATGGTATCATAATTTTTGTTAAATCTCTTGGCATCTACTTGCTTGCCTTCCCCCATCAGAAAAGAGCGTGAGTGTATGTTATGTTATCTCTACCTTACATGAGCAAAATGCTCACAATTGATTAAACAACTTATTTAAACGCCACGATTGCTTTAGCTTGATTGGTTAGGTTCCCTGTTAAACTTCAAGATAACACAATCAATATTTGATTAAACAAACCAATATTAACCTAACCCAATACCTTTCCTTTTAAGTATACCTACTCACCTACCCAATATAGGTATCTAGGTAGGTTGTATCTTGAAATGTCATACCGCTACTGAAAAAAAACGTCAATAATAAATCATGTTGTAACAAGTTTCGCCCGCAGCTTCGTCCAACCTCGTTCTTATTTCTATTTTCAGAGGTAAACCACCCACCACCGTCAATTATATTTGTTTAGTGAATAATTGCTAAGAAACGACTTGATCATTTAAGAACTAATTCTTCATTTCGTCCCCTTTCCTGTTAAGTAGGTATAAACCTCAACATCTATCTAGTCATAGATATAAGTTTTTAAATTTTTAGTTTAAACATTTCACTAACATTATCATCAACACTGAAAACGGGTACCATGTTAACTATTTGGTTTGAGTTGCCGATATTTTCATATCGATTTTTTTTTTAGTTTTGTTTCTATTTTGTTATTTGTTTTCTACTTGTTTTTTTGTTTGTTTTACTCAAAACAAATAGTAAACCTGGTAAATATGCCGTTTGCAGTGTTAATGAAAATCAATCTAGAGTTTTTCTATGTTGGGGTCAGCTTCCAGTCTAGCTGGACGTGGACACCGGTTATTTTACATGGAACAACTGCCTATCTGACATCTACAACTCAGTTACTGAGTCACGCGATACGAGGAAGCTAGGTAGGTGACTCCATCGGGTTTTAATTATTCCTCGATACGGCACATAGTGGTGACGTCACACCTCAGCAGTGCCAGTTGACCTCACCACTGAAGTCAAACTAATTATTTGTTCGTAAACGATTCTCTGTGCACGACTGGTTGACACGCCGCAGAATCAGAAACGTATTGTTTCTGTTAGAGGACGTTTGTCAGTAAACCACAGAGTATAGAGTAGTCCTTGGCGACGCTGTTATTAGACTATTGATTATTGTTAAAATTCGGCGAAACCGGTGCGGACAATTTGTGGCAACCGGATTCTGACAGATAATGTATTGAAATATTTTTCAAAGTTTGCGTACTGAAACATCTAAGAAAAAGTCCGCGTGCTGAAATATCTGTAAAATCCGCGTCCTGAAAAATCTGACAAAAAATCCGCGTACCGAATCGACAGTGAATCACAAAAACGAAGCGAAGCGAATCAATCGAAGCGTATCTGTCCGCCATCCATAGCCTGTTGGCAGTTCGGTCCACTATGTTTGATCGCACCTTGGCGATGCTGTTAAGATAAGGTCAAACTGCTACGGATAAAAATTTGCATATGTGGCTACGGACGCAAGGTTCTGAAAGAAAATGCCCGTGTGTGCAGCCAGTACGCAATTTATCCGTATGGTATACTACCTTACGTGTGCAGTTCAAGGTGGCGATGCTTGTCAAGAAAATTTGCATCGTTATGTCTAACTTGGTACATTTATTTTTGTTCTCTATTTTCCCACCTGCACAGATAAATTGACTAAAGTGTAAGCGTGTCAATAAAAGTTTCCGTTGCCCATCACTTACAGAAACTGACGTTCTGTGACAATGGCTGAAAATGACTGTGACAGCCGAATTTTTTGGGCGGCCACGAATGTTATTAGTATGGCGTGTCTAGTTCGATTCCATACTCTGTAGTCCCATGTCTTCTCTATAGTGGAGAGAAGACGAGACTTCAAACAAAGATAAAGTTGTTCAGCCATTGATAAAGTTTCTATATAAATTGGAACAGATGCAGTGTTGTGTGGGTGTTTTAATCCGTTAGCAAGAACTGTAGGCGTATTTCGAAGGAACTGAACAGTATGTAATGCGTGTATGGGAATCGCTATTGAGAAAAACGTTTATAAAACATAACGTCACGGCTTATTCGTCAACTGGCGAGTGAGAAACTCGCAAGTGCGCGCGGGTTGGCACCTTCTGATTTTAATTTAATTTTTTTGTCATCAAGTCGATCGACCCTAAAAATCTGACGTAAAATACGTCAGATGTACAGTCAGCTACAAAAACTTCTTATTAAATGTATAAAATATGTAGCCACTATAAATGTATAAGACATTTTATACGACTTGACTTTAAAACAAAAATCATAAAATATTTTTTATTTATACTTTATAACGTGCGAGCGAGATGACGACAAAAAATAACGGAAAGTTTAACTCGCGCGCACTCGCAAGTTCACTGTCGCCAGATGACGAATAACCAACGCCACGTTACGTTATGGTAGCGTACGTACGTTTTAAAATATTCTAATGTTTGGAAGGTAGGTAGCAGATTCTGAGTTCCTCTAGATAGGGAAGATTAAATTGGTCGTATTTGTAGTAAAATAACACTAAGCTTCTGAAATATCCAGTGAGCCAGTACGACAATTTAAAGGTATTTTCCATAGCTAATATTCATTCGATAATCTGCTTACTGACCGAATTGGTCCGCACGGATAGGATATTGATAAGGTTATGACTGCTACCAATAAAAATTATATAACCCGCTATAATCTGGCCAGAAAACGTAGGTACGCCAAATTGAACAGTATAACCACTTCCCTAACGTTTTATGTCAAGTGTTCCACACAGGGTTCCGAAACTTTGTTAATCTGGTTTAAACCTAACAGGTTGTGTTAAACAAAAACAACTCGTACGAAGAATGTAATACTGACATTGTTTGGAGACAAAACATATGTGATGGGATAGGATTACAATCAGACACGACGTTGAGGAGGGGTTCTCCCCCTTTCCCCACCCCCTTTGACACCCTTTTAGGTGAGTGACGTAAAGCTGATGTGTGACAGACCTGTCAAGATTCCCAACGCCATGGCCTAAGTGCCAGCTTGCGGGAAATTTGCTTACGAATTGTGCGATTTCGATTTCCGAAGGGTTAAGGACCGGAGGTGAAATCTGTCCGGTATTGCAGACGTGGGGTTTTCTAGGTTCATTCACCCCGAAGTGAGTAGGAGTAAGTCCAAAAAAAAAAAAAATATTTACAGTAGCTATGTGATCAAACAAATTTGGATTAGAGACAAAACCAGGACTTAAAAAAGAAAAGAAGAGTTTTTACGGAAAACATGATTATAAGATAAGCACTTTGTTTTAATAACCGAATAAGAATCCCTTTTTTTCCCCCAAGCTATGCACAAACAACAATCTCAACACCTACAAAAGATTCATCGACAATACCTTTGATCCGATGCTCTCAACAACCACCCATCGGTGGATACGCGGCAAAACAAACGACCAATTACCGCGAGCCGCGAGAGAGTACTTAGCCTAATGAGGATCGCTCGCTATAGCCCCTCGTATAGCCAATAACCAAGTGTGAATTAGGTAACTAGTTTACCTGTTGTTTCACTGATACCGTGTTATTAATAAAATGAATTGATTTTTGGACAAGCCCGCCACACTATTTCCAAACCACTGTAACTCCTGAAAGCCAGAATCCCACTAAAAAACGCCGAGACAATGAAGCTCGACGAAGTCCCAGAGAAAAAAAATTAAATGTCTTGGATCCCGCAAGGAAATTAATCATAAAATTGCAAATGAATTGATTTTCTTAACAATGGAAGACTTTAAGATAGGCAGTGGCTTCATGTAAAATACTGATATTCAGCTGGATCCGGTTAGAAGCTGACCCCAACAACGGTAGGTATTTAGAATGATCTACTGATTTTACTTTCAAGCAATCGTAAACTTGTAAATACTTGCAGAATGTATGCCTCCTTCCTGTTCTTAATACCAGCTAAGCTATTTTCGGATGACAAAATATATTTACGAGAAAGATAAATTATACAAATTGTTGGTTATTTAATGATGTTCTCAAAGTATATTTACAATTTACAAATTTATTAAAATAAACTGAACTAACTAACTTAACCTAAAAACTTAAAAAATGGCGTCAAAAAACTCCTCCTCAACATTGTCAACTGGTAATGTCCCCAAGAGACTGGCTGCGTTACCACGCTGTATGGCAATGCTTGGCAATTGACCAAGGTAAAAGCCAGCCCTAGGGTCACGAGAAGTGTCAACTAAACGTTTTAAAATATCCTTGAACCTTTACGAGAAATATTTGTAATTTCCACCAGTTAGTTATTGGAAAAGCGATTTAATTGTTTTTACAGAAATAAAATCAACAAATCATTGATTGAGTTGAGTATAATCACAAAATAGGTTCAGCTGCAAAGTAGGTACCCAAACGAGGTAAATTTGTTTTTCTTCAAGACTAAAGTAGATACTTTTCTTAGGTAAATCTTCCCACGAGTACTTACCTTTTTCTCACGTCCATAAATATGGGCCTAGATCTGATCCTTCACAGCCTTAAACTTCGTAATCCTGAATTACATAGTTTGTCCAGCAATACATTTGAAGATTAAGGACTTTTTCTCAATAAAACTTAAGAAATGGCTTTACATGACATTGACGGATAACTTAATATTTGACGTTACTTTAATTGCAGTTTTTTGACGAATTTACATAATATTAAATACGCCTGAAGGAATGGTGGAGGTGTCCTCTTTCTACCAGTAATGTTTTAGCCCCATGTAATGTGTGCATTGCCTTTACCGAACGTGAATCTAGACTCTCTAGACTCCGAAAACTGGAAAAACCCAAAACAAATTTTCCAGACCCGAAGATTGAAGAGATCTACGCTAGGGAATGGGCAACTATAGTACTTTCACAGTTTTTATGTCTTGTGACTGGGACTGTAGCTACATTTAATTTTCATCTTTGTTTCGACAATTCAAAAGTGCCTGTAACTGGCTTACTTGAAATAAATGCTTTGATTTTGATTTTTTGATTTTGAATTGGACTCTCAAACCCACGCTAACCAGTAGCGCAAATTTCATCTTTCTCTAAATATGAAACCTTAAACGATCTTCGACTTAAATAATTTAAATCTAAGCCTCAAATTAAATTGTCGGATCGCAACCAAAAAAGGCTCTTGACCACGCCATCCGCTACATTTTCTTACCGCTAACTTAGTTTACAGCCGCAAACCCTCATAATTCGGGCCTTCCACCTGCTTAACGTTTAATGTTTTAGCCTGTAACTTCGTTAAGACCCTTAGAAGGGATAATACGTAAATCGCTGTACTCTTACGCTTATGAACTTTGGAATTAATGAGCTAAACGGTTTAGTGGTGAGAATATAAAATAATGTTGTACTCGTTAAGTATTAAAGACTCAGGGCAGTACGTGAGCTCGACAAACCGATGTGCGATAAACACTTGTGCCACAAAACTGTACTGCGACTCACCATAGTTCGACTGCACGCTTGTGCGACAAACTGAAGATCGACATCTGGCTAGTCCGACAAATGATTGTGCGACAGAAGTTTGACATTACCAAAGTGCGACTAACTTATGTGAAACTCACAAAGCATTGTGTACATCAAACTAGTAACATTCCGCAACAATTGTTGCTGGGAAACGACTTTTTTTGGTGTAAATAATCATTGTCTACGGTAGCGCTTAATGTAACGCACTTAAACATTGTACTGATGCATTGAATAGTACGTGTTAGAGGTATTATTTAGTTATATTAGTGGTAAAATTAATAATTTAAAAATAAAAGTGTAAAAAAGTTGGGAGCTTTGGCCTCCAACATCTCTATAAGATTTTGGTGTCAGACATTTCAACATTACACACTTTATTTTGTACTACCAGCACTAGAGGACAGATTTGGAACCTTTTCAGAGTTTACAGCCTTAGATTATGTGCGTAGGTCAGTTGGGAAAAAATGACAAAATGATGAACTCGCCGTTAGGTTTGTCATGTTGTTGGCTAGTTTTAGGTAATGTACCTATGTTCTTGTAAACATTATCGAGTTTGGAACTAAAGATAATATAATCTTGATATTAACCCTGAAATTACTGAAAAAACAGATGATCCATTCTGTAATCTCCACTGATAAGAAACCTGTTCATCATCATCATCATCATCATCATCATCATTTCAGCCGAAAGACGTCCACTGCTGGACATAGGCCTCCCCCAAGTGTCGCCACATTGACCGGTCCCGTGCGACTCGCATCCAGCGGATTCCCGCAACCTTCACAAGGTCATCAGTCCACCTAGTGGGAGGCCTTCCAACGCAACGTCTTCCGGTTAACCAGAGACCTGAAACCTGAACCTGAAACCTAGAAACCTGTTGCTATCTTATAATTCTTGCATGAAAAAAGCAAAAAAGATCTGTCTCTTTTTTGTTGTTGGTTGCGTAGGCATTTCTATTTTCTATCTAGTATTAAGTAGGCATTTCTATTTTCTTTTTTGCAACTACGGACAATAGAAAAGAGCTTTTCTTTCAGGCGAAATATAGGTGTGATTCGGGTTTTTTGTTACTTACCGAACCATTCGCTTGTTTTCAATATTATTGGATAGTGTGAATAGTATCAAGTTCAGGATATTTGAAATTGAAAATATAGAATTGTGTTATTTTGCTCTTTTTTAGGTACAAAAACCATTTTACTTGAATTAGGATCTGAGTAAGAACTGCAAGTCATTGGAAGTCATCTTTGCCGAGCAGTAATAGAATATTCGAATTTATTTAGTTGATCATCATTCTCTTGACCTTATCTCAATTAATTTGTTGTCGGCGCAGCATGTCTTGTTCTGCCATACTTCTTAATTACTCGACATCTCAGACCCCTCCTTTCTTGCTAACAGGAATTTAAAAGATTCATGGTTACTTACAAACCACATTATACCTAGGTCAAGTAACAATTTTTGGTTCCACCAAGCAAAATAATAATGGAAAATACTTAAGATATTTTCGTAAATCCACCAGTCAACGAGGATTCAAAATGTGACAAAGGTCCAAAAACGCGATAGCAAAATTCTCGCGTTCAACAAGTCTCTAGAGGGTCACCCATAAATTAGTTAGTTTTTGCTCTAGGCTATTAAACAGATTTACCAAACCCACAAATTAAATTGTCAGTACGAACCGTAGATCCAACGTTTAAATCAACAAGCTTTCTGAATTATAGAAATCAAATTGTTTTATACGCCGCCATCTTAGGAGTTTTCCAAGAAACTCCTAAGATGGCGGCGTATAAAAGTAGAATCGAGTTCCAAGACCATTGTTTTAGTCAAACGATTTCTTCGGATATTAGTCGAGCAGAGAAACGGACCCAAAGAATGTTACCCGCGAATTTCATAGATTGCTTCAGCCGCTTTAAAAATAATGAGGTTCTTTAGTGTTGCATTAAAACTGTTATATTTTAATTAATACACAGAATCTAGATGTCGAATCCATTTTAACTTCACTGAAACGGTAATTTAATTACGATTCCAAAATGGTGAGTACAAAGCCGATTACGAGATAAGGGATGTATTCGAAATCATTGTTGAATGAATAACGAATTTATTTGGCCAATTGATTACTTACTTTACGAAATGACCCAAATTGAAAACAAGAGTTTTTTCGAACAAGGCAGCTCGAAAAAATAAACATCCAAATACAAATTAAATTCGAAAGAATATATTTCTGTCTGGTTGTCTCTTTCTCTTTCCATCTATCTGACTGTTTATAATCTTTTCACCTAAAGCCCTGAAGAAATCGTTATTAATTTATGATAACTCATAACTAGGCGAACTAGGATCTGGTAAAGTACATGGCCTGCTTTTTTTGTATAGGTATTTGTTTGTAAATGAAATACAAAATGTAGACGACCACCCATCTAGCTCTTGAACTAACTTTGGGATCGACATCTAAAAATAGCTTGACACATCAGTATTTAAACGTACCGAAACTAAATACGCGAATATTGCATAGTCTCTTCACAGTACATCGAACCACTAACTTTGTTCTCAGAAAACTTTGTGTCCTTTACTTATATCAAATTGATATCTTGTACAAAAGACAAAACATTTGCCCTTTTCCCGTCGGCCACGCAAATGTAAGAAACTTCGTGAACTTTTCCCAAGTAAAGTAACAATTTGATATAGGATAGACGTCGTTTTGTACTGCGACGTATTTTATGTTGACAACACTTTTTTTCGTTTTCTTCGCTGAGAGCTGTTGAGATAAAAATGTGATTCTGAATAAAAATGAGAGCGGAAAAATGTAAAAAGTGTAATTGCTTTATTCGTACTGATGACCTTAAAGATATTCGCTTTCAAATTCAAATATTTTCATAAAATTTTGAAATGGGTAGATGCTTTAGAACTTTGTTTTGTAGATTTAAAATCACAATAATTCGAGGACTGCCTCATTGGTATAGTGATCGCAAGCGCAACTGTTGAGCATGAGGTCTTGGGTTCGATTCCCAGGTCGGCCAAAGTGATATTGGGTTTTTCCATCAGGACTTACTCAATAGCAGCCTCTGAGTTTGGATTTGAGCCCGGTTGATGGTAAAGGGTTCGCTCTCTTTTACATGGGTCTTGAAAAGATTACTTTTGAAATGTGGGTAGGTACACCTCTGCTTAACCCTTCGGGGATTACAGGCGTGATGTTATGTTATGCAATATAGGATCTAAGACTACACCTAAAAAAGTTGCTATACTTTAAAAGCGGTCACTGAACCTACATCCAAAATCTTTTCCCCTGAGCCTGCCAATGTTCAGCAATAAATTCAACAAAATATTTTTCGCCGACACGAGGCATGATACGAACCGACGTTTCAGTAACAAAACATATAAGATACTGTCAATGAAAGGTTCAGTACATAAATCTCAAAGTTACGGCCATTACGTGAACAAAGGGAATGAATCCTCTACCCGATTTATTCGTTCCGTTAACATGCAAATGTGAAACAGAAATAAATATTTATTTGTTTTACTTATGCCGGTAATCGTAAAGGTGGTCGATTAAAGTGTATGGTTTTTAAAACGAAGAGCTTTGCGGCGTCCGGAAAGTGAGGTCCGTTATTCCGAATTCCGTATTAAAATGCGTATCAGAGGTAGGCAGCCAATTCTTTGCGTAACGTTTTAAAACCAGATTAAACTGTGCGTGAAAACAATGTAACGGGACCGCACTAGAGTTTCCGAGCGGAAAACTTTATGTTTCACGGATCATTTTTCCGAGTAAAACTTCGAAAGAGCATATTACTGGATTTGGAGGAGGATATTTTATTTGTTAATTTGTCTGGATTTACATTCGTTTATATTGTTGAGCCGAAGTATTTACCCAAAACCTTTTCTTAGAATGGATATCGTAACTGTTATTGGAGATCGTATTTTAATGCTTTTTTCTAATTTGAAGAGGTCAATGAACTAGACGCTGAAATGAAGCATGCTTTAGGTAACGTATCTTCGACAGTTGATAGATGATCGTTAAAAAGTCTAATACTTTAGCGATCACTGAACCCAATCACAAATAAAAGACATTCGAGAAATCGTTGAAAATCGGAATAGACGTTGATGAATTGCAAAGTCGATTGCCATCGAGACGTTTAGTCAACGTATTCCAGTCGCTCTTCCACAAGTTGTTTTATTAATATATTTTTTGGTGTTTTTTGCCCGACTGCTCCAGAAAGAAACCACCAAGTGGTCTTACCAAGGAATATCATGTTATTTAGTAAGGGTTGCGAAGCTCAAATCGGCAGTTGCTCTAAGTAAACTACTGGTAAAGCAGCATCCAATTAGACTGGCAAGTTAACGCAAGCATAGTTGAGAAATGACTGGGTAGAAGATTTTTCAGACTGTGATTACTTGAGGTCTTGAGAGCTGTGATGTGATTTTCTGGTACCTATACGTTTTTAATACTATGTTCCGTTGTTCCAGATATCAAACCACCACAACAATGCTATAAGATGAGCATAGCAGTGCCTCTCAGTTTATCGCGCGCAGAATGTGAGGGGAGTTAGCCAGTGTCATGCAACTTGTAATGCTGAACTTTCTAATCATGTTCGATGTGGTGTTCATATTCTTCCTGTTTCTCATCGCGGTGACGTGCGTCATGAACTACATGCCAGGGAGGAGCAAGAGGTCCGAGGTGACGGAAGATGAAGTGGGTGATGACGTCATCCCCCCGCCCCCACTGTTCGCGGGGGATGATGATGACGTTCCTATGGCCAGTCGAGACACGTACGTGGTGATCGCACCACCGCTAGACAACGTTAGAGCTAAAGGCAGCTGTCCTGTTCATGTGGTGTAGTATAAGCACTGATATAATATGTGAGTACCTGTACCCTTTTTGTACCTGATATAAATATCTGACCGATTTTAAGACTGCCTCGTTGGTCTTTGCATCGCTATTGATGATCGCGAGGTCTTGGGTTCGAATCCCAGGTGTTGTTTATAAGTTCTTCCAGCCTGATTATCCTTAATACCACACTGAAGTCTAGATATGTGCCCTTATTACATATGACTTATTAATAACTGGCGAAATGTGGGTGTATCGGCCTACTTTAGGAACGCCGTGCCTAATCCTACGGGGATTTTATAGGCACGATGTTATGTGTATTTGTGTTTTAAATGTCTGTTATTTTACATAGAATTCCACTAAGAATAATTATATGGCAACAAGCTTTTAACACGTTTATCTTTTACTGAAATGACGTTTAAGCAGTTTAAACAGAACTAAAGCTTTAATTCACAAAAATCGAACCCTGAAACTTGAAACATTGAAATCAGAGAAAGCATAGAACATTTTCAGAAACATTGTCAGTTCCAAAGCGATTTGTCTCTCGAAATATATTAGATAAGTGATGGTAACTCATTGAATATTTGTATTGTTTCAGATCAACGTAGGAGTTTATTACAAAGAAGCCTTATGAGAATGTAGGTGTCGAAATGTAGACATTTTTTACCAATTTGTCGAGTTTTAAATAAATTCTTGTTATAAAGACTAAGATGGTGGAACACGGGAATCAAGTGGATAATGAGTTGGTGTATCATGGGTACTAATATCAGAATTAACCTCTTTGGATTGCACTTTACGAAAAAAATAGACATATACATAGAGCTGTAACGCAAACTATAAAATAATAAATGTATAGGGGCCGTGTTTGTATATTGAAATATAATTTAAATAGTGGCAGTGTTAGGAACGAGTAGTTAAAACTATTTTTTGATATTTCATTTAAATGTTCGCTACCGCATCGCGCAAACTATGTCGAATCAATTATGTTGGGGATTTCAATAGCGTTATCCGCGTAGTGACGGATTTAGGGGCCATATCACGGAGCCTGACAACAGGGGACTATGCTGGGAATGTGTCGATGACAAAACACATAAATAGTCGGGAAACTGAACAGAGGTAGCACGAAATAAAAGAGGTTTTACCCGTATCAATGATACATGCGGAAAAGCTACGGTAAATCGAATGTCAATAACACACTGAACAAATAATCGGAATATCTACTAGATGGTAATATGGGACACAGGACAATTTGTTTTGTTTACGCTCATCGAATAATTTTAATACTTACTAATGGCCTAATAAAGTTTTTATTACCGCAAAAACCATTAACGAAATTCTTGGTTACGCTTAACAACGTCTATGTAATCGCGTGAGTAAATAATTTGTTATGTAAAGTGTTCAATTTTCAGAGCAAATATATGCAAGTGCTTGTTTAAGATGAATGTGACTGAATTTTAGGTAAATGGTTAATAATATTAGAGTAATAATTAGTTATACGTTTCGCTTGCTACAATATTTTGTATGAAATAGTTAATTACAACTTGATAACGCTAATATTTATTTTATAGTTTAGTCTTTGCTACTATAATGGTAATATTGTAAGAATTGAAATGGTTGCCTAATGTCTCAAGTATTTAGTTATTCTGTGTGTTCTGATTTAAAATGTAAGACGCTCTTGCTATAACAAAATTTAATATTGTTACGTTGGGTGTATCGACAACTCTATAAAGATCTTTCTTCTAAAATTCCACAATAATAAAATAATGTGCGGGTCCCATCCAAGTGCCGTCTATAACTGAATTCCTTTCGGCTTTTCCTGACCCATTTCATACACGCTCATACATTCTCAGCTATATTTACCAGACGCTGAAATATGTTATGAAACTTATCTAAATTCTCATTGGCAGAATGTGCTGCGTCAGTCCCTTGGTGGCTTATCCTTTAAGCTGGTTTATTTCCGGAGTAGAGGGTGTATTCAGACATTACTAACAAGTACCTAGCTTAATGGCTGGTAAAGGTGTTCGCATTTCATAACTAAGTAATCTTTTATTCTGTTTTAAAGGCTGGTTTATTAAATTTATGGTCATCTTTGACAGTCGTCACAGGTAGTCAGTGGCCCGTAAGTCTGACAACCAGTCTTACCAAGGGTCTTATCGTATTATCTAGTACTGACTGAGTTGTGAGGGTCAGATAGGCAGACATTCCATGTAAAATACTGGTATTCAGCTGCATTCCGTTAGACTGAAAGCCGACCCCAACATAGTCGGGAAAAGGCTAGGTAGATGATGGTCATCATTTGTCTGTCCTGGGGTTAATGAGTTATTCATAAGGCAATTTTACTGTTCGATCATTTAGGAACGTCTTCTAATCAGATCTGGGAGTGAAACCAACTGGATCTCGCAAGATCAACGCGTTATCGAGACTCCCTGAACTAGTAATGTCAGAACACACCCTTTAGTTACTCTATTTATCTCTTCCTTACATGAATTGTGACTTACGATACTCATACCCCTCCCCCTCTCTCCCCCTCTATTAGCTGAATGCCCCCCCCCCCCCTCACACAACGCTTCACCGCTTGTCGAGTACATTCAATTATTCGTAATTAAGGATATACTTTGAATACATGTTTATTCAGAAACAATACAAATATCAATAGACTAACACAAAACATTTAGTAATAGTTTATACATTAGAAATAAGAAGTTATTATAATAATAAAACGACAATACATGTTACGAATGTTTTCTCATATCATTCTGGTTAAGTGGTGATTAGTGTTCTTGTAATGTTATTATTCTTGGTTCCCATTAACAAAGAAAATGTCTGCAGTTTTCGTTTAACTTTAATTTCATACTTTTTAAAAATACTGGGATGTGAAACACATTCCTAGTCGAACTTAGAATAATGTTAACACGTTTAGGCCCGATTGCATCACAAATCATATTTAAAGCATTTAATAACAAAATTATTAAAAAAAACAGTCTCCCTCTGTCATCATCAATCGATTTACAAAAACAGACCGAAGTTTAAATAGCTTAATTAACATATATAATGAATTGTGGTGCAACCTGGCCCTGAAATGAATTCCACGATATCCCAGTGTTTTTCAAAATAAGAAGGAATTTTTCGTGTGTGATAATAATATAAAGGAGTCTTTATACATAATATACCTCTGTCGAAACCAGTACGGGTAGAAAGGTAAATAGAGTGGGTGCGGCTGGCGTTTCAGAAAGTCAGTGAACTAAAGCTTCGGGTCAAACACCCTCCTCGCTTTTTGAAGTCGGTTAGAAAAGGTGAAAATTCTGATGAGTCACGGAGTTAAATTATGTTGTAATATCATAAACTATTTTAATCGGTAGTTTGACGAACTACTGGATTTATAAATAAAATATAATTTGACAAAAAAAAAAACGAACCGCATCCACTTTAAAAAAAAAACCTAGCTATGTTCAGGCCTCGACATTCTGATTAAAACATGAATGTAGCAAATAAAGTTTAATTATCAACCTAATAGGTATTTCTTTCGACATCTTTACGGGCCCAATTTATTAATGAATCCGTTTCGAATTCTCAGAAACTTCGACAGCTTAGTTCATTAAGTATTTGTTGGGTACCCTGTTACCCGTAAATCATTCGTCTTTGAAATGTCGGCCAGTGGTAAAAATGTAAAATTATGTGAAGAACTATAATACCATTTATTTTTTTCTTACACTCATGTTTGAAGTAGATTTTCTTTCCCTTAGTTCAGTCATATAGTGCGTAGTTACCTGAAACAAATTATATAACACAAAAATATAACTAATGAGGTAAAACACTAAATAAATAAATTATCCAAAAATTCGAATAGTAATGAGTATAAAATCAAAAACATACACTATGTGATATAAATATACACAATTTTTAAAATGTAGTTGTATAGAGAATTAATGCATTGTTTTGAATTGATTGTTATATTTGCGTTGTCTGACGCGTAATAATGATATAATAATAAAGTGCACTAAGGCAGTGTCGTCATAACATGACTCGGTTGTTTTATTCATCAATACTGTCCTATTCTGTGCCATCATAATTTCACAAAGACGCCCTCTACTAGCCATTAGGCCTCCCCTGAGTGTTGCCACAAGGACCATCGCCCTGGACGCCTAAAATGGCTGATTTAGGAAAATAATATGAATCACGTTCAATTTTTTAAATGGTCACAGACGCAGTTAATATTACGAATTGTCACTTTGTAGCCATTTTACGAACTATTTATCATTTCTGTTTCTATGGTTTATTATTATAGTTTCTGTAACACAAAATTTTAATACCTACTTCACAATAATAGAGATTTTGAGGTCGGTAACTGACCACAGATCGCAAAAGTCGGATTGTATTCTGTAACAAAATGCAACCACTGATATTCATTATGAATGACAGAAACAAAGGTTATGAGAAAATAAAGCCGAGTAAGTAGCAACAAACACACTACTTTGATGTTATTTTGTTTACTTGTCGAAATGGGAAAGTTACGCAATGGGACGTAGTCCTAGTTACTTATCTATTATCAGTAATTTTAATAAATAGAGGTTTTAATTTACGTTGTTTTGTTTAACTGGCGAAATGTAGGCTTCAGGTAGGTACACCTCTGCCTAACCCTCCGGGGATTACAGGCGTGATGTTATGTTTACGGGTTAGCGTCACAAGGGCAATTGGCGAGGTCCACCCGCCTTAGACGTTCAAATTTTCCCGCTTGATCAAAGTAACTTTACACAATCATTGTCAGTGAAAAAGTCTAGGTTTATTCTAATAATATCTACATGGATAAAAATGTTTGAGGAACAACAACAAAATATAAAACTATGGTTAATGAACTCCAAGAGTTGTGGAGCAAAAGTTTCAACAAATATTCATCCAAATAATCCCAGCAAGTTTGCAGATCTTTTGTTAGTTCGTGCTGTTGTTATGAAAATTTTATAGAATAACTGAATGCTGGCGAAACTCTAAAGGAAACAAGGTGAGTTTTCTGTTTTTGCAAACCAGCCAGGCAGTGTTTTAAGGGTGGATACAGTAACTAAAGTATATTTATGTTTATATCAGACAAAAAGTTGACTTTCCTTATCATACACAGAAAAAAATCAACTAAAGGGGACCTTTAGTTGATTTTTTTCTTGCTAGCAAATGCAAGTAGGGCTTGATAGAAAAATTGTCCCAGACTACAGTTGACATATGGATTGGTCAGCAGTATTAAAATTATTATGGCCTTCGAAGATGCCAGGCTTCATTTCAATTTATAATTTTATAGTTGCATTTGCAAACTGATTGGTGGATGATAAAACAAAACAAAACATGTGACTTTGTTGCCGAGAACCACGTGTCACGCAGACCAAAATAAAAGCCTGAATAACCCATTTTAATTTTGCTACCTTTTCCAAACTATCTCGTGATTTTCACATTTTACTAACTGTTAAACAAAATACAAAGTATTTTTCAAAGAGAGATTTCTTATAAGTTATAATATTATAAAAATAATGAATCCAACACAGCTTCCGTATTGCCTGATGAGCCGTCTGTACCAGAACAAACTTCTCCTTTGTAAAAATATTTACTAACCTAAAAGGATTAAACGTTCTTCATTGTTTATTTAAATCAATTTTTAAGTCTTAGGAAATAAAAGTTGGCAATACAAGGCAAAACATGATACGTACAATAAATATTTATCGAAATATTGACGATGTTTTTCTCAGAAAAACAATAATATATAAAAATAAAGCTTCTTGTAGGGTGTAAAAAACCTCCTAACGAAGCCGAAAGGCACTTGATCTCCCCGTCATTACGATATTTTTTTTGTTCTACACAATACCTGGGAACCTTCTAGTTACGGAGATATTGGTGGTCAGAGTTCCTACTTTTTGCCAAGTTTTTTTGTTAAATACAAGTTTTTAATGTGAGATTTTTACTTTAAACACCTCCACGACCCCTGTACTATTCAATCCAACCACCAGCACAATGTTTTGAGTGCGTTACATTGAGTTCTACCACAAAACGTTATTTTTCACCCCAAAAAAAAGTCGTTTCCCAGCAATAATTTGTGCGTAAAGTTACTTAGTTTTATGTACAGAACGCTTGGTTGACGGCGTCGTGATGAGGTTGTTTACACCCTGTATATTGGCGGCAGGTGTACGTACGAGACGGTCTGATTCGCCATGATTAACCCGACAAAATAATGTCGTATAAACTGAAAGAAAAAACCTTTAGAAATTAAAGGGACACACACTTTGCTTTTGATCTTTATAAGCTGTCCAAATTTGTGAAACGTGACGCCGTGCTTTCAGCCTATCATAGCTACGTGGAATCAGTTCTAAGATACGGACTCATTTTCTGGGGTAACATGACAGACAATAATTACTTTTTCATCTCACAAAAAAAAAACGCGTACGCGCTAAATATAACCTACACTCAAGGGACAGTTGTAAGCCATATTTTAAATTCTTGAAGCTTCTAACATTGCCGTCATTATACATCTTTGAGGTGGCAGTGTTTGTTAAGACAAACCCACAACTCTTCAAAATAAGAGCCCCAGATGATCCACGGTTAAGGAAAAGGGACTCGGACATTCTTTGTGTTGATCGTAGTAAAACAGCCCTTCTACGTAAAAGTATTTATCGAATGGCTCCAGTTATTTTCAATAAAATTTCACGACCGATAAAGAATCTTAATAATTATATGTTTAAAAAGAAACTAAAACAATTTTGGTGGGTAAATTCACCAATCAATAAGACGATTTTGAAAATTTATTTTATTATGAGAAATGTGGATTATTTATTAGTGGACTGTATGGAGGATTCTGATTATCGTCTTGGAGGATCAAAATGACACGAACAAGCGAGAATAGATTAAGAGGAGGTGGAAATTAGGGCTCACCTACCTTGTTCCTGGGCCACGTGGCGGTTTCGATGACGCGGCGTTTGATTGAAACACTGGTTGTGAGTGTCTTCTGGTGCACCGGATGGCCCCGGGGCCGCTGGTTGTATATCGCGATTCCGGCGGAAGGCGGTTTGACCTTGCCGGATTGCCGCCATGGGATCTGGAGGCGATAGTCCTCGCGCGCCTACATAAATAGCACACGGAGGCGCTACGCCGGGGGGAAACCCCGCTGCCGAGACAAATTGTCGCTCAGCGGACAAACTTCCGGCGGGATCTCATGGCTACATGGAGAGAGCGACTGTCGCAACCCCCAGGTGCAGGGCACGCCAAAATAGTGGCGCTAAGTCCTCTCTTTGAGAAGTGGCTTGAGAGACGCCACGGCATCCTCACCTTCCGTCTGACGCTGGTCCTCACCGGACACGGTTGTTTCGGGAGGTTCCTGCACCGAATCGGGCGGGAGGAAACGCCCGAGTGTTTCCACTGCGAGGATCGACCGGAGGTCACGGTGGAGCACAAGGTGAGCGCCGTGTCCTTGAAGCGGCGATTGGCGGCGGCGACCTCTCGTGTCTGGCCCTGGTGCAAGCCATGGTCCGGAGCGAGACGGAATGGGACGCCCTCACCTCCTCTGCGAAGCAGTAATGCTAGAGAAGGAGGTGGCGGAACGTGAGAGGGAGAGAACCTCACAGCGTCCCGGCCGCTGGGCCACCGTAGGAATTCAACAAAACTTCCAGGAATTCAACAAAACTTTAAGGAATTCAACAAAACTTTAAGGAATTCAACAAAACTTTTGAACAGAAGACAAAAAGTATTTGCTCCAAATTTATATTTAGTGATTAAGCAACTAGAGGTATCAGAAAAAGTAGGGAAAGACTATTTGAGCGATATGGCCTTAAGCCTTATATAAACACAAAAACTTTTAACAAGTAACAGACTTGTTAAAAGTTTTAGTGTTTATATAAGGCTTAAGGCCATATAGCTCAGTATTATAGCTAAGTATTCAAATTTTTTTAGAAATACATGCAAGGTTGCTAAAGCCCTGCACATTAGCAACAAGATCAAAACAGCAGAAAACAAAATAAAGACAGTTTGGAAAGTCATAAATAATGAGACTGGCAGGAAGAAAATACGTACCACTAGCTACACATTAGATTCAGCATGTGGTCCTAAAAGCTCTAATCTTGAAGTAGTTCAAGAATTTGTAAATTTCTTTACCGATATACCATTAAATATTACGGAGGCTCTTAATTCCTCACCTGAAGTCTCAATTGGTTTATTAAAGGCGAATGTATCTGGCTGCACGGCTGAATTTAAATTTAAACACCTATGATAGTTATTAAAGCTTTCCGGCAAATAAAAATCAAACTGACCAAAGATCTATGGGGAATGTCTATCAAAGTTTCTACATCCATACTTGAGACTATAGCCTAGACTTAGCTTTAATTTTTAATTTGTGTGTAAGGAGGACCAAGGACCAAGGACCAAGGAGTTTTCCCTGATCTAATGAAATACAGTAAAGTGATACCTCTTTTCAAATCCGGGGACAGTAAAGATACTAACCAAATTATTTGATTGCGTAAATCACGACACATTGCTTTTGAAACTGAGCATTACGGACTTGGTCAACTTGCACTTAGTTTACTAAAATCATATTTGAGTGATAGACAACAACATGTTCAAAAAAATGGTTTTAATTCAAAGGGTTTAAAAGTAAAAATGGGGGTTCCGCAAGGCTCAATATTGGGTCCTTTCCTCTTTCTCGTGTATACAAATGATCTACCCTATTTATTGAAAAACAAACCTCAAAATACGGTGTTGTTTGCTGATGACACTTCCCTAATTTTTAAGATAAATAGACGGGCCCAAAATCTAGATGACGTGAATAATGCCCTACTTAAGGTACATAATTGGTTCACAGCAAACAATTTGAGATTAAATGAAAAAAAAACTAAATGCATAAGATTTGCTTTACCCAATGTTAAAAGTAGTAATTGTGAAATAATATTGAATAAAGAGAAACTTGAATTCGTAGATAAAACGGTTTTCCTGGGGATTACGCTTGATTCAAGGCTACAATGGGGTTCTCATTTAACATCCCTTGCGGGGCGGCTAAGTTCAGCAGCATACGCTATTAGAAAAATCCATCAATTTACTGATGTAGATACCGCTAGACTGGTCTATTTTAGTTACTTTCATAGTATAATGTCTTATGGCATTTTGCTATGGGGACGGGCTGCAGATATTGAGTCTATATTTATTCTACAAAAAAGAGCCATCAGAGCCATATATAATCTTCGTAGGCGCGATTCTCTAAGGGAACTGTTTAAAGATATTGGTATCGTGACGGTACATTGCCAGTACATCTACGAAAACATAATGTACGTCAGAAAAAATCTGCATCTGTTTGGTAAAAGAGGTGACAGACATAATTACAGTACTAGATCCCTATTTCTAGTACTGTAATTATGTCTACAACTAGTTCAGCTAGGCTTCAGACTCTCTAAAGTGACTCATCTTTCATGGGGTACTGTTTGAGATGCTAAAATAAAATTCCACAAAGTATTCTTGAACTGAATGAGACGAAATTTAAAACATGCATCAAACGCACACTATGGGCGATTATATCGCTGATAAAAATGCGTGGCTCAATGCTGATCCTGCTCCACATGGACAGGGGCCCATAAATAGACAGCATTAAAATTAAATATAATTGTTGGAGCTGCTGAAGATTGTACAAATATCTTCAATCTCTAGTATTATATAATCGCATAGCCCATATTGTGTGAGTACTATGTAAAGCTATCATTCACTGGAATCCTGAGTCTTTTCTTTTCTTGACTTGAATGTGCCCTGGCAGTTGAGAGTATGTCATGCTCACTCTAATGTCTTGCTGATGGTGGCGCGTGTGTCGGATCATTTAGTTCCCTACAAAATGGTTGAGTTGAATGGTGCTGATCCATGCATCATGTTCGTGAACGGGCGCTGTCAGTTGTGAGTCAGTTGTCATCTCTTAGTTGCCGTGGCTTATTTTAATGTTTATTTCTGAATTGTATTTTTGATTTGACTATGGACACTTTTAACGTGCTACATTGTGCTCACATAATATACCATCTCAACATGAATGATGTAACCAAGATTTTGTAACAATTTTTTTGATTTAAAAGAGTGTCCATGGAGTTTCTTGCCCGTTCTTCTCCATAGAGATCTACGCTAGGGAATGGGCAACTACAGTACTTTCACAGTTATTATGTCTTGTGACTGGGACTGTAGCTATATTTAATTTTCATCTTTGTTTCGACAATTCAAAAGTGTCTGCAACTGGCCTACTTGAAATAAATGCTTGGATTTAGATTTTTGACCGTAGGCGCGGGCCTGTGGTGGTGAATGATGTAACATACCAACATCCTATTGTATTTTATAACCTACATTTACGAGTAAATTTGATTTGATTTGCTTTGAAAGTTTTACGACTTTAGAAGCAAATTATCTCATCAATCATTGACTTAAGAAAAAAGTTTTTAAGAAACTTCAATATAATTTTTCATGAACTCAGGTACATGTATGGAGAGCCACCCCTTTTTTTCATATTTTTACATTTTATTTGTATAGCGGTTTATAGAAGGCACCGTCCCGTACTGTCTCCAAATTTCAACTGTGTGATGCCAACAGTGTTGGAGTAAAATGGCTGTGACATATGGATGGACAAGCGGACAGGACGAATCTATAAGAATTCCGTTTTGTACTGATAAAGGCAACAAAAAAAATGTTAAAACCGTGGGCCTCTTACGAAAAGGGTTTGTTTTATAGGCAAATGGCTTGACGGGTATGACACAGGTCGAGAAACAAAATCGAATGCATGTTTTTCGCCCGGTGAATCACGCCGACCGATTTTAGTGCCATAAACTACTTTTGCTGCTGTTTAATCTGCCTTACAAAAAACATCAATTAGCTACACTACATTCAGTCCACCACTTACAGATAAAATATTTTCGCTTTTATTATCTAATGCAAGATCTGAACAAACATAGAGCACCTACAACGAACCTTTTTAAGCAAACATAAACATGGCAATATTGGATTCAAATTGCGAACAAGCAATAGGTACCAATTCCGTTCAAATCACCGGTCTACCGTATGAGCCAATAAATAAGCCGTTTGCATAGAGATTTATAGACATGTACTTTACATGCAGTGGTCGACCCAAATACGGGGTATAAATCGTTACTTAAAAAATATTCCGGAAAGCTCTTTTTAGGTCAATGGGAAGTTTTAGGCAAAATTTTGTTGTTAGGACAATCCGACATTCTACTCACAAGAATATCAGATCTCTCTATCTTTCTGTCTATCTTTCTTGAGTTATTCATCATCATCATCATTGGCAGCCACCTGGTTCCACCCACAACTAAGTTTGCTTCTTACTCTAATTACAGCAATCAACATCTAGACATCGTATCAATCAAGAACACTTCACCGTACTATACTCAACCGTCCTAGTGTGTCAGGCAAAAAAAAATCTTTATATTGAAAAGTATAAGACAATGCCCAATAGATCGTTCTGACACCGACCAACTTTGTCGTTATTTATTTATTTCTTTAATGTACACACAAAATACTTAACAGGTATTAAGATAGAAGTGCACAAAAGGTACTGCTTATTTCATAAGAAATATATTCGAGCTGACCTGCGAGAGGAAAGTTGGATTAGAAATGTAGATCTCGTGGCCATATCGTAGATTTGCTCACTTCATGAAATGCTCGAGAATTTCATGAAATGTTTCACTGTCTATTGGCCACATGTGGTTTGGGCAAATCAATGATAAGAAATCGTTTCTCGATATGGGCAACTAAACGCGCGGCTTCTTCATGAAATGGTAAAGATTATTTGATCATTTCGTAAAATAGTTACATTAATTGCCGGTAGAGGCGCTGAAACGTAACCTCAAAACACTTTATATTTGCCTAAAGAGCGTAGTCGTAAAAGCGTAGTAGCTATTTCTGTCTGCAGGGCTTAAAGCAACCTAACTGCCGCAACCGCCTGCCGCTGCAACTGGTGCCAAAAACCAATTTTTGTAACCTAACCTCAAAACACCTTATATGTATATTCGCCTAAAAAGCATAGTCGACGGCTCCTATTTCTGTCTGCAGGGTATAAAGGAACCTAAAAAACCTAACGTCGGGTTGCCCGAAGTCCCACCGCCCTATTTATACGATCCGGACACCCTATTTATACGATCCGGACAACCTAAACATTCTCCGACGACCTAAACATTAAGATATCCAAACCACTTGGAATGTTCAACTCTGTTTACCAAGCAGAGTGTGTAGGTATTATCCAAGCGGCACACGCTATAGAGGCCAGGGAGGTTACGGATACCAATATTCGAATACTCTCCGACAGTGCCTCTGTTCTTCAATCCCTAAAGAGTAACCAGATCACGTCGAGACTAACACTAGAATGCCACAAGGCCCTAGAACGAATCACGGTACTAAATCACAACACGGTAACGCTACAATGGATTAAAGGTCACAGTGGATCACTTGGAAACGATGCGGCTGACGAACTTGCCAGAAGAGGATCCAGCACAAAACCCTACGGACCCGAACCCATTGTGCCAATTCCTTTCAAGCAGCTAAGAAGCTGGTTAAAGGATCACACACACATAAAATAATCACACTCGTATACAAGCGGAGAAATGGTGGACCTCGACACCAGGATGCAGGCAATCCAAGGAAGCTATGCCATCCCTGGATACAAAGCTGACCAGGCGCCTTGTGCGCCTGGACAGAGATAGCCTGCGTCTGGTGGCGGGGACCATCACTGGACACTGTTCACTGAATAAACACTTTCACACCCTAGGTATCACTGACAGTCCCCTGTGCAGAGCATGCATGGAGGCGGAGGAAACGGTGGCGCATGTGCTCCTTGAGTGCACAGGCGTTACCAAGATTCGCGAGGAGACCCTGGGAGCACCAAGATCCCTTGTGGATGCCCTGAGGAGACCGGGAAGTCTGATCTGCTTCTGGAGGGAGGTGGGCTGGTTGGAGTTATCGGCCACCATGGCTCACGCACAATGGTCTACTTCAAGGACTAAATGCGGAAACCTAAACCCCATGATAGATAGATAGATAGACGATCCGGACAACCGATTTATACGATCCGGACACCCTATTTATACGCTCCGGCCAAATGTGGATGATAAAATCGTGAAATGTTGATGATTTAATGATCTGGTCAAATTAAGTTGCCCACATCATGAAAGGCGACCATTTCATGAAATTCTCGAGCATTTCATGAAGTGAGCAAATCTACGATATGGCCACGATATAGATACAGTGTGTAGAAAAGACAAAACAGGAATTAGAACCCTAAAGAAAAATACCTATGTAAAATAAACATACATAAATTATACGTTATATTATTATTTAATAAATATATTAAGATACGCTGTTGATACGTTCTAGTGTTGAATAAGTTCATAGCACGGTCATGGTAGATACAGTGTAGTGCGCAGAATCCTTAAAGGTTAAATATACGGTTTTCAATCTCCCACAACTTTCTCTGAAGAAGGAAATTCCGCCAGCAAGGCATAATTAAAGCAAAAAGAATATATTTATTGAAAAAAATATTTTCAAAAGTTCAAAGAAAGCACAGCAGCCCCTTCTTTTCTAACTTCCATTGCATAAATTTCTTTAGGAATACGCTATCGAAGTTGCTGGGTAATGGAAAATGTGCCCAAGACATTTTAATTAACAGATTCGAGGTCCGTGCCAATAAAATGTCAAGATAATTTTAGGTGTTCTCGAGCGCACCTGCGGCACGAGTTTGACGGCAAATCGATGGCAAAACAAAATGTACCGCGCATCGATAGAGTTGCGATAGACATCCAGATACCAGACTTATAGCTTTTCCTTCACGATGCGTCAAAATGGTGATCGAAAGATAACATTGTTTGGTTTATTTTTGGGAATTTGTTCAGGTATTTCCTTTATACTGATGTGTGGCGTAAGAAAATGTAATGTTTCAGCTGCTTGTCAGCCCGGGTATCGTAAAAGTCAGCTGAGGGATCGTGATTAGGTCGGGTTCACATTTACGTCACGAGGTTTTCACGCAGGGTTTTGGATTTATTGTATCTCTGTTTATCCTGTAAGGGATTATAAGCTTGGTGTTTATAGCAGGTGAATTTGTAGGTTTGTTTTACTCACTTGGTAATGAAATTGCACATTTGAATTCTATTTCCGGGAAATGAACTGCTCAAACCTTTGTTTCGAGTTTTATTTTATAACTCCCGTAACTATAAAATGTTTTAGCTGTTTTTTTTTCACTCTTTCTCGCCAATGGGAATAATAATTCAAACAACCATAAACAAGTGATGGGTTAGCTCTAGTCAGCTAAAGTTTTATCACTATTTAAGTATTTCAAGTGTCAAGGAAAGTAATTGCTAAGTAAATCTCTTTAATTTTATCATTGAAATCTCTTATCTCTTTAATTTTTATATTTCATTGTATTTGGGTGGATTACAGCTAACATTACAAGCAATTGAGCGATTGAGTGATACAAGCAACGAAAAGTCATTTACAAGCCTCCACAGTTAGCAATAAACTATTGTTGTACAAACTAATAACTAAGCATAACATAATAACAAAGAATAGGACTAAATTTAATACTACCAATTTAACTAATAAATTATGAATTTTCACAAACACTGCTTTTAGACAAGGCAGTACTAATTGTTGCTAAGCTGCTTGCAAATAAATCAATTGATGGGTGTTCGTTCATTACAATTTGGTTATATGCTTTGATTGAACGAAGCAAAAAATAATTGCTACGGTAAACTGTGCAGGCGTAAGGAGCACGAAGAAGATTTCGCATGTGAGAATGGCGAGGTGGCATATTCAGGGACAGCTTAGAAAGAAGTTCAGGACACTCGATCCAACGATCGAGTGCTATTTTCACCAGGAATCGTATGTCAGCTATACTTCTCCGAGTTACAAGTGGAAGTAAGTGAAATCGTACGCATCGTTCCTTGTAACTCAGATAAGGGATTTTAAATTTATAAGTCATAAGTCATTTATTCATTTGTATAACATAGGTACAATAATAATGGTATCAAGGCAATACAGAGTGCGCTATGTTATGCCAGAGAGCGTACAAATGTAAAAAATTAAAAAACTATTATAAAGAATCGCATACTAAAATTAATTAATAATAAATGACAATAGAAATCAATGTCAATAAAATCAATAAAAAAATAAAAATAAATCTAAATAATACAAAAATAAAAATGTCAATAAATAAATTAAATTCATTCTCTGGGACTTCGTCGAACCTCATTGTCTCGGCGCTTTTCTGGTGGTCGCCACTGTTGATTCTGGCTTTCAGGAGTTACAGTGGTTTGGGAATAGTGTGGCAGGCCTGTTCTTTAAAAAAAACGCGTAGCGTCATTTAGACTCCTAATCGATGTAAAGATTTTCATGTCATCTGCAAACATTAAGTGTTTAGAATATTTGAAACATTCGCCGATGTCATTAATAAAAAGAACAAATAATAATGGCCCCAATAGGGAACCCTGCAGCACACCAGGAGGACATAAAGCCACTGAGGACCACTGCTGGAGTCCTATTTTGTACATAGGACGAGAACCATCGGTATGGTACTTGGGTATTAGAGGCGACCTAAGCGGCGACCCTAGTCGAAGAGCTTCCTCAGCAGAGTGTATGATCGATTCTATCGAACGATACTACTCCTATACCTCTTCAAATACATGACTACTTAGTTCCTCGATGACCCCTGAGGTGTATATGTGGTGCTGTCCCACAAACGATGGGGCACTGGGTATTTTGGCACCTAAAATCACCTACGAACTCTTGAATAGTTACGGAACTAACTAAGGGTAGTTTTGATTGCTTACCGTCAAGTGAAATCCGACCGCTCGGGTGTCGACATCGTATCCTGCGCGTCCTGTTGTTTGTTCGTTACAGGAACTGATGGACGCTACTGAAGGCGCCTAACTCATGGCTTAGTTCTGGACTGACACTGTTTAGATTGGATTTAGATCGACATGCTAAAAATTAATTTCTTCAAAAATAACTCAACTTCACTCAAAATCGTTCATATTTTAGCCAGAAAGAGTAAAAAAGTCTTCGTACGTTAAAAAATAATTTGGTTTGGCCTCCGGCGTCTCCATTCAAATAAATAAAAATACCAACAGGCAGCTAGCGAATTAAATAATTAAACGTGATATGATTATATAAGAGGCTACTAACTGTTTATTAATTTGTTAATTTCGCTTGAGGGAATTATTGTAGGTGCATAATTTTAGTGAAATGTGTTTTGAAATTCTATACAAATATAGTAAGTCCAAGCATAGTAACAAGGCCATCTCAGTTCAAAACTAACCACGATAAAATCCAATACAAAATTAAATTCTATGCTCAATCCGCTATTCCACCATTCATTTCAATACATTTGGCTGTAAATGTGAGCGCTGAATTACATGGCTGGACACACACGTCAGTTACACGAACGCGTGAAGGCTTCATTGTGGGGGCACGTCTCCACCGCAGCTGGAATTATTAACGAGGATTTTATGTGGAACTATAGGTTTTACAGCGTGGGCTTTAGAATTTCAGTTTATTTCTCAGAATATAGTCTGGCTACCATTAAAACTAATACCAATTCGAAATTAAATACAAACGTATGGCCGGAATATTTAATTTTTGGGCGATCGGCGGAGGTGACCTCTTGCGTCCGGCCCTGGTTCAATCCCTGGTCCGGAGCGAGAGCGAATGGGAAGCCGTCACCTCCTTCTGCAAAGCACTCATGCTAGCGAAGGGGGTGGCGGAACATGAGAGGGAGAGAACCTCGCTTCCCAGCCGCCGCGGGAGTTGCACCAAGCGTCGGAGGCCATGTCGTGGCCCCCGACCACCGTAGGCGTGGGCCTGTGGAGGGTGAGCTATGGGCTAGCTCGCCATCCGACCGTCTTATGACGACAGGCCGTGTCGACGGCGCGTTCGAGTTCCACGCGTGCCTCAAAGAGATGTCATGGGCAGATGCATGGGCTGATGCCTGCTGGAGCTGCGGGACTGTTCGAAAGAGATACCGTGGCCCTGGAACACAAAGGGCTAATAAGGAACTTGGAAGGGTTTTAGTCAGTAAAAGTCTGACACTCCCTTTTGCTCCGCCCAGAGCGGGAGAGGTCATTTGATGATTTCCCATCCGAAAAAAAAACTGAGAGACATTCTCTGAGTACTACCAAAATGTACAAATGGTTCAGAATTAAAGGCTTATTGATTGATTGATTGATTAAAGTATGTCCGAATAGAAGTGGCACATAAATGGTAGAAAATATGAAGGTGCCTGCAGCTAAGCACTGACAAAGTGCAGACTAGCTATAATAATAAAGTATGAGGCAAAAAAAGCATTTTTACTTAATGGTGGATGCGCCACATAACAGCAGACTGCCTCGTTAGTGAGCATGAGGTCCTGGGTTCGATTCCCAGGTTGGGCAAAGTGTTATTTGGTTTTTCCCATCAGGAATTTGTCAGTATCAGTCACGGAGTTTGTATTTGTGCCCGGTTGATGCCCATAGGCTCGCCCCCTGTTAAATGGGACTTAAACATAACTGGCGAAATGTGGGTGTACTATTAGGTACAACTCTGCCTACACCACCACACCACCACCACCACCTCTGTCTGCCCTTTGGGAATTACATGCGTGGTGTTATGTTGGAGGCACCTGGTAGCAACATGATCAAGCAATTAGCAAATTACGCTTTTTCTAAATGCTTACAGACCTACGTCAATTATTTGAACTGAACAACTTTTTATCTTTAAAAATTATCATGAGTAATGTATTCCATTTCTTTTTATTACTCCCAGACCAACAAGAAATTATGCCTTATTCGTTACGAAGTCTGAATAGAAATTAAAAGAAATAAAGCAACAAATCCAATACAGCAGTTTAATGAACAATAACTTACAAATACTTGTGCTGAAAGTTAAGCTTAGTAATCTAGGCACGTTTCGGTTCCATTTTAATTTAAATCAGAGGTAATATCGCTCGCTAATGAAGCGGTAAATCTGGGTAAGAAATTCTTTACCAATCAGGGCCTTTGGCGACTTATTGCTCTCCTGAGGAAATAAGTAATAAAATGGTCGAGTCCATACGCCAATCACGGTATCAACTTTTAATAGAGATGATATTTTCCAACTTCTGAAAAAGATGATGTTTACTCCTAAAAAATAGAGCTTTCTATTATTCTATAGCAATTCTGATTATTGTTTTAATAATTTTTTGACATCACATTTCCAGGATGGATCAGGACAGATGGGCCAGATTCGTCACAAAGTGGGTGGAGGCCTGAAGCCGGTCACCGTCACCGAGGCAGGCTAAGAAACGCTGGTGTGACGTTTTGGACTTCGTTCCTAACTCAGAGAAGGCGTAACGCCGAGAAAGTTCAAAAGAAAGGCGTTTGCCCAGCGGTGGGACAGAATAGACTAGTTTGCTAGTTTTTCGGAGTTTAATTTATCTTAATATTTACAGTTTAACATTTCACTGCAAATTTAAGCCCCTTGTTATTTTACATTAAGTAAGTTGAGATGACAAAGACTACTTATTATCTTTTACCTTATTCCTAGAACTATTCTTTTTAAATAAAGTGAAATTGTAAGAACCCTTTGCTTTTACTCGGCCTTAAAGAATATGGCATTTTCTTGACTAGATATATACTTACAAAAAAATATATAAAAAAAAACATGTAGCCGTTTCCTGAGTTAAGTTTTCACTTGGTATATAATATAAAGAAAACCAACCATTATAAGTTTAATGAGTGTCTCTTTTATAAAGTGTAAAACTGCTTATCCAAAATTTAATTCAGTTAAAACATTCACAAAATTTCGAAAAATTAAACTACCGAATACATGCAAAGACATTTTCCCCGCAATATAAAAGGAAAATATTTACTGTATACACCTAAAAACTGACCGCTAATCCTCCTTCTGGGTACCAGGAAAACATAAATAAGCGCGAGAAGTCTCACACGCCCTAAAAATCAATTCGTTGACGCTATCCGACACCGATTATTACTCGACGTGGCCCCTCGAGCGTAGAGGGGATCTGTTCGATCCTAAACAGAATCCCGTTTACTGAGATGAACTTTAGTTAACCGACGCGATGTCTGTGTATACGGAAGTAATTATAAACTTGTAATTAGGTGTATGTTCTTTTAGGAGGGATTAGGCTTATGTCTGCCTAATTACCATATTTTTGGGGAAATAAAGAAAATGGGTGAGTGGAAAATGTTGTTTTAGTTTCGTATTATAAGAATTTTAATATACTGAAAATATTTCGCCTGTCGTTTATTGTCAGTTACTCAGCAAAAATTCCTATTACTGAATCGTGGCCTGGTAGCTAACCTGAATGCAATTTATAGAGTAAGATTGTTTAAATTCGTTTGCGAATATTGTGACGGAAAGGGTGCCCGTGGGAATAGTTTAAAGGAAACCACGGACCCAGGTCAACATAAAAATATAATTAATATAATAATATGGGTGTGGGTAGGTCTATAGTCACAAGTTTCTCCAAGTCCCCCCGGGGGTTTGCACAGTAGGTACTCGCCTGGCTCAGCCCGGCGTTACGATGACCGTATAGCGGTGTGCCACACTGCAGACGCCAGGTAGGGTGACGGACGGCAGATGATCGCGCCGACCCGTAGAATCTCGTCGTGGCCACGCAGGTAAAAAGGTACCCGCTACAGTCATCATCACCGCAGTCATCCCCGCTGATTGTGACACCAAGGCATAAGCAAAGCGAGAAATACCCGTGCGCCAATGAAGGTGATGTGTGGTAGTCACAATCAGTACGGAGTTTACATGATGGTGGTGGTAAGCACGACATGATTTGCACATTTTGAGTGTCATGATGAAGGTTGTAACAATGTGAAATACACTCGGCTGAAAGCTACAAGATTTAATGTAATGTGCATAGCCAGATGTATGTCAGATGTAATATGTTGGCCCGCAGGTTCGCACGTTGTACACCAGAAGTTAAAATAACTCTTTTTAAGGCTTTCTGTCAATCTTTGTACACGTGCACTCTGTGGGTTCGATATACGCAGAGGGCATACAACGCCCTCAGAGTTCAGTATAATAATACCTTTAGGATGTTATTGGGGCTCCCACGTTACTGTAGCGCGTCAGAAATGTTTGCGGAAGCACGTACTGACGGTTTCAGTACCATTCTACGTAAGAAGACTGCTTCTATGATGCGCAGAGTGCGTGGGAGCGGCAATGACATTCTGAAGGTCATTAGTGATAAGCCGTGCTGCACCATCATGGCTCATTGGGTACGTGTGCATGTACATATACCCGGAGCGTCTGGTGAGTGCAGCAGATATATTAATTAAATATTGTTTTTCGATTTGTTACTAACATAGCATAAAAGTAGTGTGTATTACTAACATCATATGGATCAAGGTCTGAAATAAAGTTTTTTTTTTTTTTCATATATTTTTTTTATAGCAAAAAGGTGATAGAGGGTGGCTCACATCTTGAGACCACGTAGCTAGGCGATGAACAAAATATAAAAACGTGAATTGCTGTTCTGTTCAACACTTATCCAGTATGGGGTTACGACGACACAGAATTTACGAAAAGAGTTAGGTTACTATTTTAAAATTAAAGCTGATTGCTTCAAGTCCGAATATTCTAGAACACGTGAAACGTAATTGAGAATATATTCTGGTGAATTAATTTATGAATCTTCGGGAGCAGAATATTTCCAAAAAGGATCTGTCATCGCGAATCCATGACATTTATACTGGCGTGTTTACGCATAGACAAGTCCTCACTCACTCGTTCGGATACACGTAACGCGCGAACATCACTGATAAAACTGCTAATTTTAATAGTAACTGAACGGCCTAATGAGTACGTACAATCTATGGCGTTTGTTTTTAACTTAATTAAAGTGTTGAATAGGTTATGTTTACAAAGTAACGGTGGAAACTATTCTGAATTTGTACAACGTTACAATATGTCTTATAATGTAGTGGAGAATTATATATTGTATTTAACATTCACTCCAAGACATATAGACAAAGAACATTTAAAAAACAACAACAATAAATAAACTAATATTAACTGAATATTAGCCTACATAGAAATAAACCACGCGCGAACAATTGAAAAGGTTAGCACACACAAACGAGGTTCACGATACGGACATAAAACGGTAAAATGGCATCGAAACGTAAAAGTGACTGAGTTCGTCGCAGAAGACGTCAATAATACTAAAGTGGCCATTAATGGCGCACTTAATGTACCTACTGGTGTTACGACGGAGATTGTAAATCGGCACCCATAAAACTGTGTCATAGGATCTGTCTATCTATACATGTAATAAATTTCTAATGTCGCAGAACGGTAAACAAATGGAGTAACTAGGTAAGTACTCCTAGAGTGTAATGAAACGAAAATAAATTCAGGCCGTCTGTCTTGTGCGTGGGAGGCACGAAATAATCTGGAATAATAAAAAGTATTATCTGGTAGATTGCCTTATTGCGTAACCACTTTGTGAAGAAGTGTAACCTAGGTTGTTTTCTACAGACGAGTGTAACTAGCACGAACAAACACACACATTTGAAATTAATTTGTTGCGAATAGAACAGCCTTACATCTTAAAGAGTAGGTACAATTTTGTGGTCATTTTCTCACTGTAACACAAGCTTGTTGTTAAGAAATGCTGTGCAATAATGCATCTGATGCAAGGCGTCCATCTTTTCTTGACCAAACCGCGTAGACCGAAACATAGTTAGGTAATACGCATTTAGTCTTTCTTTATCGTGGGGTTAGTGCCTAACCTGGTTTCAGAGTTTTTACGCTGCCCATGGGCCTCTGATTTAGCTTTTCAAGGGATATCTCTCAGGCATGCTGGTTTCCTCACTATAGTTTCTTTTAACGAAGCAAGTGATTATTATACAATACGCACAAGAATACCAAAAAGAGGTGCGTGCCTTGTCACACTACAAGGCTATCACTGCTATAATGCATTTGGTAATGTGAACGCACCCTTACAGATTTAGGTTACGAGGATAAAAGTGAAATAAAATATCCTTCCTTATTTTCCCTGATCAAGATGGCTCAGATAATTAATAGGTCGTCAAACATCGGGAGGGTTTCGATGTCCAAATGTACACAAAGATGGAGGGCTATCAGCTTTTAGATGGCTTTTGGCCATCCATAATATGGGTAGATAATTGCTTGGATGGAAGAAACAAGTAGATTCTTGTCTTTAGGTTATTTGCAGTTACTTTGAAAAATCTAACTATCTTTTATATATATATAAATAAAAACAAAAGGGCTGACTGACTGACTGACTGACTCATCAACGCCCAGCCCAAACCCTTGGACCTAGAAAGCTGAAACTTTGCACAGAGGTTCTCTATATAATGTAGACAAGGAATAAGGAAGGGTTTTCTAAATTCAACCCCTAAGGCAGTTAAATAGGGGATGAAAGTTTGTATGAAAGTCAGTCAGTTTTAAAGTTAGGGATGTTTAAATTTTGTGTTTAGGCTGACAATTGAAAATTAATTTATACGTGTCTCAGCGTTTTTCAAAATTGCACCAGCACTATCACAATCGCCATCACTATCACCATCATTATCACTATTACATTCACAATCCCAATCACAATCACAATCACAATCACAATCACCATCATCGATAACACAATCATTATCATCGTAATCAGAATCATTATCATCGTAATCACATTATCGTCATCATCATTATCACAATCATCACAATAAATCAACCATAACCCGTATAGAAGTCGAATCCGCCATCTTCTGGATCTCAAAATAAATGCCATTTTCATAATTCAGCAGGAGTGCTGATTATGAAAATGGCATTTATTTTGAGAAAATAATCACGGTATCGACACCCATATTGATTTTTAGACATTTCAACCCTATCGCACCCCAACAGGGAATGATATTATTTCAGGTCCGCCACATTATATCTTAAAATCGTTGTTTTTGTAATACACCCGATCCAATACACCATACAAACAATAACCATGTTGCTTTTCAGACTTTATCACCCCATTTCCCAATTTAGGGGTTGAATTTTGAAAGAACCTGAAACACAAATGTTAACTTATTTATCGATAGGAGTACTCCTGTAAATTTTCGAATAAAACAGTCTAACTAATCTTGCTTTCCCATACAAACTTACGACTCCCGTTTTACCCCCTTAATTTTGAAAAATCCATTCTTAGTGCGCCCCTTTACCACATAAGGAACCTACTTGCCAAATTTGGAATCTGTAGACCAAGCGGTTTGGGCTGTGCGTTGATATGTGAGTCAGTCAGTCAGTCAGTCAGTCAGTCAGTCAGTCAGCCAGTTTCTTCTTTTATATATTTAGATTCGCGGGCGAAGGTTGCGAGCAACAGCTAGTAACAAATAAAACCATTATAACTAAGTTTTAAATACGAAACTTTTTCCAGCAAAAATTCCGCGTAGACACGCCTCTTCCATTTTATTTCATAATCTGTTAAAATACTTTCCGTGTTCTCAAATAGACATTAAACCGATAAAAAGCTGAATCTTTAATAAGCCGGGGTGAGAATTTTTGTTGTCTCAACCGATATTGGGCTGACCCCATTCCCATAACCGTTGCTTCCTGTTATTAGGGCGTGCTAAACCTCAGCCAAGAATTAATGACTAATAAACGTCACTAACTAACGTTGGTTTAGACCTCTGAACTAACTGTTTGTTGTCTCAACATATTAAGTAGTAACTTATGTCAATTAAGTGGGGTTTAAGTGGTTTCGTTGTATGTAGTACTTAGTGACGAATAATTGGAAGACAAATAAACTAACAGTAGGTCAGCTTACTAGTGTTCATTGAATTTACGTTACATGGCATGTACGGTCGAACAAGCTATTTGGTTTACAGTTTTACCCACAAATCACATTGTAAAATGTAAACCAAATAGCTTGTTCGACCGTACTTTATCAAAACATTTTATGTGAGATATGTCAAATTACAAGTGCAAATCAATATCATAAGAAAGGAATTTATAAGTTACTCCATAAAACATTGGCTATCTGCTAGTTTATAGTCTCGTCAAAACCGGTCCAGCCATTTCGGAGCTTTTATGCAAACAGACAAATTAACAAAGATTTTTTTACCATGAGTATCGTATACCGGATGACTTTTTTATAACTTTCCAAAAAAATGGGTATTTTTGGTGAACGGAGTAGAAGCTTATACCTAGTTTTTTTTTTTCTTTTTTCACAGCTTAGAAAAAAATTGATCCATCATCAAAAAACGCTACAAATTTCAAGTAAACTTTTCATATTAGAACAAAAAAAGAGAAATTAAAAAAATATATATATACGCAATACGCGTATGATTTAAATTTCGAATTTTTTGTTTTTCGAAAAAAAAAAAACAAGTATGCCATTTGCTTCTACTCCGTTCACCTATTATACCCATTTTTTTTAAGTGATAAAAAAGTCATTCTGTACCTGTCCATCATATACCTGTCCATTATACCGATGAATTCAGTAAGAAGCTGTTATTTTTAATTACAAACAGACACTAGTATAGATAGAAAAGATCCTTTAGATCTAATTCGACTAACAGATATCCATGACCTTATTGAACCCCACCATATTCCAATTTCGCACCCTCGTCTTTCCCTAAAGTCTTTACGAGTAACACACAATTAAACCCAAAATTACATAATTATTAATCCGTCACCCCCTGAATATCTACACGTAATAACCCGATAAATTCCCAGTTACATCATCAAAGGGATGAGCGACATAAAAACGGATATTTCGTCCCACTTTATTTCGTCCGGAGTCCGGATCAAATGGTCCGTTTTTAGCGGTAACCTCGCGGTAGGCCGCGACAAGACGCTGTAAGCCGCCTAGCTGCCTGAGACCGCAGGCCGACTATTTATTGAAGCAAGATTCAGCTGCCACAAATATAACGGATTATTTAGTAACATACTTTAGTTTATACTGGTTAAAATACTCGTGTTGTGAAGGTCAGATACACAGTCGTTCTTTGTTAAATACATATTCATCTGTAGCCAAACAAGCTACGTACAGTATGATGATACCAGAGAGTTCTGAACAAAAACCACGACTGACGTTGGAAGTTATTTTTATTTAGCAAATAGGTTTTTACAAACTTTTATATGTCATTTTTTTTAAACTAGATGTCATGATGTGATTTCAGACGAGGTAGACAGCGATGGCGTCTACCCGAATAATCATGGCAGTAGCTATAACGGTAAAGGTATCAGGTATAATAAAAGGCATCATGAATCACGCAATGAGTGTGAAATCCTCGGAAATTCCATCCATAAACAAATTAAAAACAATTCCATCGCATGTCATAATTAAAAGGATTTATGATGTAAATCCGACTCGAAGGAAACAAAGCGGTGGCGATGTCGGCCATTTTTTTCCACGCACCGAACACCTGCACTTAACAGTCCGAACGTGGCCTGAATTACTGAAAATACGTCTAACCTTTTTATTTCAGGCTTGTATTTGAATAATTTTATGACACGATGTTTGAATTGCGGGGAAAAACTCGTCCCGTAGAACAAAAGCTTGTTTGGATAATATTGTAGGAATTAAATTAATGTAAGAAAAGCACCTTATTGGTACCTAATAAGGTGTTTTTCTATTGCATCTACTGTTTCTGTTAGCCTGTTTCAACCCACTGCTGGGCAAACGCCCCTCCCCATGGTTTCCAGGTCCTTCGATCCAGGTCTCATGTGGACCATCGGTCGTTCGTTTTGCCCAGATCGACCCGTACCTATCTATAATTTAGCAGTTTTTAAACTACAAATTATTACTTATACCAGTATGAATATGTACCAGAAGTAATTAATATTCCGTGACAACGCCGAATATTGAAATTAATACTTATGACCGTTTCATAAAATATTCATTTCAAAATTATATCGTACGGAGTTTATTATTTTATTTCAATATTTACTTCACATTACGTTACTGTAAAAGAAAGAAAGAAAACCGGCCAGTGCGAGTCGGACTCGCGCACGAAGGGTTCCGTACCATTATCTATACAACATTAGACAAAACGGCAAAAAAAAACACGTTTGTTGTATGGGTGTATGTATTTAAGGGATCATGAGATCCCATGAGAGATCCCCGAGGGTTTTTAGTATTTGTTGTTATAGCGGCAACCGAAATACATCATCTGTGAAAATTTCAACTGTCTAGCTATCACGGTTCATGAGATACAGACAGACGGACAGTGGAGTCTTAGTAATAGGGCCCCGTTTTTACCCTTTGGGTACGGAACCCTAAAAAGCATTTATTTGCCCGCACAGGACAAAACACACAAAATAAAATGGTTAAATTATTATCAGTTCAACTAACAAACGAGTATGAAGAGTTATTTTAAATTCTACTTGTGAAGGTGGAAGAAGTTTTGAGAATTTATCAAAAATAGCAACAATTCTATACCGAAAAGCAGTTTAACTATTATTTTTTTAAAGCTCCACCCACAACCCACAAAATTATGACAAAGACCTAAAAATAAAGCTTTCCATCGTACGCCTGGCATTTGGCAATAAATCCTAGCTGAAGCGCTGAGATAAAGCGCTGCATTCATTATGCGACGTGGTTGTTTGACCACCGACACCGCTCCACTTTGGCGCTGCAACCGCTGGCTTTACAGAGCCATCCAATTCAACAAGCGAAGAACTTTTTGTTCATACTTTTTGAAGTCCGATTCTTTGATGGTTTCAATTTTCTTTAAGCTGGTGTGGTGACCAGGGTATTGATGAGGAGGTGGACTAGCATCACTACTTCTGGCGTAACTTAAGTAGGTCACTATCAGCCCCGTTACCAACTTTTCCGACTGACTAAGTTCGACCCACGGCATGACCCGCTGTGCTAATTTAGTGCTCACGGTAGATGCGAATTTTATCGGATATTTCGGCTCATGAGTCAATAAATTATAGTCCCTTGTCTTGCTAACAAGAGCTCAATTATGAAATATTACCTACGTATACAATATTCGGCTTAAACTTTTTACTTTCTTTTCAGCTATTCGTTGCTGCATTTTGGAATGAATGAATATGTTTTTTTTTGGCCATTGACACGCTTAAAGAAGACTACAGATAACAGCAATGTATGAATTTATACGTACTGAATTCCATTGATTAAGAAATCCAATATCTGGGTCACTTATAAAGCACCTGAAAATATTCGAAAACGTAAACGAAGAATTAATAACGCAGTAAATCTCGGAGTCTGACACACCTAGCTCTTCCTTTCAGCAAGAACAATACCCCTGGCGGGCATTATGCCAAATTGCGTCAAGCAAGAATTTACAAATGGCGGAATGCAATGCTCTGTTTGTACGGACAATGCTTCGCCGAAACTCATGCATTATGCGAACGACAATGGAAATGGGGAAATATGATAATAAAAATACCATCCGTTTTGTCGTTTGAAAATCCTTTTCTACATAATTCTCTGAACTTTTTTACCTGACTCGGCCGACGTCCGGACTCAAGTACGGCCCACCTTAAGTCAGCTTCGGTACCAATTTGGCAGACTGGCTTATCTTTGACCATGGCAGAATTTGTTCTCATTAAACTCATGTCATGCAGTGTGTATATGTATATAACAGCTAAAATACTTGGTGGTTGGTGTATGTAGAGGAATTATAGGTCGTTGTCAGACTACCACTATTGACAGTCGAATAATAGCAGGAAGTAAACATTCAGCTACTCATCTGGGGACCTTTTTTTTTCGGATGGGAAATCATCAAATGACTTCTCCCGCTCATGGCGGAGCAGGAGGGAGTGTCAGACTTTTACTGACTAAAACCCATCCATGTTCCTTCATCGCCCTTTGTGTTCCGGGGCCACGGTATCTCTTTCGAACAGTCCCGCAACCTTCATCTGGGGGGCCTAAAATTACTGTTTTAATAGGGAAACACCGGAATAAGGGACGCGCAGAACCGGGAGGTGTAGCAGAAAAAGGGGAGGCCCATACCCAGAAGTGGGTGATTCCAGGCTGGTAAATGTTGATGAAGAAAATAGGATAATAACATGAATTATTAGTGACAATAGGGTACATGACACCATAAAACAATAATTCCAAGCAATCTCTAAAAACACACTTTATTTTGGGCCTGAAAAGCCGATTTATTTTCAATTAATTGCCAAATTCGATTTTTATTTGCTTCGAAATCAATAAATAGTTGAGTAATTGAGTTCAATAAACAGCGACGTCACAGTTGCCTGTTGCCATACAAAATCTATGAGAGAACCGCGTTTTGACAGCTCTTAAAAAGTATCTCAATTGATTGGTGTGTCATCTATCCCATTCGAAATATGAACTGAGTCTGTGACCATTCTTAATACTTATTCTTTATTGCACACAAAAAAAAAACAAATATACTTACATATTAATTTACCAATTTAATTTTCTTACGTGATTCATTCTATTATCCAACTATGTTTCTGCTTAAGCGGTCAATTTGGACTCCCTCTATAACATACTTAGTTTTATCATCGTTATCCATGGAACTTTTCTACTTCTTCCAAAACAATAAGAACTGACTTTTGGCATTTTTGTAGCTTTTTTCTTAACCTTCGTTATTCATTATTTTAGTATTGGAATAACTTCGACGTTAGGAACTAAGCCTTGAATTTATTTTAAAGAAAAGTGTAAGTATCAATTTGTAAAGGTTTTTTTTTAAATGTTTTATCGTGATTTGGTATTCATAAGCAGTCTTGTTTCAAAACGGCTCCCACGCCGTCCATTACTGTTTTCGTTTAATTTTATAAGTGTTTAGTATAAAATATCTATCGTGACTAAGCGTTATTTCTTTGGTAGGCCAGGCTTTTATTTATAGAAATGAAAAGTTAGAAGAAAACTGGAAGAAGGCATGCTGCAGCGACCACAATTCCCCGAAAAATAAAACAAGATACTTATGAACCTGTGTACAAACCTATACCACGAGTTTACTGAACTGTTTGCTACGTGCAACAATAAAACAACGTGCTGGCGGTACTGAGTTTAATCTTGGACTGGCACACAGAGACAATTATACAGATACCGACATTACACCTCCACCACTAAATTTAAGCTATATTAATTGGGTAACATAAGGATCTTTATTACTAACAATAAGTAGATACTTGGCCGGATAATAACTGGGCAACTAAATACTAGGAAACTTAAACCTAAGAATAACAATAACATAATTACTTAATACTAAACAAACTCGGACCCATATCTAATCACGGGTTTTCTTTCCCGTTTAGAACGCGATTGTGGCAGTTCTGGAAGTGGTGAACCGAGAGTAGGGGTGTTACTTGGAATAACGTCTCGTACATCGGGCAAGATCAAATCTTGAATTGGTAAATTATCCTTTGATGGCGCTTCAACCGTTTCTCTGTGTTGTGGGTCCCTCTCTCTACCCTCATTCCCCACTTCCTTCCCCGGCGAAACGGCATTCTCACCCCTAATCGTCGATGATTCCTCCGTATCCACCTTAGGACAGGCAACATCTGATAAGCGCGATCTACGACGCATTTGATCTATATGACGTTTCATTATTTGACCGTTATTACTTTCCACTATGTACCTACGAGAGCCTTCTTTACTTCGTATCTGCCCTTTAACCCATTTGTCGTGTTGACCATAACCCCTCGCCCAAACCGAATCACCATGCACAAAATTACGCTTAACCCCGCCTGCATACTGTGCCTGGCTGTCTTGTGCTGATCGTACCTTGTCCAGCAAGGTTTGGTCGTTCCTTAATAGATCCAGACGTGAGCGTAATCTACGTTTCTGTAGCAACATAGCTGGAGTTTCGCCTGTAGTGCTATGTATAGTGTTTCTGTAGGTTAATAAAAAGTTTTGGAGGGCTAGATCTACATCAACGTTATCCCTATACGCTTTTTTAATTGTACGCTTACATAACTTGACGGCATTCTCCGCAGCCCCATTCGATGAAGGATGGTAGACTGGTGAGAAACACTGCTTAATCCCATTGTATTTTAAAAATTCCGAAAATTCCCTACTTGTGAACGGTGGACCCTGATCCGAAACTAGCTCCTTCGGAAGCCCGAATCGCGCAAAAGTAGCTCTCAGAATTTTTATAATTACTGTTGCATTGGTTTGTTTCGTTTCAAAAGCCTCGATCCACTTCGATGTCGAATCTACCAATATTAAAAATGTTCTACCCTTAAACGGTCCCAAAAAATCAATATGTAAGCGTGTCCACGGTTGGAGTGCGTACGGCCAATGCTGCGGTGTCGCACGAGGCGGCGCGTCTGCCTCGAGCGCGCACGTCTCGCAGGCGCGGCACAGCGCCTCCACATCGTCGTCGATACGCGGCCACCACACGTAACTTCTAGCCCAGCTCTTCGTTTTAACTATGCCCATGTGGCTACAATGTAACTGTTTCAATACCGTCTGCCTCAAAGACGCGGGTATAATCATTCGGTAACCCCACATAATACAGCCGCCTTCAATGTACATCTCATTTCGCCTATTGAAAAATGGTTTTAGCTCCTCTTCGTTACAAAAATGCGGCCAGCCTGATTCTATGTAAACTTTAATTTTATTAAGTAATACATCCCTAGCTGTAGCCTTACTAACCTCAGTGTTAGTTATTGGTAAAAAGTTTTCTAAAAAATTTACATACGTTATCTCTTTAACAAGTCGCTCGTTAGCTACACTGCACGGTAATCGCGATAAGGCATCTGCGCAATTATTTTTAGAAGAAACATATTCAATATCATAGTTGTACCCAGATAAAAGCACAGCCCAACGTTGCAACCGAGACGCCGACATAACCGGAATACCTACCTTGTTACCGAATATGTAGGTCAAGGGTTTATGATCTGTTCTTATGGTAAATTTTCTTCCATACAAGTACTGATGGTATTTGCGTATTGCGTATATTATTGCTAATGCCTCTCTGTCTATCTGTGCATAGTTACGTTCCGCTGGTATAAGCGAGCGTGAAGCGTAAGCGACCGGCCGTTCGCCGGCTGGTGTTAGTTGTGACAGTACCGCGCCAACCCCGACACTGCTGGCGTCAGCCGTTAGTATCAGCGGTAACTCAGCAGAATAGTGCATAAGGATTTCACTACTTGTTAGCATATCCTTAACATTTCTAAATGCCCTTTGACACTTATCATTCCAGTCGTATTTCGACCCTGACTTTAGTAACTCGTATAAAGGTGCTAGCACTGTACTTAAATTTTGAATGAACTTTGAGTAATACATAATCATGCCTATAAACGACCGGAGTTCTGCTACGTTCATGGGTGCCGGTGTATCGACAATTGCCTTTACCTTGTCGGGACACGTATGTACGCCCTCTGCACTAATTATATACCCTAGATAACTAATCGACTTTGCAAAAAGGTCACACTTCTCCTTTTTTACTCTTAAACCGTACTTTTCCAAGCGTTGGAAAACCTTGTGTAAGTTTTCCAAATGTTCGTTTGTTGTTAATCCTGTAATTATGACGTCATCTAAGAATACCCCTACTCGGGGTAAATCTGCAAATAACTCCTCCAGGCGTCGCTGGAAAATTCCCGGACTTGATGATAGTCCATATACGAGGCGATTGTACATAAATAATCCCTTATGGGTGTTAATAACAGTATACTTCTTAGACTCATCCAAGAAAAATTGTGCATAAGCCTGTGAAAGGTCAATTTTACTGAATCTTTGGCCCCCGTGCAAGCGAACCAGTAAGTCTTCTACACGTGGTAGTGGATAACGGTCAACCTCTAAAACTTTATTTAATGTTAACTTGTAGTCTGCGCAAATTCTTATGTTACCGTCCTTCTTCACTACTGGCACGATCGGCGTAGCCCAGTCGGAACGCTCGACAGGGGTAAGTATGCCGTCCCGCACGTGCTGCTGCAGAGCTCGCTCCACCGGCTCGCGCAGCGCATACGCCAGCGGCCGCGCGCGCATGAACACTGGCCGCGCTCCCTCCCGCAAGTGAATGCTCACCGGCGGGCCGGTGAAGCCGCCCAGTCCCTCCGCGAACACGTTACAATATCTGGAACTGAATTCCTCTACATTAAACTCCTGGCCCGATAATTTATTTACTGACGTTAATTTAACAGTCGGTAGTTGAATACCTAATTCTAGTATCCATTGCCTACCGAGTAAGGCCATTTTACCCTTTCTTATGATGTATAACTCGAGCTCTTTAATTTTATCCTCATACATAACTGACGGTGTTATTACCCCCACTGGATATACTAACTCGCCCGTATAATATCTTAAAACAATGTTACATGGGTTAATTGTTAAATCACTAAACTCTTGCTGGTACATTTTATAACTAATGCACGACACCGCACTACCTGTGTCGCATTCCATACTTAAAACTTTATTATGCACCTTTAATGACATCATAAAAGGTTTGCACTGACTTAATGTTAAAAGATTTAAATTAATATCAATTACCTCCTCGCTGTGATCACTTTCACATTCTACACTGAATTTTTTTGTTTTTGAATCTATGTAAGATTGGTTTGATATTATGTTCGGACACACACGCCGAAGATGACCTGTCTTGTTACACACGCGGCATACGTAACGACCGAATCGACAAGTGGACGTTTCATGTGCTCCGCCACAAGCTTGACATTGAAGTCGGCGCTCCGATTGCGCCCCCGATGACGTCGACGGAGCATTCGTCCCGCCTCCGCCATCTTGGCGGAGCCCGCGCGCCCGCTGCCCGCCGCGCGGCCCGGCGTCTCGTGTCGTACCTCTTGCGTACCGCGTAGTTGTCTTCTCGCCGGCGCCACTCGCTATGTCCCTCCTTTGCCATCTTGCGCCTTCTATTGCTAGACAATCGGACGCTGACGTCTCCCCGTTTGCCCTTTTCTGACCTTGAACTACGGCCGCCGCATCTTTTTCCGCTGATTCCAAGCTAATCGCTAAGCTATAGGCTCTTGAAAAATCTAGCTTAGGTTCAGCGAATAACCGTTGGCGAATCGTCTCACAGCTGATACCACATACCAGTTGGTCCCGTAAACTTTCTTCAAGCCACGCACCGAACTCACAAGTTTTGGACATTTTCTTGAGAACAGCGATGTACTCAGCTATTGATTCGCTACCTTGTTGAGTCCTCTTCCTAAACTTGTACCTCTCAGCTAGCTCACTCGGCTTAGGCTGCAGATGTTTTCCCATGATATCCACAATTTGCGTAAAAGTCTTTGACTTTGGTTTATCTGGGGTGCACAAACTCACTAATAGTTCATAACTTTCCGCGCCCATAAGCGTAATTAACGTCGGTACAAATAGCTCACTTTTCACCTCGTTCACTACGAAATACTGTTCTAAACGTTCGATATATAACCGCCAATCGTCTTTATGCACATCGAATTCTGCTATTTTACCGATCGTCATTACTGTGCTTGATACAATTATCGTAAGCTGAATTTATATTTTTGTCCTCGTCGCCACTGAACTGTTTGCTACGTGCAACAATAAAACAACGTGCTGGCGGTACTGAGTTTAATCTTGGACTGGCACACAGAGACAATTATACAGATACCGACATTACCTCTACCCACATATATTTACAAAAGTTCATACATACTTAGATGAATTTACCGCAAGCCTTTAAAGGCCGAGGAAGGCAATGAACTATACGTAAAAATATATATATTTTTTAAGCTTATTAAGTGCTGAGCGACTGACTACGCTGCAGGTTACGGTGCAAGCATGCAAAATAAGTAGGTAATGAAAGTCAACGGGATGTTAGCACGGGAATTAAATATCACTGCTAACTTGAACTTGACCTTTGTTTAAAAATGCTTTTTATATCTGGTGGTATTTTGGCCTCTTACTTTCAGTTCACAAAAAAAACTTTTTTGCAAAAAATAAAACCGACTTCAAAAACACAACAAAGTGAAAAATAACTTTAGCTTCAGAAGTCGGTGACTTCTGTGTGTTTGATTCAGTTTCTTTGCCACCGACTTCTGAAGCTAAAGTTATTTTACACTTTGTTGTGTTTTTGAAGTCGGTTTTATTTTTTGCAAAAAAGTTTTTTATATTTCCATTTTAGTTGTAATATCCTATACAAATATTAGCTATACATTTATTTCAACATAACATAACCTCACGCCTGTAATCCCCCAAGATTTGGGCACATTACACCAGTAATGTGTGGGACTTAACCCAAGTAGTAGGGGGGCAGACTCCGTGGCTGCTACTGAGAAATTCCTGATGGAAAATCCCAATAACACTTTGCCCGACCTGGGAATCGAAACAAGGACCTCATGCTGAGTAGTCGCCACCACTAGACCAACGAGGCAGTCATTTATTTCAAATTGTTAACAATACATGTCATGGTACTATTACCATGACATGTATTGGTATGTTAGGTTTCATTTTATTGGGGATAAGCCTATGCTTATCCCCAATAAAATGAAACCTAACATACCTAACTGTCGAAATGTGAGTGTACTGTACACATCTGCATACCCCCTCAGAGCATACAGGCATGATGATATGATATGATGTTGTGAAAACAACAAATTGAATTGAAGAGTTCCATTGTATTTCTTCGAAGATCACCATCAGGTCTTCACCAAATTTAAACGGGACCACCGCGAAGTAATTTTCTTCCAAACAAAAAAAACATCATCGAAATCGGTCCTTTTTTTTTTTTTTTTTTTTCGGATGGGAAATCATCAAATGACTTCTCCCGCTCTGGGCGGAGCAGGAGGGAGTGTCAGACTTTTACTGACTAAAACCCATCCATGTTCCTTCATCGCCCTTTGTGTTCCGGGGCCACGGTATCTCTTTCGAATAGTCCCGCAACCCCGGCAGGCATCGGTCCTTTCGGACCCCTTCCTTTTTGCTGACTCTCTTTGAGGCGCGCGTGGAACACGAACGCGCCGTCGACACGGCCTGTCGTCATGAGACGGACGGACGGCGAGCTAGCCCATAGCCCACCGTCCACAGGTCCGCGCCTACGGTGGCCGGGGGCCACGTGGTGGCCCCCGACGCCCGGGGCGTCTCCCGCGGCGGCCGGGACGCTGTGAGGTTCTCTCCCTCTCACGTTCCGCCACCTCCTTCTCTAGCATTACTGCTTCGCAGAAGGAGGTGACGGCGTCCCATTCCGTCTCGCTCCGGACCATGGCTTGCACCAAGGCCGGACGCGAGAGGTCGCCGCCGCCAATCGCCGCTTCGAGGACACGGCGGTGCTCCGCCCACGCGGGGCACACCTCCACCGTGTGCTCCACCGTGTCCTCCGGTCGATCCTCGCAGTGGAAACACCCGGGCGTTTCCTCCCGCCCGATTCGGTGCAGGAACCTCCCGAAAACACCGTGTCCGGTGAGGACCTGCGTCAGGCGGAAGGTGAGGACGCCGTGGCGTCTCTCAAGCCACTCCTCAAAGAGGGGACTTACCGCCACTATTGTGGCGTGCCCTGCACGGGGTTGCGACAGTCGCTCTCTCCATGTCGCCATGAGATCAAGCCGGAAGTCTGTCCGCTGAGCGACAATTTGTCGCGGCAGCGGGGTTTCCCCCCGGCGTAGCACCTCCGCGCGCCATTCATGTAGGCGCGCGAGGACTATCGCCTCCAGATCCCATGGCGGCAATCCGGCAAGGAGGCACGCCGCCTCACGGGAGATCGTGCGGTACCCACGGGCCAGCCTTACGGCTACCACCTTTTGGGGCGCGTTCAGGTAGTGGGCTGCACGCAGCCTCAAGGAACGCGCCCACACCGGGGCCCCGTAAAGGGCCATGGACCGCACGACTCCCGCGTAGAGCCTCCGGCAGGAGGCGTTTGGCCCCCCAAGGTTGGGCAGGAGCCGCCTGAAGGCAGCCCCGGTCCGTTCCAGTTTGGGGGCCAAACGTCGGAAATGCTCCACGAAGTTCCATCGGCTGTCGAGGACGAGTCCCAGGTACTTCAGCGTCGACTCGACGCCGACGGATACCCCTCCTACCGTCAGTGAGGATCTCGGAGGTGGCGCATTCCGAGGCCCATGAAAGCACATGGCCTCGGACTTGTGCAATGCCACCTCGAGACCCAGTTGCCGGATCCTCTCGACGACTATCGCAACCCCGCGTGTCATTATTTCGGCCGCCGCCTCGTGCGACCCCCCTTGTGCCAGCACCAGCGTGTCGTCTGCATAGCAGACCACGCTGACGCCGCTAGGGAGGTCGGCGCGCAGCACCCAGTCGTACCCGATGTTCCACAAGGAAGGCCCTAGGACCGATCCCTGTGGAACACCGCACGACATCTCTCGCCGGTTCCATTCTCCGCTGCGACCGGGGTAGATAACGGCTCTATCCGTTAGGTAGTCCCCGACTACACGACGAAGGTAGGTCGGCACCCGGTGATACCGTAGTGCCTCCCTAATGCAGCTCCAGGGCATGGAGTTGAAGGCGTTGGCGATGTCAAGAGACACCGCCAAGACAACCCCCCCCCGAGACACTGCATCCCCCGTCGTGAGGGCTCTCACGCGCATGATGGCGTCCACCGTAGAGCGCCCCTTGCGGAAACCAAACTGGTGTTCCGCAAGATCCGGCCCCGTCCCCGCAAGGTGCTCGGCGAGGCGGTTTGCAATGACTCTTTCGAAGAGCTTGCCCACCTCGTCGAGCAACACTATGGGCCGGTATGCGGACGGAGAGTCCGCAGGGCGCCCCGGCTTCCGAATGAGGACCAGCTTCCCCGTCTTCCAACGAAGCGGGAACTGGCCTCTCTCCAAGCATGCGCTTAGGAGCCCCTCCAGTCGGGGCCCGAGAGCCTCCGAGGCCAGGACCCAGGCTTTGCCAGGCAAGCCGTCGGGTCCCGGGGCGGTATTTTTGGCACTGAGCCTGCGTACCGCCACTCTCAGGTCTACCCCAGTCACTACCGGAGCATCGTCGTCGTCGTCCTGGTGATCCGCTTCCAGCACCGCAGGCGGCGGAGCCATAGGCGGGGGGGGATGTTCCCCCCGCGTAGGGAACAGAGTGCTCACTACGTCCTCCACGAGCTCAGGCCGGAGACTCTGCGTCAGTGGGGGGGCCCAGGTGCGGAGTTTATCCCGCACCATCTTGTAAGGGCGCCCCCACGGATCTCTGTCGAGAGTCCCCAGCAATTCCTCGCGGGCCTGATCCCTGGCCCGCAGGACAGCTTCGCGGAGGGCGGTCTTCGCCGCTCTGTACCCCTCATATAGCTCCGCCTCAATGGCTGCCGCATCCGGTGTGCGGATGCGGAGCCTGCGATGCCTGGCGTACAGGTGCCGCGCAGCTACGCACGCCTCACGCAGAGACGTCAGCTCACGCGACCACCAGTACACCTGACGCCGGGCGCTTCCTGGCCGGACTCGGGGCATTGCCACGTCACATATGTCGGACATGGCCTCCTGGAACCACCCTGCCTCATTGTTAATGTCGGCAGGCTTGTCTGGTGGTGTCACCCAGGCCTGCACGATCGAGGCTTCCAGGAGGAGCTCCCGGTCCAGCTGCTTCAGCGCCCAGCGCGGACCACTCGGGGCCTGTTGGACCGGCGCGCTTGAGGTCTGGGTGGAGACGTCGAACCGGATATACCGGTGGTCGGAATAGGTCTCCACCCCCTCCATGACACGCCAGTCAACGACACGTGGCGACAGAGCGGGGCTAGCGAACGAGATGTCCACCACCGACTCACCCCGCATCCGCACGCACGTGGGGACAGAACCCCGATTTAGGACGACCAGGCCCTTCTCCAGAGCCCAGTCCTCCACCATCCTTCCCCGCACATCTGTGCAACGAGAACCCCAAGCCAAGTTCTTGGCATTGAAGTCCCCGAGGACAAGCACGGGGAGGGAATGATTCCCGACGACGACACTCAACTCTGCGAGAGAGTTGTGGAACTCGGCGAGAGTTCGGCTCGGAGAGAAGTAGACTCCCACCACGACAATCTCCCCGAACCGTGCTGCTACGCACCCCCGACCCCTCCTGACACTTTCAAGGGTCGGGGTGCCGGCGGCGGCCGACGACACAATGGTCACTGAGCCGCTAAGGTCCGCCACCCAGTCTTCCCTGGGCAGGACAAAATACGGCTCAGCGACCACAGCGATGTTTATTGACCACTGCGCCATGCTCTGGAGCAACAGATCCTGAGCGCAGGCGCAGTGGTTGATATTCGCTTGGAGGAAGCGTAATGGAGCCGTTATTGGCATTCCATTACCGCTTCCTCCACTCGGGCCCCCTGTGAGGGCCCCGCTGCACGTGCAACTGTCGCGACGGCGGTGGCGGCAACAGCGGTAGCGGCGGCGGTTGCGGCTGCGGCGGTGGCGACGGTGACGGTGGTGGTGGCGGTGGAGGGCCCTCCCCTGCCTCTGGCCTTGGCCTTGGCGGGTGCAGCGCAGGCCTTGCTGCCAGCCCGGTGATCAGCCGGCTTGCCAGACGCCGCGCATGCAGCGCAGTGCGGCGTGGCGCAGCAAGTCGCGGATGTGTGACCGGGCTGACTGCAACGGAAGCAGAGGCCGCTGCGGTCGACCTCCGAGGCGCATTGCACCGACACATGGTGTCCCACATGGCAGCGGTAGCACCTCAGAGGTCTGGGCTCCAACAGCTTCACCTGCGCTGACACCCAGCCCACCAGTAGCCTACGGCCCTCCACAATTGCCTTGGCCGCCGTCACAGGGCAGCTTACCGTAACGGTTCGCATGCCCGTGGAGTCCGGACGAAGGGCGCCTGCCCTGACCTGATCGGCAGGGCACCCTCCGGACCTGGCAACGGCGGCCACCACCTCCTCCTCGGTCACTGAGTCGTCCAGACCCAGGACGCGCAGGTCTGCGCACCTAACGGGCCTGGAAACTCGGGCGTCGTCCGCGTTTAGGGACGCTCTTAGCTTTTCAGCCAGAGCGTCAGCGGACGAGACACTGGTTTCACCGGGGATCTCCAGCAACCGAGCTCCCGTCTTGGTTACTTTAAGCCGGAGGCCCCCGGTGATCCCGAGCTCCCCGAGATCCACCGTCTCCTTTGCCTTCGCCAGCAGGTCGCGGTAGGACACGCCCCTCTTTTCCGCGTCCGGCTGTAGTGTAATCACTACAGCTGCGGTCTTCGGGGCGCGGAGCCTAGCCGCGATCTTTCGCGCCCTGTGCTGGCGCTGCCGCTCCTCATTTCGGGCCTTTTTGGCCGCCTTTCGCCCCTTCCGCTTCTCCCCGACCACCTGCCATCCGGCTTCAGCCACGGGAGGGGTAGGGGGCTGGGGGGGCGGTGGCGGCGGCGGCAGCTGCTGTGCCGCAGGTGCTGGCCCACTCGCCGCTGGCACTGTCACCGGCACAGTCACCGCTTGTGGGGCTGCCTTGCCCTTCCTCCTCCTGGACGCCTTCTTAGCCGGCGCCGGTGTCGCCGGAGCCGGCTTTCCAGGGGAGGGCGCCATTGCCCTACCGGAGGACTGGCTCGACGGCCCAGGTCCGGGCGCGGCAGCCACAGCAGCCGCGTACGACACCGTGGTCGGCATCGTGATCGAAATCGGTCCTCAATTGGCGAAAAAAAGGCTGAACAAACACACAAAAAAATAAATAAAAAATAAACTGACGAATTGATAACCTCTTCTTTTTGGAAGTCGGTTAAAAATGTCGTATATATACGACATTGGGAGGAGGCCTATGGAGGCCTATGTCCAGCAGTGGACGTCTTTCGGCTAAAAAGATGATATACGACATTTTATATAATTCATTTTGATTTTAATTTTATTTTAATTCAATACAGCTAAGGAAGATGTGAGTGGCAACGAGACGGGATAGTCTAGAAGGACATTATACTGACCTTATTGGTGAGGTTCTTGAGAATTTCAGGTTCGTAGTACTCCACCAGATGAACGCGGACGACGCCAAAGGAGTAGGTATGTAAGGATCGTAGCAAGTATCGTTCTGTGGTTTCTGCCTACCCCCATGGGAAAGAGGCGAGGTGAGTGAATAAAAAAAAAACGTACTATGGCAACGTGTGTATGTAGTAAAAGGTAGGTGAGTGTACTATAAATTTATGTAACTAAAGCTTTACAAATCTCTGCCATTTAACAGAGGTCAATTGTATTTATCGCAATCTAGAGAATGCGTAGCGGCAAATTTCAGGATTATTCTAACAAATAATTGAACAAATAGGGACAGATAAACCCTGTTTTGTCGTTCATTGGAATGCTTCTAATTTCAGCTAAGAATATTGAACAAAAACTGTTTCAGCCAGCTTATCGAAAAGTATCTACCGCTAAGCCTTATTTTTTATCCGAAGCAAACGACATAAGTCGTGAACATCGAAAAATATATCTGAATAAATATCCAACGTCCCCAAAAGAATTTAATATTGTCAAGAGGATCGTAATCTAAATATTTAGTGCGAGTTTTCCTTACATTTTTTGTATCTTTTTAAGATATTTGCCCCTATTTCGCCTTTGTTTGGAGTTGGCATGAGTAAATTGGGACTGTTTTTTTTTTCGAGAACCTTAATTGAGCACTTCTTCACTCTTTTATATATAATAATTCTTCTTTTAATGTACTGGAGAAGAATGCTCGTATGCAAGGCTAGAACTAATTTAAGATAGGTTTTTTTTTGCCAAAAAACCATGTCAAGTTAATTGGAACAAACTCAAGAAGCAATTAAAGTCTCAAATAAAAGCAAGTTTCTTTTTTGTTTTTACTCTCATCCATAAAATCTTTATGGTTTTAACTTGAAAGACAAGAATTTAACTTAAGTTTAAGAGTATAAGGGAGATACGATTAAAATTCCGGGTACAGAGATCCACAAAATTTAAGTATTTGAGAAGCTTATTCAGAAATGCAATTATTTTTAAAATAGGTCACGTTTTCCCATAATATGTTGAAAGAAAAACGTCACTCAAAAATCTTATCTACTTAAATATAAAATTTGCTATATTTTAAGTATGGCTCTAATTCTGTAGATACTCTCACATAAACATTAAAAGAGATATGATAGAATTGAGGACGACCGCAAAGGCTAAGCTTTTGTTACTAGAGGCAATTACTTTTCTTAATATACTTTGGAAAATCGTTTTAAGAATCATATTGTAGCGTCTTCATTAATTATGTATTAATATTATAGGTATTACTTTAGTGAAATTAGTATGTAAGTATTTTAAGTTAACTGTTAAGTACCGCTAGCTTTGGGTTCTCACGGCAAGCCTGCAGATGTTTTATTGCTTATGCAAGGATAACAATAGTTAATGATAGGGCCTTACCCAATTTGCTTATTGTTTATATTAGGTTTAAGAATTTAGAGTAATAACCTTTGATATTTTTGTTGAGATGCCGACGGTTCTATTTCTTTTGTATTATGTTTAACTGTGCTATTTTTATTTTGTTACCTAGCTGCAGAAACCTTTGTATAGTTTTTAGTTGGTAACGTGCCGCTCCGACCGTATCCCAAGTTTTAGATAATTGTTCAAATGTAGAATTCAGTCAGTAACTTTTCGTCTCCGGGTTCGGTCGGTCGGCATTCTTGCTCCTTGTAATTTATTTTAATAAACTTACTCCATCACTAAGTAAATCAAGTACTTATTTTGCGATTCCCATAACGTCGACACTAGTTAACCGACCTACGTGCGCGAAAATATAACAAATTTATTTCTATTTTATGCGAGAAAAGAAAGAATATCAGTGAGTCTCACCCCTGACAGTCTTCTTTTTTTAATTGAAAGGAAGCATCTATGTATACTACCTTGTGTGACCATCCACCATTGTAATTTTTCGTCATACACTAGAATTTTTCATCTTTAAAGCAACACTCCTGCCTATGTTGACAACAGAACCGGTCTATGTAACTCTAAACCCCACATTGGTGTAAATGCGAGTTTAGAGTTACATCGGATAAACAAGTCAAAATACATGTCGTGTTTCAAACATATTATTGTAAATTTATAATAATATGTGTTTCAAACATGACATGTTTGTGGGGTTTATTAAATGAAAGTTTACAAAAGTCTTCAACTTATGACAATGCCCCACAAAACCGTTTTCACGGTTTGTCTGTGGGAACGGAACACGATAACGGAACGGAATAACTACTTTAACTACAGTAAATATAAATTGTAACGTTTTCATTTTCCTGGTAGGAACCAAAAAACTGTAAGGTCACACTAAGCACTCGCCTACCTAACTTTTAGTCTGGAGGAGAGTACGGTTAAAAGAAATAGTCAAGGGGGCGAGATAAAGAAATTTATTATTACTGTTCAACCTAACCTATATGGGCTGGAGCTATCGAACCCTAACTAGGCCAGAGAAGCCGGCGTACGAAGCTGAAGATGAAATGGTGAGAGAGATAGCCAAGGGTTGTCAGACATTAGCGGAGTGCCGAGGGACATTAGTCTTGAGTCTTCGCCGCAGAGGGCCAAGGGACATCAGTCTTCTGTCACCGTAGCGGGGTGTTCAGGTTCTGAAGTCACCGACCTCGGAGGGGTAGGTCGTAGGGAAAGGACTACCAGCCGTTGGAGTGTTGTTACTTGCTGCCGATAATGATGTCTCTGTAACACGGTGATAATATTTATATATGGGCTTGTATCCACATGGCGTCAGGAGTTATGACAGACGCCAGGGCTAAGCGTCGCCGGCTTAGCGACCCTCTGGAGGCGTCCAGGGGAAAACGACGCGTAGCTTTGTTTGCTATACCGACATAGCTTTTAAATATACGAAGAGGAGGGAACTGCCCACCATCAACCGATACTTAAAATCAACAGACTTCTTGCCGACACGAGCACCAAAAGTAGACTGAAAATTCCACCACCTGGCTCCCGTCATCTCCAGATGATTAACATTTTATAATTTAGAATGAATTTCTAGAACATGATAAAAAGAAAATATAATGAGGTCGATGTGATTTACCTATACGACCTACAACTAGCTCCAGCAATAAATTAAAAATAAAACTAGGCCTGTCACTCGCTGACATTACTAACGTAAACAAAGATTCAAGAGATAAAAATCTACAGAAAAGCTTAAATAACATGAATTACAAGGTAGAAGGTATGCTAAGCCTCCAGAAAATGAGCATGAAGCTAGAGAGGACGAATGCTTAAATTTTCAGGTAAAATAATACCCAAAAATTTAAGTATAAAACCCATGTAAAAACAATCATCACAACATAAATCTATTAGAATAACTACTCAACTACCTACTCTACTTAACTACCTATTTGCTCTCACTCAACAATCTACTAACAACATATTATCATACTGTTTTGACCGGTGAACGAAACCGGTTTTGACGTTGTTTCTGATAGTTAACTATTTAGTCCACCGTTTGACATTTTTGACAAGTGATGTATCCAACTAGTCAGTTTACAGCTTGTTTAGGTCCATAGACAGTCAGATAACTTTATAATATAATGTGTATCATGCTGAAGTGGCAATTGGCCAGCCATACTAGCCGTAGAACCCATGACCGTTGGGGGGATAAGTGTTCTTGAGTGGAGACCGTGAATCGGTAAGCGCAAGGCGGGACGCCCTCAAGCTCGGTGGAGTGACGATCTTGGCTGGTAGGCTGGTAGCAACTGAATGAGAGTTGCTGAGAATGGAGGTGAGTGGCGTGCGATTGAGGAGGCATATGTCCAGCTGTGGACTGCTGTAGGCTGATGATGATGATGATGATAATCATGTGTATTGCCCACCTTAATAAAAGTTCGGTTCAGTCGTCTACTGCACACTGCTTCGACATATACGGTGAGCGGACCGCTCAGAGACGCGGTCAGTGTAAACGCAGGGAAACCGAACTTTAAGTACAACAATCACTTCAAAACCTGTAACCGACACAAAATACCAGGATTCCATGAAATACCAATAACCCATTACGTCCATCCTTTTACACACAAACAATAACAACGCATCATCATGATCAAGCCCGTAACAGGATTTCGACGAAATTATAAAGCAATTTATCATTTTCACAGGGCATTTGGTGAAACGTCATTATTCATTCCGAATCGTGGAAAAGCGTACAATGTAACCATTGTGCTTTTTATAACAGACCTCTTCAAATCCGGACGAAATTTTCTGAGGCCACTTTTTGGTCCTATAAATACCTTGCGTGTTTTTTTTTGTATTGATTATTTTTTTATGTTGTTCTGATAAGCTGTAAGCTGATGATTTAACAATAATGGCAACATTTACAAGGCTTTTTGTATTAAAAATTGTGAACGAAATCATGGTCACCACGTTATCAAGCTCTGTAATTAAAATGTTACGTGTCCAGCGAATTCAAATGAATTAAAATGTTGCGTGTCCAGCGAATTTATTTAGCCATGTTGATGGCCTCAATACTAACCAAGCTAAATTATAAAAAAATCTATACCGGGAATACTTAAATGACTTTCAGATGATTAAAATTTACATCACCGTCATAATTTCAAAGTAGCAAAATAATGAAAAAGCACTATTTTAGAGAATTTTATCCAATAAAATCATTTTTTAAATAAAAAAAACAAAACCGAGAAATAAATAGCCCTCAAAAACCGTAACTCTTTATGAACACGAAAATCATCGTGAAAGATTTGAAAGTTTGAACCTTCAAATCAAATATTAAAATGAAAACTCAAACTTAGTTGCAGCACTATTTCAAACCGTAAATTTCAACCGTCATAAACCGTAATGGAGTAATGGTCCAGTTAAAATTCAATATCAGCCACGAACGACTGTTTTAACTAACTCACAGTCAATCGTTGTCACAAAAATGGCTGTAGAATTTGTGAGAGCGCTCTCCAACGTCCATAACTTTAATACTTAGCTTGTAAACTCGATCAAGTGGAGAGAAATGCATAACTAGTGACGGAAGTGAGCATCGATCCTGATTGGGGATCTAACTTGTATTTTAACATTGTTTGTAGTTTGGTTTTGTTACAACTAAGTTGAGTTATAAATATACAAGTCGTACTGCCGTCCCGATCGTTAGAAATTAAGAACTTTCACACGCTGTTGAAGCTATTAAGGAATGATTTTTTTTTATAACCTTCTTTAGTGCTCATCTTTGTTTGGAACTCTTGTGAAAAATTTCAAGCTCCTCTATCCAGAGGTTTAGGCTGAGCATTATCTGTCATCAATTTAAGATTTTTAGTAAGTACAAGACATCTAAGGCAATTCCCACATGACACCGCTTGTAAGCAAGGGTATTGGCGGCGGTCTACTTGTGTAGGCATCAACGGATTACATACAAGCAAATGCGACCTGAGGTTCGCTTTACCGCCCGACGGCGTGGACGAGCAGTCTCGTGTGATAACCGCATAAGAGTAAGCAACACGGAAACTGGTTGCTACTTTGTCTAACCAGTGAAGTAGTATCCAAGGGACCTTTTCAGTTCAGTCTGAAAGGTCACCCATCGACCTAATTTCATTTTCCACCCGATACCCGTAATTTTTAAAGTCTCCTTAAGGAAACAAACGAACATCGTGGTTGTTCCCTAAATTTTACAGTACCTTCGATTTCCCCTGATCTTTTATGACGAATATATCGAATATGACGTCACAATCAACTGTCATGGCCGCTATGTTGATCAGCTGTTCACCTCCTGTCAGTGGACTAGTCAAGTGCAAAGTACACATGACGCCGACACTTCCCCGTTTCACTAGCTATCGGAGTAGCAAAGGATACATTGGCGCGAGTGACTATAAGTGGATTTACATAATACGGGTAGTTTATGGATTTTCTGTTAGGCGATGATGGATTTCAGGCTGATGGAAAAATTGAAGGCATAAACGGCAATAACAAAAACAAAAACAAAGTGGAATCAATTTTACTTCAAAAGTTGACGAATCACGAAATAGGATTCAATGTATGAAGATCAAATTAGTTATGAAATGGGTCTTTTGTGATGCTATTTTGTTTAGTTGTCGAAATGGGAAAGTTACGAGATGGGACGTAGCCAAACTAACGTGCATTGATCACTCTGTAGATCCTGCAACCTGCCAGCAGCTAAATCCGTGTGGTGACTTCGATAACAACATATAAACAACAGACTTACGATACTTCAGGCAATTATCATTAGGAGAACTCCCACATAGCCTGGATGGTACAGGTTTGCCACCAGTTTTATTCGACAGAACGATTTTTCTTTAAGAACCCAGTTGAGAATCTTGTATCATTTGTAAATTTTTGACAGCCGTTACAGGTAATTAGTGGCCCGCAATTCTCACAACCAGTCTTACCAAGGGATATCGTATTACCCAACAACTAACTGTGTTTGGGAGGTCAGATAGGCAGTCACTCTATGTAAAATACTGTATTCAGCTGCATCCGATTAGACAGAAAGCCGACACTAACATGGTTGGGAAAAGGCTACGTAGATATTGAGTCGCCCATTCCAAAGAATATTAAGTTCTACATAGTATAGAAACTCCATAGAAACTCTTTAAAATCAAAATAATTGGGTACATCGTTCACGTTTATTCCAGCCAATAACGAACACCTTAAAATACCCGTTCCACAAAATCCAAACTCCAAAATTTAAAACGGCGTCGTTAGAAAAATAAATAAAAGTAACTTCGCTTTCCACGTTGGCAGCCTCTTTTAATAGCTACTATTAACGTCAGTTTCAGGCGAATAAGAACATTTTCCTAATAGTTTCGGTGAAAAATGTCAAGATATTTCAAACTTGGCGAACTATAATTTGGTGGTCCAAGTTCTGCTTGGAACTCGTTCATGGACCTTTGGGAGGAGTACCCATTCATTATTACAGAAACGTTTTCAATTTAAAGTTTACTTTTTGGAATAGTTTATTTTTGTTGAAAGTTTAATGGCAGGTAAGTTGTTAGTTATCAGTTATCTAGCAAATGTTATATTTAGCCCATTTTAATCAACTTATAAAAAAAGAGTAGGTTATGTATCAGCGTCTTTTTTTATGTATATTCATCGATTACTCTGAGATTACTACTGATCATTTGGTTGAGAAATCCGCGTTGTATAAACTTTGCTCGTAGCTAGAGCTTTCCTGTAAAACGTATTTTTTTCTTTTTGGCCAGTAAAAAAATAAATAAAAATATCGCTGGACATTACACACAGCGCCATCTAGTGCCACACTAAGCAACGAGGCTTGTGTCGTGGACACCAGGTAGTTGATATACTACATTAAATACGTTTGGTTTGTAAATACATACTTATTATACATATAAACATCCATGACTCGGAAACAAATGCCCATGCTCATCACACAAACATTTGGACCCTAAGAACGTAAGGCAGCCTCACTACCGCTGCGCCATTCGGTTCGTCAATGTTGTCAGCCTCACTACCGCTGCGCCATTCGGTTCGTCAATGTTGACGACAAGTTACAATGTAAAATTGTTTTATGAGAAGAATTTGTGTGCTATTCTACAACTAAAAAGGGTATAATAAAAAACTTTTTTGTTTGGCTGTTGTATTCTTATTATCGCACATTTTGCCGTCACATGTATTTAAGTATGTAATAGGGGTCCACCCTTTATAGCAGAACTTTTTATGTCATAATATTATTTTGGATTACAACGGATAGCATAAACTTCATTTCGCAGAAAATCATTAGGCAGACCACTCATTTATCATACATTCAAACCTCATAATTTTGTAAGTCAGAATCATCTTTAGGAATAAATTTCATAAGCATAAGAATTAAATGTAGAACCATCATATTTCAGAAAGTTTACAGTTAGAATCATCTTTTGGCATACATTTCATAATGCATAATAATGAAAAGCCTCATCTATCACAATACAGAAAATTCCTAGTTAGATAGAAATATACAGAAATGATTGAACATTATTTTTTTTCGCCACAAACATAAGACGACGATGATGTTAATTTCTGCTTATTTCTGATCAGGCAAACATACATCATGCATGCAGCAAGCATGCAGTATGCAAACATGCAAACAAACATGCAGTATGCAAACATGCAAACCAACATACACCATGCATGCAGCCAGCATGCAGCATGAAAGCAAGCATGCAGCATGCAAGCAAGCATGCAGTATGCAAGCAAGCATGCAACATGCAAGCAAACATGCAACATGCAGCAGGCATGGTTTCTGTCACGGCTACGGCGCTGCGGGGCTCCGGTGGTCCCACACGAGCTTATTGTCGCAGATTTGTTTTACGCTCACCACCTGCTCCTAAGCTCGCGGGCCGCCTCGCCCCTCCACGCCAACGCGGATTTAAATTACACTCTAGAGGTAGAGCAGACAAGATAACGTGGAGTCGGTTTTGGAGCGATTCGTTTCTGTCACTAACTTTTTTAGCGCATTTGTTTTTTTAAGACTATAATTTAATTCTAATTTAAGGTTAAAAATGCTATTTTATAGAAATAGCAATAATGCCAAATAAAATTATTCCAAATGAAATTCTGCCATTTTCGTAATATGCCAAGTGAAATTGTACCAAATAATCGTCGCTCTAAATAAACGTTATTCTAAACGAAATTATAAATTAAACATTTAATAATTTGAACATTGCCAAAGGTAATTATGCCAAATAAAATTCTGCCATCTTAAAAGTATGCCATTGTAAATTCGGACATACAAACATTCGGCCAAACAATAACTATATTAAATATTTTTATACCTTAAAAATATTCGTTTAAAGAAGATTATGCCAAGTGTGTTATACCAAAAAAAATTCGGAGCATCAAGATTCTACCAGATAGAAGGAACCCATGTAATAGGGCACGCAGAGGCGAGACTGAAGCAGTGGCCTAGAGTGTAATCTGTTACTAAGAAATACCACTGAACAATTTGTTTGTTTTCAGAAAGTTATTATCATAAAGCATTTGCCTCATGTACATAGGTAACGTAAGTCTAAATTGTGCTCCTTAAAAAAGCCAAAAGTAAAGACCAAGTTTGCCATTTCACAGTAACATTAAACGCGCTTCAACTAACACAAATACCCTGTTAAAACATGAAATCGTTTTCATAAAATATCAACGTTTATTTCAAAGTAAGAGACAATGAAACAATATCTGCATTTACAGTTCGTTAACTAGTTTATATTCCGATACTAAGACAAATTACTTTCTTCTCAATGGAACCTAGGTATATCTTCTTTAAATAAAATACATTAAAGTATGATTTCCACGAAACGACTCGCATCGCATCGTATCGGAACGGATTTTGCAATCTTTAAACGACATTAAATCGTGGAAACAGCGTTTAAAGACTAAATTACCGAGCCACGCACAGCAGCTTTCCGCGACACGCGATCGTATAAAGTATGCTGCGACGCGCGATCGGCTCCGTTCGCCTGTCTTCGTATCCGATCGGATCCTTTCAGCAATTAGAGTAAGTCAACACAGTAGGAATATTTGACTAGGTGCAGAAACGGATACGTTCGCAAGCGACGGTACGGAGCCGATCACATGCCTTGACATCCTGCCGTTCGCGATTGGCTGTCGCCGCATCTTTTGTATACTTTTCGATCCGATGCGTTGCGAGCCGTTTGGTGGAAATCATACTTAAGTTGGAATATTCAGACGTGCTTAAGTGGCTACTGTGATAAAATATACAATCACTTAAAATGTTCTTGCGAATATTATTGATCAGTCACCCAGTATATATTAGTAATAACTCATCGCATCGTTTTGATAAAAAGATAATGCTGTCAGCCTTGTGGCAAAACGGAGATTAACGGGCTCCTCAAGCCCTGGAAAGCATAAATGTATTTTTTTCTCTGTGTCTGTATACTTTCTTAACTATTCCTAGATACAAAATCTAACTTATAATCAGGGTTCGAAGTGATAATTATCTTGATACTAACAAAAATAATTATCAATGTCACTTCAACGCGATTTCCGCTTCCGCGCGTATATCCACACGCGTAGTTGCAAACTTAAAAAACGGTGACAAACATTGTTTTATAACAAAAAACATATGTGATAATTACCTATCCAATAATTATTAGTATCAATATAATTATCATATACAGGCGTAATCTTATGTGCAAGTAGAAATGATTATATTTTTATAGTTATTGTATTGTATAGCGGGCTGGTGTCCGCAACTCCACGCCAAAGCGCGTATATTGCGTACGGGTGGGAAATTTATTCGATCCACCCTAACTCCCCCAAAAAGTTGTGCTGTGCTGTTGCTGTACAGTTGTGTCAGAGTACCTGAGTTACCGAAGTACTTTGCCCTGTATGCTGCAACCACTAGGCAGTGCAGAAGTACGTGGGTTGCTGTCTCAGTTTCCTCTATGCAGTCACAGCACAGGGGGCTCATGGGCATGCGCTCCTAAGAGGCAATTAGGCAAAGCCTACCCTACCAATTGGGCATTTATTATAACTAATTAACTTTGTTATAAAATAAAACTTTATGTACAAAAATTACAAAATAAAAAAAAGTTCAAACTCTTGTTAGAATACTTATAGCAATGTGCCGCTCCCGTGTCACGTAACTATCACTGTACTGGAAGTTACTACGAGGCTTGGAGCTCCGCGCCGGACAGGCAAACACTTGACTAGCCTAAAATCCATTGATAATTTTACGCACACAGCGGCACATTAGTGCATATTTTCGGGTGTATGAACCGCACACATGTATATATTGCGGTAACTCCTGCGAGTGTAGCTGGTCTGTAATTGGCTGCTACAACACAAGGCCAGGATTCAAGGTGGATGTTCTTTAGCCCGCGAAATTCAAATTTTCTCACGTTTTTTGCAATTTGCAGGTCAGTGCTAGGTTGTATGTTGATTAAAATAATGATTACCGGGGGTTATTGGCGTGTATTATTATTATTATAATAATTGATAATATTATTGTTATTATATTTTTCTTAATTTTTCGTAGTTTTTGGGGTTGGTGTTAATGAAAATGAGGTCAAAATGAAAATCCAAGATGGCGCCGAAGAAAATTTTCGGTTTTTTCTACATAGATGTCGTTTTCGTGGTTTTTGGGGTCGCTAATAATGAAAATGAGGTCAATATGAAAATCCAAGATGGCGCCGACGAAATTCTTTTTTTTGCTATCATTATTTCGTGGCCTACCCTTCGTGGAGAACCACTGCACGCCACTGAGGGGGCTGTCTGTGACTCCTATGACAACGAGGTGTTTATTAAAAGAGCCGTGTCCAGTAATGGCGGCTGCTGTAACTGTGCGCAGCTGTGGTTTGGTGAGGCGGCCATCGATAGTAAGAAGTGCTGCCTTGGCCTGCCTGCACTCGACGTGGTCTAGCCACAGGTAGTGGTGTTGTTCACTAGTTCGGTTCCTTACCAGTGTGCGTAGGTGTCCGAAAGGGAGTGGTACGATAGGTTCGGGTCCCACCGCTGCCATGCTCGATCCCCTTCTATTTATTTATTTATCTAGCGAGTTTGTCCACCGCATCATTGCCACGGGAATCCTAATGCCTGTTATAGGAATACCTGTTTTAGATCCATCCCTGAAGATCTGTAGTTCCACGGGGTATATAATCCCTCGCAGCGGTGATCTTCGTGGAGCTGGATTTTGTATTTCTTATCGAATACGAATTGTTTTGGTACCCGATCGTTTATTGCTTTCGCCAGGGGCAACTTTTTGTACTTGATAGCCAACATTAAAACTGTCTCACAATAAAGCTATCTTTAAACTAGAACGTTAAATGCTAATATTACTTACTACATGAGCAACTGAAAGTTCTGAATAAAACAGATAGTGTAGAGACATATTTACTGTGACAAGAAACATTACTTTTGTTTACAATTGATGAGCGAGACTATCAGCTTGATCTTCTGGTTAAGCTGCACTTGCCTAGGTTGATCTGTGGATGGGTGACCACCCATTACGTACCGAGTTTTCTCCGTACCTCGAAAAGCACGTTAAGCCGTTGGTCCCGGCTGTCAATTGTAAATCTTTGACAGTCGTTACAGGTAGGTAGTCAGTGCCCCGAAAGTGACAACAGACGAACCAATAGATAGCGTATTACCCAGTACTAACTGGGTTGTGGAGGTCAGATAGGCAGTCATTATCATCATCATCATCATCAACCTATAATGTTCCCACTGCTGGGACACGGTCTCCTCTCATGATGAGAGGGAATGGGCTATAATCCACCAAGCGAGCCCAGTGCGGATTGGTAGATGTCACATGTCTTCGAATTTTTGGTTCTAGGACATGCCGTTTCCTCACGATGTTTTCTTTCACCGTTTTGAGAGCAGTGGTGATGAAATAAATTACACAAAGTAATGTGCCTGTTTGGGTTCGAACCCACGACTTATCGTAAGTCGGAGCCGTGACCACGGGGCCACTAATGATAGGCAGTCGATATTTATGTAAATACTGATATTCAGCTGCATCCGGTTAGACTAGAAGCGGCAGATGATACTGACAATGACCGAGACTATCAAATTTCTTCAGGCCTCATCAGGTATGATACTTTCGCTTATTCACGACACATAATTTTTGGTTACTTATATCTCAAATAATGTCGTGTAAATCCTATTTTCTTCAACAGCTCCAAATGTCTACCAATATTCTATATTTAGGAGAGATTGCGAAGTGTTTTCCAATAATTAAATCAACTTTGAGGGTGGCATATTTTGGATAAAAGTATTTTATATCAACCTTTTAAGGCATTCTATAAGACCAAGATTGAGCGTAATAGAATGTTTTGAATCGAGCATTATAATGCAGCAGTGCACGTTTATTTATTCATTTTTGGTGCCGCCTATAATACAATAGAATATAAGGCACAAATTCTTACAATTATTTTCAAGATCATTTAAACCACAAATTAACTTGAAGTTCAAATAAAACACAATACTTAATAATAATACGAAAGTTACTGAAACTTCGTATTACCAGTACAAAAAAAACTAATTCGTATGCATCTATGAAAAGGTATTTACAATACACATGTGATTGCTTTGTGTCCGCTTACAGATTCCGGATGCGGAAGCGATAACGGAAATACATTTATCTAGAGAACGGAAAAGTTGTCGGTCGGAAGAAACGCTCTAAGCATTTTTACACGTACTAGTTGGCGGAGACTTGGTAGCGAGTAGAACGCTATCATGATATTTATAGGGTTAGCAGACAGTGTAGGTATTTTATCCGTTTTTCTTTTTAGGTGGTCTTCGTTATCGCTTCCGCTTCTGGCTGGAAAGGAGGTGACTTCTGAAATGACATATAGATAAGTAGAAATATAGATAATAGACAATAGAGAAGTATAGAAGAACAACACATGCTGCGCCGACCCTAAATAAATTGGGATAAGGGCAGTATAATGATGTTGATAATGATCTTCGTTACGGGTATACCTGCTCAGTATCAACTGTTACACTGTTATCGTAACAACTGTTTTTTTATGTTCCTTACTCTAAGCAAATTACCATTACAGCTCTCGTAACATACGAGTAGTACCTGCCACCGCTTGATGCGACAAGTCTTTTATTTATCCTAAGTACCTACTTGGACTTATACTTCATCTAGGAGTAGTCCTAGATGAAGTATAAGTCCAAGTAGGTACTTAGGATAAATAAGACATGAATATAGAAGAGGTGGAAGAGGTAGAGCAGCGGTGGCCCAGTGGTGGCGGCCCCGACTTACGAACAGTAAGTCGTGACTTCGAACCCAGACAGGCGCATTACTTTGTGTAATTTATTTCATCACCACCAGGAAAACGTCGTGAGGAAACCGGCATGTCCTAGAACCAAAAAATTCGAAGACATGTGACATCTACCAATCCGCACTGGGCGAGCGTGGTGGATTATAGCCCATTTCCTCTCATAGAGAGGAGGCCGAGTCCCAGTAGTGGAAACATTAATAGGCTGATGATGATAGAAGAGGTTTCTACTTGGTTCGTACTTATTATTTCAGACCAACCCTGGATTGTACTTGTTTGCTGACGAATGGAAGACTAACTAGAATATTAGAATATTTGTGGTTCTGTGAGAAGACGGAGTAAAAGGATTACTTAACTCAATTTAGTATTAACGGCCTGTGCTGTACTAAGTTTAATAATGAAATAAGACAATAACCAAACGAAGCCAAGCTGAAATCCGCGTATACTCGTACCAGAGATATACCAAAATAACGCAATTTCGCCCATTTTGGCTTGTTATTAAATACATAGGTTAGTATTATGGACATTGCCTTTGTGGCGTATCGGATGTAATTTAATATCGCCCCACGCACGTTTTCATTAAGCCTCGTTCAGACAGGATCAGTCTGTCAATATAGCTTGTTGGCAAGAATATTGGGCCTAAAACCAACGGAAATAATGCTAATTAAAAAGATTTCAAAATTTACAAATTTTTATGTAAAAAACGTTTTTGCAAAAAATAAAACCGACTTCAAAAACCACAAAACGCAAAAAAGTGAAAAATTACTTTAGCTTCAGAAGTCGGTAACCTTTGTTTGATTCATTTAGGTTTTTTTAGTCACCGACTTCTGAAGCTAAAGTTATATTTCACTTTTTGTGTATTGTGGATTTTGAAGTCGGTTTTTTTATTTGTTTTTTTTTTTTTTTTTTTCTATTTTTAGTTGTAATATCCTATACAAATATTTGCTATGTGTTGACGCCTTGCATGTGTGCGTTCATCAACGGCTCACGCATACACGCGTACAAAGATTACATAAGACATTTTCAACAGACCTACAATACTGGCCGGAAGCGACGATGTAGTGCCACTCGCATAGTATTAATTTAAAATACTGTCACTCGCTGATAGATCGTTGTATCCGCCACACGTACTTATTGATTTATAAATTTTTCTTATATTAAACCAATTTATTGGAACTAAGTTCGCCTCATTTTTCCACCCCACTTGATTATCCACGTGAAGCTCAGTCTTCACTATGCATTTATTTTACATTGTTAACAATACGTAATAAGTCCCATGTAATAGGGGGCTAGCGCTGGCGCAAATCCAGACTCCATGGCTGCTACTGAGAAATTCCTAATGGAAAAACTCAATAACACTTTGCCCGACCTGGGAATCAAACCCAAGACCTCATGCTGAGTAGTCGCCACCACTAGACCAACGAGGCAGTCATTTATTTCAAATTGTTAACAATACATGTCATGGTAATAGGCTTATCCCCAATAAATGGAACTTAACATTCCTAAACTGTCGAAAGGAGAAGGAAAACAGTGGGCCCAAATGTAATAAGATGAGATATGATCTAAAAAATAAGTCATAATTTTTTATCTTAGACTATGAAAAATCAACTTAATTCTCAATCAGGAAGCCGAGAAATGTGAGAAAGATTGTATTCGTATAATAATATCGATTTTGAGTAATCGTAATTGTTCCAAAAATAAATCTTTTTCACTAAGTAATTAAATCAAAGTAACGATTTGTGTCTATTTATACTTATATGCATTATAGTCTAATTAATAAAATATAAACAAGTTACAGAAAAAACAATATTATGATTATCGAGTTCATATCGATTTAAATCAGTCTAATATTTTTAGTCTGCAACTAGTATGACAGCTGGCTGACTGACATTGACACAAGACAGTTGCCGACTGACACCTCCAGTCCTCTCACTTGTTTCGTGTTTTCCGATGCGTTTTGAGTGCTTTCCCGATTATTTTTCATATTCAACGATCACTGCTTTGTTTTCACGGATTCTGACCCTGCTACCTTGTACGACCCTTGCCGGCCCTCTGGACACCAAAGATCGCTCACACGTTTGACTTGGAATTGTTTATTTTGGGATTTTACCGCCAGCTTGTGGATTGGATATTGTTGAAAATATGGATCGCTGTGTGAATTGTGAGATAAGAACTAGGAAAGGAAGCTGTTCTAATTCATTACTGTAATTGTATTGTAGGTAGATGAACTGTAGGTTGCTGTGCTCATATAATGTGTATTTTATGGTACCTTGGCTGGGCTAGGCACCAAGATCATTTATGATAGTTCCACCTGCACAATTTATGGACGACATTTTAATTATAATAGAAGACGAATAAAGTACTATTATAAAATGTATTCTTTTTATTCTAGACAAATCTTCTTTCCATAACTCCATACCCGTTACCTACCTATGTACTATGGACGTTCATTCATATGACTTCAAACATTTTCCACTAAATCTAATAAACATTAGTGTTTAGAGAGCATCTTTTGTACTTTAGGAATCAGCTGTTAGTTAAAGATTGTAACATAACCTTACTTTTACTAAACCTCTAATAACTCTGCTCTCAGATTGTCAAAACTTACAGAATTTTCAGTGAGGGACTGATAATTCTGAATCTATTTATTCACACCATTTTAATCTCGTTACATTTGGGCCCAAGATTGTATGTAATCGTTTCCGTCTCCTTTGGGTGTATTGTATATTTCTGCGTACCCCTCAGAGCATACAGGCGTGATGTTACGTCAGGATGTTGTATAAACAATAAACATTCAAGCGATTGTAGCAATCATGACCGATTTACCGTCTATTTTTCAAGAGTTCCAATGTATATCTCCGAAGATCAGCATCAGATCTTCACTAAATTTAAATGGGACTATCTTAGAAGTATACTCTTTCAAATAAAAAAAGAATTTTGAGAATCGCTCCACAAATGGGGTAGAAGTCGGTGAACATGTTGAAATTAGACCACACGAAGTAAAAATGTTTATAAAATGAAAACTTCTCGTACTGGGCCAAACTACGTTAAATTTTTATGGAACCAAATGGCAACTATTCCGCATCAAACTAAAGAATAATCACGTAAATCGAATCATAAATCTCTGCGTAACCGGTGTACAAACATTAAAAAAATAAAACAATCGAATTGAAAACCTCCTTCCTCCTTTTGGAAGTCGGTTAAAAACTGTAAACCAAAACGGAATAGGATTGTCGTATTTTCGTTGTGTTTACGTCGCACAGCCCGGTGTAAACGTGTCATAAATTCGAAAGCGCATGATTCACGCATGGTATTAACTTGATTAAAAGATTTTATTCACATCTTTGGGTGATACTTCTTATGCTTGGCTCAAAAATCTTAAACTTGACCTTGACCAAAATGCTATGGTATTATTTCCGAATAATAAATTGATCGAATTTACGTTATATATTCGTGCTAGGACTTCCAGCCCAAACCCGAGTAGTCTAGGCTTTATTATTATTATTACCTGCGTTCAAAGGGAGCTTAACATGCGATGTGTGAAGTATGTAAGGGGCTGGCAGCTCAAGGGATAGATAATCAGAATCATTCTCAGTTTTTATTTCTAAGTAATCATAGTTTGTCAAGAGATAATGTAGGGATGGCAAGTTCCATCATCTTCGATCCCTGGAGGATATCCTCACAAGGAGAGTGAAAGTGGGAGTGCCTAATTCCACCACGCGTGCCCAGTGCGGGTTGGTGAAGATCACAGTTCTTCCACGCGTTCTTTTTGGTTCTTAAACGTACCATTTTCGTCTCACGATGTCTTTCTTCAGTATTGCGAGAAGTAGTTAGTAACCTGCGTACTTGGGTTCGAATCTGCGACCTTACAACTCGTCACCACTACACCTCGGGTAAGTTATGGCTAAATTATTTGGTGCTAGGGCAATGCCCATATGAAGGTGGTAAAACAGGCCTGAATAATTGGTACATTTAAAAATTTGGCTTACCAGTATTTTATTATTAATCAGAATTTCCTTTTACAAGTCAAAGGACCTGTTTCCCTAACTCACTTTTTATCCCCGTACTCCCACGGAAACGGGAGCTACGTCCGCTAGTACTAAATAACATAACAATTTAGTTCATCAACTCCTAATGTCAAAGTTCCACTCGAACTACGTCGGTCTATATACCGCAAAGGTCAATTTCCTGGTCGTACTTAAAGCTCGTAATAGATTATTTGAGAGAAATGAAATGTGAACGTGAATTTTCTTTGTTATGTATGTATAATTGTAAAATATTTAAAAGGAAGTTCTCCCACTAGGTGGTTCGATGACCTGGTGAAGGTCACGGTCACTTGGGAGAGGCCTATGTCCAGCAGGGGACGTCTTGCGGCTGAAATGATTATGATGATTTAAAACAATTGTATTATTTTTCAGTTGCTTTCTATTGGCTGCAACTATATACAGGTACTCATGTTTCTTTAGGTTACTGTTAGCCTGTGTCATCCCACTGCTGGGCAAAGGTCTCTCCCCATGACTTCTAAATCATTCGATCCAGGGCCAATGTGGCCCACTGGTCGTTGGTTCTGTTCAGCTCGTCCCACCATCTCTTACGACATTTCTTTAGGTGCCCTTTAAATATAATTAACCCGCCGTTAGTCGACTTAGATAGAGGTATTAACTTATCCTTCTACCAAACCAGCTCGATCCATTCAACAGTCTAGTCACTTAACACAAAGCCTCACTGAATATTAAAAATAACAAAATATGGCAACCCTGACTGCAAGGCAATATCGCACAAATATTTACCGGCCCACCTGTACGGAAGTAGGTTGCGAGTGGCAACACAGGCATTTTATGCACACTAATGAATTCGTGGCAGCCCCTGCTTATGTGCGAAGGTGTAATTATGAAAAAGTAGTAGATATGTACTTACATAAAAGGAAAACATGGTCTGAAAATATAATATGAGTTTTTTAAAAGAGGTTCTGAATCGAAAATCATGTGTATATTAAAATACACGATACGTGATACCTACTGAACAAGCACGTGATCATGTTAATGGAAAATATCAACCGTGTAATGGAAATCATGGAACGTTGTGTAATATTACCAAATATTGAAAACCAGGCTAAATGACGTCGATGTTTGGCCATATTAAAAAATCACGTACCTGTACGTATTGAATACGAAAATACGACACATAATATTCTTCACATGAATGACATTCAATAGATGTGAAAATATCAACACGAGTAACAAATACAGGACCGCAATGTCAATACAGGCATATTCTTACGCTTATATATTTATGTTTTATCAATGGAATTGTCACTGCAATATTTAGACACGTATGTATACCAGGAGATGGAAAGTATTGTTTATGATAGTCTGAGAAGTAAATAAGCGGAGACATATAGTATTAAGGAATATATCTCAAAAATTATTTACGATCCGATCCAGACTTCACCTCTATCACTTACTAACTTAAACTTAAAGTAGCAAAACGAACATTTACAGCTTATAAAAGTCGATTCTCCACTCAAGAAAGAAAGGAAAATAGTTTTCTCTGCAGCCATAAAATGCACATTGCAAAGCGAACAAAGACATAAAACAAAAAAGCCACCTTTCACACACAAAAGTTAGACGTATTAAATCATTGGGCTCAAACTACTTATTTCCTAACCTGTTTACGAGAACATGAGTATCGTAAAAGTCTCCGGTCTTAGGTCAGTTGCGACCCAAGAATTAAAGGCTACAACAGCTCAGTGGTTTTAAAAAGGAATTTATTGCCAATGGTTGCTCCAAGTTGCTCCGGATCACCGTTATTCCCCCTCCGGGTCTATTTGTCTCCGTCGCCGTGACAGAGAGCTATTGTTTCAGCTCGTGTCCACCGCAATATTGGTTTATTTTGTCCGGCGAAGACTAATATTAATAGACTTAAAAAACAATGCTCTTTCTCGCCCAATTTCACTAATTGTTTCTGTGAGTTGTGAACGCCATTTGTTAGATTATTGCTGTGTTGGAGCCGTTTGGAATTTGTGATTATTTCGGATGTTTTGGAATGAATAAACTTCTCGCTTATTTTCAAAGACTCGCCGTTTTAACAAAATCATCATGTGCCTAGCCTTTTTTCAATTATTTTAGGGTCGGCTTCCAGTCTAATCGGATGTAGCTGAAAACCAGTATTTTCTATGGAGCGACTGCCTATCTGACCTTAACAACCCAGTTAGTACTGGGTAATACGATACCCAGACTGATGTCAGACTTTCGGGCCACTGACTACCTGAAACGACTGTCAAAAATCTACTAATGACCGCTTTAACAGAATCACTCACGTTTACTTTGTAACGAAATAGATTCATAAAGACTTGCAATAGGAAATAAGCATACTATTAAGTACCAGTACCTGTTCATCACAATTGATAGCCATAAAGTATGTCTGTACTAAAATAAAGTACTTGGTAGTACTTTACTACAACTTAATAGTACCCACGTTGCTCAGTACGACGAGCATTTTGACTCTGGTTTATCTAAAAGTGTATGTCGCCTGTCCTTTGCAGTCAGTGCTGGCTTGAAACTAAGTTACCATGTACGAAGTATAACTCTATTAGTGAACAGGTTCATATAATAACGTATCCACCTAACGTAATTTATTACATTGCCAAGCGAAGGAAAATACGAGTACCTACAGCCAACTATCATATTTATAACTATCTTATCTTTCTTAATGAATGCATGAATGAATTGAAGCTTATTTTCAATGATTAGGCTGAACAACAGAACATAAGCCTATTAGGCAGACGTCTACATTCTTTTAATTGGCAACGATCGATCATCAGAAAACGGTACATTTAGAAAACGCGTTTATTTTTCACAAAAACAATCAATAATAAATTCAAGCATTATATCCGTGCAAAAGACTATACCTCAGCATTATGCTGGCAGGTCAAAAACTCACCTTGCTTGGAAAAAGGTGAGCCAATCACAGCAAGAACAGAGTGTAGACCGTCCTCATGTCCAACTGTAATCCTATATTTTAATGACGGAAAAACTTTGCCAGACACCACACATCAAAATATCTTCTCCCTAATCTTAGACACCATTTAAAACCAAGTGCCAAAACTTAAAAAACTTTCTTTAAACCAAGATCAGGAGATTTAAATTTTAATCATCCCGCGTTTATATTTCTTCATTGCCGACCACTTGGTGTGGCGGGATTATAACGACTTAACGTCAAACAGTTAGTTTTAATTAAATCTATGTAATTGCTATTTACGTTGGCATTTAATTGCATGAATGGCCTGACGGATTTGTCACAAGAATGGAAGAGCTTTTGATAACTGAATTGAGAAACAAAAGACAGTCTGCTTAATTAGGAGCATTTTGAGGGCTTCTCACCTTTTAATGCTAATCAAAAACATCGTGTTTTAGAAGTTTGTGAATAATTTAATTATTCTCAATTAGCTTTTGAAGTACTTGCAACTTTTAAATAAGGGATATTACAGACTCGTTACTATTCATGAGGCTTTCCAACATTGTTTTTTGGGTACGTTTTTCCATAATGCTGAAAAGAGCAAATTATGGGTGGATGAAAAATACGAAAAAACACAATTTTTAAGTCGTACAATATTTTTTGGATAAGGAAATAACATTTTCCTCGTTATTGAAACAAGAGGTTAAGGTGAAAGCGCCAGAGTAGCCCGCGAAATTCAAATTTTCTTGCGTTCTTTTGCAATTTGCTGGCCAGTGTCCCCCAGTGGCTATCCTGGCGCTTCCACCTTAGGACCATTTCCTCACACATGTTTACAACAAAGCAAAACAAAGTTAAAGAATCAGAATGGACCACTACCATGCGTTGTATTCGTTTTTAAGAAAAGAAAGAAAGAAAGAAAGAAAAAACATTTATTAGCCCGCACAGGACAAAACACAAATTAAAATAACAGTACATTTTATTGCCAATTTTAACGCAACTTTGGGCTGAAATTAGTAATAAATGAAAATGAAAAGCACAATTATCGAAGAATTCAATAAATTTTATTAGTAATTGATTTATGCGGTGTTTTTTTCATAAAACTCGATTTTCCAAAGGCCTGATCGTATTTTTTACGCGCGTCTTTTACGATGAATTATCGTGCATCTCACTGAACTCACTCTGTCGGGCACGATGTCATTTTTCTATGGGATATGACCAATTAACATAGGTATATTGAGCTTCTAGGGTTAATATCACAAGTGCGGCCGGCCTTAAGTTTATTTTACCACCTTGTGGACTTTGCCTGCTAAAAGGTCGCCGACCGCTGATTTAGAGTATTGAAAACAACCTGTAACTCATCCGTATCATGAATACTTGACGAAGACAACTCGGCTTGTTACAATCATGATCGTGTATAAAATATGTTATAGTCAAAACTGTTAATCGGTCAAAACCACTTTTGATTGGTGTCAGTCAAAATCCTTGAAGATAAAATGCGTTTTTTGCATTAAAAATATGTTGTTTTAGAACGCCTCAGTTGTAATTACCTAGTCCTAGAATCACATGATGTTTTTCAAAGGGTCACAAAAAAAAAACTTAACAACCTAATAAGTTTCTAAGTAGTTATTGTTAAAATAGTTTTCACCGGTCAAAAGTGGTTTTGACTGTGACATATATAATTAAATGTAATAGGTCCGACCTTAATAAAGTTAGGACATCAGACGTCGTTGCTGGACGTAGTTGGTTAATCCGATGAAACGGATGGACGGGCGGTGATCGGCCGTCCAGCTGTATCGTATAATTAATAGGAATATGTTCGTGTATAGACCGACCAGACGACGCTAGGTAAGCTGGGTTTTGTCCGTGTCAAGACTAAAAGGATTTAGTTATTTTAGCTAGCAAAATGTAGTTATTTTGCTAGCCAAAATAACTAAAGTACTTACGGGATAATATCCGTGATTTTCTTTATTTAATAAGCTCCCGATATTTCGACGCTGTTGCAAGCATCATGATCGCGGGAATACTGAAGAGTCATGTGGGTGGGTAGAAAATTATTGAAAAACCGTGAAAGTGTAAAACAACTACTAAGTATCTAAAATAGTTTGGACTATTATTTTCAACTTTCTGACTGCCTCGTTGGTATAGTGGTTGCAAGCGCGACTGCTGAACATGAGGTCCCGGGTTCGATTAGCAGCCACGAAGTCTGGGTTTGTGTCCGGTTGATGGCAATAAGCTCGCCCCTAACCATGCATGGGATTCAAACATAACTGGCGAAATTTAGGGTGTTACAGTACACCTCTGTATAACCTTTCGGGAATAACAGGTGACGTAAAATTATGATATTATCATTAACAAAAACAAGGGATCAGATGCTGCGATGCTATTGGTTGATGAACTTAAATAAGGGCTTCAATAGTGACCGAATGCTGCAAGCAAAAAGAGTCGTATTGGTGGTGAGATTTCGTCCGAGCTCATGTACCATAAGTATGTTGTGTGCAGCTTTGTAGCAGAGAAACATAGGAACATACCAAACAGACCGGAGGATAACATCGCTTCGCAATGGGCGAAGTCGTTGATTGCAGCCTACTCTTTCACACGGAAAGGTAGCCTATGGCCCAGCAGTGGGAACATCATACGCTGATTATGGTTTTAAGTAATAATGAGTTTATCAAATAATAGCTTTGATGGACCTTTCGGACGAATGTGGTCGCGCTGCCATCTTTGGTCTTAGGCAACCCAAAATTACGAGATTTTGTTGGAGTGTAGTTATACGAGTAAGTACATAACATAACTCAACAGTGCCTGCTTGTGGAAAAAATGAAAGTGGAGATACCAATACTATTCGTGAACTTCATAACGAGATAGCTCCACTATTTCAAGAACCACTAAACCATTAAGACTCTTGAGTCAATTTATTACTCAGTCTTAATTCCGAATTTGGTTTAAGAAAGCAAACGAAAGTAAATTTACAATCAAAAGAACAAAGTGAAAGCACTATTGAAGAAAAACTAACCAATATTTTAACGAAAATAGAACTATTATTTCTTTTAAGAATTAATGAACGAAATTCGTAATAAAAGGAAATCGTGATTTCAGTTTTAATTAACACTCGTTTAAGACGAAGTAAACTCAAGGGTTCTTGTAAATTGATTATAATTAGTCTTGACTTTAAGGGTTTTTTACACATTTCCGTTTTTATTCAAATCTACTTACTTACCTACACATTTTGTAATTAGCTTTAAATTAGGCATTGAGTGTTCTTAACTTTTAATGAAGTACAATAATTTACCTGTTTCAGGGATTTCAAGATTCTCATTTATTGAGTGAAAATGTAATTAACAAAATGAAGAAGTAATTGTTCTTTTAAGCCGATGCTTAGGTTGTACTATTTATGTATAATGTAATAACATCGTATCTGGCAAAAACGGTCAAGTTCCTAAGTTTTTAAAAAAAGTAGATAGAAGAATTTTGTAAATCGTATCTATGGTTTTTCTTAGTTTTACAATACATTTCCATGTACATTGTACATTTCTCAAAATAATCACAGAAATGTTAACCAACAGCGACGCCTTATTAAACATCCTTCAAGCGCCAAAAGATTCCTGTTCCACTCTAGTTTGAACTTAATTTATAATACCATTTTAACGTCTTTCCTAGACGTAAACTAACAAATCATGTCCCAAAGCTAACACTATCAAGAAGCCACATTTCGTCTGCATAAAGTTTTGAATCACATCAGCAATTAATGCGAAGGATTTCGTAGAATAAAGTTGAGACGCAGCGCAGTGCAACGGCGCGGCGCGGCGGCGTGCTTTCTCGACTGGAAATCCATTGATATTAGGAATTATCTAGCGCTGCGCTTTGCTGGTTCCCTGGTCCCTGCTGATTTGAAGATGGTTGAATTCAATTTCATGTTACAACTGTGTTTTAGATATTGAAACTGTTGTAATTCGTTTGGAGAAATAAAACGTTTTTCTACAATTTATTTAATTTTCCGCTCAGTTACTAGAAGTTTTTTTTCTGTGCTTTCATAAACAAAATATATCCCACTTACTGGACTTTCTTAGGTGTCCATGCAACTGTAATTTTGAGAACGTACTGGACGCCATTGGCGTGGCCCCTAACTGGGCCCAAATGATCTAACAAGTACCATCGACACGAAAAGAAGAAGTTCTTTCAAAGCACTAAGCGATGATTCACGTGAAAAAAACACGTGCAAACCATAAACAATATTTTTTACATAATTCAAGAAAAACAAGTCAATGTAACCGATACTTTCGTCCCAATATCACTTACAGATGAAATAAGGAAAAATGAAAATGATTTCAGTTATCTTTCCGTCAATATTCTCTCTATCAAATAAAGATCGGTGGTTTTCAACACTTCGACGCTAAGAAACCCTTCCCTAGAAAAGCTTTTCCAATTGTGTATCAAAGTGAGCGAACATCTCATAGAACAGCAACAAATAACATTGTGTTTCCTCTGACAAAGATGTGAAATTGACGAGGGTCGTATTCAATCAAGGGACCCTCTGTGAGAGCGCGCAATGCGAGCTTTTCAATTGTTTTGCAGTCCATTGTTTTATATCTATAACAATTAACGCGAGAGTTTGAACTAACAAAGCAATGAAAGAGAACTTTGGAAATTAAATTATAAAATACGTAGTTTTTGTTTCGAGGTCAGCCCATTATACCCACGATATATTTTTTAAAACGCTTTTATTAAACAATGAATAATGCAATAACAAAAAGTGCGTACCGGTTTTCAGGAAATAATTGTTATGAAATAAGATTGTTGGCAACACAACATTTAGTTTTTATTTGAATAAAAAAAAAGAGAAAGAAAGACCAAAGACCCAGAGGCCGTTCCAAAAATATCTGTCAGTGTCATTTTTATGGTATCTATGGTTTACTGTACAAAAGAAAATAACAAGAGACAGACGTACGAGTATTTCAACGCAACCAAATGCAGTTTTATTATAAATCGAAATCCTAACATGGTCCTTCGCGCAAAAGCATAATACAGACCACCCAACTACAGAACAGTGAATAGGTGACGGGCTTCAAACAAGAAAAATCAACGTTCGGTGCCTGACGCCGGCAATGCTTCGTCGCCGTGCCAAGCAGGCCGCAAGCGCAACTTCCGGTGACGCCGAGAGAGATTCGTCGGCGCGCCAAGCAGAACGCATCTGATTGGCTCGCGTCACATCACGCCACTCTGTAGAGCCAATCAGCCACGGGCGAGTCCATCAAATTCGAGAAGCGCCGCTACGCCGCCGCCGCCTCATCACCGCACGCGCCACCACGTGGCACCGCCGCCGCGCGCCGCAAATGCGTCGTATCGTCACAATTTTTCATTTCCTGCAGACATTCAGGTTTACAGAAAAATAACGTGTTGTCTCGTGCACGTGCAGTCAGACAATTTCAGTTGTAACAGTAATTTTACAGTGTGCGAAACAAAGAAAACAAATACTCTTCTTCCATGTCGTCATAATATGTCGTCGTAATTTTATCATTTTTAAATATTTTAAAAAGCTTTTGCTTTTTAAAATATTTAAAACATAGCATATAAAACATTAGCAATGTAGCCCATTGTAGAGGTTCATTCCCACTAGTTGTACTGAACAGTTTTAGGGTAGAACAAATGTGAATATTTTTTCCCACTAGTCCTACGATTGCCCACCGGTATCATACAGTTTATCATACGGTTCCTGCCGGGGCCCTGGCTCCAGAGTCCAGAGAGAGGAACCTCCTTTTATAATTATAAACAACCTCGCAAGTTGCCATCTATCGGGAAAACTAATCTATATTTCAAGCTGGAACCATAAACATTCACATTTCATTGAAATCAGTTAGGTGGTTTCAGAGATTGCGTGTACGAACATAGTGACACGTGATGTTTATATCATTATTAAGATTTACGAAATTACTTAGAAAGTTACGATAAGTACCCACTCATAAAAAACAACTCTATAAACAACAGATATAATCGTGTATGTAAAAGACCAAGATTGCCCTTTTATTCACAAAGTTGGAGACTTTCTACAAACACACGAACTTTTCGAGTGTATCCTTGTGATTACAAAATTCGATAAAACGTTTACCTTCAGACACAGAAGGAGTACATACATACATCCAATCTAACTTTTAACATACAAAAAGTTTACAAAGAACTTCCTTTACCTTATTTCAGAACTTTACGTATATGACAAACTCGAGTCTTATTACATGTGAAGTATAAGTTCCATACATTGCCTCATACGTTGATGATGTCACTTCTAAGGGATGAAACATGTCTATTTCATGTCATCTTCAGACAATGATCCTCTCGTTAAATACCCATTTTCCAAAGCAATCTAAAACTCCGAAATCATTACCCTCCTATGGCAGTAGGGTAGCAAAATTGCTAAAAAAATACATCAAGGGATCTAAAATAGGAAGTACTAAATGGAAACATTTGACTTACAAATGAATCGCTATCTCATTCCGGAACAAAACGAAAACGCACATAAAGACGAAAGCCGCTATTCCGCTAAGATCTTGGTGTAAGTAACTGGGTTCCTAATAAATAGGTCGTTTCCTTCACTCATTCCGGTTAATCAAACCTCCATCGCCTCCGCTTTGCGGCTAATAGAATCGGAAAACCATCAGCGGATGCGCCTTGCCAGATTAAAGGTTGCGCTAACCAAGTTATTGCCGATTCATGTTGAAAGGTTGACCCAATCATTTTCGTACTTGAAAGTGTAGGTGTAGGTAAAGTTTTGAGGAAGTTGGGCGGAGTAGTAACTTGGTACGTACGGCTCGCTGGTTTTGTGATGGCAAATTGGCGAAAGATATTGCAATGGAAATTTATTCTTTGACATTGTTTACGGGGTTCCCGCTTTCCCAGACTGTCAAAATACTTTCTACGTAGTACCTGTGGAAGCGGCGGGATAGCCCGCGAAATTCCAATGTTCAGTGTCAAGCTGTTTGTTGAACAAAATATGATTTTGGCCGTAATGTGTTTACAAAATTGTAATAATTAAAATCGTCAATACAACCATCTACTGTTACTGTGACCTTGTGCCATCCCACAGCTGGGCAAAGGCCTCTTCCCATGACTTCCAAATTTTTCGATCCAGAGCCAATGTGGACCACTGGTTATTTGTTTTTACAACCCTCTAAGTGCATTTAATCATATTGAATGACTATTTCATGAAAGGATTAAATGAGAACTAGTGGGAAAGATCCAATTTCGCGGGCTGCCCTGACGCTTTCACCAATGTGTTTGTAACCAGTGTCATTGTATGAGCTACCAGTTTATGAACAAAATATCGATATTGGCCATACGGGCCGGATCGGTACTGCGCTACTTTCTATCTTCCCCTCGGTATCTACAACATTTTATGAACAGTTAACAATAGGTCCCTATGCAAGCCAGAACAAGTTACTTACTTTTTCATCCGAAATCAGCATGAATAACCGTTAATGGGAAATACTAAGTCCTTGTCTATAAAAAGAGACGCCTTCCTGTAAATAGTAAGAAAGTCACTGGCCGATTACAATAAGTCACTTAGTCACCAATACCCGTTTCTCATCACCAATATCCGTCTACCCACTTCCTCAAACTTTTCATCCACAAATACGCACAGAATGTTAAATAGATTTCCCGCGTCGCCACTCAAGCCGTGATAACAGCCATTCGATCCACACAATACATACAACTTCTGCCAAGTATTGCCAACTGTCAAAGCCACTAGGTTATCATAACTCAGTTCTTTTGTGCACCAGATTATAGATGTGTGCCGTAAACAGGATTATGTGCTATCGATTTTTTTCATTTATGCGAGTGTTAGGGTAACCTCAATCGATCAATACTGATCTTTATTTTAACCAACTATAGGGCCGTTTTGTCTTGTAAATGCAAACACAGTTGATGAAAGGAACTGTACTGAATTTGATTCTTAGGTTAGGCACATTCGGTTCATCAGAAATTTCTCAGCAGAGCGGACCGTAGCTAGCATTAGTGTTGTGGTTTGCAAAAAGGTCACTGCCACATTACATGAGATTTTAACACAATTAATTTGGATATAGTGGAGTACCAACTGACCAACTCTATACACCTCTGCCTTATACAGGCGTGATATTCTGTTACAGGGTTTTATTTATTTTAAACCTATTAACATTCTACTGGACACAATCCCAAACCGCAAGTTAGTAAGATTTAACCTAACTAAAACCGTCGTCCCAAAACTTTGACAAATCTGGAAATCCGCTTTGCGGTGTTAAACCAATGAGGTGGTTTTCAGCTCCCGCCAAGTTTTTCAAACTGTCAACGCCACTGCAATCTCGTAATTTAGCCGCTTTGAGCTGCATATAGAATATATGTCGTATGCCGAATGTTTTCCTAAGTTATTGGAGAATAGATATTTATTTATTATAAAATTAAACTAAAGCCATTCACGCTTCTTTAGTAGTTTAGATTGCAATTGGGTTTGTCGGTTCAGAAAACTAAGAGTAATATCGAGAAAGTAGGTATTTGCCACATATTTTATCGCAGGCGCCTGATTTCCAACATGTGACATATAAATATTATGCTGTAGAAATAAAAAAAAATCACAAATAGATTATTTGAATGGTTATAGGAGAAAATACTTCCTGAAAATATATGGGAGAGGCAGCCCAGCAGTGGGACATTCAAGACTAATGAACAAAAAAGAAGTCATCATAATAATAATTTCATATTGTTATAGTGACACGTAGCTTGTTAATGCTGACAATAATCATATTTTCATTGCCACATGCACTGTACCTTTTGTACATAAAAGTCGTCCATCACCGGCCGAGAATTTTTTTATTGTCCATTTAGTGTTCATAGCTTGTCAACCATTTAAATATTACTTGGTCTCTAAAATTTTAATTGTAATCAACTTCGTTTATCCTTATTTATAATCTATTATCATCGTATGAGTCAAGACACATAAGTGGGTTCTTATTTTATTTAAAGAGATATTATCCCGGAACAATTAATGTCCAAAGTAGCTGTTCAACACAAATGTCTATCGTGAGTATCGATTTCTTTGCACCTAACATTACAATCTAAACTATCTACATTCCTAATGTAATAAACTGTAACCTCTACTTTTTTCATAATACCGCCATCAAGGTAATGGCGGTCGTGATATCGACTCGTTCTAATGATAGCTAATGATAGCTTTGAGTGACAGCGTAATTAATTACTTCATATGCCTGTACAAGTAGATACTCTATCATTATAATATTCGTATACTACTCCTATAGTAACCCGAAATACAAAACCTTAATAATTACTAACATTTAGTATGGCTGAACATTAACATAAAATAAATTATGTAACCCTTTTCACGCTCGCATTTCCCACACAATTGTGGTCCAAATATGCATCCTTGAGGTACACCTTCTATTTTTAGACCACATAAATTCACGGTTGCCCCACCCTCGTAGATTTATAGGGCTACAACTACACAATTTTCCGGGACACGGCCACCGGTACTCTTTCTGCTTATGAATCCATTTATCACAGGTACAACAAAGTGTTTCAAGCTGTTTCGCATACACGCTGAGTGTTTCACATGCTTCGGATGGACCAAGTTTGTAAATTATTATGTGAGGAAATGCTTTTGTTGGTGAATGTGTGCTGATGCAGTTTCGGAATTTTAATGTTATCATCAAAGAATTTTAGAGAATGATCCAGTTTTACATGACAATTAAATAGTATTTGTTTATAAGTTATTATTTATAAAAACAAAAAATTCAAACTATTTTAACAATATTTCAGATACTTACAAAAAATTAAGATTCTTCATACCCTTGTCCTATTCTATTTGGGGTCAATCGTCACTTTATCATTTACTCATTTTTCCTCCGTATCATTCCTCACGCTGGTCTTCCTCTCCCTCTCTATCCATCAACATTCATACATCAACTTTAAATAACTAATTTATGTGAACTCAATACATTTGCAACTGCGCAACCATTTAACAAAAATGTTAATCTATAAATATCACACTCAGAATGCATATGTATATAATCATAATTCATATCACTTCATTTAGAATTAAGTAAATTTTATTTTATATTCTATTCAAATTTTATTGTTAAGATTTGAAAAATTAAATGCTGTTGTCTGGTGAATGCTGCGTCTACCTATAATTGGCATACATACCAGCACTTTTATGTTATTTTCATTGTTTCACATTAATTCTTAGTATGTATTGCTGTTGGTGTACCAAATAAATAAATAAACATTAATAATTTCATTCTTAAAATTCCGGTGCCTAAAAGTACTTATGCATAATATATTCAACACCGGTTAGTCTTAGGTTTATAGGATCAAAGCGTTAGCCATTAATTATGGGGCCACATGCTAACGACGTACTCTACGTTTAACTTTTTAATTAGGCATAATATCCATCATTTCAATAAAAAAAATCGATACCAATCTTTGTGATGATTTTCAGTTCTCCTAATTGGATAATCGCCTCGTTGGTCTAAAGTGAGCATAATCATGGGTAAGGTTTGATTCCTATGCCGAAGAAAGTGCTATTGGAATTTTTCATTAGGAATATCTCAGTAATAGCACGTAGTTAGGATTTGTATCCGGGTAATATCAATAGGCTCGCCCCTATTGCATGGGACTTTAACGTAACTGGTGAAATGAGGGTGTAATAATATGCACAGCTCTGCCTAACTCTTCGGGAAAATACAGGCATGAATTTATGAAATGTTAATACTGTCTGTGTTTATGAATGTCTCTGGCAACTGTCCATAAGTTCATCTATCAACCTCTTTCACATCGCCAAATACCACACGCTGTAAAAATAACAGGCTGTTTTTTAAACCATAAATTCCACATTTATATTCATTGGCACATAGTGCCCATATCCAGTATACATAGGACTGACAACAACTCAACATTTTATTGATAAATGGCCGACTGGCAAAGGCACATGCCCAATTTATATAACGTAGGAACACAAAACACAAAGTCACGGTCCACTAACGGGAAAATCAATTGATCTGAATGTTTGAAACTCGATTGATTCTTCCCTCGTTTTAACAAAAGCAAGTACTCACCCAGAATCGTTTCATAATCCCAAAAAGCTTTGTGAAGTTTTACATGAAATTATTTTCCGCTGACGGACGGTACCTATTTACATATTTTAATCTGTACTTGTTTACTTTTTTAATTTCACGATAAATTAGAGATGTTGAATATTAATATTTGAACGTTTATTTATTTTCGATTGAATACATCAGTGTTCATTTATTGATAAATACTGATTGAATATTTTCGGAAATAAGAAACATTTTTTCTATTTCATTTTCTATTAATAAACTTAACAGATTTGGTTTGGCATAAACGAAGTAAAGCTCTCTTGGTTGAAAATGGAATTGAAATATAATTGAAAAATAAACCTACGAAAAAACGAAAATTAAAAGAAAATAAAACTCGTCTAAACGAGCAAAATTAAAACTACCGTTAGCAGAACAGAAGTTAATCAGTGGAAGTCAGGAAAACCAATAAAAGTGTGGCACTGCACTGTAGCCGTAAAGTCTAGTTTTTAAATTGCCTTCAGGAGTCACTAGCCATCCTCCATTTAAATGAGTATTGAGTGCTCTTGGTTGCAGTGATCGGGATTCCTTTTTTATTAAAGACTATTTTGATCTTATGATTTTATTTTCAATTGGAAAACTGACTTATGGATATTGAAATAGACTGAGAAATGTTGCAAGACTACAATTAAAAGCCGGGTCGTTAATTATTTTCAGAGATTAATTTCATAAGAGAGCAGAGGAAACGCAATAGGCTATTATTTATGCTTAGTACCTGAGCGATGGACCTCTGCTCGGGTAAAAATACGAGGAATTTCCCCAGAAATGAGACCTTACTAGATCCATTGTTCGCCCCCGTAAACATCTACATTGCAACTTTTCTTTGAAATCGTTACAGCCGTTTTCGAGAACGTGATTACAAATATTGATCATTTTATGGTATAGGATAATGTCGATATTGTAACATTCTTAACGCCAAAATGGTTTAAAACCGTGGGCCTGCGAGGGTTTTTATGAGGATTGACAGAAACTACAAAAAAAAATGAATTTTTTGACGCTTCATTCGCCATCTTTGATTTTACTTCGAAACCCTAAACCCCTCCCTCGGTTTTTTTTTGCAGATGGTGTGAACGGCGCTATTACGTTAAAAACACATTACAGAAGCCCCAGTGTGAATTTAATCGAGCTCAATACGATCGTACTTTTTACCAACCGAGCCAGCAAAACCTAGTTGGCACAGGCGGAAGCTACTCTATATCAACTCTTGACGTCAAATTCAGGTGGGTTTAGAAATCGTGGCTATGTATTACTTGAATAGGAAGTTTTAGTTAGTTTGACACCTAACACATAATCTTGTTGAATCTAAAGCTTATGTTTTAGAGTTATTGCTAGACGATGATACAAACACAAGCACAATGGTGTCCTTACCTTACCTTAAATTTGACAGCTCTAAATTACGTCCGTCTCTTTCTCGTTTTATTAGAAAGAAAAAGATAGCAATAGTCTAAATTAAGTTTAGCTTGTGCACAACAGAATCGACACCAATATCATGGTACTCGAATCGTCGAATCTTACATTATCATATGGACATAATTATATATAATTATGGAAAAAAAGAACTGGTAGGATGTTGCATGCCTTTTGCGCTAGAATGTCATTGACAGGAGGACGCTGTTGGTAAACATTTGTAAAATTCTCTCTGAACACTGTGGAGGTCCTCGTGGCTAAATAATAACAGCCACTCGGGTCTATCTTTAAGTTAAGGCTCGCTTGCCTAGATTGGTCCATGGATGGGTGAACACCATTACATTTTGTAGATCTTTTGCCCGAAAGTCTGACAACCAGTCTTACCAAAGGGTATCATCGTATTACCCAGTACTGACTAGGTTGTGGAGGTCTACGTAAAATACTGTTATTCAGCTGCATCCAGTTAAACTGGAAGCCGACCCCAACATAGATGGGAAAAACTTAGGCAGATGATGAGATAATGCAAGAATCAAAACTTATCCATATCTCTAATGGCTATCTAATGCATACAGCATACCTAGACATGATTCACCGAATGCCATCCAAATATCCGAGAAAGACGTCAGACAGTTAGGAATTTATTGAATTTTTAAGTTTCATGGAAATGGAACGTGCTCTAGAATCATCTCTTGGTCGTAGAACATGTTTTTTTTTCATTAAAAAGGCTTGATTTATGCATCACATTTTTTTTTTATGTTTTCAACAGCGTTATGTTGATTATAAACCAACAGCCTCGACAAAGTTACAATTATTCATTCGTCGGCGATACACATGATGTGAAAGTCAAAAAAATATGTAGGTACATTGATATCATGTCAATCCTTGGAGTAAAACCAAATGCTTTGAAAAATACTACCACTTATCTTGGCGCTCTGTCACTGCTCTTATTATTTTAAAATCCAAGCTACATAAAACTATGTTTCAGGTTAGAATAACTATGTGACTGTAGAAAGTAAACGTCTTACATAATAAAAGCTTTCCCTAGTTAATGTTTTAAAACTCCGAATCAACTAAAAAGCTTGATTGCTCATTAAAATTCCTCTTGTTAAAGGTTGCCATGTTAAAAATTCGATCATACGTAACGCTTGAATTTGGATCGTCTGTCACGTGTCGGCGACTAACTGAATTAAACCTGTATTTTCGATGAGCACTGCTATTTTGTTTTGTGCGTAAAGCGTTCTTTAATTTTTTGAATTTTATTCGTTTATGTCGTCGTTTATGTATTTATTCAGATTTATGATATTACGAATGTGTCAACATTTTACGTATTTCTTTCCCAAAGACGAAGATACGAATGTTAAAGCTTTGTTACAACGAGCTCTTGCATTCTACATTCCTATAACACATTAAAATTATAATGAGCTAAGGAGATCTTTGTCTCCGGGGTTGCGGGACTGTTCGAAAGAGATACCGTGACCCCGGAACACAAAGGGCGATGAAGGAACATGGATGGGTTTTAGTCAGTAAAAGTCTGACACTCCCTCCTGCTTCGCCCAGAGCGGGAGAAGTCATTTGATGATTTCCCATCCGAAAAAAAAAAAAAAAATGAGATCTTTGTCTCGAAACATTAGCAAAATTATTCGAAATGCAACAAACAAATAGCAAAATTAAAATCAAATCAATCAAAACTTTTTTAGATTCAAGAAACACGCAATTAATACTGTTGTTCCAAGACTACTAACTAGAAATTAAACTAAAATTATACCGAACACTTCCGCTTTAAAGAACTTGATACAATTTGTACACCGAAAATCCAGAAAACCATTTATGAATTTCCAACACTTTGGAACTGAATTTCCTAAAATGGGACTAACAAAAATACGAATGGTGTCGGCGAGACAAACAACACGGATTGAAGGCTGTACAATCGTATATCGGTTTATATCGGACAGCTGCTGTCATGGCCGACGCCCTTCGACTGGAAGCGGTAAAATGTTTGTGTTGTATGTCGCTTGGTGTAAGTTTTGACCAAAGGCTACGTAAATAAGTAGGAAAATCGAGGGTTTTTAAAAATCAATATAATGTTGTCATTTGATCCTGTTAAAACGCCAGCAAGAAAACATATCAAACTTCGAATAAGATGTGTCAAAAACTTGCATGCATTATGCACAAAAACATTTTGTTACTGTGCTATAATGGCACCTTTGCTTTATGATTAAAAACTAAATGCCAGTGGACTGACCATAGAAGTAAAACGACGTCACATTTTCCCAACTATTTTTTACCCAACTTTCGCTAATAATGTTAGTTTATTCACGAAGGTCACTTCAAAGCAAAATTTTAACAAGACCAGTAAGTAGCCGGCTTAGATATCTGCCAATAAGATGAACGAGGTATTATAAACAGACCTCTTTTAAAACTACAGTTAGGCCTTTCCGATGTCGTGGAGATATTTATGGGCAAAGTTTACAGGTAGGCCGCGGTTTCAGAATAATCATTTACTTTGTCTTAACAAACCGCCATTAAAGGAATAATTGGTTGTGTTTGCAGGCTTCTTGTGCCGTGGCAAGATTACTTCTTTGAATTAAACGGAAATCTTGTTGTCGTGTAGCTTCAAAGCTTCATTTCCAAGAACCGAGGTTAATTCCAAGAAGCGAGGTTGGGGTTTACAATTACTTTTTACAAAAACTTGAATGTGAAACGGGATATTGCAGAAATAGTTTGAAAAAGTTTTACAATAACTGTCAGAAAGATGTAGTCCTATTTCAGGGTGTAACTCACACCACCAAACTGAACAACTTTCTCCATGGGACCGCCATCGAAATAAATACCAGCTATCTCATTCATTTGGGTCCAGTATTGAAGTTTTGTGCTAGACAGCACACAATATTATGTTTTTCGCAATAGGGAATATACATGAAATACAAAACTCTTTTTTTAAATGAAAAATGCCTTGTATTTGCGCATAAAAACATTCTAGTATACTTGTTTAAGTTTCTAATACATCACTTATTTAAAAATTTACTGTTTTATGTAGCATGTTTTTGGCGTCCTCGATAACACTGGTATTGACGTCAAAGTTCATTGTGTCAAAAAAAAAACACTTTTATTTGAAAAGTGCTTAAAGTTTCACAAAATTTTTATTATAATACTGATAATGCAATTTTTACTTAAATAAAGCACATACAATTTGTAAAATTATTTTATTAAGGTCAAAAAAAATAGATGTAAACAAGGCAGATTGTGGACGTCACATCATGGCCGCGACAGCCATGGACGTTTGAACTGTCGTAGAAAATTGCAGGAGTTTAATATTATTTTTGTGCGACAAGCAGTAGTTGAACTTAAGTTTTAATACTTTTCTTGGGTTGTTAGTACTGTATTTTATTGATATAAATGAAGAAAAAATTACGTGCATATTTCCTATCTCGATGGTGGTCCCACACAGACACAGTTGTTCACTTTGGTGGTCTGAATCACACCCTGAAATAGGACCACACATTTCTGGTACACGCCGTATGTTTTCTTGTAAAGATGAAAACATACATGAACTCACGCTTTTTTCCATGAAGATGGGTAGAAACAACATAAAGTCACCAGCTACGATGAAAATCATTGCGTATTCATTTCAACCCAGATTTTATATTGAAAATGTCTTTTTTTGTGCCCAAACCAAATGAACAGAACTGTCACTTTCTAAAAAAGCACCCATTAGCGAACATAGAGTGAAAAAACAGTCCCCAAAGGCGAGATCTATTCAGTTACGACGTCACATCATAGCTTATTTTTGACATCTCTCAAAAAAAGGTTTTAGAAATCTGAGAGCGGCTTATCTGTTTCTTGGTCCATGACGGTTTCCCTCGACCGCCGGGAATTCGATTAAACACAACCAGTTAACTTTTAAAACCTTTTTCGACATTCGCACCCGTGGGCCCCATGGCCCTTGAACATACCTCGTAAATGTAATGGAAAACCAGCGGTGGGATATAAACGAGGTTTAGAGAGGTTTTACGTCCCTGTGTAACTACTGCACATTAAACAGTGTGGGCGGTATTTTAGTGCGATTGACCGGAAAATTCAGTGTTTAGGTAGGGTTTTTCGTAATATCGGAAAAAATGGGTACTGTTTTGTGAGGTCTGAACATGTAGAAATCACTTAAACTTCTTATTATTTTAGTTTTTTTTGGTGTGGTTAGTCCCTACCTAGTATGAGTTTTTATACCTTCCATGGGCCTCTGACTTGACTTGAAATATCTCTCAGGCATGGTGTTTGGTTTCCCACGATGTTTTCCTTCACCCAAGCAAGTGATAACTAAACAATACGCACATACATCCGAAAAACAGGAGTGCCTCTTGGGTTCGAACTCGAGACCTAGGACTTGGTAAATTACGATTGTCATTATTTTATTAACCTCACGCCTTTTGCCCGTGCAGGCTAAAACAAAAAAAAAAATTAACAACAATGAAAATTGTAACATTAATGTTCAAATAGAAAGTGTACATAGATACGAGGCACACGTTTTAAGATGTCAAACGAAGGAGAGTTATTACACTAGTGCCAAATACTACTTGGCTCTAACTAAATCATATTTTGGCATAAGATTATTGTGGTCGGCAACATATTATTCAATGTAATTAGTTTGCCAGCAGACATGTTAATTGAATGATATTTTTAGCATATTTGGTAGGGCTATTTGAGCAATATCTTTTGATGTTCGAGGAGTTCCCGGTTTTTATTTTTTTAATTTGGACCGGAGATCGTCTATCAGGTCATCTAATTTTTAATAGTTAAGTTTTACGTTATTCCAAAATTCGGAAATAATAGACTTAGTATGTATGTCGCTGACACCAGCTTCTTTCTTTATTACGTGGTTAGTGCCCAACCTGGTGTTAGAGTTTTCATGCGGCCCATGGGCCTCTGACTTGGCTTTACATGCCGTTGAGAAATATCTCTCAGGCATGCTGGTTTATACTAGACGACCTTCTACTGCATTAGTAGAACAAGCTTCCAAAACAAAGGTCCCGAAGTAAGTAGAACTTCTATTTGAGTACAATGGTATAGGTCTGTTACATCACTAGTTATTACTTAACGTTACATTTACGTGAGTTGTTACTCAAGTTTAATTTACCAGAGTGCAGACAGGGAATAGGGATGACCTCAAATAGGTAATACTAGGACACCTGGAGTAGGTATTACCTAATGTAAATACAAACCAACACATAACTGGTTAAACAGCATAACATCACGCTTGTAATCCTCGAACGGTTAGAACACCCACATTTTGCTAGTAACATTTTTTTAAGTCTCATGTGATTCGGGGCGAGCCTATTGTCATCAACGGGGCATATATCTAGACTCCGTGACTGCTACTGAGAAATTCCTGATGGAAAAAAAAACTATGGAAAAACAAACAGGGTGTAAAAGACCTCATCACGAAGCCGTCAACCAAGCATTCTGTACATCAAACTAAGTAACTTTACGCAAAAATTATTGCTGGGAAACGACCTTTTTGTTTGGGGTGAAAAATCATGTTTTGTGGTAGAACTCAATGTAACGCACTATAAACATTGTGCTGGTGGATGGATTGAATAGTACGGGGGCCGAGGAGGTGATTATAGTAAAAATCTTACATTAAAAACTTGTATTTAAAAAAAACTTCTCAAAAAGTTGGAACTTTGACCCCCAATATCTCCGTAACTAGAAGGTTCCCAGGTACGAGGAGAACAAGTGCCTTTCGGCTTCATTAAGAGGTGTTTTACACTCTTTATATCAGTTGTCGTCGTGTATGGTTATTACCCAGTACTAACTGGGTTGTGGAGGTCAGATGGGCAGTCGCTCCATGTAAAATACTGGTATTCAGCTGCATCCGGTAAAACTGGAAGCCGACTCCAACATAGTTGGGAAAAGGCTAGGCAGATGATGATATCAGTCGTGCTTTGGACCACTCGACTAAAAATCTAGGAACTTAATTAAAAATCATGAATTCTGAAAATCATAAAAATATTTAATTTCACATAAACGACATGGGTACTTATGAAACGACAAAAGACAGGGGTAAAGTTCCTGTGGAGAAGAACCTGTCGGTAAGAAATAGGATAGATAACAAAAAAAAACTAATTAGTCCGTCAGATAGATTTCCAAAAAATATTAGATAAAGATTTTTTTCTTTTTTCACGTAAACAAAAAATTAAGAGGATACCGTCCGTAGTACCGTATTAAAATGGAATAATAATATTTCATAGAAACTCGACTGAAAAGTGTAGTTTCTATCATAATGCTTTCTATGCTAGAATTGTAAATCCTAATTTAAAATTCTTAATTAATCATCCGTGCGTCTCCGCCTGGCTGTTAGTTAGTGTCATAATTAATAATAAGCTACTCTATGTATTTTCCTGTTCTTAGAAACAAAGCTTGTGTTTTGCTTGGTGTTATGTTATGTGGAAATTGCTCATTTGTTTGGTTTACGTGGAGGAAATGATTGTATTCAGTATGAACGAAATAACCAAACTAAATCATAAACACGTTAAGAAAAGTAATACAGATTCAAGTTCAAGTCAAAGGAGATTAAGATGAACAAGAGAAGCTAGACTTTAAGGAATATGCAAAACATAGGAATATACGGAGGAAAGCTTTCAGATTTGCGGGCCACAAGCGCCTCTTATACGAGCGTTAACGCGCTTAAAAGCTCGTATAAGCGCGAATCGCGACAAACGGCTCCTCTCAATTCAATTCAATTTATTCACAAACAATTTACATTGTGTTTGAAATAACAAAATAAAAATAAAATAATAATACAAAATTAAAAAGACACACATTCATCATACAAGTAACACAATTATAAATTAACAACATAATTATTTTTAAATCCAATCAATCCAAAAACAACATCATATTAAAAAATAAATAAATTTAAAAAATACAATAAAATTATTCAATGTCAACTAACTTATGTCAATAAAGAAAAATAGTTCAATGTCAAAGTTTAATAGTCCAATGTCAAAGAAAAATAGTTCAATGTCAGCTTATGTATAAATAATATTAAGTACACCAGTCATTTTTTTAAATTAAAGTCTACAACATATAATGCAAAAGGTCATAATCTTACATGTCGTCGACGGAGTAGAGACACTTATCCAATAGAAATGCTTGTAACTTTGCTCTTACTCTCGCGCCTACAACACGCCGCAATACGCGCGTTCGTTTTTATGAAGTGCAAAATGTGGCGCGCGTGTATGCTCGTAACTCAATACGAGCTTATACGCGCTACGGAATACGCTAGTCTCAAACCGCTCTAAGGAGGAATGTCCTCAGGGGATGCCAGCCATTAGGGCTACCAAACACCATCCACTCATGTATTAATAACATCATATGTTCTGCGATAACCAATCCGGTTGCTACTTGTTGCTTTTATGGCGATATTACCCAAGAGATTTCTATTGTGGGCAGCATTTTTATTGAGAGGTATTTTGGTATTTATGGTGTAATAATAGAATGAATTCGAACGTTATGGTTGTTGTAGGCGAACGGATCCTCTTCGTAAGCACCTCGTTGTAGGATCAATAAGTTTGTATAGTCTTACGGGATTTTTTTAACCCCCGACGCAAAAAGAGGGGCACTGTCTGTCTGTGGCACCGCAGCTCTTAAACGGGTGAACTGATTTGGAAGCAGTTTTTTTTTTATTTTGAACCAGGTTTTATGCCGGTGGTTCTTAGACATGTTTTATGAAAATCGGTAAAGCCGTTTCAAGGATATCCGCTCTTTTAATGTTTCAATTCTAGTATGTACTTTCTTCAAACGTACCTTCAACTTTCGCTATCGAATGACATTGGAATGGACCATTAGACTTTTGGTAACATTAACATTTTAACATGTAGTGCCAAGCATAGGCTTCTTCTACAGTGGAACTGCTGGTGTCAAATATTTTAATACATAGAAAACTCCGGACTCACGTGGGTTTGCGGCTTGCGACTGTGTATCGAAGAAGATTAAGTTCAATTTCAATCGTCACCGAACTTCCATACGGTTTGAATGCCAGAAGGATATAGACTGTCTCAATGAAGGTCCCATTAAACTAAATTTTCTAACACTCACCCTTTTCCTACAACGTCAGAACAATCAGTTTAACTTTATAAAAGTAAAAGAAGGGTACAAAACTGTCTAAGAGTTAGGGTCTAACAGTACCGTTAGAAGAAAAGTTTGTACAAAAGATCTTTGCCGGTTCAAAATTGAAGTTCTCTCTAACAAGCTGAAAAACGCCCGGGGACCGTGAAAGGTTTATCTTGCTATGTTGTTCAGCGTAAAAACGTTTAAAAGCAATTAAAAATGTTTGTTTTATAGCTCAATATTGTTTAGTTTCCGATGAGTGTTTTGTTTGGTCACCAAAGAGATTTAAATGAGTTTAATAATATAATAATAATCTTTATTTCAAAAAGCCAAATACAATTTGTCCATCTCAATCAAAAACATAAAACGCCATTTTATGAAGCACAACACTATGCATTATTTGAGTCAGAGTGAACGACTGTGTCTGTGCTAGTTAGAGCGAACATTGGGAATCTTCTAAATATATAAAAGAAGAAACTGACTGACTGACTGACTGACTCACATATCAACGCACAGCCCAAGCCGCTGGGTCTACAGATTCCAAATTTGGCAAATAGGTTCCTTATGTAGCCTAAAGGTGCACTAAGAAAGGATTTTTCAAAATTAACCCCCTAAGGGGGTTAAACGGGGCTCCAAAGTTTGTATGGGGCAACAAGATTAGTTAGACTATTTTATTTGAAACTTCACAGGAGTGCTCCTATTGAAAAATTAGTTAGTATTTGTGTTTCAGGTTTTTTCAGAATTCAACCCCTAAAGGGGGAAATGGGGTAACAAAGTCTGAAAATCAACATGGGTTTTTTGGTGTATCGGGTCGGGTGTATTACAAAAACAACGATTTTAAGATTTAATGTGGCGGACCTGAAATACCATCATTCCAGAAATGTCTAAAAATCAATATGGGTGTCGATACCGAGATTATCAGGGGTGCTGATTACGAAAATGGCATTTATTTTAGATCCAGAAGATGGCGGATTCGACTTTTATACAGGGTTATTGTTGATTTATTGTGATGATTGTGTTAACGACGATGATGATTGTGATAATGATGATGATGATCGTGATAACGAGGATGGATATTGTGATGATGATGATTGTGATGGTGATAATGATAGCGATGGTGATTGTGATGGTGATAGCGATAGTGATGGTGATTGTGATGGTGATGGTGATTGTGATGGTGGTGGTGATTGTGATGGTGATTGTGATGGTGATGGTGATGGTGATGGTGATGGTGATTGTGATTGTGATTGTGATAATGATTGTGATAATGATGCTGGTTGTGATAGTGATGGCGATTGTGATGATGATTGTTACGTTGATAATGATTGTGATAACGATGATGGTTGTAGATATGGTGGTGTGTTCCTTGTGTTTCAGGAGAAGTAAATAAAGATACTGGCAGAAAGTTCACTTGTTGTTTTATTCGGCTAACAGCTAGTTACACAATAACCTTGATTATTAGGTACAGTCAATTTATATACAGTCAATTCACTACACGATAGCACTGACTCGGATGGGGTTCTCGGCGCGACTGCCCTATTGCTGATGTCGCCTGTACATTTCATATATTTGTGCTTACTTTCCAACTGATGACGCTGAGCGGTCGCTACAATGGTGATTGTGATGGTTATTGTGATGGTGATGGTGATTGTGATTGTGATAGTGACGGTGATTGTGATGGTAATATCGATGGTGATGGTGATTGTGATGGTTATGGTGATTGTGATGGTGATAGTAATTGTGACTGTGATAGTGATGGTGATTGTGATTGTGATGATAATGTTTGTTATTACGATGATAATGATTGTGATAATGATGATGGTGATTGTGATGGTGATGGTGATTGTGACAGTGATGGTGATGGTGATTGTGACAGTGATGGTGATTGTGATTACGATGATAATGAATGTGATAACGAGAATGGCGATTGTGATGATGATGATTGTGATTACGATGATAATGGTTGTTATTACGATGATAATGATTGTGATAATGATGATGGTGATTGTGATGGTGATGGTGATTGTGACAGTGATGGTGATTGTGACAGTGATGGTGATTGTGATAATGATGATTGTGATTACGATGATAATTATTGTGATAACGAGGATGGAGATTGTGATAATGATGATTGTGATAATGATGATTGTGATTACGATGATAATGGTTGTTATTACGATGATAATGATTGTGATAATGATGATGGTGATTGTGATTGTGATGGTGATTGTGATGGTGATTGTGATAGTGATGGTGATTGTGATGATAATAATTGTGATAATTATGAAATTTGGCAAATAGATAGTTTATAACCTGGATTAACATGTAGGACACTATTTATCCCTTTAGTATGATCCAGTGGGACAGTTACCGAACGCCACGCGGGCGAAGCCGCGGGCAACAGCTAGTATTTATATTCATTCAAAAAATTTGATATCGAATATTTTTGACACAGAAATATTACCTTAATACACATTTAATTAATTTACTTGTTATCTATCTGTTTATTTGTAACTATTTATTAATACATTATGTTTGAAACTGTTTCTCCGTCACTTAGGTACCTACCCCCTCAAGGTTCATTGGAAGACCAGCGTCAGACAGCATCACCTGTCTGGCATGAATGCTGAAATAGACCTTTTTGGCGCAGCCGTGCGGCACACAGTACATACTATGTTATCCTCTTTATTTTGTTTTTTTTTTTATTGTGTGTTATATGTGTGTGCTTTAATAACTGACATCAAATAAATATTTTTCTTTCTTTCTTACCTAACAAGTGGACGTATGACACTAGACAGACTGATTTTTTACTAAGTAGTAACAAGTATGGGATAACGATTTTCTTCACCTTGTTCAGTCTTTGTTGCTCATATAATTCTATATTGTAGTTCTTTTACTCCGTATCTGGTTCCTCTTCTCAACTGAAGTTTAGACTTAATAAATCTAGAATAACACTTTTTAAGCATTTAAAGAAAAACTAAATATTCCAGACGACACTTCGGAATTGATCAACTAAATCGAAATCTACCTACATCGCATCCTAGCCATTGGCCTAGGTAATTACACCTTTTTATATTGTGTACCTACTCAGCGACCATATGAATGTATAAAACTTATTGTATTCTGTGTCTACTAGTTATGTTATGTACTACTTGTAACGTAAAAGTGAATCAAATATTTTTTTCAATACGTGTTAAAAAAACAAACAGTCTAAAAGCGAAGACTTTGAAAAACCTAGAAAAGGATTAACTTAACTTTATTTTTTATTTTTTTGTTCTCTGTGTCAGGATCTAAATAACATGTAACGATTTAGATTGAGTAGTAGTTTGATTTAGTAGTTTGTATACATTAAGGTAGTTTTCTTCTTTTTCTATATTGTACGTACAACTTTCGTTTTGCATGCTGAGTGATTGTACACTATTGTTTATCTGTTTTTGCTTGTTTTTATGCCCATAAATGGTGTAAACAATTGTTCGTAAACCAATAAATAAATAAAATAAAAAAAAAACAACATACATTTCGATATGATACAAATATTTTAACAAGTGTTAGGGCAATTCTTTTACAACACTTATCGAAAACAAGCATCACAAATTGGCATGGGTGTAGACGGGATGAAAACAACATATTTGCCAATTTTGTTTTGAATTTCGTCGTAGTATGACACAGAATTTTCACTAACTTCGATAGCCTCGTTAGTCGAGTGGTCCCAAGCGACTACTGAACATAAGGTCCGGGGTTCGATTCCTGTGTCGGGCAGTATTATTAGATTTTTCCATTAGGAATTTCTCAGTAGCAGCCACGGAATCTGGATTTGTGCCTTGTTGATGGCAATAGGCTTACATGGAAGTTAAAACATAACTGTCGAAATGCGGGTGTGCTATTAGGTAAACCTCTGCCTATCCGTTCGGGAATTACGGAGTTATGTAATTTTCACTACTAAATTCAACACTTTGAAAACTAACGAAACAATCAAATGCGTTTTCTTAAAAGGGAACCTTAAAATCCTATGAATGCTCTTTTAATAAGAATAGATCAATCCACCTTCGACACCTGCAAACAAATCAACAAGAACCAACGCGACAGAACCAATCGTATGTAAAATAACATTGTTTATATTTAATTAAGGAGAGGCAGCACCCCCACGAACCCGTGTTAACATTAACGAACCATTGTTGTCACGACAATAGACGAAATGTATGAGGAAATGGAAACACCCTGTATCCTTGTTACGGGCATTTCGCACTATTCCAGATTGTAATGTACAATTGAGTCTGAGGAGTGAATACGTTGTGATAATGTTGTTTTGGGGACTTCGTTTCCTGCTCTTGAAGTGATGTTTGGGAGTTTACTGTTATAAGATGGTAGGAGAATACTGGGAAGGTTCTTAGCTCAGCTTGTGGGTGTGAAATATTTCATTATATTATATATTACGTGGTACATACTAGGTTACTTCATTAGATCCGTGAACTACAGAAATCACTTTATGAGTTTTTTTCTAACGGGCATTTAATGAATGTCCCACCCAATCCCACAGCTGGGCAAAGGACTCCTCCCATTCCTTTCCAACTTTCCCGGTGTTTTGCCTTCTCTGGCTAACCAGTCAGGAACGAGTCCAAATCGTCACGGTCGGTCATCGTCGGTCACCGTCACTGAGGCAGGCCCACAAACTCTTTGTTTCTTGGGCCTGCCTCGGTGACGATGAGCGTCTTCAGGCTCTCACTGTGTGACGATTCTGGTCTGGATTCCCGTCTGTCTTGACCCATCCTGGTAATGATAATTTACATAAATATTACGAGTTATCTGAGTAAAAATGATGGCTCCTAAATATTCACTTTAAAGCAATCGAAAAAAGTGAGGTACTCGTATGTCGCCACTAAAAGAAATACAAATCATGCATAACTCAAGTATCGCAGAATTGCATTGCACCAATTCTTTCAAATACGCTGACTGGCATTTTTACGATTCATGAAACACGAACGATTCAAAGAGAACGTTACATCTCTGAGCTATATTGAGTATGTTACTCTAAATGTGCCCGCGGGCAATTTTTGGACAGGCAATACGTGATGCAAATTCGATCTAAAACGACAGAATTCTTTTACACGTATAGCACGATTTGAATGCGAATATAGGCTTTTCCCATAGTTTACGATCGATAAAGTACAGCATTTTCTTATTTTTTTCCGGGCAAATAAATTATTCATTTTGTTTTACTAAGTAACTATGCAATGGTGCATGCATCTAAGTTATCTGTGATGCACTTTTAAGGCTTTTGGGATAATTATGGTATTCGCCACAATCCACTCTCATTGCTAAGCGCACAGCGGAGACAAGAAGAGCCGTGAGCGGTGTGAACTGTGCACTTGTGCAAAAAGCAGCCTGTGGTGAGCGGTGCACATCACCGCATGGCTTCGCTGAATACACCCTAGCTTTCACGCAACTCGTAATAAATACCCTTTCCGTTTCGCACAAATCCGCTCGTCTGCACTTTGGTGGAGTTTGGGCCTAAATCTACTAACTTTCTCCATGTAGATAAGGCGATTGTCCTCTTCTCGGACTGTAAATTTTGCGCATACGCATAATAATACCACTTAGTAATGAAAGGCCAGTACCAGCTTGTCGACGACAAACTGCAGCTACACATTATCGTGATTGATTGCTGCACCAGAAATTCGGGCACCATCTGCGTTTAGCGAGAATCAATCTAAAAAAAAGGAAACGTCGAAGTAACTTATGGTTGCTGGTTGCTGGGTGTGGAAAAGTTCGAAAAATATGGAAATAGGTTTGTTAAAATAGCAGGAATTATAGCAATTGACAACAAAAACTTCTTCATGTCGCTGACACGACATTTTGTTAGCCCAGAAAATCACAATTTTACTACAAAAAAGAATATCAATGATTTCTATATCATTTTATACCAATAGTATAAATAATACCTGGCTATTTAAAACATAACACACATGCTTACCTGTTAGCCCTGACACTTCATACTCCATCATAAAAGTATCAACTAGTTACTACAACAGCATACAAATGTATACATAGACACCTACATACGAGTATATGTGTTTTCTCTTCACATATTCAGTCCGACTGCTTATTGCTCCTTGTTGCTTGTAACACAATTTCAGAACTACATTCGTCTTTAAAGGAAATTTCTTAGTTCCCTGCTACAAACGAGTATATTCAAACATACGCAAGGAAAACTCTTTATTTAAATTGGTATACACACTTACCAATTTAAATAGAATACTAATAGTACTTATCGACGACCCGAATGGCGCAGCGGTACTGAGGCTGCCTTACGTTCTTAGGGTCCCGGGTTCGAATCCCGGTAGAAGCAAATGTTGGTGTGATGAGCATGGACATTTGTTTCCGAGTCATGGATGTTTATATGTATAATAAGTATGTATTTACAAACAAAAAGTATCTATGTAGTATATCAACTATCTGGTGTCCACGACACAAACCTCGTTGCTTAGTGTGGCACTAGATGGCGCTGTGTGTAATGTCCAGCGATATTTATTTATTATTATTATCCATATTTTAAGTATAGTATTCGATTTACATTGGTAAGGGGCCATCCTTTATTTAAGTGAGGATTTTTTGTTTTTATAGCCCGCCCCCCCCTTTTTATGATACCTTCGTAAGGTTTAAGGCAACTCCTCTTCCCCTCTCCTAGTGTCACGTTTTGTTTTATTATTAAAAAGATCTGATAGTTTTGGAAGCCATTTTATAAAAAAAAAATGAACGTGGTTGCCACATTATCCCATTCCATAACGTGATCAATCGTTATTTCTCTGACCCCTACCCCCTTTTAGAACCCCATGTGATTAAAGTACGATCTCTAAGTATTTTTTTTCCTCTGAGAGAAAAACATCACTCAAACATTATTGAAACTACGAAAGGTGGTTTAAATACCACAAAAAGGTCTCTCAAAATCTTGATTAGCACTACTCGTATCTAATCGTTCTAATGGGCTTTACTACAGTATACTCATAATGTAATGGTGTCATTAACCTACTTAAGTTGCCAAAACATTTCGTTCAGCGATTCGAGCTGGGTATGGGATAAATTAATTACTACCGATTAAACCACAAATAACTTTATTTAATACAAAACACTTTAAAACTCAATCACAAATACACTACTGATCACTATTCGCTTAGATATCACACTTCGATTCGCTTCGTTGTGTAGCCAAAATCAGACTGCCTGCTCCCGCAAACACGTCGACTATTTATATGGCAACCGAACGTTCGAGAAAGATCCACGACTTCCTAGAATCTTCTAGACAATTCCATAGTGGTTCATTGTCCTACGAGAAACTTCCACAACTTGTACAAAGGAAATAAGTAGATACTTTATGCCCTCGGGGTACGGTCGAAATTACAATGACAATTCCTGATGTTCTTTTGTAGGTAGTTTGCGAATTTGTACCTACATCATTCGGGACTCGTTCTACCTACCTACTACTACCTACCTACCTACTTGTAGGTACCTACTGCCGTAATTGTAGGTACGGGTACGACGTAACAATATTTATTATGTAAAATTGTGGAATCCAGTCAGACTGAAAGTAGACCCCAACATAGTTTGAAAAAGTCTAGGCAGATGATGATTATGATTTTGTTATTCAAACTGAACATACTATTGCCAGGTCATTATGGAACAAAGCTACACATGTCCGGCAGCGTTCTTCAAAGGCGTAGATACTTCATATTTTTAAAAGCAATGAGAGGTTTTCTTTTTGTTGTATTAAAAAAAAAAACTTTGTTTGGAAGAACTCTAAAGATGGCGTCGAACTGACTACGATAGTTGGTGCCAAAGCCAAAACGCTTGGGAAAAAAACATTGCGTCACGTCACATACCCTCGTTGACTGACACTTTCGTTTGCTTAACCTTCCGAATATAACCTAGTTTTCTCGCGCTTTGTTAAAATCACTTTGGTTCCGTTCCTTGCATTAACGTACTAAGTTCAGCGCTATCTATCCAGCAACTAGGGAAGAGCTAAAAAGAAAATCCCTCATACTACACAGCGAAATTTGAATTTAGATAAAAATATACAGACATTACTATTTCCAGCCAGCAAGCACCAAACGTACCTCGATCACTCAAATCAAAACCTATGATTTACGGCTATTAGGTATAAACTCAAAGTCATAATTTAGAAGCTTTTCAGCTGTACGAGCCACTGGAAAATGAATTATACAGTAATTAATCAATTACTTTGAACGATCTATTACCGGTGGCTTCAGAATAAATTAAGTGGATCCATTAACGTATTGGGATATTTGATACCCAATCACTTATCAATAGACCGTATAACCAATGTGTACGGAGCACTAAAACCCCAGGAAAGAAAAAAAAGGTTGACTTTTATTACCCTTCTATTTTCAAATATGAAAATACGGGAATGTGAAATATTAATGAGTAATTTATTTGTTCACAGGGAATTTTTGAATGGAAACCTTCGGCTTATTTAAAGAGGGATAAAAAAGGTCATGAATCATTTGTTGTTTAGGGAAAAACAGGAAATATATAGCTTCAGAAAAAGCATCAAAAGATAATGTAAAAAAAATAAAATTACTTAAGTAACACTTTTAATAAGTTCTACGTTAAAACTTGGCCCATTTACCCTAGCACTTTCGATCAATCCCAACTATATAGTTCATAGCTTTCAATCCATGTAATTTCGTTTACCTTCATTAGAATAGTTGACCTAAATAAATGCAAATGCACCGATACTGTAGAATGGACGACCATCGCCATGGTAACGTTGGCCCAAACATTCCGCATATCTGGGTCGCTACCCTGCACTGGGCACTCGGGTATTTGCAAAATTCTACCCGTCTTGCCCCCCGACAAGACTAAACGCTGGCTAAGTCAGGCCAAGTGAAGTTTAAGTGGGGTTATTATGTACTAGGCTATGATAGCCGAGGAGTTTTGTGCTTACGTCTAGAGGAGGTAATTGTTGGCATTGCAATTATGGTGAGCTTACTCTTTGGTTCTTGAAGTTGTTTCTTTGGGGAGTTCATTTCCCATAACGCTTCTTGAATTTTTTGAGTTTACAACATCGATGGTAACTGGGAAAACTGGATAGAAGAAAAGGTTGCGACAAGATTAATTCATGGAAACACGAAACGTGAAACGTATTGTGTAAAAACAGGAAATTAGTAAACATTAACATAACATAATAACACGCCAGTATTATCCCGAAGCGATAGGCAATAGTGTACCTAATACACTACTGTTCACTGGAAACCTACGTCTTTTCTTGACTTGAATGTGCCCTGGCGGTTGAAAGTATGTCATGCTCACTAATGTCTCGTTGATGGTGGCGCATGTGTCGGATCATTTAGTTCCCTTCAAAATGGTCGATTTGAATGGTGCTGATCCATGCGTCATGTTCGTGAACGGGCGCTGTCAGTTGTGACTGGTCATCTCTTAGTTGCCATGGTTTATTTGAATGAATTATTTTGGTTTCTGAATTGTATTTTTTTGTTTTGTTTTTACTGTGGACACTTTTAACGTGCACATCTGCTACATTGTTCTCACATAATATACCATCTCAACATTAATGATGATTATTTTGATTTTACTAAAATAAATTTCAAAACTCAAACGTGACATTGGCTAATGCACAAACCGTGGGAAGCCACAAAAAAAAGCGACTTGAGACTGAGACTGTAGCTACATTTAATTTTCATCTTTGTTTTGACAATTCAAAAGTGCCTGTAACTGGCCTACTTGAAATAAATGCTTTGATTTTGATTTTAATATGTGCTAACATTTTTTTGTTTCCAGTTTTTTTATCTGCGGAAACTTGTAAATGACATTCAAATTCGTACAGTTAAAGAACATTGTTTGCATTAGCTGTAAGTTTCCCGAACAGTATAAAAGAAAATAAAAAATAATAGTACAAACACATTTCGCCATGTAATAGGTTGCGAAGCCTATTGCCATCAAACGGGTACAAATCCAGCCTCCGTGGCTGCTACTGGGACATTCCTGATGGGAAAAACCCAAAAACACTTTGCCCGACCCGGGAATCGAACCCAGGACCACAAATGCAAAGCAATTGCTCTTGCAGCCACTCGACAAACGAGGCAGCCAACATTAAACATTGAAATCTTTAACATGCAGATAAGTATATATCAAAGCGTACTAATGCCAATCTGTAATCTGGAACAATATCACAATAAATTGGAATATACTAGAACAGAGAGTAAAATAATCTTCTAATATAAAATTCCTCTGTATAAATCGAACAGTAACAAACAGAAGCGAAAGATTCGAGTGGCTCGGAGTCAATAACTAAGTCAACACGATACGAATAACGCAAACAATATCTAGGACAAGTTACATCCAACAAACTGAGATGGAATATTTAAATCTGCTACGCGATTCTAGACTTTCTACTTACTGAAATTGTTCTAGACTTTAAGGCCACTCACATAAATTTTAACGAGATGAAATCATTTTAGCGCGACCGTTTTTTTTGTAAAAATGGATGCTGAATTTTATTCTTCTATCGCTCTTGGAGGCAGTGATTTAATTCAGATTTTCATTTCCTCAGAGGTACTTTCTTGATTTCCGTTTCCTAAATCCCAAAAAAAACTCCGATATTTTTTGTACGAAATCCAACAATTTATTTATTTATTTTACAACAATCCTTGACATAAAGTCAACTGAAAATGTCACCAAAATTGCAATATAAAATCAAATCTAAACTTCTATCAGGAACTAAAACTAAAACATTTCTGCCAAACAATTCGAAACTTTTCACTGAAAAAATTGCTCACGATAAAACTACCAACTACAAAAAAAAAAACCAACATGAAAATGTGCGATGAATTCCATCATTTATCGATCGTTATCTAATTCCGTGGCCATATTAACGGGCCCCAATTCTGTCAACAAAATCGAAACGTAATGGGTATCGAGTAGGTACCAACTCATTCCATTGTAGCCCATTTCGTACACGGAAAAATCGTGAATCCATCAGACCGCAAAATAGGCACAAATCTATCAAGAACTCTTTAAGAATTTGATAAATCTATCCATTACTGGATTTTGTCTGGCAGATGATTCAACAGTTTTAGTACAATGTGGACTGTATTAATGGATTTGTGCTTGTAAATTCAAATGCGAAGTGGAATAAGGTATGTATGTCAATATGGTCTGGTAGGGAAAGAGTTTCACTGTAAGACATCGTTTTGTTATGTGGACGACCTATACAGAACATCGTGGGGAAGACCTAGAACAGACTTGGTAAACATTGCACTGGCCCATACTCAGCAGTAGACCAAACAGGACCTGCCGATTATGATAATGATGAGGTTCGCACAGTTAAAATAAAGGCGTTTAAGATGAAAACAGAAAAAAAGGACTAGCAGTGGAAACTAGTTAGGGTTATCTACACTAATATTATAAAGAGGAAAGATTTGTATTTTTGTATGTTTATTTGTAATGAATAAACTCAAAGACTTCTGAGCCGATTACAAAAATTCTTTCACCATTAGAAAGCCACGTCTTTACTGAGTAACATAAGCTATATTTTATCCCCGTACTCCCACGGGGACGGGAACTACGCGGGTGAAACCGCGTGACGGCCGCTAGTTTTTCAGGAAATCCGAGTAGCAGTCACGGAGTCTAGATTTGTGCCCGGTTGATGGCAATAGGCTCGCCTCCTATTACCTAGGACTTAAAAATAACTGGCGAAATGTGGGTGTACTATTAGGTACACCTCTAGCTGACCCTTCGGGGATTACTGGCGTGATGTTGTATATAGACACTGATTTAAATAATTTCGAATATACTACTCTGTCAAGAAAGTACCGGGAAAAGATCAATAATACACAAAATGTCTGATAATCATCCAAATTTATTTTATCACCTTCAAAGTATGCTCCTTTAGAAACGATACACTTGCACCAACGAATAATCCATTCATCAAAACATTTTTTAAACGCTGCTTCCGGAATTGAGTTCAGTTCTCGCCGCGAATTCTCCTTTATGTCTTCTATCGATTGAAAACGGGTGCCACGAAGTGGTAATTTGAGTTTAGGAAAAAGAAAAAAGTCAGCAGGAGCCATATCTGGTGAATATGGTGGTTGCTGGATGGTATTTGTTGAGTGTTTGGTCAAAAATTCGTTCACAATGATAGCCTTGTGCGAAGGCGCATTGTCGTGGTGCAAAATCCAAGAATTTTCTTTCCACAAATCTGGCCTTTTTCGTCGAATTTGCTCTCTTAAACGCCGCATAACGCTTAAATAATATTCTTTATTTACCGTTAGACCTTCCGGTAAGAATTCAGAGTGCACAACACCGCGATAGTCAAAGAAAACAGTCAACATGCCTTTGACTTTTGATCGACTTTGGCGTGGTTTTTTCGGTTTCGGTTCAGTTGGAAGGCGCCACTCCGAAGCTTGTTGACTAGTTTGCACGTCAAACTCGTAAACCCACGTCTCGTCACCAGTAAGTCATCGTTTCATGAATGTTGGGTCCGAACTGACTCGTTCTAGCATGTCCTCAGCGACTTTCATGCGATTGAGTTTTTGGAGGAAATTCAGATCTTTTGGGACTAGCCGAGCAGCAACATGTTTCATACCCAAATGATTAGTTAAAATGATACGGATCGACTCGTGAGATACAGAAAGTTCGGCGGCTATCTCTCTCAGAGTTGAATGGGGATTTTCAGTCACTATTTTCTTCACTTTTGCGATGTTAACTTCAGTTGCAGACGTTGACGGCCTACCAGAGCGAGGCAAATCTTCCATCACATCTCGACCGCTTTTGAACGCTTTGAACCACTCATAAGCTCGAGTTTTTAAAAAAGTCGATTCACCGTAAGCCTTCTGTAACATTTTCAGTGACTCCGAGTACGAAATTCCATTGGCGATGCAAAATTTAAGACAAACTCTTTGTTCGATATTTTTGTCCATTATGAAATTCGCAATACACACTATATATGATATTACTAAAACCAGCACTGTATTTAATATAAATAACAGATGCAACTCAAACTCCGCGCCAAAATCGAAAACAGTTGTGCCAATCTAACAACTACAAAAAAACAAAAATTTGAATTTGGAACCATAAACAAATCATCCATTCCCGATACTTTTTTGACTGAATGTATAATATGAATAATTCCGAATGAATGTTTTTTGTCACACAGCCTAAATTTAAAAAAGCTTTTCAGGTCAAAATCAATCCTCCGGTATCGAGAACCTTTAGCAGTCATTTGTGTGATTTGATAAAAGCTATATAGCGGCTATACAGAGGCTAACAGGTGGCCATTATTACAACGATCGCGGGTTGTCGTTCGCAGTCGACAGACGATCTCCACAAAAGCTTCCTGTTTGGACATCGGCCAGAATGCGACTAAAACGTTGTGTGAATATTAAAATGCTCCCTCCAACTTCTCATTGCAGATAGGATTACTCACAAAATGTCGGAAAAAGGCTCAATTGTGGAAGTGGATCTTCTGAAAAGAGTACCTGCTTTAACTCAATTGAAAAGCAAATAGAATGGAACTATTATCGCTCGAGGCTTGAATAGTTCCATACGACGCCGCGTTGGTTGTAGGGATTCAGGTTCCATTTTTTTTTTTTTTTTTCGGATGGAAATCATGAAATGACTCCTCCCGCTCTGGGTGGAGCAGGAGGGAGTGTCAGACTTTTACTGACTAAAACCCTGTTCCTTCATCGCCCTTTATGTTCCGGGGCCACGTTTGTTGTTCCTGCAACGAGGCTCAAGAAAATAGGGGGAGGGTACGTTTAGATGCCAATGTATACGTTTTTACAATAAACTTCCGAGCCATATTCAAACACTAAGCCTAAATAAATTCAAATCGTTTATAAAACGGAAGTTATGCCTAAAAGCCTACTATCATATTAATCACTATCTCGAAGATAAAAAGGCTTGGGATTAAGCTGCTCCAATGAAATTTGCTCTGTGAATGTCGAAATTTCGGACTTCGCTTGTTTATTATTAATTCCTTTCTTTTGCACTTACAATATACACTATACACTTTGACATTGAATGATTTGACATGAATACTTAGTTCAGTATTTTATTATTTTTTTTACATTATTTTATGTGACATGTATTGATTTGACATGAATACTTATTTTGTTAAGTATTTTACTTTTTTATTATTATTATTGTGACATTTAATGTTTATTTTTATTTATTTTGTTTTGATATTCGTTTTGTAAGTTATTGTTAATTTTTATCTAATTATTGTGAATGTGAGGACCATGTGGGTCACATATTTTATTTTATTTTTTTCCCCACGACAGTCTGGCAGTTTTACTCAAACTGCCAGACTATTAGTGACCTACCCAAATGTCCTTTCTTTGGTATTGTTCGTCGTTTCGTTGAGCTCCTTGAGTTATAAGTCGAGCTACACAATAACTGACAAATGCTTGCACTGACTGGACAGGTCCACTCAAATCTGTGTGGTTCTTTCTTCAAAAGACCATCTCAGACACTAATCTGCATATATACTCATCTGAATTGAACAAGATTATGTCTGGACTTCAAAAGAGACTATGATCTCTGAGTTTGTTTCGGCTGTTTCTTCTCAGAGTAGTCAGGTACGAAACCCGGCCCAATCTAGTTAAAAAAAAAATGACGTGTAAAAGTGTTTGTAAGAACCTACTTGCAAAAATAAACATCATTTCATCATCATTTCATTTCACGGTATCTCTTTCGAACAGTCCCGCAACCCCGGCAGGCATCGGCGTTTTCGGACCCCTTCCTTTTTGCTGACTCTCTTTGAGGCGCGCGTGGAACACGAACGCGCCGTCGACACGGCCTGTCGTCATGAGACGGACGGATGGCGAGCTAGTCCATAGCCCACCGTCCACAGGCCCGCGATTTACGCCTTACCTAATACGAACTCTATGATTATTGATATACAGCTACTACTCTAGCTAATCATATCTAAGTCAACTGTGCACTATGATACGAATTCAAAAACTCCCGGGCGGTGCGCCCCGGGCAGGACATCTGGCTAGTGCGAATGTACTACCGAGCTCACTGACTGCCACTTTTCACGGTTTATTCCGCACCTGACCCGAAATCCTAACCCGGTCGCGGGTTAGGTTAGGAATTTGAGAAAAAAAAATGTTCCGAACATAACCCTTTTAATAACCGTATCGTTCCTAGCATAACCCGAATTGCGATATAGATAGGTTTTCCCCTCTCCTCTTTCTTGCAACAAAAATTACCAATGTGTAAGCCAGAGTTTAATATTTACTAATTACACGTTAAATCAAATAAAAAAACACAAACAGTTGCAGTTGCAGTTTGTGGTAATTTGATGTGCTGGCGACGGGTTACGTTTATAATATCCACAGTCACTACATCGACGGTCGCTACATCGACAGTACACCAAATCGACGGTACGCTACATCGACAGTACACCAAATCGACGGTACGCTACATCGACAGTACACCAAATCGACGGTACGCTACATCGACAGTACACCAAATCGACGGTACGCTACATCGACAGTACACCAAATCAATAGTACGCTGTGTTAAAAAAGCTTATGTTTTTTTTTTTTAATCTGGCTCGGGTCGGGCAGTCGATGCAGCGTACCGTCGATTTGGTGTACTGTCAATACAACGTTTTATCGATATCGTATACTGCCGATACTGCGTACTATAGATTTGGTGTACTGTCGATGTAGCGTACCGTCGATTTGGTGTAGGTACTGTCGATACAACGTATTATCGATATCGAATACTGTCGATACTACGTACTATATTAGATTTGGTGTACTGTCGATATAACGTACCGTGAGTTTGGTGTACTGTCGATGTAGCGTACCATTGGAACGTTGTCGATACAGCGACCGTCGATGTAGTGACTGTCGATTTAATGAACGTAACCCGCTGGCGACTGTACCTGTTAAACATCTTAAAAATTGCTTTTCCGTGGCGAAAAATTTCCTCATGAAAATGCAAGTACCTCATATTTAATACGTTGCTATAATATGCGCGTAAATACAATTTTATGAATAAAGTAAGCATAAGTATTTCACAGACGGGTGAACATTTTACCCTATAAACAACAGCTCGAACTGATGAATGGAAGCAATAAAATGGCCTCCGTCTTTCATTGGACGGCCTTTTGTGGTTCGCAGGTGAGGAAAAATACTTCGGACATAAAATTAAATTGAAATTTTCAAGGTGTTTAATTACTGGATGAATATTTATCAGGATTCTGGGCTATGTGGCTTGGAAAGTTATTGTTCTTTTGCGAGATAAATAAAAATTAAGGAAAAATTAAGGTTTGATTTTTAGAAAAGTAAAACTATTTAAACTACATAGCCGTTACAGGTTAGCCAGTGGCCCTAAAGTCTGACAACCAGTCTTACCAAAGGATATCGTATTACCCAGTACTGAGTTAAAGACTGCACATAAGCAGTCGCTTCAAGTTAAGCACTGGTAATCAGCTTCATCCGGTTAGACAAGAACCCGACTTCAACAAAGTTGGAAAAAAGCTAGACAGATAATGATACAAAAGAAAAAATCTGTAGATGCCGTTATAAAGTGACAGTCTTAAATGGTACTTAGCTTTCAGTATAATTATCCTTAATAGCTTAAAATAACTAAAAAAGAGCAGCCTCCCCGCAGCATAGCACACACTCAAGTTTCTAAGTAGCAAAATGAAGTAAGCACACAAAACCATGACACAATATTCTCCTCGTTTGCCCACTTCAGTGGTTCAAGTTCCCAACTTGACGCTTACTTGGATACACATTAATTTGCATAACGCCTCCCTTTTCGACTTGTTCCCCTGGAGTCTGGAGCTAGGAGTCTGGAGTCTCAACTATTTAGTTGACAACATATTTTGGTAAAGTATTGGGTGTATCTTGGAGGAATGTTGTGTGCTTGTTCTTGAAGAGATTCTTCAGCAATTTTAGATCTGGTTACCCTATGGTAACCACATGTATGGTAAAAACATCCATACATTTGTCTCTACTTAACCATTTAAGTAGAGACAAATGTAAGGATGTTTTTATGTTTTAAGTTGTAACTGAAAAAGGTACTAATAATTTGGTCACTTATTCGGTCCAGTTTTTTATTACTAATGCTGTTACGTCATGTACATACATATTTTTCTTAGAAAATAAACAAACGAGCGCGCATTGCAAACGTAACGTAATTACGTCGATTTTTTAATCGAAAATACATTAAATATCCCATAGCATTTTAGTTAAAAAAATTTCAACAAGCACAATCAGAATCATCCATAGATATGAATACATTCTTAACATTATGAAAATATTATCATCATCGTCATCTGCTTAGCCTTTTCCCAACTATATTGGGGTCGGCTTCCAGTCTAACCGGATGCAGCTGAATACCTGTATTTTACATAAAGCGACTTCACGTATATGTGAAGCCGCTTCATATAAAAAATATGAAAATATAAGTGAATGAAGGATTTTAATTTTTAAATCATACCGCACGCTTTTGCTCGGGCCTAAGAGCTATTTTCAAAGACTTCCTGCAGCACATGTCTCGTAGGAAGTTTATGAGCTTTTTTCCATGAAATTAATCAAGATTTAAGTAGAATATCACAATGAAATACAATATAATAGCATATACATAACACATGAAATCTGTGCTCTCCACTTAACAATTTGTACTAAGTATCCATAGCTTTCAGTAGTCACAAACAAATTGGTTAAGACCAACTTAGTTATAGCGATTCGCTGACCCACTAGTAAGGAACCAGTAGATAGATTAGGGGGCGTGTGATATTAGTCCGTATAGGAGTGTTTAATCATACTGTGTCCATGTCCTTTTCTTATTAGATAAACCATTTGTCACGGAACACAACTATTAATATTTCTGTATCTATTTATACAGTCTAATGTAACCTATGAATAATCACAGCAAAGAAAACACCACAACAACATCAAAGAGAAATATGATAATTCTATGACAACATCACAATTCTCAGCCAATGTCATATCAATATGCACATACGTACTCGTACAATCCCTACACATACTCTGATAGATTGCCCGCCAGCATGGAACACAAATTATTGCAATATTGCAGTGTCGGTCGCTTGTGCCCGCTGACGCCCGACACAGCAAATAGATCTGTTTGAACGGCCATCAAACAAATACTCACTGTGCCATTGTTTTTCAAACTACCTTTATTTATGAAAATGGAATATGAAGACAATGGTATGAAAGGGTTATCTGTTAACTAAACCTGTGGGTCTGGGGTCTGGGTCTAATGGGTATAAATTAATGATCAAAAGTGCAGACGGGATTATATTCTAGGTTCATGCTTTTCAATACTTTTCCTGAAGTCAAGATCTAGTTTTCTAGTTAAATAGAAATTGCTGTGAAATTTGTCTTAGTTTCAGGCAATAAACAAGAATAATAAAAGAAGCAGACAGCAGGCAGTTTTGTTTACAGATTCTTCCGAGGTCACGGTCACGGGCCAATTGCGCAAATCGCAAGAAATAAATAATATTTTATTATTAAGAATGTTTGTTTAATGATTATTATTAATAATTATAAAAAAAAACTGTGACTAGTTTAACAAGTAGCGGAATTACGAGGTAATTTAAAACTTCGTTAATTTTCATTTATTTACATTACATAGTTAAACGTTATGATAAACAAATTCTTAACCTCGACCTAAAATATCATAAATTACTATTAAGGCATTCTATTTTCAGCTGGCATCTTGCCCATTCAGGGAGGCCATCGATAATATATAATACTAAAATAGCTCGATGGAAACAATTCGTAAACATATTCTATAACGTCAGATAGTTTGAAAACATTAAACATAAACATTCATCTATCGGTATTTTAGCTAGCTGCAAGGCTATTGCTATTTAGGCATCATACATATGTATGTATGATGTATGGGAAAAAGACGTGAGTATGTGTAAACTCACAACTTTTTCCCATGGCGGTAGGCAGAAACCACTGAACGCCATCTGCTACCATCCTCACTTAGTTTCGGGAAGCTACTACAAACTTAATAAAAAAAAACACAAATCCATTGAAGACCCACTAATCAAACCCAGAACAAGAACTAGATAAATAAATGACCTAGTGTCTACAGTCAACCGAATATAATTGGTAAGAAATTGGAAAATGATAGCGATAGATGTTTTCTCAGTGCAAGTGTTACCAACTTACCGCAGATGTAACTGTACAACCGCAGGCAATGGCGGTTTCTATACAAGAAGAATATATTTTGTAAATTGACATTGTATTCAAGAAAAACACAATTTCCTCCGTAACCCCGGAACCTTTGGCAACTACGAATAAAAACATCAGAAACTCTCAATCACCGAAACTTTGAGTAATAAATCTTATTAAAACTAATTACCACATCTATCAATTAAATGAATTACTTGCTATCAATTTTGTTTTAATAAATTGCCTCGGATGCTGGGAAGTGATTATTGGGAACTAAATTGCTATTGGCAATACTAGGTGTGCCAAATAAAATGAAATGTCTGGTATTGGATCCTTTGAGAGTTTGGCAGTGTCTACACGCGTTTATTTTTTTCACTTTCTATTGATGCCTACCGTATTTTGTATTCATGTATGGATGGCATTCTTCGTTGTCGATAAACAATAGTAACTAACTACACGAGGATATTTTGTTACTTATATGCCCATTGCAATTTGTGGGGATAACAGGGGAGGATGATTTAACTTGTAACGTAGTGGAATCCTAAAATAAATACCACTCGTTACATTGTAAACATAACCTGATTCAACACAAATATTTTGTCAATGTCAAAACAAATGCCACAGATTATGGAAACTTGTTGGGGTCGTTACTGTTACTATGCGACTAAATTAGCTGCGTTCCAGTGCATTGCGCGCGCTCCGTGTATCCGCACCGCACTAGTGAGTGTGGACTTGTCTATGCGTAGTCGCGCGTTATAAAAGTCGGCGACCCGCCATGACCTTCCTTTTTGGAAAGATCCTGCTACCGAAGAATAGGCGCGTCTCACCTGCAGTTCGTCTCCATCGGTGACACATACGTGTTCTAGAAAATTCGGCCTACAAGCAGGCAGCTTGGTTTTGATCGTAAAGAACAAGTTAACCTAAATAAGTGACATCATAACCCCATACTGGGTAAGTTGTTGAACAGCAATTCTCGTTTATTTTATGCTTTGTGTAACCCTTTAGCACGTGGACTCAACATGTGCGTCCACCTTCTATCACCCTTCCCGCCATGCACATCTTAATCGGCAAATATTGTAGCCTTCAGCCGTGTGCATGTACAGTTTATTGTTCTTGTCATTACATTCATAATGTGCAACTTATGTCGTGCTTTCCACTACAGTCTTGTAAACTCCGTACTGATTGTGACTACCTCACATCACCTTCATTAGCGCACGAGTATTTCTCGCTATGCTTACGCCCAGGTGTCACAATCAGCGGAGAGGACTTCCAGCCAACCAGTGACACGCTGGACGTTATTTTCCAGGGTCCAAAGTTCGGGCTGACACCCAGCACGACTCTTTTCCGGCATCCGGTTAACCGCGAGCTCCTCAGCGGGTACTTTTTTTTACCTGCGGGCTGCGACAAGTCAACGGGTCAGGCGCGTGCATCTGCCGACCGTCACCTACCTGGCGTCTACAGCGTGGCACACCGCTTCGGTCATCGTCACACCGGGCTGAGCCAGGAGAGTACCGTGCCTACCCCCAGGCGGGCTTGGAGGAGAAATTGTGACCATAAACCTACCCACACCCATGTTCTTCTGAATATATTTTATTTTATGTTAACAAGGTTCCGTGGTTTACTTGCTGCAATCCCCACGGAAACCCTTAACGTTACAAACTCATTACTCCAGTAATACTTAGTTTATTTAGAAATAAATTCTAAGCGGACAGTTTTTAACCGAAACACTTAAATGCTAACAATTACAATGTCAATCAATATCCTGATAATCACAATAATTTATTAATACATAAAATATAAATAAAATAATATAAATAAACCGGGTGTAGGACATTAGAGCACCACCTAATTGATCTTTACTCTACACTCATTTTACTTCGTCTACGTTAATATCTCTCAGATAATTTAATTTGTAATTTATCTGAGGTAGTAGAAATCATACTGTTTTTACGTCTTAATATTGTACTTTTATAGTATCGTTGAAAACTCGATCCTCGACATAGAAACCAAAATGTCAAGCGAAGAATTTAATTCAGTTAGACATTGGGTACTTTGGGTAGTTACTTAATTCTTCTCGGTTCCGAAACAATGCAATAATATAAAAAAGGGTACTCCCTCACTCAAAGGGTACTCACATTTCACCTTTTATGTTTAATTTGGGGGCGAGCTTATTTTGCCCTTTTTTTTCGGATGGGAAATCATCAAATGATTCTTCCCGCTCTGGGCAAAGCGGAAGGGAGTGTCAGACTTTTACTGACTAAAACCCGTCCATGTTCCTTCTTAGCTCTTTGTGTACCAGGGCCGCTGTTTTTAACTGCGATCAAAATCCAACAGTGCTCTTTCTTTCGGAGTCACCTAATGCTTAAAAAAACGGGGGTAAACTGTTAGATACAAAATACATTCGAACACATCCGGGATCGTGCTCACGTCATTTGTGGTTCCACAAAAAGTGCTCACTTAAATATTTATATTTTAAGTAACCAGTATAAATTGTAAATATCAATATTTGTGTCCTCTGTATATTTAAAGCGATAATAATTGTTATGTGAATTATCTGACACAACTGAAAATAAATAGGAGGTAAAATTCAATCTGCCGGAATATCTGTTCGAGTTTGGAAGAAAACAGATTACTTAAAAGGCTTTAAAGTAATCTGTTTCCAGATTTGATTGTGAGAAACTGCAGTATTGTGGTATGCAAACACAAATCTCACATGCGCAAATACCGAGATCCGGAGCGACTAACTGTTATCTGTAGACTGCACAAATGTTTGTTCAAAAGGTTTGTTTCCAATACAAAGAACTAGAACAACGACAAATACTTACAAGAACTTCCAGGTGTGGGGTAATGTCGACGAGACTGGTGTATTAATCGTCATTATCATTCCTCATCTCCAGCCCTTATCAATATTATTATTTTCAACCATTCGTGTCCCACTGCAGGACATTATAAAGGCTTCTTATCCCAATTTATTTTGGGTCGGCGCAGTATGTCTCTTTTACTCGTCATCTGATCAGACACCTATTTTCTTGCCATATTATCCTTCACACAGTCCATCCATCGTTTCTTTGGTCTTCCTCTACTTTTATACCCAATCACAATCACACTCAAAATTTTCCTCACGACGCTGAAGTATTAATATGGACATTTAAAGGATGTTTCTCTCATAGTCCTCATCTTTATCATTATTTCAGACGAAAAAGTTCCAATGCTGGGCATTAGCCTAAGCGATGGCGTCGCTTAGGCTAATGCCCAGCATTGGAACTTTTACCGATCCTGAGCTTCTCGCCTTCAGCTGGTTTCACCAGGTCATTGGGACAGCACCTTCCTGCACGTGGTCGCCTCTCTGGAAAGAGTCCAGCATACGGCTTTCGTATGATTGACTACAACCCTTCTTTAAATAGAGTGATCCGACTCGGCCGTCTCCTCGACTACAATAAATATACCTATATTTAATAAAAAACTAATCCTACATCACTCGTATCACACAGCATCTGGGTTGTGGAGGTCAGATAGGCAGTCGCTCCATGTAAAATACTGGTATTCAGCTGCGTCCATGTATCTAACAGATCACCTGACGAAATCAACCATTAGCCCTGAACACATACAAATCTGAAGTCATCTCTACTACTTGAAGGTAAGTGCCAGCGATTATTGCCGAGGCTATGATCCGTGGGCGCCCGGGTATGAAGACCATTAATAATAACACCCCTTTGCGAGATAAACACGCAGTCTACCAACGGTTTATGTAGTGTGTTACACTGTAATATTTGTTATAGCGTATTAGTCAGTTTGCGCTCTCTAAAATAAATAGTTTACCTATTATGTTCCTAATTGCCTATCACAGACGGAATAATTTTCTCCGACACATTTTTCAGGTTATTCGGAGAGGTCATATTGGCTATGCTTTTTTGTATTCAAAAACATTCTTCATCAGAGCAGTTGTGGTCCAAAGGTAATGGAACGGACTTACGAGTTGCAGAATGTGGGTTTGAACCCAGGCAGGCGCATTTTTTGTGTTATTTGTTGCATTACCACTGCTCTCAAGAAGGAATACATCATGAGGAAACCAGCGGCATGTCCTAGAAAAAAAAAATCGAAGAAGCGTGGTGGATTACAGCCCATTCCCTCTCATTGAATTAAGGTCTATGTCCCAGCAGTGGGAACATTACAGGCTGATTATGCTTATGCAATAACATTGGTTGCTTCGTAGACATTTCTACTTTCAACCAAATCAATATATTAAGAATTTCCTAAAAATCTTTCGGATTGTAATTGAAACTGTGTTATGTTATATAAGGTGCCAAATTTAAAAAATAATAATAAGAGTGTATTGTCGTGCGCCATCATAGTTTTCAAAGAGCAATAAATCTTAACTCTACGCTCTGACTACTCGTATTATTTAGCGGTTTATTCTACATAGTTTATTAGCTGCCATATTGGAAATGGATCTTTTATGGCTCGTTATTCTACAGTGTAAAATAAATAAAACCGTTGTTACTTTGAAAATACTATGGAGACTTCAATGCAACTGTTTGTTTATTTTTATGGCATTTATTTTCTCGTTTCTCCTGTAAAATAATGTTAATCTCTCCATCGCAGAAGTATATCATCCCAATGTTTATACCGAAACTCCAGAAATAATTACAATGCAGTCAGAATATCCTTTTAGACTTCATAATATTATTTTGAGGCGTAAATGTAAACTTATTTTTACACACATGCCCCATGACATCACCTGTGAAAACAATATGGAGATAAATGACTGGCCGACATGCACTCATACGATATTCACATGTTAAATGCAAATCTTCCCTCGAGTCGAGGAAAATCGCTGATGTGGCCACATCGTTCAATTACATCGTCAAGTACTTCCAGAAGAATGTTATTGTGTGAAAATGATCATCCCACACGAATTTGTCCAACAATTTTAATCGAAATGCTTCGCCGCTGGAGGTAAAAAAACGTCCCCTATCCGAACGTTGTTTGAAGGTCAGATATTTAAAAAAATGGAACGACATATTTCAAAAATAAAGCGGGCACTTTCAAGCGTTCCAAAAATTCAACTCACTGCATATTCATTGTTCAATAATCCTATTATGGGCGCATTGCATAATGTCATTGTAATAGGAATTACCTCAACAGTTATTGCTATTACAAATTGTTTCACGCAGGTGTATCTTTTTGAATGCAAAGAAACGTAACATGAGGTTATATAAAGACCATCTGCGCTACCATTAGTCACGAATGCATATGGTCGCGCCGGCTGGTCAAATGGGAAACTGTGTCAGTACGAACATTTGTTACTTGCACACGCGTCACAGATTACGTCGCCCGATACAAACACCGCTCGTACTACTAGGTTCAAGGGGAGCCAGCCAGATCGCCGTCTCGTTCGTTCACTATTTATAGTTCCTCGACTATTCAGATATTTGCGCTCAGTGCAGAAATGTCCGGAGTCGCGAACGACCAAAAACCCGCGCGGCCCTCCCAGAGAGCTTCCCGCAGGAAAAGCGCTCGGGAGAGGAAATTGCGCGCTTGCACCGCCCCGACACTCGAACCCAGTGAAAATCGATGATGCGATCTATCTGCGACACGGACAAATTAAAACCATCGACGTCGAACTCATTAGACAGTGCAATTCCGCGCAATCGACACACAAGCGAACTTATGCAATCGTTTTCAACATGAGCCGACTGCTTACAGTGTGATGTTCAGTAATCAGTTTACAGTGCGTGAAAGTGACTGGTGTGCTGTGTCTTTTACATGTGAATATAGCCTCTAACCATGCTACGTTATTTATTTCTGTTCGGAAAACAAAATTGACATTGGTGCTATTTTGAAGTGAATGTCGGATTGTTTTGGTTGGCAAGGCGCCAGAATGGATAAGAACAGCTGACTGTAAACAAACAATTTGCGTCTCGTGGAGTCGTGGACAACAGTTTGCATAATATTTTAAATAGTTCCTGATGCCACAGATCCTTTAAGTGAATAAATAATTATGGCGGGAAAAGATGACTCCAGTGATAGTGACGGTCCTATAATAGACGATAACATTATTCGCATACAATTAAGAAAACCGAGTCAAAGAAAGTGGGAGTTGCGAACGCGAAATCTCTCCCCTGGGATGAGATTTCCAACAGTACAGCTATTTGATTGCGATGGAAATCTTCTCGTTGAGACAAATGATGAAAACGTATCTATTAAGAGCTCTGATTTTGACGATTCTTTACTGAAAACATCTCAATCGCTGAAAGAAAAAGATTTCCGTCACATAATAGACAGAAAACCGCTTAAAAAGCACAATACAATTTCCGGTGATAAAGTTTACACTCGTGTTTATAGAAAGCCGCTTGGTAATAATGATAACGCAAAAAATAATCATGAACGTTATATTATACGAAACAGTAACAGTGTGTCAAACATTCCGAGTAAACTCACATTAAACAACTTTACTAATTTACACACAAATAGCCTCGCGACCAGCCCTTTTCCTTCAGAAGGTTTAAGTGAAATAAGCAGTTACAAAAGTTCTGACAACGAAACTTGTAACGGTATAAATCAAACGTCCAAAACAGATAAAGAAAATCTCGAAATACATTCTGAGAATTTAATTGATACTCCGAACAGTCCCTTTTCTTCTCTTTCTTCATTAAGTGAAATTGATCAGGTAATCGATGATGAATCTAACAAGGAAAATGAACCAGATTTGGCCCTCCATAAATCGAAATCTTTCAATGACGCAACTCTGACTGGGTGTAAAAAAGGGTTCGAAAATGAGAATCTGGCACGGTCTAAATCTGGCGTTGTGTACAATCCCCCTCACAATAAAATATCTTTCCTAAATACTTACTTAAAAAGCTTACAAGCTCGAGTGAGCTCTAATCCGGATTGGTTTGCTTTACATCGACGCCGAACAATTGAATATGCCCCAAATTCACGCGCAGCGGCTAAGCGTCAGGAATTTTCTAAAATCTCCTCTGAAAAGCCTCCCACCTGCAAAATAGGAGATATGACGTCAGACAATGAATTCATTAATATCGGAGCGGACGACGCGGTCCATTCTGAAATGAGGAAACGTTTGAAAATGTATAGACGTGGTATATCAGAGATCGCGCCTAAGCACAGGAACACGAGTGTATTTACGAAAACGAGAAGACATTCTGTGAGTGGCACGTTTCAAGTCGTTCATACTTCCTCCTCAGAAAGTGTGGATGAAGCTGACGTAGTACTCAACCGCTTGAAGAGGAGGATACTCAGGAATAAGTTGAGAGAGAAAAGACGGAGTCTTGGCGCGAAGTTTCAATTCAGTGAGTGCCTTCTTTACTTTTAAACTAGTATTCCTTTTTTAAACAAACACGAAGCAGCTTTACATAATGTTAAACGGTTATAAATATGTAATTACACAAGACTTATGTTCACCTTTGCAAGACAAAACATGCTGCACATTCGTTATCCACGAATTTTTATTACAGCCGTGTTACGTGGACATTCATTTCATTCCATCTTATCCAGAAAATAGATTTTCTTTCAGTTCTGAAAATATTCTGTGTTTATGAATCGGTGTAGTCCTATTTCAGACAACTTGATTTCTTTATCACGTGGTTCATTTGAAAATACAGTAAATGCCATTTTGATTAAGATGTTTTTTGATCACGAATTAGTGAGTCACAGATGAATATAATATGTAGCTATTAGCTGCCTTGCGAAACTGAGAATCCAGTTCATCATTATGAATTTTACTATCGAAATCATGAATTATATTAATTAGATACTACTTACTCTCTCTGTCTCTCTCTCTCTCTCTAGTTCCTCATACAGCTTAATCTTTTAGGAGATTTATTAAAGGACGGTTAGCAATAGTTGATTAGCCCGTGATCAGGTACTTACACAGAAATGCGAGTTTGTTCATCATTAAACTACTATTATTAAATATTTTGTGGCTGTAAAATTATGTATTTAACAAACTTGATTTCGTAATTAACAATTCATTAATATGCATGACGCGTATATGATTTGCAAAGGCACAGACAAAATTAAAGTTCAATTTCCAACAACTCTATTGAAAAGTTTAAATTCTGACGACCCGAATGGCGTAGTGGTGGTGAGGCTGCCTTACGTTCTTAGGGTCCCGGGTTCGAGTCCCGGTTGGAGCAAATGTTTGTGTGATGAGCATGGACATTTGTTTCAGAGTCATGGATGTGTATATGTACAAAAAGTATGTATTTACAAGCAAAAAGTATCTATGTAGTATATCAACTATCTGGTGTCCACGACACAAGCCTCGTTGCTTAATGTGGCACTAGATGGCGCTGTGTGTTCATGTGTTCAGCGATATTTATTATTATTATTATAATTCTATTTTTTCTGTCTGAAATTCTTCATTAAAGAAACATACAATACAATTGTAACAAACCTAATTTAACCCAGAAAGATATATTATTTATTTTACTCGAAAAGGTATATTTACTTTATTTATCTATTTTTAGATAGTGGAAGAGTAAATGGTTTGGCTCAGTAGGTACACTAAAATAAATATCGTGTACATTTTGATAAACTAAAAATATACCTTTTGTGCGAGAGATACGGTCAAAGAGCAAAGTTATGTTAATATTATATTAACTGCCATTATCAATGATTTATTGCTCACTGTCGCTACATCTTCGATTTACGCCTGTGCCTCTGTACTGTATAAAACTACACTTCGACTTTACATTACATACCTGCTTTACCTTACACCCCAGTAATCCCCGAAGGTTTAGGCAGAGGAGTACCTAATCTTAAACCCACATTTCACCAGTTGTATTCAAGTCCCATGTAATAGGGGGCGAGCCTATTGCCGTCAACTGGGTACAAATTTAGACTTCGTGGCTGTTACTGAGAAATTCTTGATGGAAAATCACGAATCATATTTAAATCAACATACAACCTCACACTGCACTGTGATCTACTAATTGTAAAAAACGTGAACTTCGCGGGCTACTCTGGCGCTTCGCCCTAGTAGGCCTAATAGTTGAGATCAATAACTCGTTTCTTTTTTGTGAGAGGAGAGGCCTTTGACTCACAGGTCAACAATTAAGGCTCCTCTTAATTTGTTACACGTTTCCTTTGCTCTCCGTTATAAAATAATTTATTTTTGGAACAAAGTAAATAAGATATTTTCTACGTAAATCATTTCCGCTATGATTCCCTTCGTTTTCTGGTTTTTAGAGTAATATACACAAAAGCTTTCATTAAAAGCTCTTTTGTTATAATAAATGAAGTAGCAACTTTTCATAGGATAATTTGTTATTTTCTAGCCACGTCTAAGTGGTAACCACTTACCATAAACTATTTGGGCCTGTTTGATATGTAGACCAGTGCAGATACCTCTGAAAATGGTCAAAAAACGAAAAAAAACATAGTAGGATGAAACCCATTGCAAAAGAAAGAGAATATAACAAAAATGAAAGAAAAAATAATTTACGGGCGATCTGAGGTTGGGAAGTGGGGTAAAAAATGGTTTATCTCAATTTCCACCAACACTACAAGTCCTATAGAAAAAAGTGAAATGGCAAAGTTGTACCTAGGTAATAAAAAGATCTACAACTTTTGTATTTGCACTTTTTTCACATAACCTCAAAATGTATTTGAAAAATTCAAATAACCAAGTTTTTTATTTTTATCTTTTACAAAACAATTGTTTTTTTCACGAAATTTAAAGAAAACTTACCTTTTTATGTCCCAAACACACTATAATTTTATAGATTTAAAATATATTTTTTTTCACCTTATTTTGACTTATATCGAAAATCACCCTAATATTCAATCGAAAATTCAAAAAATTTTTTTGAAAAGTCGGTGGGCTTTTTGTTCGTTGAAATCTATACTTTCTGCTGGTGTAAAAAAAAAACTGGCTAAGTGCGAATTGAACTCGCGTGGAAAGGGTTCCGTACAATGCGTATTTTCCGTAAGTGAACGTATTATATTGAGTTTATTTCTTTATTTTCAATTGATAGAATTCTTGTAGTCAGATTCCTATAATTTACAAGCAATGAACTATATTTTGTATTATTTTTTTTCAGATATTTAGGCTCGGTAGTTTCGAAGATCAAGGGGGGGGGGCAATGTCAATTTTTGTTTTCTTTCAGGAATAAAATCAAAACTGTTTATTTTACAATATTAACAAAAATATATTTGAGATCCTCATAACGAGCCCTTTCATTTGATATATGATACAGTAAGGTTTGAAAAACTTCTATTTAATTTCCTAATGCACTTGACCGGTTTTTTACACCATCAGAAAGTAGAGATTTCAACGAACAAAAAGCCTACAGACTTTTTAAAAAAAGCCGATATTATGACGTGAGAATTTTTGATTGAAAATTAGGGTGCTTTTTCGATATTATGTCTAAATAAGGTGAAAAAAAAATATCTTTACATCAAAAAAATTACAGTGTATTTGGGACATAAAAAGGCAAGTATCCACTAAATTTCGTGAAAATAAAAATTGTTTTATAAAAGATAAAAATAAAAAACCAAAAACTTGGTTATTTGAATTTTTCACATTTATTTGAGGTTATGTGAAAAAGTGTAAATACAAAAGTTGTAGATCTTTTTATTACCTACAACTTCTATTTCACTTTTTCCATAGGACTAGTAGTTTTGCCGGTAATCGAGATAAACCATTTTTTACCCTTAAACCCCCCCCCCCCCCCACTTGCCGACCTCAGATCGCCCGTAAATTATTTTTCCTTTCATTTTTGTTATATTCTCTTTCTTTTGCATCCTACTATGAATTTTTTCGTTTTCAAAAACTATTTAGACTATACTAATATTATAAACTAGCAGTTGCCCGCTACCTACGTCCGAAATTAAAATTTAAATTATTATAAAAATATTTTGCTTCCCTGTTTGAATCAGGTTTTGTTAACAATTTCATGGGATTTACTTTTTTTGCACGGAACCCTAATCCTTTTTCTAAAATAAAAGCACTCGACAAAATCGGTCCAGGCGTTTCGAAGGTTAGCCGGAGAAGAAGGAAAACGCTGGCAAAAGGAAGTTTTACAATAAAAAATCTTGTAGGCGACCGTCACGCGTCATCTACTACCGTTAGACATTTCTAGTACTAATTATAATCTTCTACCAAGCTTTTATTTTTAAGTTTCACCTGTCCCGATGTTTGTCTGTAATCAAATCTTGGAAGTTAAATTTTATCCACTTCATTTACCGGTTACCGATTGAGCTAAAATTTTGCACGCATATGTATATCGCGGGGCAATGCATTATTATGATAACATGGAGCTGATCTGATGATGGAGCTGGAAGGTGGCCATAAGAACTCCGTAATAAAATGACGCAACCCCATCGAATTTGGACTCGTTTGATTCGTCTTCACGAGTACTTTGTCTCTAGATGGTATTCAGGGTCTGATGATGGAGCTGGAAGGTGGCCATAGGAACTCCGTTATAAAACGACGTAACCGCATCGAGTTTGGGCTCGTTTGATTCGTCTTGAAGAGTACTTTGGTCCTAGATGAGTCTAATAAATATTTTTTCTTACTTTCTGTTTTCTTTAGATAATATGTGCTCAAAGCATTGCATTGTGCGTACTATGAATTACTACGAGCTACGGAAAAACGCCGCTACGCGTACGACCTATGCCGTAGTAAATCCCGAATCATATATAGACTACTAAAAAGTTAAACTTAAAATTAAAAGTAAAAAACCTTTTTATAAACAAGCTTTATTTAAATGCGCATAAAAGAAAAAAAATAACTGTTCCTTTAAAACTTTTACTATCAACTTATAACGTCAGTACACAATTTATATGATTTAAAAGCTTGTCGCGAGATTTACCTGTGTAAATAAACAAGTATATAAAATGAACTGATCTAAGTGATTTTGATTAAACAAAAAAAACTAAGTAATACGAGTAGGTAGGTAAATCTCGTGACTTTTAAATCATATAAATTGTGTAATGACGTTATAAGTTGATAGTAAAAGTTTTAAAGGAACAGTTTATTTTATTCTTTTTAGCGCATTTAAATAAAAGCTTGTTTTTAAAAAAGTTTTTTTACTTTTAATTTTATTATAATTATGTTTACTTACCTACGTGTTTATGACATTAATCTTGTAAATGTCAGCGGTCACGGTCAGACGGCTGGCAGATCGGCGTGTCACGGTTTCACTTCGACAGATTATAATCTACCGAAAAATAATGCGTCAAATAGTAAGCAGTATGTTCGGTTGACAATATTTCGACAGTTTACAATCTAGCTAGACAGATTACAATCTAACGGGTTTTACAATTCGACTTGACATAATATACCTTTAGTAATTACCAAACTCCTTGGGTTCATCTTCTTCAGTGAATCTTTAGTTCGGGATGTCGTGGTCAGGCAGAAAAGCTTGTTTTGCATTTGGCAGTTAACGAGTCGTTTCAGCATGGGCGTGCGCCCCTAAGAGGCAATTAGGCACAGCCTACCCTACCAACTGGGCATTCAATAGAACGAACTAACTATGTAATAAAATATCACATTATGTACAAAATATAAAAAAAAAGTTCAAACTCCTGTTAGAATACTTATAGCAAGTCGCTCCCGCGTCACGCAACTAACAGTCTAACACTTTACTGGAAGTTACTACAAAGGTTGGAGCTCCGCCGGACAGGCAAGCACTGGACTTGCCTTAAACCCATTGATAATTTTACGCACACATTGGCACATTGGTGCATATTTTCGTGTGTATAAACTGCACACATGTATAGATTGCAGTAATTTTAGGGCGGTAACTCCTGCGAGTGTAGCTGGGCTGCTGGGCTGTGATTGGCTGCTACAACACAAAGCCAGGATTCAAGGTGGATGTTCTTTAGCCCGCGAAATTCAAATTTCCTTACGTTTTTTGCAATTTGCAGGCCAGTGCTAGGGTGTATGTTCAATGTTGATTAAAATAATGATTCCTGGGGGTTATTGGCGCGTATTATTATTATAATAATCAATAATATTATTGTTATTATATTTTACTTCATAGGTGTCGTTTTTGTGGTTTTTGGGGTTGGTGATAATGAAAATGAGGTCAAAATGAAAATCCAAGATGGCGCCGATGAAAATTTACAGTTTTTTCTTCATGGGTGTCGTTTTCGAGGTTATTGGGGTTGGTGATAATGAAAATGAGGTCAAAATGAAAATCCAAGATGGCGCCGATGAAAATTTTCGGTTTTTTCTTCATGGGTGTCATTTTCGAGGTTATTGGGGTTGGTGATAATGAAAATGAGGTCAAAATGAAAATCCAAGATGGCGCCGATGAAAATTTTCAGTTTTTTCTTCATGGGTGTCGTTTTCGAGGTTATTGGGGTTGGTGATAATGAAAATGAGGTCAAAATGAAAATCCAAGATGGCGCCGATGAAAATTTTCAGTTTTTTCTTCATGGGTGTCGTTTTCGAGGTTATTGGGGTTGGTGATAATGAAAATGAGGTCAAAATGAAAATCCAAGATGGCGCCGATGAAAATTTACAGTTTTTTCTTCATGGGTGTCGTTTTCGAGGTTATTGGGGTTGGTGATAATGAAAATGAGGTCAAAATGAAAATCCAAGATGGCGCCGATGAAAATTTTCGGTTTTTTCTTCATGGGTGTCGTTTTCGAGGTTATTGGGGTTGGTGATAATGAAAATGAGGTCAAAATGAAAATCCAAGATGGCGCCGATGAAAATTTTCAGTTTTTTCTTCATGGGTGTCGTTTTCGAGGTTATTGGGGTTGGTGATAATGAAAATGAGGTCAAAATGAAAATCCAAGATGGCGCCGATGAAAGTTTTCAGTTTTTTCTTCATGGGTGTCGTTTTCGAGGTTATTGGGGTTGGTGATAATGAAAATGAGGTCAAAATGAAAATCCAAGATGGCGTCGATGAAAATTTTCGGTTTTTTCTTCATGGGTGTCGTTTTCGAGGTTATTGAGGTTGGTGATAATGAAAATAAGGTCAAAATGAAAATCCAAGATGGCGCCGATGAAAATTTTCAGTTTTTTCTTCATGGGTGTCGTTTTCGAGGTTATTGGGGTTGGTGATAATGAAAATGAGGTCAAAATGAAAATCCGAGATGGCGCCGATGAAAATTTTCAGTTTTTTCTTCATGGGTGTCGTTTTCGAGGTTATTGGGGTTGGTGATAATGAAAATGAGGTCAAAATGAAAATCCAAGATGGCGCCGATGAAAATTTTTTTTTGCTATCATTATTTCATGGCCTACCCTTCGTGGAATACTACTGCACGCCACTGCGTTTCAGTGCCAACAATGAACTGTAGGTTGTATTGATGTACCTACTGGCATTTGTTTGTAAACGAGTGTTTAGGTAATAAACATCAACATTACGATTCGACGTTATTAAGTCGTAGTCGTAATATGAGATTGCTAAGAAGATCATATGACTTAGTGCCTTTAAATTTTACTTTTAAACGGAATCCTACCTGTACCCATAACCTACAATAAACTACCGATCTCAAGGAAGAACTGACTCTGCATGATACTCTTGCTGGCAACATAAATCTGCTCATAACCAATGGACTGATTGGCTGATAAATAAAGGCCCAAAAAAAAACTAAAATTGGGTAAACTGGATTTGGAAAACTGACAAACAAGTGTAAGTCCCTCTCCAGTTTTCTTTGCAGCACATTTTATGACTTTCCTATGCCATTATGCCATTTATGATAAGAATTAAGTAAGTGAAAGAGTGTACACCTTTAAGGTAGATTTTTGAGGAACGAATTATTTATTATTAAGATCTCATGTAACATGTACCAAAAATCACACCAATAAATAAATTTGAATAAATAAAATTGAATTATGAGAAGCAATATTCTGCCGTGTCCAATATTTTAATCGAGTATAATACCTAAGGCTAAGGTGTACCTAAGGCTCTACGACCGAGTCATACACACCGAAATACGGACGAACGAGACTTAGGGACATGGTAAAAGCTATAACAAAAATAAGTAGAAGTGGGCGAGCCATAGGGTGTTTAGTCTGAACGGACCAAATCGAATGGACCGCGGTCCGTTCAGACGTAGAAAAAAAAAATGTAGGTGCCGTAAACTAGATGGAAGATGGAGAAAAAAATGCTGGAGGGGAGACCACGGACGAGACGGAGGAATGTGGGAAGACAACCGTAAAAGTGGACAGACGATCTCATTACGTCGTGAGATTGTCAAATCTCTCCACTTTTGGTGGTTTGGTGTCACGGCTGGGTAGCCGTAACACCAAACCGCCACAAGTGCCAACTGAGACCTACACTCAGCAAGATTGAAGAAGAGAAAAGGACGCTTGAGGACTATGTGTAGTAGTGGACATTTTTCGACGGAAATGGTGCTTAAAATGCCATCAACACTATGTCAAGTATCCTAGTTGACATTATCTGTTCATTGTCATTTCGCAGAAACCAGAAAAAGTGACATTTCAATCTTAGAAATTAGCTCGTTTCTGTCATATACTGCAGCTGTATATTACTGTGTTGTGTATGTTAATAATTAAAATCTTAATTACCGGCAAGTCTCGCTTTATCCTTTTGTGACTTAATGAACCGTCTTCTACATCATTAACCTTACTCAAAGTGAAGAGAGACGACACATTCATACATGTTCATCACACAACATGAAACAACAATATACTTAGCTGGTTTCTGAGTTGTTTTTTTTTTATTTGAGATGAGGAATGCTGAATTTAATTTACGAGTATGTACTCGCTGAAATTTTTGAATAAAGAATACAGTGGCGCCATCTGTCTTAAACCGCCCACACCGTTTTCTATTCAAGTTCTCAACTTGAACGATATACAATGGAGGGTTTGAATGTAGAATGGTTTGAAGCGCCATCTAACGGAGATTTTGTGTCGCTCGTAGTCAGCTAGTTTTGTAAAGTTGGAAGAGTTTACAAAACTTCGCCACTGATAAAGTAGGCAGCGGCAGCAGTTGACGTATTAAGAATTTATTAAACTGTTTGTTATTAAACTAGTTACGGGTCTGTGAATCAACTTTATGAAATCCGGGTAGGGTTTAGGGCACGCATTTGTAGTGATGTATTTTGTTTGAATGTAAGAAACACCATTCGTTGCTTTCCAAGCAATTGAGGACAAAATGCTTAAAAAAACATTAATCCAATATCTAGATTCTACTTACGAGACAAAAATAAATATACCTAGGCATCTTTATTAAATACTCACAAAAAACATTACTTACCGTTCCTTGGCAGTCGGGTAACTAGTACCTACCAATGTATTAGATAAAGGCAAGATCTGCTTACTTTTTAGTATTTAAGATAGACACGTACCCAGTTCGACGTTTTACTCAGAAATGTTTTAGGTGAGGCAATAATAGGTACATATATAATATTATTAGATTTTTTTTGGGGACCAGCACGCCACACTCGGAAATAGATAGATCGAATAGAAATCGGACAGAGAAGAATCAGGTGCCAGGTGTGGCGATGGCCCAAAAAAATACAAGTGCGAAGTAACATAAACACTATCCCCTAATATTGATTTTAGTGTACACGTTCTTTATTGAAAAAACTGTTATTTGAGCTTGAAAAATCCAACCGCTACACGGAGTTTTTGCTTCGAATTCCATAAATCTAAGTAATTGCTTCCTTTCTTCCTCTGTCCTGTCGCCGTAGAAGGCGAAACCAACGAAAAAGTGACTTTCGCACGAAAACTCCGGAATGTTGGCACAAAGCCAACACTTAGAGATGTCTGCATCTCCGAGCTTGTCTGCACTTCTTGATTTCTCACACATAGCTTAAAAATAACATAAGCAAATCGGATTTCTATTGCGTCCCGCTTAATTAATTTTCGACTCCAATTTTGTGAATGGATACTAAACTGGTTATATTTAGAACGAATACTACATGATAAATTAATGTCTAACAGTATATGTAACGGTAATAAAATTCTGCAAAATACAGCGCTTAATTACGCACGAGGTCAAGGCCGTTTGGTCTACGTCTATAACTTTACGCCCAGTGCGCAAACCCGCCAGTCTTCTTACAAAAAAACTCGCATCGAGAAATCTCAGAGCCGTATTAAGGGATTTAGTTGTCGGCGTGGTTATTAGCGATAATTTTCTTATACAGTGTTTGTACAGCTTAAAAACAGAAACACATGATTCAGAACATGCGCATTGGCGGCGCCGCGAGTCAATATCCTCCCCCCCCAGCACCGCGCCGCCATCGCGATCCTACTGCGAGCCGGCGCGTGTGGGTGGATAACTCCTTATTACGATGTTTTGTGAATACACGTTTCTGTTGACAAGTTACTGTTATGGAAACATGGTAAAACTGGTGTAAGTATGCTGTTTTGCCTAGTTCGTTGCGTTTTTTTATGGAAATGGGCTTTTTGCTAGATTTTATGGTGTTCAGGAAGTGATTTAGGTATCGTTATTTGGATTTTTTAGTATAGAACAGGCAATAAAAATTTACATAATCACAAATTACGTAACAGCACTTCCTTTTAAGCGTGTTCTTTTCAAAAGGCTTTTTATTTCCGGGTTCTCGATACAAAATTAGTATCAAAACCTGTTCATATAAATTTGAAACCACGGTCTTTATTATTGGTTTCTTTTTTCAAAACCGAGAAAAGCCTTTATTCAGGTTGTACCGCTTCGCTTGAAGGCGGCTGTTAGTTGTGAGTTCGTCCGCTAGAGCGTCGGAGATGTGGGCCCAGCTGGCTCACTGGCTCGACCGGCGGAGTTTGACAGTACCCCGCTCACGTCGCTAGCGCCGGCCGGCGACCGGCGCGATCCTCACGTGCAATAATACCATCATTCAGTTTTTAACCTCCGCGACACACAACAACTTCGGAACAGCGAAAGTTTTGACAGTGAATGAAAGACCTGTTAGTCTGTGTTTAGTTTTTAATTAATAAATAGTTCAATTCTGTCGTGTGAAAAGTATTAGTCGTATTGTGTTCATGAGAGAACCGTTCTGTGGTATTTTTGTTACGTTTCAATTCGATTTTCGGACCACTGTGCTCAGGATCGGGGTGGCTTTTAACTAGGATAAAGTAAGTAATAGACACGTAATTCCATTTAAACCTATTTTGTCTGCCATTACTCTTTCGTTCGCTAACCCTTACCCACAATATTTTTACTTTTGGTGGGCTAGATTTTTGTCTACGCAATGTAGAATGCTTTCCACCTTACTTTGTTTCCACATTGTTCCTGACGGGTCCATTTTATAGCCTAGACTCGTATAAATAGAACGTAATCGAGCTTGTAACTTGTACGGCTAAGCAACATTGTATGTCCCTTTCAGAAGTTGGTATATTAGACAGGTGGACTACTTTCATTATTATTACTTTGTTCTGGCTATAAAGTACTCGTACCTCATTTTATTTTGTAGTTAGATTTAAGTTGTAGACATTAGTATTGTTTAGTCCTTACGGTAAGCACAATATACCAGTGCCTGGTAAATTCCAACGTTTACAGGCCCGTCTTTTTTATCGATAGCTTATGAGTTTGGTCATCCTTAATTCTTATTAGCTGTGTTGTTTGCATGGTTATCTACCGTTATAGGTACTATATTGTTAAACGCACCTACTTGCATCTTTTCTTAGTAATTTCTGGAGGCAAAATTCTCACGTAAGCTAAACTGAAATATTTAACCCGTTATAATTTTTGAATTTTTTAGAAGTAATTCAATTAGTTCAGCTACTTACACTATCAGCTGAAAAAAAATGGAAACACAATAAACAAATACACATCTAGTTACGCCCGAGTATCTATTACGCCTTCTTAATATACTTAGAATGGAAGTCCATCTCTCAACTTCCTTTACACTAAAGCGTTTTTACCATCTTAGAAGGTCAAAGGCGCCCGTTTACTATCCCCATGCTCATTGGAGCGTGATCCTTTGATCACAAAGGGACTTTAAAAACGACTCGCATTGAGTTAAATAAAAACATCAACATGGACACGATATAAATAGAAAGGACCTTCCCGAAGGTCGGGTTTGTCATCTATGTGTATGAAAATGTCTGCATGCCTTGTCTTGTTACGTCTACGAATATTTGTTTATATAAACGCTGAATTTCATTTGTTTGAAGAATAAAATACCTACGCATAATTAAGTGGTTTAGAAACTAGTAACTGCACGTTTTCTATTCATAATCTCACTGAAACACGATAAGTTAAACGTTTTGTTTGCGTTTAATCTCAAGGCTAATCAATTATTGCATGCATACCTACACTTACGAGGCAGATCCTTCCAAATCCTTCCTTTGAACTCCCGTCAGCTCCCAAGGAAAGCTGCGGAAGGAAACTAATTCAAAATCTGCGCCAAAAATAGCGGAACAAATCGCATTGTATGAGCTTTGCTCGGCAAATCCGTATCTTTATTAGGTCGGATTTTTCGTATTATCGCTGTTGTGGGGTTAACAGAAGTTGCAGTGTATACAGGTGTTAAAGTATCACTTTTATTGCTGGTTTATGTGTGTTACTTTGTTACACTCGTGTTATGTAATCTGTGAAACGTTATTGGAAAGCTTGTACATTTTTCTGAAAGGCATTTGACCGACTATTCGCTGGTAAAAGTTCATTTGACCTGTACTTTAAAAATAATTTGTGATTCGGCAAATTGGAATGCGGAACTATCTCCCACAATAAGCAAAAGCGCTTAGCGAAGACCAGAATATTTTTTGTCTAGTTTACAAGAAAACTTCTAAACTCTAAACCGACCAATACCACAAGCAATCTTTCTACGGTTCAAAAATATATATCCAAGCAAAACTGCGTGTTTCCATAACGTAAAATTATAACTGTTATTTTAGAGTTTCCGTCTGTCTATCTTCTGACTTATCGCTTGATGGCGATTTTAGGTCAAAATATGAACCGGCAAGTTGAAAAAACTAACATAAAAAGTTGACGAAGGAGTTGAGGAAAAACGTGGTTTAGTATAATCGATTGAGTCCTTTCCCAGAACTGCCACATTCATTAACGGTATTTATTACCTAGAAGTAAGACTGTCAAGTCACCGACGGCCCCTATTGTGAATTTGTAGATGAATGCAAACCTTACTCCGGCGTCGTCTGATATTCATTTCGCCATTTCACTTTTGAATTTCTTGAACTAGTTACGTGGTACTACTTATTTATGAGCTGATTGGTTTCTTTAATTATTAAAATTTTCATGTATTTTTCATCAATCAGTCATTTCATCAAGGTTTCTTTTACTTTACCATTTTTTTTCTTTTTTACAAAAACACGATTTATTCTAAAGGATGCTCACAGAATTTCTCTCTAATGGACAGACATTTATTTTGCAATTATTCAAAGCAGTAACCGTCAGCTGTGACGAATACTTTTGATGCTCGACGTCGACATTATTCTAACTACAGAATAAATATTCAGTTTGGATGATATTATGTAGATGGGACTTCAGAGGAGCAGCAAAATGGAGAACAGATAGAGAAAATATTCTGGCATATGAGTTCTCTATGTTTTTACAGCTATACCAATACTTATTTATGTTTCAGATAAAATTATATCATTTTATGTGTCAGTCTACCAATAAAACTACCTACCGATGTTTCATTAGTCCATTGTAAAATACAGAACTGTGAGCAAAAAACTTTGAGGCGTTTCATAAAATTTGCGAGGAGTAATGGAAAAAAGGTTTTTTAAAAGATGGACTCAACACATTTGTTGTATTTCCCAGGAAACCTTACTGAAAGAACTAAACAAGTTTGCAGCAAAATAAAATCCCGTTCAATAAGCTTCTCAGGATACCGCAAACTTAGACTGAAGTCTAACAAGCACTCTTCTATTACCGGCGTCGAGCCGACCCTAAGCCGCTTACTGCACCGACGACAAACAACACAGTCACTTAATATAATAAATGAAAATTTTCAAAGTCTGAAACTGCTAGAAAAATATCCGATAAAGACCTTAGCGAGCCCAACAAACAGATACAGAGTCACTCCAGTGGAAGCTACTTTCGAACGATGTGCATAAATTTAGGCACTTAAAACTTATACGGCCGACAACTACTAAGTTCTAAAAGTTCGCGAAGAATACACATACGTAAAGCTTTTTAAAGTTTTAACCACGGTCTTCGCTGGCGGCTTTTGTTGGACTACAAACTGTAAGTGTAAAAGACGACGCAGTGTTTTATAGAGGCTGAAGTATATAACATCATATTATCACTACTGTGATCCCTGAAAGGTTTAGCAAGATATTCTTTATGATAGCATTTCGCCTGTTTACAACAACAACAGCCCATTACGTTCACTGCTGGACATAAGCCTCTCTCATGACGGGAGGAATTTGCCGTAATCTCCACGCTTGGCAGGCGGATTGGAGATCGCAGTGATAAAAGACTAACAGAAAACGCTGCTGCCCATTCTCTAGTCTACGGAGGCGCAAGGTGTTCTGCCTCAGACATTAGTCGCCTTATACGACACCCGTGAGTGTAATGGGTTGGTTCTATTCTACTCTGCCGGATACCACGCGGCTTTCGCCTGTTTAAGTCCGATGTAATAGGAGCCAAACCTATTGCCATCAACCGGTCAATTATTTTCACTCCAGGCTGCTACTGAGAAATTCCTTCCTTCTTCTCCTTCAACCTTTGGCCATCCAATGCTGAGTGTAGGTCTCTTCCAAAATCTCCACTTTTGGTGGTTTTGTGTTATGGCTATCCAATTTCATCCGGCCAGTTTAATGAGGTCGTCTGTCCACCTAGTCGGTTATCGTCCCACATTCCTCTATCCCGTCCGTGGTCTCCACTCCCTCCAACACTTTCTTCCCCCATCTTCCTTCCAGTCTATATAGGGCCCGCCCACTTTAACTTTCTTTTTGCAGAAAGTAATACATTTGGAAAACCCCAATAACTCTACTCTACCTGGAAAGCAGTTCTTTATGATCAGCAGTATTGCTTCTGACCAATAAAACAATGAAGAAGTCCGTTTTACGTTGTACGTTGTACCTTGAATTGAACGTGAAAAGCCACTTGAAACAGCACGTGCTGGGAATCAAAGCTATTGGAATTCCGATCCTCCCTGGTGTTACATTTTCAATTGAATAAGGTCGGGCTACCGTTTCGAACGTTATCGGCTCTTACTTTGAAGATATTGGTTGCTATCTTCAGTTTATTTTGATAGTTCACAAATAGTCACACATCGACTGCAATTCGTCATCCTTTCAAGGGTCCTTTTGGTAACACACATTGATTTCTGCAAATAGCTACTACTACTAATACTTGACTCAGTGGCTCGATTGGGAAAACCATGTGTCTCATAGACTAATGGTCATGACGTATGCAATTGAACCATACTTCTTGGTATTCTAATTTTAGTCGTGGCTTTCGCGAATGAGACCTATTTTTTTTATTCTTGGCGATATTCATCTGGTAGCCAAATGTTTTATTATGGCCCTAGAAGCCCTCAAATCAAACACGAAAGCTAAACATCCAATATTGACGATATTTAGCACCTAAATACCTTTTCAAATGGGCTACCAAGATACAGGCTGTGCCTAATTTAGGGCCCGCGGCTACTTCTACTTAGATGTAGGTACTCTTTAACTTTGCTCATTGTGTTTTGTTTTTACACGACTGCCTAAAAAAAGGAGTGTTATATTGTCAGGGTTCATGTATGTATGTATGTATATGTATGAATGTATGTTTGTGAGTTACTTTAGTCCACCATAACTTCTAAACGCCTAAACCGATTTCGTAGTGAAAAATTTAAAAATATATTTCGATACCTACTGCAATAAGGGTATCAAATTAAAGGGCTCATCATGAGGTTTTCAAAATGGTATATTATCATGAACATATTTTAATTAAAAAAAAAATGTTATTTATTTAATTATACAAGATACGCGCGTATGATTATGTAAGTTTGTGAACTTTAAAGCAATAAATGTACATCAAAATTGGAGAATTTCGAAACTAAAAAGTGTAAAAAAAAAAACCCGACTGTTCCGTATTAGAATTTATTAATGAACTCGTTTTTTTCTTTTCAGTTTTTATTTAAAGTTCTTAGGTATTTTTTTTCTATGTTGGTATATTACCTAACTTGTGTGTGATAATTAATTAATGTATCCTACTAATACATCCTATAAATTCGAAAGTTTATGAGGATCAATGGTAGATAAATGTTTGTTACTTTTTCACGCAAAAACTACTGAACGGATTTAAGGAAATTAAGCAGTCAGATAGTTTAAAACCTAGATTAACGCATAGGATACTTATTATCTCGGTACTATGATCCCAGGCGATAATTATCGAACTCTTCGTGGGTGAAGCCGCGGGCATTAGCTAGTTCATTTATATACACCTTCCCATATATTTCCGCTGCTGACGTAAGGTATTCTTCAGGCCCCTACTTCACAAGTCTGTCACGACAACGGCCATAAATACTCAATTTGCAAACATCAAACTTGTAATGTATGCGAGCTTAGGGACCTGACCATCTTCCATATTCTACCCCTAAGTTAGCAGTATTATGAAAAACCTATAAGTTACTACTACCCTTTTAGCTTTCCGCTGGAGTATGGAAAAGCAATATGCCGTTTTTAGGGTTCCGTAGTCCTGACAAGAAACCCTTATAGTTTCGTCATGTCCGTCTGTCTGTCTGTCCGAGGTTTTGCTAAGATACCGTTAGTACTAGAAAGCTGTAATTTTGTAAGGGTGTGCATATCATATTGCGCCGACAAAGTAGTAAAATAAAATTTAGGAAAATATTTTTTTTTAGGTTAGGTCCCCTACATGTGAGGTGGGGATGAATTTTTTTTCGTTATCTACCCCATAGTGTGTCGTTAAATAGGTCTTTTAAAATGACTGAGGGGCTGCTAACACAATTTTTCTATTCAATGCTCCATTTACGAAATATTAAACTTTAAATTGCAATTTTTTGTTCCAGTAGGGCGTCTCCCCCTCCTCTAAAAGCTAAACTGCTGGCTTGAAAAATCTGGAATAATTCATTTCATGAACTTTCAAGGAAATACTATTACTGCTTAACTTTATTAGTTTAGCAGTAATAGTCGTTGAACTTGGGTGTTGCATATTTTTGTACCAAACACAAAATCCTTAGAATAAATCCTTTAATGTGACTAAAATGAAGTAGTTGCTTGTTTATAACGGGTTAAGACTTGCATTGAAAAACAAAATGTAAAATATAACGGGCTACGACAGAACCCTACACTGCGCGTGGCCCGACACGCGCTTGGCCGGTTTTTTCTTCTTTTTTTTTTGTTCTTAACCACCGAGTTTTGATTTTCAGCGGTTGGTTTTTAAAACTTCTTGATGGATTAATTAGTGACCAACAAGATTAACTAACCTGACCGCCTGGCGGGCGCCTGGCTAGGGTGGGGCAAATTGTTATTGGGTTTTTCCATCAGGAATTTCTCAGTCGCAGTCACGGAGTCTGGGTTTTTGGCCGGTTGATGGCAATAGGCTCGCCCGCTATCAAGGGACTTAAAGATAACTGGCGAAATGTGGATGCACCTCTGCCTCACCCTTTGTGGATTACCGGAGTGATGTTATGTTAAGTTTAATAACTAAGAACGAATTTTGATTCGGTTTTCACTTTCATTTAGGTAATGGAGCCGGTTTTTGTGTACTTATATTAATATTGATTAAAGAAATCTCGATGTCTTGTCAAGTCATAAAAGCTGTGAAAAGTAGTCGCTGGTCGTAGCGTATTAAAAGAAAAACCTATTTGAACATTTTCAAGACCCGTTAAAATACTCATCGATGTTTGCTTCGTAAGGGAAAATCAAGAGTCATGATTTTCTTGCACATCGTACAAGCATTTAATTACTTTTTGATTACCTCTAATTAGTTAGGTATATGCTTTAACTGCAAGTTATAAATATATTTTAATGCGATTTATGTTTAATAGCAAGTCTTAGAAGATAAACTCATGCATATTTTACTTGTGATCATAATCATCAGATCCATCATCATCATCATCATCATCAGCCTATTAATGTTCCCACTGCTGGGACACAGGCCTCCTCTCAGATCCATAATTGCATATAATACTTATATCATCCTTAAAAAAACTGGTTTCTAATTAATTTTATTAGTAAATTTTATTCTGTTAATACCCATGTTTATGGACCAACAGGTAAACTATTTTATTAACTGTAATGAAATCTACTCCGGAGAAAATACTGAGACATTATTCAATTTTGAAATAAGATTAAAGCTATGGCAAAATAGACATATTACAATATTGTAAATGGATAATAGAGAGGATATTTTGAGAATACAAACTAATTCGAAAATATATTTGCGTCTGTTACAGAACATAAGTATCACAATATCTCTGGAATCGGATAAAGCACAAATATAATCTATTCGTTTATTGTGAAACTCGATAAATCTCTGTTAAATATACAAAAGCAAGCAACAAAAGATGCTGGGCTGACTGTCGACCTGTCAGAAACACTGCGGCCGAAGTAATGCTTTACGTATCTATGACAAAACAAAACTTCCAGCTTCGAAATGAATTCGAATTTTAAAATCAACAAATGTTATTTTTTAATCAGCAATGCTTTGAAAAGTGGTTGCAAGATATTCAACTATTAAAAGGAGATTACAGCTTTGATACTCATTTCTAAAAAAAAACACATGAATATGTCGCCCGCTTTTTAATCGAATATTATGCACTGAACTAACGTATTTGGAGTGCGAAGACCAGTCAATAGTAAAACTACTATTTTTTTCTTACAACTAATAAAATTACATTGAAATTCTTACATTCAACTAAACACTGTAAATCTTCTCGTACAATTTTTATTTCTTTTTGTTTCAAATTCTAAACGGCAAAGTCTCAATAATGTGAGTCCAACACGCACTTGGCGAAACCGACCCAAACAGTTACATTACGTCTCTTTGAATACATCAAGAAAGTTATTCAATCGACTCTTTAATGTACAATTCCAATTCCATTTATCTTCTCCACGTTTCCTTTCGTAAGGAATGCTAATTTTGTGTTACATAAAAGCGTCTGGCCAAATCTGCGCCGTCTTTTACGAAAGAATAAAACACTGATACAGGTACGGTGTATGCTTAGGTAAATCTGCTGTTTTCTAAGAGTTTCTCTCGGGGAATACGACGGGTAATAATCCTCTTTGTATAGGCTGAAAGGCTTTGTTATTTTCGAGTTAGGCTTCGTTCAGTGTGCGAAACTTGCGTGGGTGCTAAGGTGAGCACGGAATATCAAACACAATTTTATTATGAAGCCGCCGCGTTTGCGTCAGTTGAGTTACTTCAAGCGGAAAAGGACTGAGTGACCTAACAAACGTGCGATAGTCTATTGTTCTACCTTGTGGGTACCATGGGTTTCCACATGTTAGAACAATCCTTGTTTACGTCTAGCTACTTCTGCTTGCTATACAACTAGCGATGCACAGCGGCTACCAAATCGCCCCCGCCACCGCGCTCGCAACTACCTTCTTTCATGTTCACCCTAAAAAAGGCCTAGTGTTATATTTGAGCCTGTCTGACTGAATGTGGATCGCTGGAATTTGCCACTGACAGCTATCCGCTCCGCATGATATCTGACTGACGTTGAATTTTGAAATGTTTTCGATATGGCTTTGTAGTTTTCGAAAGATCAATAAACGTGTATGTTTGTTTTATTTGGATGCAGACAGAACAGAATAGATACGGTAACTTCTATAGTTCGAAATCTCCTGTGTTCAGAAGGATTATCTGAGGAGGACTCGTGTCATGTTGCAAAACATGTCCAAGATGTTTGCAACATGATATGGCATAGCATGACAGGCAATCATCCTTCAAATTGTGAAATCCAATGTGTTTTTACACTTAAACATAAAACAAGCTTCCCTCAAGAAAATGTTCACCCTTTTCCATTGCTACGTATAATAATTCGTATTTAAGTATAAATTGAATAGGTACTCACCCACACCCTCTTGCCCCCTGCCCCTTACCTCTCCCTTGTGAATTTAAAAAGCCTTAAGCAAACCAAAACGAGGAAAATTTTCCTGTATGAAGCCCCAAGCAATTAAATGTCAAGTATAAAGGAGAAAAAATTAAAAATCTTCGTATTCACCGTCATCCAGACTCTTTGGGTAACAAGACGTCCTTTGTTGGTACCGGCTTTTACAGTCTTCAGCTAGTTTTGATACTCATTGTTTTGTTGTTCAAGAAGTGGAATTTACATTGTGCTTTCCGGATCTACTTTCTTTGTTGTTCTCTTCGAAATAAAACCAATCTTCCTAAAGCAGTTTGCATTGTATTCTGCAGATAAACATCTGTAGTAAAATATTTATTTGATTATAATAGGACTGTCGCAATGCATTTATGTGTATCTCAATGCCCCCATTTGCATGTCATGCAGACCATATTATGGTCCACATAGCGGTAATTTTAACGCTTTGAATTTTAAATTCCGCTCGAGGTGGTGAATTCGCAAAAGAAAAGATAACGCCATTAAATTATGCTATAGATAACCTGAGAGGTCGAGATTCCTGAATAATTTAATTTACATATGATTTGGCTTTTATTCGAAGAAAGAGAAATACGTAACATCTGTGCAAACTCGTTTGACGTGACTCCGGACGGAAGAGATTTGATAAAACAAGATTATTTATTATGTGTGTGTGTTTTTGATTCATACCATACGTCTAATGGCCAATCATCTGCTCAACGAACGGTATTTTATACGTAAAAAGACTGTAAATAAAAAAAATATGCGGCATAAAAATCTATTAAAATTAATTAACCAATACTTCCGGGTTTCTCTAAGCAACTTTTTTCAATGGATGGATTTACTCATGCATTTTATCAAAGATTCCGAATCACGATCTGTCGATCGAAATTCGAGTCGCCGCAAAAATAAAAATAACATTTCTGAGAAAAGTAAATAAGACCGACGATAGGTCGTGGGAAACCGTCCGTCATCAAATTTTTTCGTGTCTTATTCTGACGCGTAGTCCCTTGCTAATGGATAACCCTACTCTTTACTTAAGTAAACTGAGTAACAAATTACACATGAAAGAGTAAGGAGTATTAAGAAACTAAGTGAAAATAATCAGTAGCCAGCAGGTCTAAAATCGGAAAATTAAGGTCTTATAAAGAATATCGCTAAGAATACCTACCTAAGCTTTAAATCTTTGTTAAAATGCTAAAGCCGCCTAGAGCTGGTACTGTCTTTAAACACGCGGAACTTTGAAAATACCTTGGTTTGATCAAAACAGCTGATGCATGAAAAATATAGCTGACATACGTGGCAAATACTAAACAAAGGCACTGCGACATAAGCCACTGTAGTTCCAGTATTTCATATTCGTCCCCCTGAAAACTTCGTCTTTAATCCACCAATTCGGAATCTGTTGATGTACTCAAGACAACATTTTCTCCAAAAATCATTCTCCAGTAATCTTTCGTAAAATTCTAAAATTTTCTACATAATTAGCTCCTTCTCATGTACACGTTCGTTGTTTGTAAATTCTACAAGTTCCAAAGTACTTTTGACTACAAAGTTGAGAAATATGTCGTGCCAGGGTGTATCAAGCCCGGGGGAGGTGCCCAGCCCGAGCCGGCACGACTCTGATTCAATAACCCTTTGTACAAACGTGAATATACGTACAATTTGAGTTGAGAACGTGACCCGGGGGGAACTAAAGTAAATATTTTTGATTTTGATTTTTTCTGATGTTGTCTGATTTTATGTTGGTTGGGTGATGGGTTAATTTCTGCTTGTGTTAATGTTTTAATTCTTTAGAATATTTTAAAATTTTGTGTAAATTGATGTAGGAATGCATATCTTCATTACGAGAATAATTAATTTACGCGGTGTTAGGTACATCCTCACGCAACCAAGTTTACCAAGGAGTCGTCATTACATAATTCTAGAAATATTTGTCGAAATATTTGAACGCTCAAATATAACAATACTAACACGATTCAAATGTATGGAATACCTGACTTAAAAGAAAACTGGGCAAACAAAAGCAGAAGAGCAGAATAACTAACAGCAGATAACGTTCAGAAGTTCTGAAAAGAATATGATATACAAAATGAAACAAAATAACAAAGAACTGAAATCTAGGACACAGTTACCTTCTTACAGGTAAAGACTAAAATAGCCAGTAGAATCGTTATACTTACTGTACATTACACTGTAATTTAAACTTAAGTGTGCAACAGCAGTGTTTGTCTGTTTTACGTAATACCCGACAATTAGGCAAAGCTTAACAAGGTATAAACGACTACGATAGCGCAATTATGTGAACTACCGACCACCTGATAATTTTGTGACTTACAAACGAAGTGGTGCTTATGTTAGTAGGTATTTATTTATAGTAAAGGGTATTTAGAGCCTATACGAGTCATAGGAATAGTGAGAGGATCTAAACACGGTTCGATCGAAGGTTAAGCTGCTCTTGCCGAGGTCAGTCCGTGGATGGGTGACCATTTATTACGAATATTGTGACTCTTCCATGTCTCGGTAATAACATGCAATCGTAGGTCCTGGCTGTTATTTGTAGATTCGCAGTTGAAACAGGTGGGCAGTGGCCTGAAAGTCTCACAACCAGTCTTACCAAGGGGTATCGTATCACCCAGTTATTGCTGTGAGGATCAGATAGGCAGTCGCTCCATGCAAAATACTGGTACGAAGCTGCATCCGGTTCGACTAGAAGTTGCCCCCAACATCGTCGGGAAAAGACTCGGCAGATGATGAATCTTATGAATAGTGAGACCTAGTGATGATACGACAGACTCTGGACAATGCGTTGTTTTCTGTCTACTTAAGAACAATAGATGTTCCGTAAAGACTAACATTACAATACAACACCAAAAACTAACACATCGTCGTGTTAACTGCAGCGAATTGATTGACTGTTATTCAACAAGCAATCAAATTGCTTGACATGAGTTTGACAATAGATTCAGTTCAATAGGCTTTCAGAATCCGAGGTTAAGAATCTTTAAATAACAAGTAACTCAAGTCGCTACATCTAACTTTAGACCATTCTGATTTTAAATAGAAACGCTGTTTGATAAATTTGTCACTACATATTTTCACACTGCCTCGTTGGTCTAGTGGTCGCAAACGCGACTGCTGAGCATGAGGTCCTGGGTTCCATTCCCAGGTCGGGCAAAATATTATTAGCTTTTTCCATCAGGAATTTCTCAGTAACAGCCACGGAAACTGGATTTGTGCCCGGTTGATGGCAAAAATCTCGCCCCCTATTACATGATTGACTTATCCTTCGGTTATTACAAGCGTGATGTAATGTTCTTTTCAATAAATTACTCCTGTATTCTCCCATTCTAGTATGTCCGTTGCTTTTGCTAACATTTAGTTTACTTTGAACTGGCATGCAATCTGCAAGCACAAAGCCAAGGCAGATTTCCTGTTATAAGCAAACCGTCTTTTGTATATTCACAAGTTTTATCTCCTTTTATTTCTTAAATGATAAATGATGTTTATTTTGCAAGTAGGTTTTTACAAACACTTTTACACGTCATTTTTTTAAAAAACTAGATGGGGCCGGTGTTTCGTACCTGACTACTCTGAGAAGAAACAGCCGAAACAAACTCAGAAGTCCTGGTCTCTTTTGAAGTCCAGACATAATATTGCTCAATTCACATATGACTATGCAGATAAGTGTCTGAGATGGTCTTTTGAAGAAAGAACCACACAGATTTGAGTGAACCTGTCCAGTCAGTGCAAGCATTTGTCAGTTATCGTGTAGCTCGACTTATAACTCAAGGAGCTCAACGAAACGACGAACAATACCAAAGAAAGGACATTTAGGTAGGTCGCTTATAGTACTCAAACTGCCAGACAGTTGTGGGAAAAAAAAGAAAACAAACAAAAAAAATATAAAAATTAAACCCACATGGTCCCCACATTCACAATAATCAAATAAAATTAATAATAATTTACAAAAACAATGTCAATAAAAATCACAAAAATCATATGTCAATAATAATAAAAAAGTAAGATACGTAAATATTCCTGTCAAATCAGTAGGTAAATATAACATAAAATAAAATAAAAAGTAAAAAATAATAAAATACTGAAATAAGTATTCATGTCAAATCATTCAATGTCAGAGTGTATAAAAGAAATGAATTAATAATAAACAAGCGAAGTCCGAAATTTCGACATTCACAGAACAAATTTCATTGGAGCAGCTTAATCCCAAGCCTTTTTATCTTCGAGATAGTTATTAACATGATAATATATATAAATAATAATAACATCTTATCTGTCTATAGAATCTATTCCCTCTGGAATACTATTTGAAGCAATAAACTTCTTTAGATCAAAAATTCCCAACACTTCATATGCATTCTAACGTCGAGGTTCACGTCTCTCTAGACTCTAGAGAATTTACAATGTTTCTCAAATCTCAGCAGTTAGGCTCATGTTTACGATAGATTTTACATCCAAAACTGTTTCGTCGATAGTTAAAATGTTATAGTCTTGAATACTACATAGTAATATGTATTTGGAAAGTTCTTTATAGCCTCTTTGTATTTGAACTATAAAGAGCTGTATAAGGACTGAATCTATTTTGAACACTCCTGAGATTTTAGCTTAATAGGCATGACGTCAGTATCAAAAGTTGCAACTCTATTTAGTCCAGAGTATCGGAAATTAATGGACACGTATTTTTTGTTTTTGTAAATCAATGAATATTGACAAAGATAGAACGCATCAAAACTCGGGAGTGGGGGCTCGTGACGTAAGAACTAGGTTGAAATTATACCTAGGCGTGACGTATTGAGAATTTTAAAAGCGTCATATCTTCGTCAATTTTGGTTTACGTAACAAAAGAAAAAACACGGGTCAAATAATTTTTCATAATCTAACTGACGGACTAATTAGTTTTTTTTTTGTCGTCTCGCCTATTCTAAAACGTTTTTATTTCAAAACTTCAAAATGTCAGACAGAAGGAATTCAGACGTCGTCGAGTCTTCACAAAATTTTAAAATTCATGACAACAGTACCTGATCCACATACAAATTAGCTCTCCATTGAGTTTAACCGAAGATCCTGTTTACAAATACATTTCAACTGTATTTCTATATAATTCTGATCATTTTCCTTTTTAACTATTCTGAGTGCTTTACCTAAGTCCAATAAAAATGTTAATTACAGAATAATTAAGGGACTAATTACGTAGACGCTTTTATTTATTTTCAGACTTGGAGATCTTTTGTTTAGTCTCGTTTTATTTATTTTAGCTGTTCTTGTTCGTTATCCTCCTGATTTTATTTGAGTCGACGTAGCATTTCTTCTTTTTACAAACATCTCGCTCAGCCATCAGCCATGTGATCTTCTTTTACTCAATCCATCTAACAACAACAACAACAACATCATGTAATGTTGTCATGACATGTTGTCATCAACTATTTATTCCGCCTCTTTTCCAATAAGCAACTATTCCTGTTGTAAAATGAAATCATTATCAGCATCAGAACTGAGATATCTATCTCTCAGTATTATACTGTGTTCAAATCAAACACACGCCAACATTCCTGCACGTGGAATTCGGCGCCTACCAAAGCGCCAATACGGCCATATTATTTTAAAAGTAGACACGATCTCACCAAGTTCTCGCCTCAAGGAATTCGTCTCCGTCTAAACGGGAGGAAATGACTCAGTTAAGTGTCACCGCTACAAGATAACAAACTCTATAATTAGGACTAGGATAATAAAGGCTCAAAGCTCTTACATCGGGATGAGTGAGTAATGAACTTGACAGTGGTGTTATTATTGCTGGATGGAGGTGGGCGATGCATTCCGCTGGTGCCGGCGGGGCTATAAATACCTATCAGGGAGACAGGGTTGCCTGTGGAAAAATGGGACGGACGTGGATGAGAGTTTTTGTTTGCGACGCGGTGAGAAGTTTGCTGGTTCGAGCTTCTGTGTACCTAGGACTCTGTTTTGTTTCGCATAATGCCTATGTATTTGCAGAACATCCCTACAACGCAATGTTAAAGTAACAATTTTGTATACAACGTTATCAGCACAACCTCTTATCATTTAACGACACCCATTACACTCGAACATTAATAAAAAGGTCACAGTACAACCGCAAAAAACGCAATCTTTTTTTTACTTTTTATGTTTTACACTTAAAAAAATAAAACACCGATCAATCTGGGTGGGCACCGCACCTGGCAACCCTCGGGGCGACCCACTTCGCGTCCCCCGCGCGCCATCCCCGCACCCCGCCGGCGTCTGGCCCCAACTTAAGAACAACATCCATCCTTATCGAAATGTGTCGATAAAAAATATATGACGGGACCCTTGCTTGCCTCACCGAATAGGTTACGGTGTCGCAAAGAGCTTAATCCGAAGCGGCAAAAAGTTTTTGAGCTCCGTTAAGTAATTGGATTATGGAAAAAATTAAGACCCTTCAATAGACATTTCGGTAGATGAAATCCCAAAAGATCCCAGCCCTAACATAAAGTCGGCTGACATTTCTTATATTCAGGTTAAAAGCGCTCTAAATAAGGAACCCACGTAGAAAGATACTCTGGTACTTAAATGGAACATAATATTCAAAAGATTCACATAAACCATGTTTGTTTTGAGAAGCTATTTTGATGGAAGCATAAAATTGTGAGATGCGGAGATACCATCACGGAACAGGTTGTTAATAAATGCCACATAAAGAGCATTAACAATATTTTCTCAATGTTATTTTTAATGGACCATGACTACAATGCTTTTATAAATTAAATTATTAAACTTGGCACCAGTTAAGTGACCTTAAAAATAAAGACTGGCAAGCTCTTTGAATATTCATAAGGCTCTAAATGGCCGAATGGTGTATTTTTCTCTTTTGTCTAAAACTTTTTTTGTTGGCTATCTACTCGGTCTTTCTTATACTGTTGACCTCGCAATTATCGTTTGTCTGATGTAAGTTTAAAATTGCAAGAAAATATTACAGCCAGAATTAATTCAGCAGATAATTTTTCTTCCGTATCTTTGTTATTGTTTTTATTTTTGGAATTTACTGGAACAACACGAGTTCTTAAGGGCTGTAAACTTTTCAAACGGTAGTTATTGCATAACTATTTCAGAATTTCAAACATACTAGGTGACACCCAAAATTCTTGGAACAATTCCAAGAAAAATCCTCATAAGTACTTGTTTCATATCTTATGCAAACACCAGCATTCCTTTTGATTGACATGTAAGCATAATATTATCCATAGAAAAAAAAAAACATACAAACAGGTGATAAAATTGGAAGTACACAATAATTGCATTATAACAGTAAACAAACACACCTTATCAGTTGCACCAACACCATGCAAGCTTGTTTAACAACAAGCTTTAGTAGACTCGCGTCAGACTAAAGAACTAATTAGAACTGTACTGAGTTTGACACTTTGTTGGTTTTTGGCTCTGCAAGCTGCGCTACCAAGATATGTCAAGATGTACTGGTCAAACTGATAAACTTCTCAGCTGTGTTTTGTTAGGACTGCAAGGTTGCAGACTTGCAGTTTCAAGAACTTCGATAACAGTTGTAAATATAAACATGTGATGGAAGTATGATAGTTTTGTGTCTTGAAAATATTTTGAAATAAAACATTTTGTCGATCGGAATGATACCACGAGAATGGGGAAGGCTGGTCAAAGCTGATTGTAGATGGCGCGTCCATAGCTTAGTCCCAATCTGACCAATAGGGTCAAACTATTTTGAAATATAAAATGACATTGACAGATTTTCAGCCAATGACGATGTTTGGTACAAGATATGCTAGCGCCATTAGTTACACAGTTGCCTTCCCCATTGATTAGATTTCCTTCTTTCAAATCGTTGCCCTTCAGCAAACGTATCTTACTAATAAGTCTTTAGATTAGTAGAATCTGCTACAACCATTCCAGATGCTAATTATTTCTAAAAAAGATAACGATAAATTTCCTGACCCGCTCACGTTTTCAGCAACGCTTTGATTCGACAAGTCGTATGTCTATCTTTTTGTTTGACATCATTAAAGCGAACGAGATAGACAGACATACGACTCTAATCGAAGCGTTTGATAAACTTCTCGGTAGCATATATAATAGGTAAATTTTTGACTTTCCCGTCATTTTTATCGCTATTAGATTATCACTTTTTGGTCCTAATTGATTGGACCTACATAGCAAACAAACAATACATGGATAAAAACTTTCCACCGTAACAATACGCTTCCCATTATTTTATCCCCGTAATAAATTGAAACTATAGGTCATGCCTCGTTCTCTTACAAACTAATCCTATGCCTCATGATGGGGAAAAAGGACCGTTTCGATAAAATATGTGACTGCCATTAATTTATCCTTTTTTATTTATATTCCTATTTATTAGTTCCTAGACTATTTCTATAATGTATCAATGTCGACGTTTTAGATGTGTTATTGTTTGTTCTTGGGAAGAATCAATCTTACCTATAATATTTTCTAGGAATTGTTTAAACAAGAAAGCTGAGGGAGGGAATCTGTTTAACGCGGGTGCTCTCACAAATTGGGGAATCCCATCGCATACCTAATAGTTGTGTGCGCTTAATTTAAAAAAGGCCACATAATGACTACCGTTTAAAAACATTTTTAATTAGGACATCGACGATATTTCATTAATTCAAATAATAATGAAACGCAAAGATTAAAGTCACTTCGTTAATTCAGTTTTTCTAACAAAAATGACGCATTTATAACCCTCACAGACATGGTAGGGTTACCACAAAAACGTTTGATGTTCAACATCTGAGCAAAATTAAACCAGTTTTTGTGCCACTAACATCTGATAGTTTCGTAGTTGGAGGGTTAGCAAAAGTGCCTTTTTATAACCATTTTCCAGTCGACATACCACGCTTATGTTCTTTGAAAAGATATGTTTCTACCCTATGATAATAACACGGAATATATTGGTTTTGTGAAAATAAGTGAATTCTTTTTCCAATGACTGTGTGACTTAAATCCTTACTCTGTCTTTGTTATGGATTTCTATTCAAACTGTTCCATAATATTTTGTCATTCTGTTCACACTTTAATGAAAAAAGTTTGGATTTACGTATAGACTCTTGCTTGGCCTCTGCCTACCCTAAATCTTAAAGGATTATCTAACACAGGCACTGCTTGATGTAGGTGACAAAAATAACCCCAGAATTTTTCAACCCAAGTGTACATTCAGCCCTGCTCGCTGTTTGAATATACAAAGCGTGTTAACCATTAAGGAAATACAGCAATGTCCTTGTCCGGAATACCCGAATAGAATTGGCATTCGTACGCGTTCAGCAAAAGGGACAGACTCACTAGTACCTCCATTATACCCGCTACACTAAGGGATGGAAAACAGGCAGGGAAGTAAATTTTCTATCCCTTGGCAATCTTAATGCCATTGTATAACATTTACGAAAGATATTAACAGTCGTCACGTGTGTAATCTCCTGTTGAAGCAGTTTGTAAATCTTAAGAAGCAAGTTGGGAACTTGGAAAAAGGGTTTAGTGTCATTGTAACTAAGATTCTCACGGAAGGATGAAACAGTTTTGTCTACAGGATAACTCAGTCCGGTCTGAACACAGGGTTTAAGGAACTTTCTCTCACTCAGGAACGTGAAGAATGTGTGATCAACATCAAGATCATCTCTTAAAGAACTTAACATAAAAATCAAGTCATTTATTCAAATTAGGCTGATAATCAGCACTTTTTGAACGTCAAAGTTTACAAGAGACAGTCCCCCAAAACGCTCGACGTTCGCTTCTTCCTAGTGTTCTAGCTGGGAAGAAGTGGCGGAACAAACTCCCCGTAACACAACTAAGCTGTCTCTTAGGTTAGAAGAACCAGATTCTATACAATAATGTTTAAGATAATATTAACAAATAATTATGGATTACTTGTTAATATTATCTAAATAATTGTAGTTGACATTACATTGAATAATTGTCGCATGTCACCCATCCACAGACCAACCTAGGCAAGCACGGCTTAACTTAAAGATCGAGCCGAGCGGCTGCTAATTTTAGCCACGAGCTCATCCAGGCATAAAGGGTGAGCCTGCTTAAACGTGCAATTTAGTGCCACCGCAACGTTTCCTAAATAATTTTAAACAAAATTGCCCATATTCTCAATTCGCAGTTCTTTTCCAGTTTTCTTTTATAAAAAACAGTCACCAACAGTAAGTAACTTAATCGATGATACTCGTACCGTGACTGCTAGTTATTCTATTGTTATGTCAGCAGACAGCACTCAGCAGTAATTCAACACAATAGGAGGAGTAACTTTTCGCCATCTTTGATATATTATTACACAATATAGGTACTTCACACGTGATAGAATTCTCACGGCGCCAGTCAAGATATTTCAGAGCATTTGAATCATCAAAATACAAGCAAGCTGAGGTAATAGTCGACATAGCTCTTTTGATATTCTCAAGCTTAGTATCCTTCTATACTAAACTTGTAAATGTAATTACTAATTATACATAAGTTCGACCATAATATATTTAATACACTCACATGTAACATAAAGTCACGCGTTTATGAAACTACAATGCGCAACGTGCTCCTTTCGCCTTTCCGGTACTGCACACCTGACCTTTCTGAAAAACCATTTAACATATAAACATCACGCTTGTAATTCCCAAAGGGTTAGGCAAAAGGTGTACCTAATAGAACATCCATATTTTGCAAGCTATGTTTATGTCCCATGAGTAAGCGAGCTTATTTCCATCAACCGGGCACTTATCCAGACTCTGTGGCTGCTACTGAGAAATGCCTAATGGAAAAATCTAATAACACTTTGTCCGACCCGGGAATCGAACCCAGGACCTCATAGTCAGCAGTCGTGCTTGTGACCACTCGACCAACGAGGCAGTCACCCCATCGAGGAAAAACAGTTTAATTGCCTTCAAATATGTGTGCTTAGACAGAAAATGTTAAAAACCCTTGCTTGATTTGTACCCCTTCATTTCGAAGAACATTTCTGGCCAATAAAGGGCCAATATACTTTATAGAATTATGAAACCGAAATAGACTATTGAATTATGAAACCGTGGACCAATAAATGTGAAACTACAGTCATATTTGACTACTAGTCTTACCAATTGGTATCTGATTACCCAGTACTAACTTGATTGTGATGGTCAGATAGGCGTGACCCGTGTAAAATACTGATATTCACCTGCATCCGGTTAGACTCGAAGCCGACCCGAGTTGGGAAAAAGCTAGGTAGATGATGATGACTCATTTTTAACGAGTAGATTAGTGTTCATTACATTTTTGTAACAAAACCTTGTAGTTTTAGTACTAGTGCTGACAAGGGACTCATTTTTAGTCTATATTGGTTTTAAACACGCATGTAAACCTGCTAGGTATTTGTTTACACAGGTAGGGCCAACGTCCGTCCCTAGCATGGTAAGCAAAATATTGATTGTAACCGCTGCCGCAGTCTTACTAATATTATTAATGCGAAATTTGTGAGGATGAATGGATGAATGTTTGTTACTCTTTCACGCGAAAACTACTAAACGGATACGGATGAAATTTGGCACATAGATAGTTTATAACTTGTATTAACAAATAGGATACATTTTATTCCGGTAGTATGATCCCGTGAGACCGTTACCGAACTTCACGCGGGCGAAGCCGTAGGCACATGCTAGTTATCAAGATAAAAATCAACCTGATCTTTCATAGCTAATTTTTTTTTTTTTTTTGTAACGGTGATTATCCAATTATATTCAATTTAATTAAAAAACTTTGCCTTTAGTGTGCTCGTTCAATTCTATCATCACCATCCATTCGAATTATGAGTGAGGCCATTTGCCTCAAGTTGCCTGTAAGGTTTTTGCTCGGTCACAATCGAGTAAACCGAATAGATCATTATCATAGAAAAAATATATACGTACTTTCTCGTCTCCATCCTTTAGTAATAGCCACAACATTAGGCTCAGGCCTGTCTTTTACGATAGTATATCGAGCTGATTTATCGATTTTCGATTATTCGCAAAATATGCTCATTTAGGTGCTCCCTTAAATGTTGTGCAGCTACCACAGGCTTGTTCTTATAATGCTGATTTTATCTTCCACTTCGCTCCGAAGCGGTAAACATGTTTGGTCAACGGACTGGCTACACACAAATAGATAAAAAGTGCTGGCTGTGAAGAAAAATATTTAATCAAAGAGGTTTTGTGGAATAGTGAACCTATTTGAAAGATGAACACATAAAATAAGATAAAATCGCTTTTAAAGCGCTATCTAGTTTCTAGATACTTCTAAAAGACTCATTTTGTGTGGATATATCCTTAATTAATCTAAAAGCATTTATCAAAAGGAACATTCCATCAGGTCGGAAATTAAAACACTTATTCAATTTGAACTCGTCGTCACAAGTACTAACCGATGTGTCCCAAATTGGTATAAGTAGGCCTCTTAAGCCTCGCTTCATTGGGTGGGTCCGTCTTTAGATATTCATTCGTTCCCATTACGTTCATTCTGGATTTACTTTCGTTCCTATTGAACGAGTGAAGTTGAATAAGATTCTTGGAGACGATGAATAATTGTGATTGCGATGTAGGTAGGTCGTCGACTTGAGGAACTTTGATTGGCGCTGGTGACTTATAAAATGAGGGAGTTAAAGCCTTTATACTATTGTATAGTAAACTAATACTGTGTCACTTACGGAATCGAATATTTTCCGTGATTATCAAATTATTCTGAGCTCCCGATTTTTGACGCTGCGCGCTGTTGCAAACGCCATGATGGCTGGAGCGCGTAGTGTAAGTTTAGTTAGTTTTAAACCGTGAAAGCAAATACTGTATAGTAGGTACGTGATTTTTTCGATAATAGGGGACAATCCCAAAAAAATCTAATAAATCCGTCAGACAGATTTAAAAAAAATAATCAACACGTATTTTTTTCTTTTTTCTCGTAAACAAAAAATTAAGACATACAGTGCGTCGAAAACTTGTGTGACGTCACATGTAGGTACACTTTGTACTAGTTTTTACCCACAAGACAAGTGACGTCACTAAAAATATGATAAAACAAAAAATACGTATCTAATATTTTTCGATAGGTAATCTAACTGATGGACTAGAATCATAGTCTTTTTAGTCAGGCTGGTCCCCTATTGTAAGTCTAATCAGGCACTGGGAGAGACAAATCCCTAAAAAAAGAACTAGCGAAACTTCTAAAAATTAAGATATTATTTAAATGTTTATTTAATCACAGGAACATTCGAAATTAATCCTAATTGTAACAAAATCACCGACATTCCTCTGCCCTTAAAATATCATACATAAAATAGTACCACATAAATGAATCAAATTCAAGCAAAATCACCTTCATAACAATACAGATTTGATTTCTATTCATAACAATTTCATAGAAGTTGAAAACAGTCTAAATAACAGCTAGAAATAACAGTTAGGTACGTTAGTTAAACATAAAGATGGAGGGCGTCGTAGTCTGCCGTCTCATTGTGACGGTTCTTAATTGTCTAGCGAGATTTCATTGCGGCCCAAATCCCAGCCCGACTTTCAGAGACACTTAAATAAATCCCTAAAAGTACCCTTTACTTTACCCCACGCTCATAACAAACCGCCTTTTAGAACATGCCCCACATCTTTTAAAAGTAAAAGTACGAAGAATTCATAATTAGTCACGTTATTTAAATTATTTCAACATTGCTACATTAACCTTTAATAACTATGAGAACTTGACTGCACTTTTACCATTGTCTGCGTTTGACAGCAAAGCTCTTACTTTCCCCAAAATAACAAGATTAAAAACATAGATCAAGAGATTTCGGAGCAACTTCGAAAACTTCGTCGAATCGAATTACTTGGGCAATCATTCAGAAATGATCTTTGGACCAAAGGAACTAATCGAGCGTTCGGCTTCGCTGAGGAATTCCAAATTATAGCGGGAACCCGTAAAGTTATAACGTACTAACAAAAGGTTAAATACATTGTGTACTAATATAATTCAATATCCTGTAGTCACAATACCGTAACAAATACATCTAAACAAGAAATAAACGACTGTTTAAACAATAGCAAGGACGTCGCCGTTGCATGAGACGAAAAGGTCATTGTTACGCATCATTACTCAATCTCTGACGTTCCCTGTTCTGAGGGTCGAGACCACAGTATCTGTTCATAAAAGATTTTAACCGGACTATTAATCAAGATAAATGCCGTTTTTGAGAATGGTCGACCTGTTTTAGTCGCCAATTTAAACCAATAAAAGTAATTATGGAAGCAATTACCTTTGTCGTACTTTGTAGTTATATTGTTTGTCATTTTGTTACAGGTTCAAATGTTTCTTGGCAAAAGAAACATTTTTTACGTTGCATTTTCCTACAATAGTACAGCCAGCTTAGAAGGGATGGGACATCATTATTTAAATTGAGAACGACGCTAAAATAAAATGTATCCTTCTTTTCCTGTCGAAATAATGTTTTACGAAACAATTTGATCACGTCAATGTTTATACCGCTAGCAGAAGATGAAACCGCAAGGATAAAAGGAACATGAAAAATTATTTATACCGAATGACTTTTTTATCACTTTCCAAAAAAAATGGGTGCATTTGGTGAACGGAGTAGAAGCTTATGGCATACCTAGTTTTTTTTTTCACTTATCCACAGCTTGGAAAAAAATTGATCCATCATCAAAAAACGCTACAAATTTCAAGTAAACTTTTCATATATTGAATGTTTTTTATCCAAAAAAAAAAAGAAAAAGACTAAGTACATGCCATTTGCTTCTACTCCGTTCACCTATTATACATATAAATAAATAAAATAAATTATACCCATTTTTTTTGGAAAGTGATAAAAAAGTCATCCTGTATCTACGCATGTTAATTTATTCACACAAGAACCAGCCTTACATAATATACAGGGAGTAGACATAACTGGCCGTAGTTTTTGTTCCTTCCAACAATGGAGTCCCGTCATCCCGTGTGTACCTGTTCTATTTGTTTTGTGTCAAACAAGAGGAATATCGACTTCGAAACGGAAGTCGTATTGTGTACGTTTTTGTTGCATTATATTGACATTGTTCTAAGTGGTACGTGAGACTGCAAAGTGAACCAACCTGTAGTGTGTGTGAAGGTTTAAAAGAAATTAGAGGACTGTTCTTGTTGAAAGTTTTTGCAGTCATGGTTCATGAAAATCAATGTAATCTCTTTATACTGCGAGGATAAGCAAAAGCATACTCTAGTACGTTAATATAACAACACTGCGTTTTCGGATCTGTTTGTTCCGGGCTTCCGGGCGATAATGGGTAAACATAAACAATATTTTAGATAACATTGGTTCGGAAGCTTTCATTAGGGGTATAGTGCTGCATTGTTATTTTTCGGAACCAAAGCCTATATACACCCATATACATACAGGCCATTTTACAAACGTTCACAAATACTTCCTTCTTGTCAATGCCCTTCAAGCTAAAAGGCTCTATTGCAGGACTGTACAGTAGACTACTTTATTTTATGCGTGCGTGCATTTTTGTATGCAGTTTGAAGTTTGAAGATTGCCAAGAAAAAATGCATCGATTTGTCAAACTTGGTATATTTATTTTATTTCTGTGTTTTCCCGCCTGTACATATAAGTTGGTTGAAGTATAATTATCAGCCTAGTATTTTTAGGAACATCAAAATATTACTAGGTAAGCAAAACGACTTGATTCTTATATTCTTATTCTTATGTCACTAAATTAATTACCAAACCCAACTGAAATCATTTTGTCTTTATATGTATAATAAGTATGTATTTACAAACAAAAAGTATTTAGATATGTAGTATATCAACTATCTGGTGTCCACGACACAAGCCTCGTTGCTTAGTGTGGCGCTAGATGGCGCTGTGTGTAATGTCCAGCGATATTTATTTATTTATTATTTATTCTTCATATAGGAATCTAGATCGAAAATCATGATTGAAATTGATTTATTTATTTAGTACATGGAGGACTTACAGCTAATAAAAACAGAAAAAGAAAGGAAACCATAGTCACCAGAAAGCCAATTACAAGTCCTCACGTATAGACTTATAATAGAAATCTATGGTGTAAGCACAAGACAAGAACACAAAAACACACAGCTTTAATATAAGTGAGAAGCTATATAAAAACTAGTTTGCAATTTATATAGCTGAAATAGTATAGAAAATAATACCAACACTAAAACAAACAATGTAACCTACTTGAAAAATTTGAGGCTTAAGCACCTTCTGGCCGAATTCACACTAATTGTGAATTGATCTAAGTCATATTCCTTGCATATGTCATTGAAATCTCTCTAAATAAAAGTATATAATAATTGTGAGTATCTTCAGTTAGAGTAAATAACCGTTGAGCTGGCAATGCTGACACCAAATAGATAGGTACCCAATATAGGCCGAACCCACCCATTTATCTAGGCTTAAGTTCGGCCTAGGCTGAGCTGCATCCGCCACCGGATATTATATCTGGTATGTCATTTTGAAAGTTTCCGCATTTCAGTTGGGTTTGGTAATTCATTTTGTGATATTCGTAAATTATTTTATTAACCTATACAGTCAATCAAAGCAAGAAATAGGTAAAACTAACATATGAGCACTCAGTTCTGTTTAGGCATAGATCTTTTTTTGTTTGTAAACTTACCTCATGGTAGATACAAAAATATTATGGGCATTCTATGGATCTGTCATCCTCGGAATAAGTTTCTTTTGATTTTCTATAGGTGAGACAATAATAATATCTCAATTATCAAGTTGTCAGCAGAAAATATATAACACAACTCTTTTCTTACGGTTTCATTCACGGTTAAATTCAGGGTGACGAATCACATAAAACGCGTGGCGTGTCTGGAAATGCCTTTCGTTCATCTTGCTGGCAGAAAGCTGTTTAAAGACTTTAAACCTTCCTTCCTATTTACCCTTTTAGTGACGACTAACGATGTAATGACCTTTAAATCCGCATTCCGGGAGAGTACACTTTTGAGCGTCTTTGAAATACTTCAGAAGTCTGGCCAGTACTTATCTTGAGTGGTGGCGAACTACGGGACCAAATTAAAGTGTTCTGAATTTGACATGGCTGCTAAAATAGATTCGAATTAAACATGTTATATAAGAGCCCGAAATAACGTGTGAATTAATGTAGCATGTTTGTAGTTCCAGCAAGGCGTATATTCGTATAAACCCGCAAATACACAAACCGCGCATTTAGTTCAAAGGCTAAGCTCGAACGAATCGTTCCGCATCGTTATTCATATTTTATACGCGACACATAGTGTGTACATGTTTGCTGGCATTTGTGGCGGAGCTCTTAATGAACTCGCGCCAAGCGGGTGAAAGATTCATTAAATCTTCGGAAGTAGGCGCGACACAGGGCACCGCGTCCCATTAAATATTCCCGATATTTTCGGTGAACTGGCGAAAATTTCCAGCAATTATGGAAATTATCAAACCGCCGCGAGGAAATGAATTTTGAGAATTTAGTTGCGAGAGGAAACTCAACCCTTTCGCGAGACGAGTTTCTTCAACAATCTTATGATTTTATTAAGATTAAAATTATTCAATCTTCCGTTGTGAATTTGTGAATGATAATGACGTAAGGATTTCGCACAAGCTGTTGGACTCCGCCAAGATATGTAGATGATACGTTTACGAGTATACATAAACACAAGTATTTCCCATAGGAGGAACTTACGTAGGTACTACACGTATGTACATAGTACCTACGTAATACATAGACAATTCATATTCCTATGTGATTAAGTAAAATTATGCAGTGTTTATGCCCAAGAATTAATGCTATCTATGATCTAGAAAAAACTACGATACTTACGTGTAATTACTAAGTTGGTACGTAGCATTGCGATGATTATAATTGCCGTGAGAACAGAGAAAAAAAGACAGACCGGTAATTTGAATATTATGCCAATAAGAGGAGCTATGAGAACAGGAAATGGTGGAGCAAATGAACATAGCTACTTACTGCTATCCACATTAAGTACTAGTATTAATAAGCACTTACAAAAAAAAAACATAAAAAAATAAATTACTTGGAAGTTTACTATTTCATAAATAACTGAGTTTTTGCAGCGTTATTTTTCCATATTTACAATCGTGACATATAAAACCCAATTCTGGGTTAAACTCGCCGTTGTACATGAGCTATATATTTTAATATTGTGTGTATTTTTTATTTTGTGTGCAATATAGAGTAAGAATAATGCGAAATTCTCAAATCCATTTAGTGACAGAGAACGCGTAGCCTAAACCACAGGGTCTAGAAGCATGATGCAGAGCAGAGCAGAGTTCCTTATGTGACCGAGCCTCAGGATTTTTTTTTTAATTGGATGCTATTTTTGATATAATTCGTTTAAAGTTCGTCATTTTTGTAACTCAATCATTCCGAAAAATCGTGTGAACTGTTAAACGAAAAAGTAATTTGTCAAGTTGCGTGCATACTTAAATGTACAGCCTTGATTGTTTCCTAACGATTACATCAATTTTATCGCGAACTCGTTACCCACTTCCGCCTACAAAAGAAATGCTCATAAATAAACATTTTTGTCAAATTGAATGATTTCAGGAATTGAACAGTTAACTATTAGGTACGGTTCAGTTCGCAGAATTTGATCTGAAGAAAAATCTAGAACAGTTACAGGGTGTTTAACAATAGCAGTAATATTGTTTGACTCTTTTATACTAATATTGTAAAGAGAAAAGATTTTTTTGTTTGTTTGTTTTTTGTACCAAATAAGCTTCGAAACTACTGGACCGATTTTAACTATTTTTCCACCAATGGAAAGCTAAATTCTCAGGAAGTAACATAGGCTATAAATTTTAATTTTATGCATGCAAATTAGCCGAGCTATCACAATTCAGACGCGGATGAAGCCGAAGTGCTAGTCGATCAATAAATAGATTCTGAAAATATTTATCAAAACGTAATAATAAATAATTGACCATTTAATTCTGCTAACAGCTCTAGTATCTTCATAGTTCGTTTTAATAGCACTTTCTGTTATCAAATTATTCAGTTGATAAATGATTCAGATATCGACAAACAAATGCGTCTTTGGCGCGAATTTGAATAATTAGTGAACGAGAAATTTCGCGAGCTCAAGCAACTGTCAAAAGTGCCAACGTGTTTTCGGAATTCACACTTTCACTGCTAGAGCGAGAATTTAATTGAAACATGTGTTCATACTTCCTCGAGGTACGCTTTAAACTTATAATCATATCCCCAGAACGCTGTAGCTATATTTACATAGTCAAGAGAACCGTTTCGGTAGGTAAAAGCATTTCTAGTTATTTGTTTTCGTTGTGATTACCTACGTCGACGAGCAAAATAAATCAATAGGTGTGCTTTGACGATGTTCTCGTATCGTTGCTATCAAACATCTAAGGAACTTGAAACGCGTGTGAGAACTAAATGTACACAAATCAGCAAACAGTGTTTGTTGGAGTTTCATGTGTGGGTGGGCCCAATTGACTCCGTGTCTTCCAATGAATGCGGGGAAATAGTGCCTCATCATTTGTCCAGCTTTTCCAACTATGTTCTGGTTACCAGCATTTTACATGGTGCGACTGGCTGTCTGCCTTAGGAAAAAGTGACAGATTGATTTTTAATAATGTGAACAAGGCATATGAACTTCCTCCTAGCCGCAAATTGCAAAATACTTAGGAAACAATAATTATGTGGTTCATGGGACAGGGCAAGGGTTGAGACCCTCAATTTATAAACAACTGTTAATCACAGCGACCTATTAGCTCCTGTCTGCAGATGTTTACAAGTAGAAATTATAAAAGACCCTTTTTTGCAGGTGAGAACAATTGCAGAAGGAAAAGTGTCGAGAGAGAAGATTGGCGCGATGCGGGCGGCGGGGCCCCCTTGAGGTCCCGCCACGCTATGGGCTCGAACATCAGCCAGCACTCCGCCAAAGGACTAAAGGGGCGGCGCGCGCGCTCCAGCGGCGACCTCTGCAATGGCGACACCAAGTCTCAAACAGAATCCTCCGTCTGTGGTTCCGTGGTCGGCGATGTTATGGGCTGGAACCGTTCCCTGCCCAACCATCTAGACGGCAACAGACACTTGGCCGACTACAGTCGAGTGAACAACAATTACGGCGAGTTCGGGACCTATAACCGTTGCCATCCGAAGGGCGGACGCGGTCTGCGGTACAGGGTTAGCAAGTCCGGTGAGTGAAATGTTAATGATGTTGTTATGTAACGTGTAGCGTAAACTGCGGCTAAATTTGTCGGGCCTATATTGATAGCTGCTTTGGTGAATCAATTCTGCTTCCTTTTTTGCGATGACAAGAATGGGGTTAATTTTTGTACACTGTTTGTTCAGTCAGTCTCATCTAGCAGACATATTCGTTCTTTCGTGGGTTTAGATGGACTTCTTAGCTGCATCTTCTTTGCTGCCAGAAAGCCCATAAAAGCCCCTTTAGTCTCAACACTTTAGCACATTCACAGAGTTATCTTTATTCCTTTCGAATTCATTCACCGTAGAAACACTTTATTTTAATAAAAGCATGAATAAAAATAAATTGTGCTCATCCGTATCCGACACGGGAGCGAGGCAGCGCAACAAGGAGAATCACTGTACTTAAACTCGGTATTTCTAGACATTTAAAGTTCTCGTAACAATTTTTGGACCTATTCCAACATTGGGGATTCCGCAATTGTATTATGTATACCTACCCTTTTATTAGTCGTTCCCTTTAACCTACTTTCATTGAGAAAATAAAGGCGAGCCGTTCTAATGGAAATGATTTTAATAAAAAGAATTTAATCTTTGTAGCCGTTAACAAAAGGAAATGATTTGGACTGTACCCTTTAGCCTTCCGACGCCCTCCGTTCGGAACTGAGCAATTCAACGAAGAATTTCATATCTCAGCGCCATTTTGCGATAATATAAACGGGCTTTTGGGAGAAGGCAACAAAAATACATACTTAGATAATTATTTTCTTGATGTGTTTCCTTTTCATTAAACTTTTCTATACTGAACTCACTCGTAAATTGGATAAACTTTTAAAACCTTTTAATAGGGATGATTCCTGACTAAAGAAAAAAATATTATAAGATTCTGTTTAGTCCATCAGTTATATTATCGAAAAATATTGGATTCGTGTTTTTTGTTTTATCAAATTAATAAAAATTGACGAAGATAAAACGTCACTTTCCTTACTTACACCTTCATACTTAAATGTGACGTCACACGAGTATTCTACGCACTGTATCGTCTTCATTTTTTGTTTACGTGAAAGAAGAAAAAATGTATGTCCAATATTTTTTGGAAATCTATCTGACGGAAAAGCAATCTGTAGACGCATAAGTATGGCCAAGAATGCTATTCTCAGCTTCAAAAAATATGGAGAGATTGCAACATTTCGCGAAATACCAAACTGAAATTGGTGAACACGCTGGTCTTTTCAATTTTCGGATACGGAGCAGAAACTTGGACCTTGAGAAAGGCCGATCGGGCTCGTATAGACGCCTTCGAGATGTGGTGTTGGAGAAGATGCTTCAGATTCCCTGGACGGCATTCCGCACCAATGAGTCCATCCTACGCGAGCTCAAAATAAAGACCAGACTCTCTACGACCTGCCTCCGCAGAGTTTTGGAATTTTTCGGACATATAGCGCGAAAAGATGGCAATAACCTCGAACAACTGATGGTTACCGGCAAGGTAGATGGTAAACGACCAATAGGTCGCAGCCCTTTGCGATGGTCCGACCACATAAGCTCTTCTCTCGAAACGAAATTTCATGATGCGCTTGGCCAAGGATAGACGGAGATGGCGAAACATTGTCAGGCAAAAAATTATTTCAAGGGAGGATCACGACCCTCAGTAATGAGGAGCACGACTTGAGGACTGACTAATTCGATTTTGTTTTGTCATCTACCCTATTATTTGTTGCGTTTACATGTTCAACTATCAATTTCTAAGCCTTTTGTGTATATGCCTTTATATATTCTATAAATCATCTTTTACTGTTGATTAGGTACTTATCTTATCCATAATTAAGTGCATGATCACTTGATTCAACACCTAAATATCAATCTTCTGGCACTCACTTATCCACAGCTACTTCTCAATATTTAACTTCACCATCTCCAGCAACATTTCATTTAATTTCCTCCTCGCTCCCCAAAGAGTACCTATTTCCAAATCGATAGTAAATCTATAACATCCCACTTCAAATTCGTCTCACGTCTTCTGCCACTTGAAACATAAATAATTTTTCGTGCAAAATAACGTCTATATCCAGTCGGATATGTATTCTGCTCACTTTATCGCTGGCTGTTACGAGTTTTTATCGTGAGAGGAGGGCCTAAAATTAATGGAGGCGATTACCGAAGGCGGTTTAATAGAAATATCGCTAAGATAGAGATAACTGATGAGATTGATAATGATAATATTTTGTGGTATCAGTATGTGCTATTTGGGTTTGCCACCGTTTGGCAAAATTACCATCCAGAACATGGGCCACTTACCAGACTGTCCGAAGTAGCTAAACGCATTTTGGAGGACCCGCCACTGACGCAGCCAATTACTGGACTTATATTACTATTTTATTTTTTAAATCAATCGACACGAAAAGAAGTGTGATGTGCTAATTCAATTAGTGCTATATTTTTGTGGCATGATACATTGAGTCATCAATCATCATCGAGGTCAAATCACTGTGTTTTGTTTGTTACATTGCAAAAATTGATGAGACAAGTGAAATGTAAACAGCTAAGTACCTATATGTACTCATTTACATCCTTGTGATACGCTCTGAGTATACTTCGGAAATATGTTAAGAATGTTTGTTCATGTTGAATTATTTTAAAATTTCACAAAAACATCCTTAATACACCAAATCCGCTAATTAAACATACGGCCCAAATATCTCCTAAGTAAGTAAACAAATAAAATACACGTTCGCTCCACCAGTAGTGAAATCTAAGTTCGAAACTTAGAACCAAGTGTTTACTTACAAAACAAACTCATTAGATGAGTTGCTAGTTACCTCATAATCTACGTTAACAGTACCAATTAGCTGTTGAAACAATAAACGTGGAACTACGTCTTATTCGGTTAACTTAGAGAAGCTTTTGTTATGTTTCTAACATCTTCGGTATATACGTGCTTTGGTGGAACTGTAGTCTTGTCAGGACGTTTGTCGTATGACAGCTGTTATTCAATGGCTACCCACACAGATGTTAGCACTAAATGTAGATATCAATAGTTTTTTTAAAGAAAAAAGCTATTGATATGCCATTCGCAAAAAAAGTTTTTGAATGGCATCTCGCAGGTCAACCTAGGTTGTTGTCGTATGCTTAACCGGACTATCCTGTGAGTGCCTTGAGTGTAAGGCCTACAGCCAGGGGCGATCGGCGTCGGCGACCTTTCGCGTCTGGCCCTGGTTTAATCCATGGTCCGGAGCGAGAGGGAATGGGACGCCGTCACCTCCTTCTGCGAAGCAGTCATGCCAGAGAAGCAGGTGGTGGAACGTGAGAGGGAGAGAACCTCACGTCCCGGCCGCCGCGGGAGACACCCCGGGCGTGGTGGCCCTCGACCACCGTAGGCGCGGGCCTGTGGATGGAGAGCTATGGGCTAGCTCGCCGTCCGTCCGTCTCATGACGACAGGCTGTGTCGACGGCGCGTTGGTGTTCCATGCGCGCCTCAAAGATAGTCAGCAAAAGGAAGCAAGGGCCGACGCCTGCCGGAGCTGCGGGACTGTTTGAAAGAGATACCGTGGCCCCGGAACACAAAGGGCTATGAAGGAACATGGATGGGTTTTAGTTAGTAAAAGTCTGACACTCCCTCCTGCTCCGCCCAGACCAGGAGGAGTCATTTGCCGTCTGAAAAAAAAAGGCCTCCAGCCAGGGCAAAAAGATTAAAAACTAAGCGACTACACGCTTAGGGCACCTCCTGCGGGGTACTAGCCACTGGGCGTCGCTGGGAGAGAACAGCAAAGGGACAGGCTGGATCTTAATGGTGTCGTAGGTTTAGGGGCTGATTTTGAACTACAGGCTTAGCCTGGCGGGTTGGCTCATATCAATAGTCGGCTTGTCATAGACTTAAATATCACAGTTATTAACAGGTGATTATTTGAAAAAGGCCTCGTTTTGCGTGTTTTCTAAAAGTTATTTGCAAAAGCTGGAAAAAATTACATCAATTTCTTTTCAAGCAACAGCAATCATTAAAAAAAAAGTTTAAATGTAAATAATGTTGCATTTCACACTCACAAACATTCAAAAGATTACAAACAACAAGAAAGAAAACCCAATTTAGTTACTTTAATAATATTCTCTTTGGAAGCCGGGATAAAAACTTGTTCAAATCTTGGCACCTCATCTGCAGACAATCTGGTTTAAAATATGGTGTTACTCGAGCGGCTTTTCACTTAAATTTTTATGCTCTTTGAAATCTAGATAGGAGTATCTGGAACGTAGGCTGCGATAAGGATGGGGACAAAAAACGTGAAAACGTCTAACGGTCTGTGGTGTGGGGCTCATTGATCATTGGTAAGAAAAAAGTAAGAAACGATAGCAGTAATAATGTAGAGAAATGTGGGTGATTTGAAAGTAGCTAGTGGAAATTGATGTAGTAGTCGATTCTGATAAATCTGGATAAAAAATTTAGAAGTAAGGCCTGAATTCTTGTCGCGCCGGCGTTCGATCGCGCACGGTCGGTCGCGTACGAGTATAGATTGTGTTCTACATAGCAGCATACTGCGACGCTGACGTCAGCGGCGACCGATAGCCGTATTATGTTCTCGCTGACGTCACGACCGACCGTACGCGACCGACCGTCAACGCGACAAGAATTCAGGCCTTAAAAGCTAATGAATCTTCCTTACATCAGCCGGTCGTTGTGAGCGCCTACATAAAATCATTGATTCTTTATATACATGACTAATCTCTGTTCTGAAAAATAAATCCTGCATGATCTACCATCACATGGTCCAAAAATCCAAAAATCCAAAAAATCCAAAAATCCCAAACCAAGATGGTTTGGGATTTTTGGTTGTGAGGTATAAAACATGTTTGACATTTTGCAAGTCCTATAAAAATGTAATAACGATGAACCACTGGAATTAGAACCACAAAGTACTAAATATATTTGAAACTCGCCAAGGATTAGGCTACGCTTCCCCATGGGTATCGTTAGTGCGACTAAAGGATTACGTCAATGGGATGGGTCGATTCTCCTATACGCTAATGACGACAAACTGCGTATACTCAAACCCAGGAGACACCAATATTATCTTAGGATAAAGCTGCATAATATTATGTTTCCGGAACCACGTAAAACAATGTTGTATGCTGATAATACCTAGAGACCTGTATAGGCTGCATATCACACTTAATATTATAAATGCGAAAGTTTGTATGTGTGTATGTTTGTTACCCTTTTACGCAAAAATCACTGAACGGATTTAGATGAAATTTAGCACACAGATAGTTTATAACCTGGATTAACACCTACGATATTGTTTATGCCAGTAGTATGATCCCGTGGGACAATTATCGAAATCGACGCGGGCGAAGCCGCAGTCATTAAGCTAGTATTAAATAAAAGCTTTTCCCACGAGTATTCAAACTTCAAGATGTTGTTCCACGTTTTGATTCCCTAACCAGTTTATCCAGCTTAGTTTATTTAACCAATTCAAGGCCTAAAACTCTCTTCATTCCTCAACCACAGTCTTCTAATAAAATTAAATTGTCTTCTAGACAGATGTTCGCTCCTGCATTAAGGTCGACCTGCCAGGAATGTTCTAGCAAACGTCAGATAAACGCTGCTGCAGCCATAATTACAATAAATTCACATTTAACACTGCAGTTCGGTACATACGCAGCGACATGTTCTGAGTACAATGCAAAAAAAGAACAGAAAATCCATAAAGCAAGATAAGAAAGAAACTCGCTCACGATAAAGGTAAAAGAAAGGAAGAGTAATCGGCCACATTTACAAAACGTCAATCTTAGCCTCGTCGAGGAAAAGACTGTTATTACCATTGGGGTTCTAAAAACAGATAGATTGGGTGTGACCCTCAATTTATCCAACCGACTCGATACTTAGGCTAGCTGAAGATTGTAGCAATACTTTCAATGATGCTCAAGATCAGGAGACGAGATTTTATAATCGCACATCAGATCTAGTCCTAGACTTCCTTTCCCAGAACATGTATTATGTTCAGTACCTATCTCTAATAATATGTACCTATATGGTCTTCGATAGGCTTATCATGAAAATCCTACGGTTAAAAAAACGATGAACTCGTAAATCGTGCTTGGAGCACTTTCAAAAAGCATGATGCAGGTGGCCGGCCTTCACTGAGCAGTATTTTCGGGACCAGCGTAAACTGTTCCTTCTGAACCAGTGTCTCTGTTCACTGGCGCAGGGTTCGGCCATGCTCTGACGTCATCGCTCCGAATAACTCCGGGTCAAGGACGGTACGGAAGGGGTGGCCGGTCGCGTGCCCAAAACCAGCTATAATTCTAATACATTACTTACATAAAGTGTCAACTATACGCACTAGGTCGTAGTTTGTTATGTATAGTAACAAAAGAAGTTATGAATGTACTAGTAACAGTTTATGTATTGCCTAAAAATATTAGCGAACACATACGGTCTATAAATCAATAGCATTATTGGTGCAGCCGTCTTTAATCCCATAAAATAAATTGTGAACACGAATATTCAAAAGTACAGTAAGTCAAAATCACAGTGTCTGCCATCTGGTAAGTTGGTAACTAAACCTAGGACCCCAGGCTCAGCCCTTATAAGTATGACAGACTAATAAAGTATGAGAATGCTGTTTTCTCGAGCCGGCTTTATAAAACAAAGTATTGAATAGGCTGCGATAACATCGCCTTGTAAATCAGCTACAAGCCGCTACCGCTCCAATGTTATCTGATTAATTACTGATAAGATGTAGCATGAAATTATACAAAGATTTTGCTTTCAGAAACATAAACATTTTGCTTCCGTGACCTCGATATTTCATCCACCTAAAATATCGCAGAATAATTTCAGCAATAACCTCTTCCGTTACTCAAAACTAATTGGTCGTATTTGTTTTCGGACTTCGTAATTGTTTTTGCCTACAAATCATTTGAGTGCCAACCCTGAACCAACTATCCTTCAGAAACAACAGAACAAAGGCGAGTTGAAAACATTCCGTGTTTTCGCACTATCCGAACCGATTTGTCTTGCCACCTAATCAGTAAAAGAAAATGTGGGGGGAATTCTTTCGTACTAAGACCGTTATTAATCCCAATTTGCTCGCGTCTTCAGATAATCAGACTCTTCGCTCGACATTGATATATGGCTAATGGCTACAGTATTGTTAAAACTTTTAGCAGTTTCACCTTGGCATGAAGTATAAAAATGTGATTAATATGCTAAACGGAAGACGGTGCTCGTACTTAAACATGATTGATACGTTTATAAAAAAAAGCTTAAACAGACTTGAGTAAAAGGTCGCTAGAAACTGTAAGAGTGATGAGTTCCTACTTTGATAGTGAAGAATAAGAATCGGAAGCAGTCATTTGTAACGTCGTATTTACAAAGTACCTAAGAGCGACATTCTTTACGTTCTTCCCGCCATCATCAATAACCGCAAAATTACGTGAAATACGTGAATAAGAAAATGATAGAGCGAAGTATAGAAAAACGGTCAAGGATTTGTATAAATTCCCCATCAGTCATCGAAAGAGGCAAAGTTATCGAGTTTTCCATGGACGGAAAAATGTTGGGAATCCGGGGTGTCGAAGGAATACATTATCCCGTGGATCCTGCACACCTGAGGCCAACCCTTACTTGAACGGTTACCAAACAACCACCCTCTTATTTCCCATCGTGAATGATTAATTGAGCCACATTAAATACGTCATTAGTGGTTCGTTTCATATGCGTGGTGTATGGAGAATGTACTCGTTAATAACAGTTTATATATTTCATCTCACGTCATATTCTCCTCCTTAATGTCTTTTTGTTAATTGTTATTTGAACTTTTACGACATATCTCCATTTATACTTATTAAACAATATAAATGAAGGCAAAGTGCAAGTACAATTCTCTCAGCAGGGTTCCGTAAGTTCAACGGAGCCTTTCTCTGAGCAAACGTACCTAACGCAATAGATTTTCTATTTCCGACTGCAAATAAAACTCTTAGCTCGTATTTCTCTTAGCGATACCTTTTCTTATTTTTAGTTGTTAAAGTACAGGATGCTAGTAATAAATTGTAGTTTTATAAAATGGTTTTATGAACAAGTTCGGATACTTTGTTAGATTTTAGATGAAATCTTCCGCGTTATTGTTAGGAAGAAGGTGCTTGAATATAACAAATGATTTTACATCTTATTCAAAATTAATATGACCCTTGCTTAAAATAGCCGAAATTGCTACCTGAAGTTCGATTTCAAAAGCACAAAATCTCGGCTGTAATTCCCGAAGAGAAGGGCAGAGGTGCACCCAATAGGCTTGTGTCCTGAACAATCTAATTGATCCGTCAGTTAGATTATCAAAAAATATTTGACACGTATTTTTTCTTTTGTTACGTAAACCAAAATTGACGAAGATACGACGCTTATAAAATTCTCAATACGTTACGCCGTGCTATAATTTTTAGTGCGTTGTGACGTTACGAGCTCCCACTCTCGAGTTTTGATGCGTTCTATCTTTGTCAATATTCATTGATTTACAAAAACAAAAAATACGTGTCCATTTTTCTCCAATACTCTAACTGACGGACTAAATAGATTTGCAATTTATTGATGGTGGAAACTAGCCTATTGTACGGTCGAACAAGCTACATATTTGGTTTACAGTTTAACCCACAAATTACATTGAAAAATGTAAACCAAATAGCTTGTACGACCGTACATCCGCATTTCGCCAGTTATTTTGTGTACCCACTGCCATCAACCAAGCTCAAATCGAAACTCAGTGGCTGCTAATGTGAAAATCTTAGTGGAAAAACACTTTGCGTAACCTGAGAACCAAACCCAGGACCTCATGCTCGGAAGTCACACTTTCGACCACTAGACCAACGAAGCAGTAATAACAGCGCAGTCCACTCATAACCAAATTGGAAATTATTACCTTCTAGCTCATCTATCAATATCGTTTGAGCGTAACCTATAAGCGAAACCAATATCAGCCAAACTCTCTACACCATTATTGCCGCTGTGAGAACATCCTATAATATTGATAGTGCTCCCATGAGGAAAAATGCACATACGGAATAAACGTCGACGATCACAAGCAATTCCCTTACCACCCAACATTCACCTACGCTACGAACCCGCTTACTTGCATTTTGCTCTCATAAAACGGAGGAACAACACGAAAACTTTCGGTAGCAAAACTTGTTGTAATATAATTTTAGTTGACAAAACTTGTGTTCAAAAGAAAATTGTTTTTCCTACGTAAGGGAAGGTGGCGCGTCTTTCCACTACCTTTGAACACTTTAATCTGGGCCTTTCAAAGCTGCTGTGACTTGCCTTTTACGTCATGCGACAAGACTTGAATTAATCTACTAACATAATTTTCTTGGAAAGAGGAATATATTGAAACCACGTTTAATAATCACTTTGACTATTATTTTAGAACATTCCTGCTGAGATGGTCTTTGACATTAATATCAGCGAAAGCTAAGTGTTTTGATTACAGTATTTCAGCATCGTTACGTTCAATTAACGTAACAGGAGCTCGTGGCTAAATAATAACTGCCAGTCTGCCACTCGGGTCGATCTTTCGGTTAAGCCGCGCTTGCCTTGTTGGTCCGTGGATGGGTGACCACCCATTACATACCGAGTTATCTCCGTGCCTCGGAAAGCACGTTAAACCGTTGATCCCGGCTGCCATTTGTAGATATTTGATAGTCGTTACAGGTTGCCCGAAAGTTTGACAACCAGTCATTCCAAGGGATATCGTATTACCCAGTACTTACTGGGTTGTGGAGGTAGGTCATATAGGTACTCGCTCCATGTAAAATACTGGTATTCAGCTGCATCCGGTTAGACTGGAAGCCGACCCCAACATAGTTGGGAAAAGGCTAGGCAGATGATGATGACGTTCAATTAATCTAACAAAAGAATACACTTCAAGCCTATTTCCGTTCCCGAAAAACATCTTTGTTTTAAGATAAAACGCTGAACACACATCCGTACTTACACAGGCAATTATTTCGGGCGTTTTGCCTAGCTCAAAGCCAGACACGGAGGCGTCACATCTATTGTCACTCTTATCACGTCCCGAGATTTGGGACCGAAGCCTTTATTCCCCTTGCCTATTGATTATTACTCTCCCCAACTTCTCTTGTTTACCCATTACCAGTTAAATGTTAAACAAACCCTGGTCTAGAGTAATAGTCGCCTGTGTTCAAATTAGATAAGTTTCTCGATACGGACTTAGGTTACATTTCTTCATTATTAATTGGTGCTTCGCTTTGAGTTTCCTAATAGATGTTAGTTTTGTTATCCGGCTTTGAATTATCGTCGAACTTAATTGCTGAGTGCTTACAGTTTGGAAGCTACGGCAGGAAATAATTGCCAATGTGTTAGCGAATTTCTAGCCTTATTCACAGCCTAGATTACTCTGCAAAACCATAACATAAAAAACAAAATAAAATAGATTAAACCTTTATTTAAAAAAAAAAACATCCTTTTATTAAAATGAAAAGAAGAGAATTAGGTTTATCTATCAAAATTGAACGTGATTACAAAGTGGTCGTACGTGCTATTCTTCGTTGAGGAGTTTTTTCGTGAGGCGTTGCCGGCTGCAGGATTAAGTCATGTCTGTCATAAAAATCTATTGTCACCAGAACTAAAGGTGTGTGCAAATCCGTTTGAAAGATTTGACCAATATCTACATATTAACTAACCAGACAACTAACTAACATGGCAAGTTAAATAAAAGCTTATAAAACTAAAGCTCACTGAAGAAGCAAAAAGATATGAATCACCAACGCCTTCCAATAGACAGTTATAACAAAATAGAGAGCACAGCAGTCATAAAACCCAATAACTACTCTTCAAACATTCCGGTTGAAAACAAGCGCCAATCGGCGATAGTAGTTGTGTAGCTGCCCGTAATAGGGACCAATAATGTGCAGGTGTAAACACAATAAATCACGTCGAAAGCGGCGCCGTTACGATAAGCCGACGCATCTTACGTTCGAGGGTCGTCCATTACATACTATTGGAGTTAGGAGCTAAATATGAAATGTGAAATATGGTCGCGGAAGATGTTAAAGCTCTGAGCATTTTTTTGGAGAGAAAATGATGGGCGTTATGAGTGTTACGGCTGCCATTACGGGTTCAATAATAACACAAGATTGCAATTTGGAGAGTGTATTTTTTATGTCCGGTTCCAATATAAAATGAATCGTTACTGTTGGCAATGGTTTTACCATTCCGTGGGATCATGCTCATAATGCTAGCGTACAAAAGTGATTGCGAAATTTTCAAAGGGACAAGGATAGCCATTACAGTGCTATGCAATGAAATAAAGCTACGCTTAGTTATTTCGTTAACACATCATTCTGCTGTTAGTGAATAACCTAACGTAGCAAGGAAAAGTCAGTCTTTGAAATATTTTAATCCAATTTTTCATCACAATATTGAAAAAATAAAGTCGCGTCAGACAAAATCATATTCACTTTAACTACGTTGTTACGAAAATATAATAAATATAACGAAATTAAATCGGTCTAAAATCCTTAACCTGTGACATTTAGTTCTAGATCGAATTAGGCGAGCTATTTCCAAGATATGTCGTCAAACGGCGACCGAGGTTAAGGTATAAAGGTCATCCTCTTATAACACCAACAAACAGTGGAAAGTTTTTCTTTGAATGAAAGAAAATCGGAAAAAACACCCTATAAATTAGAGTTCTCTGAAAGCTCTTTTACTCTTTTGCTGTACTGCATTCTTATTTTTTGTTTATGTATTTTTATTATCATAAAAAAAAATATTGCGTGATATTTTAGGCTAAAGAGCTAGCTAAAATATCACGGCAAGTCAAATTTTATTAGTAATATGAATAGTACAAAGCAGCGATTCCTAAATAATTAATATTATGTTTATGCATGAACGTTACACGGTCTGCTAGCTATTCACTAAAGGAGGTTTACACTGATGTTTACATTATGAAACTATAGAGTCCTGAAACTATATGGAAACTCTGGATTTTAGTAACTTGACCCTTGTTTGGTCATGGTTAGAGATTCTGCAGAGTATTGGTTGTTCCTCGTTCTATAATTTTTTGGCATTGTATTTTGTAAAGATAAGATGATCTTAAAACTAGTATAAAAAAAAACAGTAAGTTTGACCTCCAATATCTCCGTAACTAGAAGGTTCCTAGGTCCATACCTAGGAACCTTCCAGAACAAAAAAAAATCGCAATGACAGGGAGAACAAGTGTATTTAAACTTCGTTAAGGGTCGTTAGTTCGTTAGTTTATGTTTTACACCGTGTAAAACAGAAACTAACTAAATAAACAACACGAATGTAAACTATGTTACTCGTACTTTGCCAATCTAACATATGAAAATACATGAAAACTAACCGAGTTTTTTCAGGGCTAGTAGTGTGTAGGCACAGTAAACACCTGTGCCGAAAAAACAACAGTTTTACAAAACTAAAGCCCATAGTGCATACTAGCGTAGTTTTGTCACTCTTTATTTTTACCCATCCAAGCCCTCAGTGCACCATTTCTGAAACAAATTTCAAATTTTCGTCCAACCCGAGACTCGAATCGTGGCTTTTTCACTTCATTTCTTTGATTTATCTGACTGCCTCACCCCCGTACGCACGACTAACGACTGTAATTGAGCACTCTTGTATCTGTAACTTGATTACGAGATCTTTTGAAAGCCAGAATTAGTAAGAAGAGTGCTGGAGGTCCTGCGATAAAAAGAAATTAGAGCGTTACAGAGGAAGATTTCTCTCATTTTCGGGGGTATCGTCAAATGGAACATTTATAAGATTTATATGTCAAGAGAACAGGCGACAGCATAGGGAATCTGTTATCTAAAAGACATTTGGTCCATCAGTGAACTTACTATAGTAGTTGATAGTACGGTCTACACCAGGGGTTCCCAAACTTATTTTGTCTACTGCCCACTTTGAGAAAAAAATATTTTTAGCGCCCCCATTTTTTCACCTACTTAAGAACCACTATAACTTCAAATTAAATAAATAATTGTGAGCTATATTAGCGGAGATTAGTAGCTGAGCGCAGTAGGTAGTACACAACGGCGTTCAGGTCTCAAGTTAACTCTTACGGGTTACGGGCTACACCTATCAATGATAATGATTATTGAAACGCAACTTTATAGTATTCAGAGTATCTTTTATTCAAAATAAAACAAACATAATCGATTCTTCTCTCGATCTCGATCTCTTAATTAATATTAGTTGATGTTCACAAGTTGTAGTCGAGAGCTCAGTCGGTGTCTAGAGTCCTCCTAGATGAAATTTCAAATCGCCCCCTAAGCCTCTACACAACGCCCCCATTTTTTTTCTGGGTCTCTTACTGCCCCCCTTTAGGCCTGCAGCGCCCACGAGGGGGCGTTATCGCCCACTTTGGGAAAGGCTGGTCTACACTAATGAGACCAACAATATTTTTTTTTCATACAAGATCTATTGAAGTGCCGTGATTAATGAGTCAATCCCAAATGACTGAACATCAATTTATCTACGTATCCTATCAAACTAGCTCAATCTCACATGTATGGACCTATTTACTTACCTATCCACAATTTTCGTCCTGGTTTGCTATCAAAGCATTTAATTCACCACAAGAAATAAATAACAGGAATAAAATACAAAACTTCTCTGAAAATGTTTCGCGCCAATTTAATTACCTACAAATGAAAACTGAATATTCACGGAATCGAATAATTTAATAATTTTTCATTTAACTTTGACAGTGAGTTATTGCACATTTTATCAACTCAGCAACGAATAAGTGTCACCTCAGTTCGTCCTGTTTGGTTTTCTTTTGATGCAGACTTCTTTTGTTCGGTAATTGACTTATTTTCCAAGATAAGGTATCATCATCATCACCAGCCCGACTTCACCCACAGCTGGATATAGGCCACTCTTTGTTTGTACCAAGCTCCACGTTCTTGTGCCAGCCTCATCCAGGACATTCCCGCAATGGGGTCTATCGTTTTTGAGCTCACCAGAGGGCGCCACTGTCGAGTAAGGTCTTGTCAATAATTCTATTTTATACTTTATAGTACCAATAACGTCATAAAAAGTTTATTTTATTACGCATAACAACATAGTGTAAACTTCAGATACATATTTACAATTTTCTCCTTAAAATTAGCAAGCATGAAATATATAAAAATCATTCTACCTCCGAGTACTAACAAATAAAATATTAAGTTGTACTTAAAATCTTCAAGTCATAATTAAGCAGGAATGGCTCAGTCTAGAACACAATCGTGAGTATTAGTATAAATACGTGATAAAAAGCACGCAACGCGCGAACACTGTATGACATCTGACATTTCGGAAGACCTTAGTCTACACGAACGCCTCTAGCGGCGAATTTATGCGCGATGGCCCCCAAAGCAACAATGCCATATGCCCTGCTTGCAGATATGGTATACTTTACTTAATTCCAGATAGGCTTTATATCGTTCTATTTGACTGTGACATAAGTTACAATTAATAAATACATGTTCTTTTTCTAAGTGTTGCCATACAACGTGGCAACGCCGCCAGTCTCTTGGGCACATTAGGTACCAGCTGACAGCGTTAAGGAGGAGTTTTTTTATTCCCTTTTATAGTTTTTTGTTAGTTTAGTTATTTCAGTTTATTTAACCGTTAATAATACACAAGCCTTTCAAAAAAATATAATTGGCAATGTTTTTCCGATTTTATCCGTGCCACGTGACAAAGCTTATATTAAAAGCTGAGCCTTTATGTAATATGAAGTATAATAACTATACTATACTAACACTAGTGTTTGATATGTGTATGTATTACTAACAAATTGAATTTCATGATCTGTTAAATAAATGATTTGATTGATTGATTATGTTTTCAATGACAACTTTATCGTATTACAGACAGCAAATTCAACGCAAAAGCTACCAAAGAAATGAACTCCTACGATATGAATTAAAATTTGATTTCCAAATTTCATTTTTTGTTTACATAATTCCGTATTCATAAAGTTCCGTTTCATTTACAAACTTTACGGACTTTATGCTAAAGAGGGCATGAAATACGCCTGATGTTGTTTTTGTGTTGTTTCATGTAATTTAATTAATTTTTACCTTTAGTTATTACCTACTGAAAAGCTTTATACCTAAGTTAGAACTTGTGAAAGGATTTTTTAAGATTACATAACACTTTACGAAATCACTTTATTTTAATTCAAATCTAAGCTAATGAGTAATTTAATTTAAACTAAATTACAAATTAAACTGTCTGTGACCGTAGGACTGCCAAGTCAAGTCTCGAGTTCGAACCGAAGACCCGCCTCTGTTTTTATCGGATTCATGTATGTATTGTATAATTATCACAAGCTTGCTTTCGGTGAAGGAAAACATCGTGAGGAAACTAGCATGCCTGAGTGATATTTCTCGACGCATGTTAAGCCAAGTCAGAGGTCCATGGGCAGCATAAAACTCTAGCACCAGATTAGGCACTAACCACACGTTAAAGAAAGAAAAAATAAGTATACTGAATTAGAACTGAAACTAAAATAATAATACCTCAAGGTGACTTTAAGAATGCGTATTTGAATGCAGTAGTAGTGCCCTTGAACTTCACAGAATCGAATCGATATCATGAAAGCTGCGGTTTTAGCTCAATAACAATTTCTCCTAAACTATACATACGAGCCAACTCGCACTGGGCCCGCGTGGTGAATTATAGCATAGCTGTGTCCCAGCAGTGGGAACATTTTTTTTTCTAGCCTACTCTGTCCCACTCCTGGGCAAAGGCCTCCCACCAGTTCGGACGGAACCTGTCTAGTTCTAGTGGGAACATTATAGACACATTATTATTACTTTTGACTTGTTAATTTCATAAGTAATCATTCATCATTTCAGCCGAGACGTCCACTGCTGGACATAGGCCTCCCCCAAGTGTCGCCACATTGACCGGTCCCGTGCGACTCGCATCCAGAGGATTCCCGCAACCTTCACCAGGTCATCGGTTCACTTAGTGGGAGGCCTTCCAATGCAACGTCTTCCGGTTAGCGGTCGCCACTCCAGAACTTTTCGGCTCCATCGGCCATCCGTTCTGCGAGCCAATTGTTAATTTAATCTAGTTTAATTCAATAATGTTTTTAATGTACTTAATTCTGATATTTCAATTATTTATGTGTTTGTATTTGATCTTTCTATTTTTGTTTTAAATGGGTCTCGAACCTGAAATAAATGATTTTATTTTATTTAATGCTGAATGCATACATACAAGTAGAGTCGTATAAACTAATTTCATAAATAACAACATTCTTGCTTAACCAACTAAATTCAAAAGCGTTAATACTTATGTAACTCCAATACGGATAAAGAAAACTGATAACATCAGTAATGAATTACAAAAAATAATTTCTCAACACGAAAGTTCTCGATGTAACGATAGAATCGCATGTCCGATGTATCCATAGATAAAGCCAATTCGATTCCCATGAACAACACATTTGACTTAATTATTGCACGGACCTGCATCGTGGGTCTAGTGATCACAAGCGCGACTGCTGAGCGTAAGGTCCTGGATTCATTCCCGGGTCGGGCAAAGTCCTAAGTATTGAGTTTTTCCATTAGAAATTTCTCAGTAGCAGCCACGGAGTCTGGATTTGCGCCCGGTTGATGGCAATAGGCTTGCCCTTATTCATCATCCACAGCCTGAATTACCCACTGGTGGGTATGGACCTCTCTTTTCTTGTGCCAATGTCGACGGTCCTGTCCCAGCCTCTATTACATGGGAATTGTAGATGAAATGTAGGTGTACTATTAGGTACTCCTCTGCCTAACCCTTTGGGAATTAAGGGCGTGATGTTATGTTATATTATTGCACTGACATTTCACTGACAAATGACCACAGAAGTAATTAATATACTGTTACTTAAATAAGTGGTACGTGTGGGCTACAGCACTGCTCCTATGGGGTGTATAACGTAAATCAACGTGCCGGCGCCATATTCAGAGCGCCTAACTAATCCGAGGCACGCAAAGCGATATTTTACCAGCGCTTCCTTCATACATAATACATTTCCACGTAAGAAAATGCTTCAAACTAAACATATGTACCTTATTTTCATGCGAAACTCCGTTTTCGTATCTTTAGCTCTAAAATACTCTACTTTATAACAAGTTATTCTGACAATATTGATCGGTTTCTGTTAGTCATGCGCTAGGACACTTTACCACAAAATACGGGCGACCGGTTACTTAACCAACATAAACACAAAAGGGAAACAACAATAAAATTGAATAACCTCAAAAACAAAAGATAACCGAATTGTTTTGTTATTAAAACGAAGATAAAATAAACGCCAATCAACAGTCGGAGAAACAAAAGAAATTTGTGAGAATTTCTTTACATATTACATAAAACATTGCTACTTTACGCTCTGGTTTCCGCAAACCGATGTGAATCTGATATTAAGTCGTATTTCATGGGAATAAAGCTTCGTTTCGTTTAGATTTACGAACAACGAGTGAACCAATTCTTACTGTTTGCCAAAAGATATTCCCGGGAGTCGCATACATACATTACACATAATACGTATTTATAATACGAGTACGTTAGCCATAAGCTGCAAAATGCCCCTGGGATAAATATCAATGGTTTCGTGATTTTGTGGGAATATTAAAAGAGACTGCCTCGTTGGTGTAGTGGTCGCAAGCACGACTGCTGAGCACGAGGTCCTGGATTCGATTCCCAGGTCGGGCAAAGTGTTTCCATCAGGAATTTCTCAGTGGCAGAAGGAGTCTGGATTTGCGCCTGGTTTATGGCAATAGGCTCGCCCCTATACTCAACATGGGACTTAAACATAACTGGCGAAATGTGGGTGTACTATTAGGTACAGTCGTGGTCTTTTCCGCCTGATCAGTTAAAATTTTTTTCGCTTAAATCATGCGGAGGCGCCGAGCCACGGCCCCTTAAAGTTAAGGCGTATTAGGAAAGCGTCAACTTTAGGGCACGCCACAATAGTGGCGGTAAGTCCCCTCTTTGAGGAGTGGCTTGAGAGACGCCACGGCGTCCTCACCTTCCGCCTGACGCAGGTCCTCACCGGACACGGTTGTTTCGGGAGGTTCCTGCACCGAATCGGGCGGGAGGAAACGCTCGGGTGTTTCCATTGCGAGGATCAACCGGAGGACACGGTGGAGCACACGGTGGAGGTGTGCTCCGCGTGAGTGGAGCACCGCCGTGTCCTCGAAGCGGCGATTGGCGGCGGCGACCTCTCGCGTCCGGCCCTGGTGCAAGCCATGGTCCGGAGCGAGACGGAATGGGACGCCGTCACCTCCTTCTGCGAAGCAGTAATGCTAGTGAAGGAGGTGGCGGAACGTGAGAGGGAGAGAACCTCACAGCGTCCCGGCCGCCGCGGGAGACTCCCCGGGCGTCGGGGGCCACCACGTGGCCCCCGGCCACCGTAGGCGCGGGCCTGTGGACGGTGGGCTATGGGCTAGCTCGCCGTCCGTCCGTCTCATGACGACAGGCCGTGTCGACGGCGCGTTCGTGTTCCACGCGCGCCTCAAAGAGAGTCAGCAAAAGGAAGGGGTCCGCAAGGACCGATGCCTGCCGGGGTTGCGGGACTGTTCGAAAGAGATACCGTAGCCCCAGAACAAAAAGGGCGATGAAGGAACATGGATGGGTTTTAGTCAGTAAAAGTCTGACACTCCCTCCTGCTCCGCCCAGAGCGGGAGAAGTCATTTGAGGATTTCCCATCCGAAAAAAAAAAAGCGTCAACTTTGGCGCGCAAAATAACAATTAATCTTCTTTGGCGTGGGTCGTCAGTGCGCTCGGCCGATCGGTATCTTTTCATTCATTATTTGTATACAAAGTCAAAGCTAGAGATGTTATGCAAGCAAAAATTAGCTTAGTGGTGATCAGGCGGGAGTGTACTCGATAGTACACCTTTGTCTAACCCGTCGGGAATTACAGGCGTGATGTTTTGTTATGTTATTAAAAGAGACTGTATGCTTGGTAACATACATTACCATCACCAGAAGGTATATTATATAAGTATAGATTTAAGTAACGCGTTCTCAGTTGCATGAAGTATAAGTTACGCTTTCAACTTCAATGGATTTCACTTCCAAGTAGGTAAGTTCTTGGTTCTTGGCCTTTGCATTTACTTGGCTCTGTTATGGTTTTTCTTTTCTCTCAGTAGGACTTCAGTATCGACAATGCAGTGTTCTTTGTTTTGTATTTTACAAATTGAATCTAAATTTCTAGCAAACAATTTCAGGAACGGTTTAGGTAATGAACAAGGAATAATTGGCGAAACTAACAGTGTTATGTCACCTGAAAAGCTATTGTTTCCATTTATTAAATTAACTTTTGCCCCATCATCACTTCACATTAGGTGAGTTGCGGCCAAACGCCAAACAATTTAGTATTTAAAAAAAAAATTGTCTCTGGCGAATTCCCCTTGTCAGTTCCCTTTTTAACTTGACCATTCTATTTATAGACATTTTTAACCATAACCTCTCTTTCCAGGTTCCGACGCCGAACCCGTTTGGAAGCTCCAAGACCCGCAGTTTGACCAGGGCTACGGATCAGAGCGTTCCCCAGAAGACGACTACGTACCTCCGATCGTGCCTCCATTGTCTCTGGAAAATTACGAAGCCGAGCTGCGTTTAATCTATCCATTCATCAATGACGGTAAGTTTTACTAATAAACTAGGCGTCGTTACAAGGAGGGCTGATTTTAATTTATATAAGTTTACCCCATCTTCATTCTCCTGCCCTTATCCCAATTCATTTGTGGTCGGCGCAGCATGTCTTCTTCTTCCATACTTCTCTATTACTCGTCATCTCAGCAGTCACCTCCTTTCTAGCCATATCACCCTTCACACAGTCCATTTATCATTTATTTGGTCTTCCTTCCTTCTACTCTTATAGCCATTACCTATAATTTAGTACCTACTTAAGCCATACATTATAATTTAATACCTACTTAAGCCATTCATTATAATTTAGTACCTACTCAATCTAAGTAATTGAATAATTTGTATCCTAAAACTTTTGAACCAAAAGTCACCAAAATGAACTCTTATTAATTGCAAAACATTGACTGATTGAAATAAACCCTCGATACCACGTTTACCGACCATATTGAATGACCTAAATTAACGGATAGGTGATCAGTGCGCATTAATCAGTCATCCATTAATTAAGCTGCGTTTGAATCATTTGTTGCTTAAATCCAGAACGCAGTAACGAGCATAAAAATGTCGACGAAACCGAACTTTTAGTACTTACAGAAGTTTTAGCTCTGTGGGCACATTTCTGAGGCTTTTGCCCCCAGGATTAATATAACTTGCCCGGAGTAAGCACCTTAGCAACACCATTCAGAGCTCGAACTCGAGTGTTTGCCTTTGACACACGCAAGAGGTCGTTGCTATTTGAGCACGCATATTGTGCCAGTCAAGTACAGAAAACACCACTTTAAATGCAAGACTTTAGTACTGCTAATCGCTGGATGTCAACATAAACGTGTGAAGCGCGTTGATAACACTCGATTGTTGTTAAAGCAAGGTAATCAGTGGCGCAAATTAAAGCGTTCATTTTGATTATGAAACTGACGTGATATAATTTGTCAATCAAATCAATGGGCAATAAATCAACACCTCTATAATTAAATCGTTTAAAATATTCAATCAATTTCTGTGGTGCATAGAGTACACAATACATAGCAATTCCGTATCAACAATTTTGACATGTCAATTATTCACCATTCCAATTTGTCATTCTTTTATCTTCCAACATGATGCTACTTCCGAGACATCCAATAAAACCCTTGTCACATCTTACGACACCCTTGGGGAAACGATGGAGATGGAACATAATCTTAAACTAGATCTAGAATAGCTTATTTAAATTCAGTCTTTCTTTGATAACTATTCATTTTCGTTGTAAGCACAGACAATAGATTTATCATCTCTACATCCGAATAAGAATCGATTTACATCCGCCATATTGGATTTATGACATATCCAGTGTCATTGGCGGAACATGACAGATTGTTCGATATGTCGTTTATCAAACAAAAGCAATCCAATCGTAGATCGGTAATAAATTAAATCCGTGTACAACACTATGAATATGTTATGAGCAATTTGCTTTGTGTTCGGATTGTCATATCATTTTCTGCAACGAGATGAGCAGGTTGGAATGTATTTATCTCTATTTGGCATTTACTATTTCGATAACCGTCTCTGGTCTTATCTTAATTTTAAAACTAAGTCAGTTTTTCAATAATTTATGTCTTGCTTTAAAACATTAGTCAAAGAACATTTAAAGTTAACTCTAGCTGTTAATACTTTACCAACAGCTGCTAAGAACCGCAGATTTTAACTTAAAGATCGAGTGCAATTCATCTGGGTAACGTAAGTGCTTCCCCAGACGCGCATTCGGTTTCTGCTTCAGAGGGTCACGTTCATACGAGCGCTGTGGTTTCATCTGCTCTTTGATAAAATACGGTTTTGTCTGTACCAATGTATAGACGACTTTGTACTTACTTCACCAAGGACAAAGATAACTTACAGATTGTCACATCGACTAATAGATCTTACCGTTTTATGAAATACTAGCTTTGGCCGCGGTTTCACTCGCGTTATGGTCTTCATATAGATAATGTAGCTTCCCATTACCCAAGGAAAGATTTTTCGAAATTAGGTCAGAAGTTCCGAAGATTATTACTTCAAGCTTAAACAGATTGTTAAAGCAAATACGCGATCGTCTATACTTACGTATAACGAACAGTAATAAGTAGTTCGGTTTCTAGTTCAACGTACATGCCATAGTCACCCATTTCCCTTGGCTCTCAGACGTCGTGGGATAATAATCGATTGATACATGCCTATTAATTTCTATTCTCAGAGAGTACACGGAACATAAGTTTACCTAACATGACGCCTTTTTCCCAGGGGTTGTTAGAAACTTTCTTTATTTATCTTATACATGCATAAATTCACGCCTTTTTCCACGGTTTTAGCAGAAACTACTTAACACTACGTGATACGATACTAACATATTCTTGTTACTTACTAAACTTTCCTTTAGTGTCCCCAAAATAAGTAAGAGGTTGACAAAACTGAGTAAAAAAAGGTGAATCTTTTCTGAGGTTGAAGCCTAACATATAGGCTGTTATATATTGAATGTAAGGTTATAAAGGCTGTAAGCGGTGAATATAAATGTGGATTTGAAAGTGTAAGGGATCCTGAATAAACCCGGTCTACCCCGAAGAGCCATGTGAGAATTATTGATATAGAGATCGCAAGATTCGAAAACGGACCCGTGATGTCGTTTGCAGACATTTCTCATTCTGTATCTCTTCTCTTATCGGTAGTTTAAAATAACTGAAGCATTCTGCTATAGCTAGAAGTAAGGTAGCTGGGTGTGCTTTTTATTCATTCTTACAAACAGACATACTATTGATATAAGTGTAATAGTAGATTTGTACTTAAGATGCCTCCCCGAGCAAATGACCTTGAACGAACAGTTTTTGGAGCCTACTCCTCTTTATCCAAAAGATATATATAACAACAACAACAACAACAGCCCATAACGTCCACTGCTGGACATAAGCCTCTCCCATGATGGGAGGAATTTGCCGTAATCTCCACGCTTGGCAGGCGGATTGGAGATCGCAGTGATGAAAGACTATCAGAAAACGCTGCTGCCCATTCTCTGGTCTACGGAGGCGCAAGGTGTTCTGCCTCAGACATTAGTCGCCTTATACGACACCCGTGAGTGTAATGGGTTGGTTCTATTCTACTCTGCCGGATAACACACGGCTTAAATATAGTAGTAATAGATATAATACCAACTAATAAAAAATACATTAAATTACTACATATTCTTGAATCCAAAATTGTCGTTTCTCTTTTTTTTTAAGTAGCTTAATGTTTAATAAATCCCCTCACAACAAAACCACAGAAATGAGAAATAATGATTTATAATATGCTACTCCTCGTAAAGTAACCATTATTTTGATTTGCTACTTATACTAATGGATAGACAATTTAATAATGAACATAATTGTCGTTTTATTTTTTTTAAAAGACGTAAATTTGATTTTATAAAGAATAAAAACCACTCATTTCGCACTATTCGGCCTGCAGTGACTGACGTAACAATCACTTTGTAGTGCAAGCTGATTAGAACTTTATTCTAACAGTATTTCAAACGAAGTTTGAACCACCACAAATAGAGTTGCTAATTTTGCTCGGGGAACCGCCTTAATGTGGTTTTCTTAATATCACGTTTAATAGTAGATAATCATAATTATTTACTTACATTAATAATTTACACACACAGGATGAATATCAATCTATTTATCTGCCTAGCCATTAATTTGGCTTTCCAGCGAGCATCGACGACTACGATTTAAGTGTCAACTTTGTATTTTAACGATAACATCAACAGCATGGAATATGCTCGCCCCCTATTACATGGGACTTAAACGTAATTGGCGAAATGTGGGTGTACTAATATGTAGGTACACTTCTACCTAACCCTTCGGGGATTACGGCGTGATGTTATCCTACATTAAGCATCCAGAAGTGAAGATGTTTAAAATAAGAAAACTAGGTAAACAGAATAACGAGTACAACCGTTTATTCTAACTTGGAACAAAATATCAACCACTGAAACTAACTTAAATCGCCATACTTCATAACGAACTCAATCAACGCGTAATTGTTTAGAAAAATAGTGAGTAAGTACACAAAATGGCCCGGAGAATTGCCAAACTTAAGTGGCAGTGGGCAGGGCACATTGCTCGCAGAACGGATGGCCGATGGTGCCGGAAAAGTTCTGGAGTGGCGACCGCGAACCGGAAGACGTTGCGTTGGAAGGCCTCCCACTAGGTGGACCGATGACCTGGTGAAGGTTGCGGGAATCCGCTGGATGCGAGTCGCACGGGACCGGTCAATGTGGCGACACTTGGGGGAGGCCTATGTCCAGCAGTGGACGTCTTTCGGCTGAAATGATGACACAAAATAGGAAAATAAAGATCTCACAGCCCTTTGAGCGATATTGTTCAACCGGAGTCTCTCGCAGCCAGTCACAATTGAATGTCATCTGTCGGTGTCTTTCCATAGAAGTAACATGACACATGTGCTGCGTACAACCTCATTTCTTCATAATCCTTCGTAACACCACATTTCTTCCCAACACTACGCTATGATCATCCTTCTCCTGTCCTTATGCCAATTTATTCGGCGTAGGCGCAACATGACCGTTCACCGTCACCGCCTTTCTAGCCATATCATCTTTCGTACAGTCCTTCCATTGTTTCTTTGGTAATCGTAACATAAACAACAATTTAAAGCAACATTTATTAAGTTCGTCGTATCGGTCGTACACAACATAAAACACAGCGGACGAAATAAGAAAAAAAGAAGCTGATTCAATATCGGCAAACTTTTTGGAAAATTTAATTTCGTCCGAAATCTCCTCTTTGTCCCTTATCAGGGCTGAATCCTTCCGAATTTGTCCCCGGATGAGTTCGGAACAACTTGTGAGTAATTGGCTCTGTGTTGTGTAAGTACCAAACTGTCCTACTACTTGCAACTTTTTCTTTTTTCTAACGGTAAAGGATTCTTTCAATACTTTGATTTCCCATGTAACACAATACGTCTGTAATCCTCCGGGGTTAGGCAGAAGTGTACCTAAAAGCACACCCACATTTTTTCAGTTATGTTAAAGTCCAATAGGGGCGAGCTTACTGCTAATCCAGACTCCGTGGCTGTTACTGAGAAATTTCTGATGGAAAAACCCAATAACACTTTGCCCGACCTGGGAATCGAACCCAGGACCTCAGCTCAGCTGTCACTTGCGACCTTGCTTTGATTTGCTTTTTGTAACAAAATTATTTAGGATAAAAACGTAATATTGAAATTTTAGTATCGCACACGATACTAAAATATCAATATTATTATTAGTATACTAATTTTTTTTTTAATGTTTTTATAAATTTTTTTAATTATATATATTTAAAAATGTAAATAGTAAAGATGAGTCAAGAGAATATTATAGGAAAACGATATTTTGTAAAAAGGAGGATCATGTTTCCTGCTGAATTTTCAAAGATGATTGTTCGACAAACATTTCCATAATTAACGTTCAATTCTGGAAACAATATATTTTGACGGCTTATTAATAGAACTTAGTTCTTCAAAGTAAATAGGCCATTCGGCATTTAACTATCCTATACCCGTAACAATGCGCCTTCGTTAATTAATAACTTTGTTACAAACAAACGAAAACTAATCAGAAGCAAATTAATGGATTGCTAATATAACTTGGTTAATATTCTAACTAATACGTGGAGCTATACTATCAAGGTACTATTTAAGGCTGTGTTTGTACTGAAGAATGAATTAATTAATTTCAATTAAACCTTTACAGACACTATTTAATGTCAAAAAAAAAAAGCGAAGCTACAGTTACTGAGACAAAGCATAATAACTTGTGAAAGTACTGTTGTTGCCCATTCCAAAGCGTAGATCTCTATGGAGAAAACTGGGCAAGAAACTCCATGGACACTTTTCAGCAAAAGCATTCTAACAGACCGTTTCTGTTATGATTCACTAAAGAATTCCTAATAAAAAATTACTCATTTATATTTTGCCAGAAGCGACACCGTTTCGGTTAACACCGAATTATGAGGTTTCGATTCAACTAAACAATTATTTATACAGGGTGTAAAAGACCTCATCACGAAGCCGTCAACCAAGCATTCTGTACATCAAACTAAGTAACTATACGCAAAAATGTTTGCTGGGAAACAACTTTTTTATTGAGGTGAAAAAATCATGTTTTGTGGTAGAACTCAATGTAACGCACTCAAAACATTGTGCTGATGGATGGATTGAATAGTACGGGGGTCGTGGAGATGTTTAAAGTTCAAAAATCTTACATTAAAAACTTGTATTTAAAAAAAAAATTGTCAAAAAGTTGGAACTTTGACCCCCAATATCTCCGTAACTAAAAAGTTCCCAGGTATAGTGTGGAACAAAAAAATGATTGCAATGACGGGGAGAACAAGTGCCTCTCGGCTTCGTTAAGAGGTGTTTTACACCCTTTATATTATAAACGTATAACATAATGGAATCTATTAAAACAAGTACCTATGCTACTCTAGTTTGCTGAATATGTGGATTGACTGATTACAGCAATTCATAGTACCTAAACCAAACCACCAATTAATGGAATCAATTGTAAGTCCCACATGCATACTGACATTTTAAAACAAACGTCACTCCGAATGGCCGCCATTTGTAAATTCACCAATCAATAATGACATAACATTACGACACAGATGTTAATTGCAAGCGACAATTATTCGATTAAGGACGTGAACATATTGAATGGTGTTAATCGTTAATTGTATTGTCGTGTTACAGTGTTAAACGATTGTGTTTCGTCTTTCGGTTACGGCTGTTCGATTCGCTTGGTATACGTAAGTGGTGATGTAACTTTCCAACTAGCTGAGTTTAAGGCTTTGGGAGATGGAAAGGTTCTATAAACTAAACAAGTATGGAGACAGCTTCTGCATTTAAATACAGGCATACACTTGAAGTAATAAAAAATTGAACAATGTTTAAGCACAGTCACTGCTCCACAATGTAGGCAAAGAAGATATAAGACTCCAAGAAAGATTTATACAATTCTTTTGCAATGGATTTGCCTACAGTTCTGATAAGATTGTTTGTTCATTGCGTCTTATTTCAATATACTGTTCATATTGACAAGTATTCAAAAAATTCTACCTCCCCAGAAAAAATTCTTCTTACTCAAAAGTCCATAATACTCGAAAATATAACAACAAAAAGTTACCAACCGCTCTTGCAAGCTCATACCTATACTAATCCTGAAAAATACAGGGTGAATTTCGCCAACGGTTTTGAACACCGCTTAGGGATTTTTTCGAGGCCGAATCGGTGTATTAATTCCACGCCTGCAAAGCCACTGCTAGCATCCACTGGCGAAAGCAGAATTTAATTTAAAACACTTTGTATTTTTTCTCTCGGAGTATACTTTTAGCTACAAAAAAGTCATATACAAGAGCTGCTCCTTTATCTTCTCTTAACAAAGCGTCACTTATTAACTTCGACACAATTGTCAAAGGATTTACTCAGTATTGGCAAAGACACGACACAACTACGAACAAGTCGAAACACTCGATATAAACAAAGAAATTGACTGCTCCACAGCGTCAGTAATTCAATTTCCCTCGAGAATATTGGCAATATCAACAAAATGGAATAACATCGAAATGTCCGATGGTGTATTAACAGGATATTGCTTGAAAACGTGGGACGAATCCATTAGCGGGGGTGGTTTTTAATTAACTTTATCCTCTCGATGCGTTTAAACGATCGGTACTCGTTTATAATTAGAGTGATTAGCAACGTTACATGACTACGCCGCTTAGGCTTTAGCTACTTCAATTTCAGGCCATAAGATATTAATCGTAGTAGATACATTGTAACGATTATAGTAATTGTATTACTGCAACTCGATATTTGTAGCAGCGCTGGGGCCGAGTTTCAACCTATAATGTTTCACGGTACAGCTACAAAGGTCACGCTTTGTGCTCCAGAATAAATTGAAGGCATCTTCGGCATTACATATTTAAAACAACAGCCAAACACCCGAGATAAGAAGTGCTCTCAAACATTTTCCGTAGCGAAAACAATTTGCCGTATCAGGAATTCCCATTACCCGGTTTTATTGTAACACGGTCCCACCTTCGTGTAAACAGGGTGTTATCTCATTTACGTGTTCAATTTGTATGCAAGGCGTACAGTTCCCCTGGCCGCCGCTCGCTCGTATCATTTGCAACGTCGCAAGTCGCGACCAAATAGAAAAATGCTGCGGCAAAGCTCAGCCTCCACGAAATCGAATGTAATTGAATCGTTCGCTTACTTTGAATAGGAGCCAGTATCTCGCCGGTCAGCACTCGGCTCAAGAGCCACTTGTTCGTGACACAAGTCCTATTTGCATAAACTTCATTCTCCATTCCTTTGTTCGAGGATTATTTTCAAATTTTCTCCCCGTCCGGTCTGTGCCCTGCACTCGATGCAGGAACAGGATTCTTCTTTGCTTTTTGTTCCGTTTCACGTTGTTAAGATTTTCTCTTTTTACGCCGTAGGAAACTTGTTCGCTCACAGTTTCTTGATTAAACATCGAGTGGTTGTAATTAATGGCGCCAACTTGAGAACACTGAGTGGTCAGCACCGTTGTTTTGTATTTGTAACATCTAGCCAGCTCTGTACACCACACTAACTTTTGCCTCGACACAGTACATACTTTAGTGGCACTAAAAAAGAAAATTATCAATTTGATGTGTTTCATTTTATGAGTCATATTTTCGTGACTTATTCGCACTGGTTTGATGGTTTATTTAAGAGTGGACTACTGTGAAGCCTACCATTACAAGTTTAATGGTCTGTATATCACGGGCGTTCGCAAGGACGAAACGAAACATACAAATATAATTTTCTATTTGTGTCATCTGGTTTATCATACAACACAGTTCGACAAGACTGTAAATGTAGCAGTGTATTTTGATGTTCGAGTTTGACTAATGCATGTAGAGTTAGTATACGAACTGTTATGTTTATCTACGAAATTAATACAATTTCGTAGATAAACATAATATTTTGCAATATATACCTACCATTAACCATTATTCTATCATTAACACTAAAAACGGGATACCATGTTAACTATTCATCTTGAGTTCCTGATATTTCGGCGCAATTTATCCGCGATCATGGTGCTTTCAACAGTGCTGAAATATTGGGAACTCAAAAAGTAAACATCGTAAATGTCCCGTTTCTAGTGTTAGTGACCATGTCAGTTTAAAAACTTATTTAAACCTATTTCTCCATAATTATCAACCTACCAGCTACCTTTTCTATATATATCTACTACCAAGGTAAGTATTAAAAGACTTCCATTCACAGTTTGCTCTAACCTGAAAAAGGATATCCTTCATTGGTTCCGTGGTATCTCTCGCTCCGGAGTCATTTGTCTCCTACTTGAATACTTTATTCACTAACTTTAGTACAGTCAACCTTTTTGCATTTCTCTCCGGTTTTCAGATGTTGACCTTTAAAGGATGTTGTTTTCGTAACTATCAAAAAAACTCTTGAAAGATTTTGTCTTTCAAGAGTTTTTTTTTAGGTCCATAACATTTTAATACTTTCAAACAAAATGTCGATTATATAATTACTTGTAGTTTACGTCATAATCAATGATTTTTTATTAAATGAACTTTCTCTTCGCTTGTTAGAATTTAAATTAACTTTTACATACTTTTTATCTGGCAATATGTAAATAGGTCGTTAATCAACAGTATTGAAACTTTGATTACGACTTTAATTGGCAAATGAGTACATAAATAGATGACCTAGACTTGGACATAGAGTAGATAATATATTTCCAGAAATGCTCAATTTCCTGCGTATATTCTCCCAAAGGCACTTTTTTAGAACTTTTGATTAATGCTGCTTTGAGAATAGAATTTTTATTTCCCCTCTTCTACGATTTTTATATGAATTGGATACTTAATTTATCGTTAATCAATATGAATTGAGCCTAGGTTCTCAAGTTTTTACTATTCTGCGTAGGAGTTTTACTTTTTTCTATCCTAAATTCCACGGAGCTACGCAAAAATTACCGATATTTTCTCCCGAAAAATCAGTGTTCCAAAATAAAAAATAATAACAACGGTCCTTAACACATTAAAGGTCCAAACTTATTCCTGTTGACGTGTTAATGACCAAGTAAAACTCCTATCCATTTCCTCAAATTAACGCAATTATCAAAAAAACCTTCACATTGTTTTATCACGACTCTAACAGGTTCAGTAGACAATTAAACTCCAATATTTTGAACAAAATAAGTTCATTATGAGTTCGTCTGATATAAAGGGATCTCACCCTCGTCAAAGGGTGTATGTACATAGGTAGGGGTGGGTACTTCGAATTTCGCTCACATTCTCGATATAAATTTTATCCAATTCACACAGGGATGTGCCATAAAGTTTGGCCGATAACGATTTCACTTCAGATCCAGCCGTTAAAGTATAATTACCGTGTGTAGAAGATAGTTTATGGCCCTCGATTTAATACATTTGTCGCCATTATGGCCTGGCAGACTGGAGCATTTTAATTTTGGAAACGTGTTCTGTAGATTTTATAGCTTCGGACTTTAATAATTATGTATGTCATTGTGTCACTAGAACATCAAGAGCTTTACTCAAAATGTAGAAGCTTCTACCAGCACTTAACTTTTAGGAGCTGATGTTGATTTAATAGTCGATTTATTAGGATCATTACGCCAAATCATCATCATGAGGAAAATGTAATGAGGAGAATGTTGAGTATGAATGTAGATGGCTATAAGAGTAGAGGAAGACCAAAGAAGCGGTGGATGGACTGTGTGAAGGATGATATGTCTAGAAAGGAGGTAACTGCTGAGATAACGAGTAAGGGTTCTTACAGACCAGCGGCACGCTGCCAACGGCAGATAAACTGCGGCCGTCGCCACCGGTCGACGGCAGCCGCCGACGGTTGCAGTTTATCTGCCGTTGGCAACAAGCCGCTCGTCTGTAAGAACCCTAATAGAGAAGTGTAAAAGAAGACCCCAAATAAATTGGGAGAAGGGCAGGAGAATAATGACGCCAAATAATCAAAACATACAATAAAACCTCACTAAAACTCCAGCTTATCAACCCTCAATTTAACCAACTCCAAGCAGGCACATAACTCCCACATAATACCAGACAGCATTACAACCAACTTCATAGCTATTCGGGCCATTCCATTACTTACGAACACTATTTCCTTCCAATTTCCATTTCCCTACTTCCTCCACAATATGCGCGGTCGACATGCAACTGCCACATGTTTTTCATTGGCGAATCAATATAAAAACGAACGCTTTATCTTACATTCTGAACTGTTTTTCCTGTATGAAATGTACGTTCCTTTCTTTCAGTAAGTTATTAAATTAACCACATTGTGGACTCTATTACTTTGTTATTGAGCTTTAAGTTGAAACTATAAAAAGTAGGGATATTTGTAGTAAATAAGTTAGTATCTTATCATCATTAGTGTCTCGTTCAATGCTCAAACATATAGTTTACATGTTTTGAAATGACAGAAGGCTTTGTCCGAATCGCTTGAAGCTGTGATGACAAACGTCTCTATATTGATGAAGACGGTCTCGAGCACCGATTAAGCTTTTGAACGCCATTGTCACATATAAGTGACAAGCAAGCGCGTGTCCTGTACGCCAAACGAAACAAATATGTGAGAAAATGGTAAGTGAAATTGTGGGTTGTCGTGGAGGGCACACGCGTGCGTTTATGCTCCGGCGTTCAAAAGGTTAAAACAATTCGTCTTCAAAAAAAAATACAATTTGTGTGGAGTTATTTCACGCTATTGCTTGTTTCATTCAGTCGATTGGTAAAGCCAAATGAAAAATAAAATATTCAGAAGAAGAAAATTGTTGATTCTTGCGCCAAATACATATCGACGAACACAAATTAGACCTTCTTTGATAAAACATTTGTAAATAACGTACCTAATCGCGATCGCGTCGATGACTTTGATGTTTCCTTCCTCATCACACAGACATGAGAAACTTGGCATGAGGAGTGTTCAAACCCGTACTGACGTCACAATTCTCTTGTTTTTCAATCAATGGACGCCATATTGTCGGTTCAAACGTAATATTTCAGACGATAGCAAAGAATTACCTTTATTTTCTAATAAACCTTTATTAAAAAACTCATCTACAATATAATTTGCGGGAGGAAACTTAATATTTTTATATTAAAAATTTTACCTTAGGCTTCTACGTATTTTTAGATAGTAAGTAGGTAAATAAAGGTATTATCTGTTAGACAGAAGATTGTAATAAAGCGCGCTGCGGAAATTGTGAGTTGAAAATGTAAATAAGTATGGGAAAATAAGTGTCGAACAAAATTCAACGGTTTTAAGTGCTGCGTGATTTATAAATATGGTGGATTTGACCAGAATCAACCCTCATTCAAACTAGTTGTACTTACCAATTAGGCACGGCGTAATTACTATCATCAGCAAAATCTATAATAAACTACCAGACAGAATTAAATGTATGCCTTTAAATAGATTTAAAAAGTCCCTTCAAGAGATACTACTAAACAAATGTTATTACAGTGTGGATGAATATTTAAATGATAATTTCCTTGTATAAATTATTCTGATTTGTGATTTTATGATTCCTATTTTACATTTTATATTGGTTTTCTTTTTATGATCTTTGATTTTATTGGCATTTTATTATTTGTAATATTTTTATTGACATTTCGTTTTTGTGTTTTTTTTTTTTTTTTTAATTTTATATTTAATTGACATTTTATATTTGTAATCTTCTGTTTCAGTGACTTTTTATATTTTTGTAATCTTTTATTTGAGTTGACATTTTATTTGTAATCTTAATTGTTTTTTTTTCTCTTTATTCTAATTTGTATGTCTGTAACGACAAAACATAGCAAGAGCTTCCACTATTTATAAGATCCTTAATGTTTATACCTATGTTTAACAAATAAATGATTCTGATTCTGATTCTGATTCTGATTCAGCCCGTCAAATTCTACAAGAGGCTAAGTTATAGGCTTACACTTAGGTACAAGACAACGAGTGCCTTCGAATAATAAACGGTTTCCAGGGTAAAATTCTACTTGGACCGAATGTACGTTTCAAAAATAATTTTAGTCATTAAAAAGATTACCTACCCATTTATTTTACACCAAAAAATCTGTGGTATTAATATAACCTGGTCGATTAAACAACCTCTACGTTTGTAGCTTCAAAAAAGTAGCATACAATAATAATAAATTTAACTGGGCATTGTTGTGAGCACAGGGAACATACAGTGGCTACATATCGCTAGGGCCACAACAATGGCATTTCCTCAACAGGTCAAACCTATTTGCTTGCCGCTCCAAAGCAAATTGAAATTTTAATTGGATTTGCATAGAAAAGTAAAACAAACGCAGTGTAACGTGCGTTCTTGTACAAGAAAGAATAATAGTGTCAGCTGTTTGTATGCTGCCGTTCAAACAGTTGTTCAAGACCTCGAAGCTTTCTGCTTCCATACTCACTTATATGACGAAAGGGTCTTCGAATATAAAGGGGTTAAGAGGAATGTCGGTTTGTTAATTTGTTATTTTTGAATTGGAGTCGCTGCTTATTAAGCTTTACGTGTGTACTTAAAGTTCTTACAATCATCAAGAAATAAGGAAGATAAAAGTATGAACAAATCTTAGAGTAAGATGTAAGTAGTTCGTGGCTAACTAATAACAGCCGCCCGGATCGACCTTCAGGTTAAGCCGCGCTTGCATAGGTAGGTCTTTGGATGGGTGACCTCTCATTACATACCGAGTCCTTCGTGCCTCGGACAGCACGTTAAGCCTTTGGGCACGGCTGTCAATTGTAGATCTTTGACAGTCGTTACCAGTACTCAGTGGCCCGAAAGTCTGACAAACAATCTTACCAAGGGGTATCGTATTACCCAGTACTAACTGGGTTGTGGAGGTAAGATAGGCAGTCGTTCCATGTAAAATACTGGTATTCAGCTGCATCCGGTTAAACTGGAAGCCGACCCCACATAATATGGAAAAGGCAGATGGATGAGATCTAAATAACAGTGGAACGTGGAAGAAGCAAAAGTAACATACACACATCAAAAGTATCTAGGGATCAACATATATTTTTGCAATAACTTTTCTCCTGATTGATATTAATTAAAATTTTCTTTAAGGATTCATCAAATAAAGTGTTTTCGTTTGTCACAGTAACGATAAACCAAGTCACCTTTGCATTAATAAAGAAATTTGCCATTTTCCTAATAAAGGGATTTTTGACATTTGAACCACTAACATTAAAGTTCGAAAAAAAGACTGAAATAACAGTTTTCTTTAAAATTTTATTGGGTAGCTTAAACAATTAATAATCCGTGTTTCTACCGCGAACACTAACAACACAAGAACATCGGTTTGGCATACTCAAAATGAGTTCATCCAAATCACGCTGTGGAATGGCCGCCCATGTTCGTTGCAACAACAAAAAAAGGTCTTCTTGCGACTGGATACCCTCCATATTCGGCAGAGCTCTTCTCTGTAGCATATCCCATGCATGCTCAATCGGGTTCAAGTCTGGCGACTGAGCAGGCCAGGGCAGGACATTGATGTTAGCTGCGGCGAGAGTCTGTCTTACAACTCTTGCGGTGTGCGGTCGTGCATTATCATGCATTAACTGAAATAAGGGACCGATTTGCACTTGTAGAGGAACGATGACGTCTGATACAATCGTCTCAGCATAAATTTGAGCGTTGAGGTTGCCTCTGATCCAAATCAACTCAGTTCTTCCGCCGATCCAAATACCCGCCCATACCATGATGGTTCCACCACTATAAGGATGGACTTCCTGGCAGGATTTTAATCGCTGTTGGCGTCCAGGGGTTCTCCAGTGTCGTATACGTCTTGTATCCGGTCTCATACCAAAACGAGACTCATCAGAAAAGCACACGAAACGCCATTGTTCTTCTGCCCAATTTCTGTGTTCAAGAGCCCATTGATATCGAATCCTACGATTGTGCATTGCTATAGGTGGTACCCGTAGCGGTCTTCGGGAATGAAGGTTCACTTCATGCAAGCGGTTTCTGACTGTTTGGTCGCTAATTAAGTTCCCTGAAGAGTGATGAAGCCTCACGGCTAACATCATGGCGGTTATTGTTGGAGCTCTTCGAGTTAAGATTTGAATGTATCGGTCTTGTCTCCGTGTGGTGCAGCGATACCGTCCTCCATGGCGCTCAGCCACGGTACCAGTGCTTCGGTAACGTGTCCAAAGTCGACTGATAACACTCTGACTTGTATTCAGAGCTAAAGCTACAGTACGTTGCCGGGAACCAGCTTCTATCATTCCCACGGCTCTGAGCATTTCTTCCCTGCTTAAATGACGTCGCCGCTCCATAATAACGTTGGTTTTAATCAGTAGTAGGGAAACAGTAGCACTAATAATGTCTTCAATGCGTTGTATGTTTTTATAGGGAAAATATTGACAGCTTATTTTCATCTTTTACTCGAATTTGATTGAGAGTTCCTGATTCAAATTATGAAATGCACCAAAAAGGATCCATATAAATTTATAAAATCATAAATTTATTACAAAGCCACATCTCAATCTCAAGAAATCCGCATAAAAATGCTTGATCCCTAGACATTTTTGATGTGTGTATGTTAGGATCGTATAGTAACCGGCGCGACGTTCTGTTTTCTCTGCCTACCCACAATAAACCAAACCCTGAATTCATGTAAATTTAATAAAGTCCCCATAAGCTTTCAGTATTAATTAAACACTACCAAGGAAACACAATAACATCGTGAAGTTATTTGCTTCCGTATCAACTCTAGACTCATCAACACAGCTAAGTCAAGAACGATACGAATACCGCCTCATCACGGCAGAAACGAGCGAAATTAAATAGGATCCTACCGCCACTTCATAAACTTTAATTATCCTGAGCTTATACCCAAGTATACTGGAGTACAGGTAGATGGTAATAAAGGCACCAGCGTGTTGGGAATACTGGTGCTTATGTTGTTACTTTAAATAGACGATGTAGGGGAAGCAAAGAGCTTTGGAGTTCCTCATCCTAGCTTTAGCATAACTAAGCCGTTAATTGATAAAGCCCTGGTGACGGAAATATCCGTCTGAATTACCAGTGGTATCCAAGTTAGAAAAAAGCAATGTGTACAGTGCAAAAGGACAAATCTACGGTCACCAACTTCGTTCTGCAAAAACTCCCGTGAGAGCAGCCGACCGAGAACTGAACGATATTACCTACATAAACACGCTCTACTTTCCAATTCGATCCTAGAAATTGGACAAAATTGTACCAACTTTAGGGCTATCTAAAAGATCTATAGATATTTCTTGGTAGCCGTATAAAAATCAAAAAAGGTTGGTATTTTTTTTTACGTTGATGGTTATTTTCCATCATACCGTACCGTATTGCTTCTGATCCCATCGCCTCTCCAAGTCTAATATCATAAATACATGTGCGTCGAATCGAACTGAACTAAATTGAAATTGTTGATTGAAAAGGTATGTAGCACGTTGGTATAAAAGCGAAATTCAGTCAATCGTGAATATTTATGTGCATTCTCGTTGCTAGCGTTAGATGAACCTGCTCGTATAGTTTTTGTTACTTGGAAAATGGATCAGAAGCTAGCTTAGAGGCAATATACGTTGTTGTTTGATACAAGTACCCAAGAGAATGGTTTCGGACGTGAAAAATAAAATACGGAAGTGTAAAAAGCTTTATATGGAGCTACAAAATTGGTTAGTACTGAACATTTACACCATGAAATGGACAAAAGCATCAAACACCCGTTGCCAATAAAAGTCCGCAATTGGCTCTGGAATTCCCTTGAAGCGAACTAATCTAATGAAAATCCTTCCACGCCTACATTTCGTACACGTTACCCGAGCTTTAACACGCCACTCCGTTTTATTCATGGGCAACGATGACGTCACGTTCGAATTCCATGCGTCACTCGTGCCAGAGTTATTAGGCCGTCTCGGCTTGCGAAATGTCCTAGCGCTTAAAACTTACTGACATCGACGTGGTCAGCGGATTAACGTGAGGAGTGGACGGGAATGATTGGCCAACATAAGCTTAAAGCTTTATGAGAATTGTAAGTACTGCCTTGTGATTTCAGACCGAATTCGCCTTTAAGTTGCTTTTTGTGTAGTGGTCTCTATTCGAAGCTATATTCTAGAACGTTCAAGTATGGACTCTGATCCAAATCCGACCACTTTTATTCAGAAATTCAACTTTGAATTCAGATTCTATAATACGATCCTCATTCCTTTGAAATTAAAATTGCATTCGAGTGATTCCGTGTCATTATATTTTGATCTTAATGCAGTCAATTGAAAAACTTGCACCAGAACTAAGCAACTAGGTAATAACTTTTCCACTGTTTCCTCGCATCTGCATATAAAAGCCACTTAAATATCTAGACCCAAACGAAGTTCTGTCGTATTAATTACTTAGTCACATTACTCTACGAAGAGGGGGAAGTCTAGAACAGTTCCGATTCAACCGCGGTGCGGCGCGGTAAACGCTTTGCATTCCAAATACCACTTCCAGGCGTGTTTTATTGTCTTAACGTGATAGAAAGGGAAAACGAATCGGATGCTGCGGCGGCGGATTTGAAAGCACGTAACGTAAAGGTAAACCTTTGTTTGAAAAACGCTTTTGTGTTCTGCAAAGGTCACTTCGAAACGACCTAACTCATGAATAGTAACTAAAATTGATTATGGTTAACGTTCTCATTACTAATCATAATTTTGTGAACTACAAAACATGCAAAACAGCTGATCGCATTGTTGCATAATTAATATCTTTAACCATGCAGAATGAAATTATACAATTACTCATTCTCAGAAGAAGTAATTCATAATCTAATTTGAACTACTTTAAAAGCATGGCTAATATTTCGTTTTTATGGAACCCTGGGAGGTGTGGCATGCATCGCGGGGCAGGTCACCGCGGCCGGTGATCCAGAACACGCCATAGGTGAACGAGCAGCACCGCAGCTATGCAAATCAAGTAAAACACAAAGCCAACTCGACTACCAGGAAAACATGCCCGTAAAGCTGTTATCAACACTTGTTCCACGGAAAACTTCACTGCAATGATTACTTTGTAGATTTTTTACGTATTTATTAAGCTTTCATTGCAATATCAAATGGAATGTTGTAGTATTTGGAGCACGTACAAGAAATCAAATAAAATGTGTTGTAACCGTAGGAGTTCTCATTTCAAACGGAAACTTTGGGAATCAATTCACAAAGTTACGCTAGGCAAATTCTGACCGCGCCGGTTTCCGTGAAACTTACGGACTGTAAGATACAAAATAAACACCCTTCGATTTCATACCTGCCTGGTACAATTCCGTGTTACTTAACCGTTACACACACACACACAGTTATGCACCAAATGGTTAAGAGGAGGAATATTCAATTCAAATGGCGAACAATAAAGCATGTTCTATTCTTTATTCCATTACGGCTTCGTTTTCAATTTACGATCTACTGTGAAACTGAATTGTTCGTGCCTTTTAGATATTCATGAAATAAACTAAGCGCGAGTTTTAATAAATTCCAGGTTAATATCATAGGGTTAGTTAGAGTTAGTAGGTGATAAAGTTTTAAAGTATAACATTTACGACTTACCTATAAGTACTTCAACTTTCACAAAACACACTCCCAATATTAACTTAGGTTCTTTCTTCTATTAAATTTACTAACCATAACATCACGACTGTAATTTCCGAAGGGGTTAGGCAGACTCAGGTGTACCTTACACCCACATTTCGCCAAGTTTAAGTTCTATTGTCCCCAACCGAACACAACTAAAAAACTCAACATTAAAGTAAATGTGGACCAAAAATACCAGCAACAGTATCCCAAAAGTGTACTACAGTTAGGAAATAACCAGCCGTTTATTTATCCTTTCGGAACATTTGTAGCGGACAAGTAATAAACGACAGTGTCGGGTCAGATCTACGAGTTACGAGTCGTGACTCGTACGTGCCCCAATATCGGCTTCGTCTGGTCAGACGGCAGACCCGGATCTGCGCAGATTATTGCAGATTATTGCTGCGGGTCATTGCTTTGTTAGAAGACGGATGACAGCAGGGAATTAAGAGGAAGGGTCATATTGACTGAGGTGGGGATCTGTTACGCATTTTAGGTGTCACACGAAAAGTTTATATCAAGCTAAGACGATTTGTAATTATGAAGTACCTATTAGTTACCAAAAGCCGAAAGAATTGCTAGACCGCCACATTTCACAATTTTCTGAATAAACAAAAAAGTTTCCCTTTACTGAAAATTAATTCCCTGCAACAACATGCCTATTCCTGGTATTCCCCCATTGTTTCAAACTAGACGAGAATTATGTCAAAACAATTTTGTTCTTGTAGATATTACATCATTAGTATATTTCAACTAAGTTTCCAAAGTACATAACTTTCATAATGTTATTTATGTAGGTAAACAAAGTACCCTCGGGCTCTGATAAAATACGCACCTACCCGCAAAATACAAGTAAACGTATATATATGTAAAAGAGAACTACCCTAATCAGGTTTACGTTTCACTTAACTTGAACGTAAACGTTAAAGTAATAACTGGGAATTAAATAATAATTCAATACCTTATTTATTCATTTAAAGAGAGATAATACAAATAATAGGGTAGATGACATATAAATAAATAAATAATAAATAATAATAATTTTTGTATGGCAATTATGAGAATTATTGTTTTATGGTGTCATCTACCCTATTTACTGGATCTTACCGTCCACAGGGAATTATTATTTGGGAAAGCTGTTCATAACGTGTACTGAAATAAGCAGAGTTGAGCTTTTAATTTTAAGAGGCAGCAAACATACGAAAGTAATATCGTATGACTAGCTGTTATTTCCCAAAATTCACGACGTCACACGCTTAAAGAAACGAGATATATATTAGTACACAGGATGAAATACCTCAAATGAACCACTGAAAACTACAGGGTTTAAACAACCTCATCACGAGGCCGTCAACCAAGCATTCTGTACATCAAACTAAGTAACTTAACGCAAAAATTATTGTTGGGAAACGACTTTTTCTTGGAGTGAAAATTCATGTTTTTTGGTAAAACTCAATGTATCGCACTCAAAACATTGTGCTGATGGATGGATTGAATAATACGGAGGTGTTTAAAGTAAAAATCTTACATTAAAAACAAGTATTAAAAAAAAACTTGTCAAAAAGTTGGAACTTTGACCCCTAATATCTCCGTAACTAGAAGGTATAGTGTGGAACAAAAAAATGATCGCAATGACGGGGAGAACAAGTGCCTTTCGGCTTCGTTAAGAGTTTTTTTACACTCTTTGTAGACAAGACTGAGACTGGTGGCAATCTGATCAACCAGAAACGTTAACGAACGTTTACGAACCAATTGTGGGGGACTGAAAGACACAAGGTATTAGTAGATAATAGTTAAGCTATCTATAATAATTTGCCTAGCCTTTTCCCAACTATGTTGGGTCGGCTTCCAGTCTTATCAGATGCAGCTGAATACTAGTGTTTTACATGAAGCGACTGCTTACTTGACCTCCACAACCAAGTTTAGTACTTGATAATCCGGTACTCCGTAAGACGACCTGTAACAAGAGTCAAAAATTTATCCGGGACCAACGGCTTACCATACTTTCTGAGGCGCGGAGGAAACTCGGTACGTAATAATGGTCACCCATCCACAAATTGATCTTGGCAACTGTGGCTTAACCTTGAAGATCGACCCGTGCGGCTGTTATTATTTAGACACGATCTCCTTAGAGATAGTTGGATCATGTCTATACATTATTTGTTTGTACGCCACATGAAACAAGCAATTACACTGTAACTACAAGACAAGAGCTGTTATTTAAGCAAATGACACAGGCTGGCTGTGACCCCTAGTTTATCTAAACACATGAGACTACTCGCTTGGCAGGCAAGCATGAGCAATGTTTTGTGCTCCTCTATTGCATGAGTTTGTAGGGGACAATTTTTCGCACTTTGGAAGCAGAGGTTTATCCAGGATTTGGTAAAGTATTTGCCCAAATTTACCTGAAATGACTGATTGTAAATGTGGAGGAAGAGATGTCCATGTGATATAATCTAATAATAAACGTAGCGTGAGCTTTAAGGTTCCGTCGTTCGACTAGTCCCCCTTATCCCTAGCAGCGAGTGAACGTACCCTTAAAGTAGATCCATACTAACTGATATTTTGGTAGTTTTATTCTAAACCCTAACTAGTGTTTCTAGTGAACACCACAACCAATAACTGTACAAAGAGAATAATCATCAGAAAATCTATGTTTCGTGAGGGGGAGGTATACCGTGGAAACGAACCATACTTTCAGCCTGCAACATACAAGAAAAAAATAAATGAAAGCAGTCTACATTCTAAGATTTTCTTCCAAAAATTACTCGCACTTTATGATACGGAATTCGGAGTAAATATTGCCCACTCCTAATTTCCTTTGTCCATCTAAAAGTACCTTATAAAGAAATAAAAAGACAGAAACAAACATCATTAAGTAAGTCCTCAAGTTTTAATAAATGTCAAAAGGTTCCGCAGTCAGTCTGTGACTGGAGCACTGAAGTGTTTCACTTCACTTTGCCTCTATAGTTTCAGTGAGCCCCAGAGATATTACAAACTGCTAGATATTTTTAAATTATATAACTATACCGTTAAGTGTTCCACACAAAACAACAGCCTGTATTTAATTTCCGAGGTAAAATAATCTTTTTGAAAAATTGAGGATGCAATTTCCAACTCATTTTGTTTTAAATATACTGCAGTAAAATAATGTTACCGGTATTTTTGCGGTAAAATTGTCTTCCTACAGAATGTAAAATAGTACAGTCACGTTATTACTGGAAACTTAGGAAGTTATTCTTTGGTATTACCATTTAATATTACCAGCTCCTCGACTAGCACGTAAAGCGCTGAATAATAACTATTCAAATGCTTCTGAGCTGTGAGTATAATTAACTAAGAAGAGCTTAGAATTTCCAAGATGTAGAGCCGAATACGTGCATTATACTCCCCAGGCATATGCCAGTCAAAAGTATACCATATGATTAACATGTCTAGGTTGGAATTAGAGCGATAATTGTGAGCTAACAAGGTTAATCAAGTGCTACGTAGAACTAAGCACGGATTAAATAGATAAGTAATTAGTCGGTAGGCAAGCACGTACTCCAATCAACGAGCGAGCGGCTATTGTTGATGTTAGATAGGAACCATCGGTAATAAGGCTAATGTATTGATACTACATTATGTAACGCAAAAAATTGTGGGTCTGTCTTCAAGCTTTTCTCCGTGCAGAAGCCACCTGCGACGATAATTATCGTAGAAATGCTTCGTATTCACGCACGCCAGTCATCATCACATGCCTAGCCTTTTCCCAACTATGTTGGTGTCGGCTTCCAGTCTAACCGGATCCAGCTGAATACTAGTATTTAACATGAAGTGACTGCCTATCTGACTTCCACAACCCAGCTTAGTACTGGGTAATACGATACTCCTTGGTATGAATGGTTGTCAGACTTTTTGGCCTACTGACTACCTGTAACGACTGTCAAACATCTACAAATGAAAGCCGGGACCAACTGACATTCTCGCACGCCAGTGTGAGTACATTTTGCTAGCCTAACATAGGTAAATATTGATAACTTGGAATGGTGTAAGAAAACATTCTTACGTAGCTGTTATGTTACATACATAACGTAAGACCATTATGTATCTTAAGATTCATGTGACCAATCTATCAAAACCATACTGAAGATCGAGTAAACTAAAGCAATTTAATACAACTTGAGGTTAACGTTCAATCCGTTCTTGAATTAAATCTCCCTTGTATAGCTCAAGCAGAGTGGCTTTGAATGTCATATCCACTTCGCTCGAACATGCAACTACCCTCGGAAAATGTCAGAGGTAGTTTTGCTATAAGCTGTTCCTACATTATGACTCCTTACTATACAGTATTTCTAGATTTATGTGTGAAAGGAAGTGTTTATTTCTGAAAAGAGGTGTATGATGAGATGACGAGTAATATAGAAGTATGGAAGAATTAAGTATGCTGCGCCGACTAAAAATAAATTAGAAAATGATGATGCATATTTCTGACTAATTAATAGTTACATAAAAAACATTGAGCTATTACTACTACGTATAGAGAAGACAGCGCGAACAAAATCTGTGCGCAGTGCGGGGCGCGCGGGGGGCGGCTAACCACGTTCAAATAATGCTGTGGCGAGCAAGCGACTGAGTGAATTGCAGCCAGCTGACAGCAGTTGAACGGAGCACTGATTTTGTTCGCGGTGTCTTCTGTATACATAGTAGTAATAGCTTTTTTTTTTTCGGATGGGAAGTCATCAAATGACTTCTCCCGCTCTGGGCGGAGCAGGAGGGAGTTTCAGGTTGAGGCGCGCGTGGAACACGAACGCGCCGTCGACACGGCCTGTCATCATGAGACGGACGGACGGCGAGCTAGCCCATAGCCCATCACCGTCTACAGGCCCGCGCCTACGGTGGCCGGGGGCCACGTGATGGCCCCCGACGCCCGGGGCGTCTCCCGCGGCGGCCGGGACGCTGTGAGGTTCTCTCCCTCTCACGTTCCGCCACCTCCTTCTCTATACATAGTAGTAATAGCTCAATGATAAAAAACGCAACTTAATGTCATTTCGCAAAATAAACGATTTGGTTCAAATTCTAATAAGCTGATAATGTGTATTTTTAATGAATAATTGATGTGTAGTCGATCTTTAGGTTAAGCCGTGTTTGCCTAGGTTGGTCTGTAGATGGGTGACCACCCATTGCATACTGGGTCTCCTCCGTGCTTCGGAAAGCACGTTAAGCCGTTGGTCCCGGCTCTCATTTGCAGATCTTTGACAGTCGTTACAGGTAGTCAGTGGCCCAAAAAGTCTGACAACCAGTCTTACCAAGGATATTGGATTACCCAGTACTAACTGGGTTGTGGAGGTCAGATAGGCAGTTGCTCCATGTAAAATACAGGTATGCAGCTGCATCCGGTTAGACTGGAAGCCGACCCCAACATAGTTGGTAAAAGGATAGGCAGATGATGAATTTATGTGTAGTCAAGTCTACAAAGAACACCCACATTTCGTAAATTTTTTTAAAAATCCAGCAACAAAATTTTACTGTAACAAAAAAAGAAAACCTATCTCTTAGCTAGCAATTGTGTTACAGAACTACTATTTTGACTTGGCCAGTCCAAAGCAATAGTAGGACAATACCATTACTTGAGCCCATTACGAGTATCGTTAAATACAGGCCATCGGACAACTTCGTGACCGAACAACTTTGCCAATATCGAAACTATGGACAACTAGTGCACTCAGCTGTTGTCCTTTCAAACTGATACTGGAGCTATTTTGGGACGGTCCACTTTGTGTAAGAAACTATAGGGGTTTTGGTGGGTTCACTCTGTTTATATTGTTGGGAAGGGTCGTCGTTAAATAGCTACCTTCTTATTAGACCGAATAGTCTCGAATACAATAGGTTTAGATACCTATACGTGGAATACACGTCGGAACTAGGGTTACCACCTGTCCAGGTGTCCTATCTGCCAAAAAACCAAACACCGGACATGTTCCGCTTTTTGGCTATCCGTCTGGAACTTGTCATTATTTTATCCAAGATATTGCACTATTGAAATTTAAAAAGTCCTATTGATTATTATCTTGTTCTTGATGGAAAAGTATGTGAAAGTAGTAACATCAAAATATAAAATGTATGGGAGCTACATGTGCCAAATACTGCTTTACAAACACTGTTTTAAGCTTTGACGGTTTAAAACGAAACTTATACTCACTGGGTATCTTCCGCCGCGATTATTAATTATTTTGAGCTACCGATATTTCGACGCTGTTACAACCGCCATGATCGCGGGATGACATCCCGAAAAATTATAGTTATTCACCGAAAAAACAAAGATTGAAATATAAAAATAATGTCCGGACGTTTTTTGAAACGGTACGGTTTTCTGTCAAGACTTTTCGAAATTCGAAATGGTAACCCTAATACTACTGCCTGCTACTCATGTGGTATAGGTGCTGCGAAGAACACGTTAAACTGCTGGAACAAGTTGTGACATCTTTAACAGACATTTCGAGAAGACGCTCGAAAGTCTAACAATAAGTTATCGTATTTTCCAGTAATTGGGTTCTGAAATCAGTGGGACACTGTGGATGGCAGTTGTATTGTATCCTACAAAACATAAAATGGCGTTTTTTAAATTAAAAATAGAACAAAATAAACGACAAATAAAAATAGAACAAATAAAAGACATTAAAGTTTTTCGAGAAATCGCCAAGCGGTTGGTCGACTCTTCACGTCACCAGAGGGCGGGCCTATTTTCTGGCCAAAGATTCTGCATTGCCACCAACGTTGAAAAATTCAAAAGTTCAAAAGTCGGCACTTTTCCTGTTGACAGCAATGTGGACGAATTTTTTGACGCCCTGTAACCGTTTTCTTACTTGTACATATTTTTATTATTATTTAGAGTTGTAGTGTAATTATTTAATTACATTTATATTCGCAAATGAAAGACATTGTTTGGTTCTCTGATCATGACTGTGAATTTCTGTCTCAATCTTGATTGGTTAGCTATACTAGGTATCTGGTTTCTCGTAACTCGGTAGTAAGACCGGCTCTAGGGACAGGAATGCAACATTATTGATTTCGATTACCGTGTCAGTCGTAATTGACGTCATCTCGGTTTTGTCCTACAGCACTGAGCTCTGACTGTAAGATCAGCAGTGACGCATTTTTTCGAACTAGTCGCACATAATGAAACTCCAGCAATTTTAGTAATCTACTGGGAATAGATCGACTAAATGATCCTTGTGGTAGTACACCTCGGCAAATTTTGGTCTATTGAAGATTTCCTTGGAGAGTTGGTATTTCAACAATTTTTTAAGTAATTTCTGAATTAACGGGAAGGTAGCTACTGGTTCAGTAATGAAGTTAGTAGTTATAGGTTGAGCAGCCGTCAAGTGAATTGAGCCAACAAATTCAGCAATCTTATAAATTCAATGTATTTGTTGATGATACCGAAATGGCAAATTATGTATAAATTATTAATGAACGAATGAATGAAAAACAATAAACAGAAGATAAATCGTCTACAAGCCAAAACAAGAGATAGAGACAACAAATTATTTAGAGTTTGTCCAACAATTGGTTCAACAAATAGAGACTCTGAACACAGACGACCTTATTTATAGCAATCACTACCATAACATTAGTGAATTAAACTTATGGCATGCAGACACTTGCACATATTAAATGTCAGCACATTAACAATATTGGAATGTTAAACAAATCACTTGGAATGGGACACCGAGGTGTTAACTTCTCACTCTGAACGATCTTCAAACGGACAAACGATTCGATAAAAACCTTTGATTTTGTATTTGAAAGACAACTCTGCTGTAGACTTCTCCTTGTTGGTTGTTTATTGATCTTTACGACTCGTGAGGGATTTTTTTTTAACCAAATATCAAAAAACCTCATTTAATCTTTTCCTTTGACCAAAACTAAGGCTGTGGTAGCCTTGTGGTGTGACTCTTCGGCTGTCAAGTCATAGGTCTTTTTTTTTTTCGGATGGGAAATCATCAAATTACTTCTCCCGCTCTGGGCGGAGCAGGAGGGAGTGTCAGACTTTTACTGACTAAAACCCATCCATGTTCCTTCATCGCCCTTTGTGCTCCGGGGCCACGGTATCTCTTTCGAACAGTCCCGCAACCCCGGCAGGCATCGGTCCTTGCGGACCCCTTCCTTTTTGCTGACTCTCTTTGAGGCGCGCGAGGAACACGAACGCGCCGTCGACACGGCCTGTCGTCATGAGACGGACGGACGGCGAGCTAGCCCATAGCCCACCGTCCACAGGCCAGGTCAGGCCAGGTCTCCCGCGGCGGCCGGGACGCTGTGAGATTCTCTCCCTCTCACGTTCCGCCACCTCCTTCTCTAGCATTACTGCTTCGCAGAAGGAGGTGTCGGCGTCCCATTCCGTCTCGCTCCGGATGGCTTGCACCAGGGCCGGACGCGAGAGGTCGTAGTCATAGGTCTAAAGTTCGAACTCAAGACACGCACCAATTTCATTTCATTTCGAATTCATGTGCGTATTTTATAATTATCACTTGCTTTGGTGAAGGAAAACATCGTGAGGAAACCAGCATGCCTGAGAGATTTTGACTCTGACTTGGCTTTACATACCATCGAGAAATATCTCTGTGGTGTTTCTTTTACCAGGTTAGTTCAAGCACAAACCTGGTGACAGACGTTTCTTTCTCCAGGTTCGTGCTTACACTAACCTAGTGAAAGAAACACCAAAACTAAAAACACTTTGCTGTTTCCATAGTTTCGCAAAAATATTTAATTCCAATAAGTGTTCTCTTTTCAAAAGCTCTCAAATGGAACAGCATCAGTAGCAGATCATAAAACAGAATAAATGAAATCATTCCGAGTCCAAATTGTTGCTATGGAATCCCTTAATGCATAATTCATGTCGGACACCCTCCAACGTCCATTTTGAACCTAAAAGGGACTTAAATTGACCGCGGATCGACACTTGTCTACCTTTAATTTGCAATATTGAGGTTTCTATATCAATTATTGGGGAGTAGTATATTTTAGGCAGTTATAGATAATTTATGCCCCAAATATGGGCTTAATCTGGACTTACACACGTCGAAAAGTACTGAATAAATAATGTTTGTGCCCAAACAAGCCGTACTTACTTTGGTTTGCTCTGTGTATAATGAAAACACCTGGGCTCTTTTGGGTCCGCCTGAAGCGGTCTTTACAATATGGGCACTTATTCGCCCAAAACAAATATTAATTTTATATAAATCCCTGTAGGTAAGTAAGTACAAACCTTGTACTAAATAAACGATGTTTCTTTTTTCAATTAATCGACTGGATTCTATTAGGCCACATTACTGTTTTTATTTCAGACTAGCATTTCGCCTGCGAGATCGTCCGAAAAAAAAAAGAAAAATTGTGGTAGCTCGGGTAATATGCATGATATAAAATAATATAGTTTATAGCTTAAAGCGCCCACCAATAACGTAGCTTTTGGAATTGGATCTATAGTTCCGGCCAATCACCCCTACAGACAAACTTACATTTTTTTATATTAGTAGGTATAAATAAATCGTAGTATGTTGATTTAATTCCGTTGTCTCTATTAACGATAAAATGCTTAAAAACTTTTCAATCGTATGAACTAAAGAAACGACCGTTAATGTGGTAAAGTAAGCCACTTCCCGACATAATTATTCTTTAAGCTTTACTTCAGATTATCTTAATCCTCTAACCATAAGCAATAACAACTATTCGCTCATATATTGGATGCAGCGTCGGCTCCTAAGTGTAAATAAGCTGTAAAACGGGCTCATAACGGAATTCGGACCTTGAGTTTAGTGCCAGTGATGTCAGCGAGCACGTCTCGACATTCCGCATCCCACATAAACAGAATCATTGACAACCCAACACTTTCGTTCATGAATAGATAGATAGAGAGATGTGTTTTAGTGATAGCACCGATAAAATTTCGATAAAGTGCATGTATTTCTATCGTTTTCCGTATAGCAAGAATCATAACATCACGTTTGTAACCTTCAAATGGTTAGGCAGGAGCGTACCTAATGGTGCACCCATACTTTTCGCCAGTTGTGTTTAAGTCCCATGTAATAGGAGGCGAGCCTATTGCCATCAACTGGGCACAAATCCAGACTCTGTGGCTGCTACTGAGAAATTCCTGATGGAAAAACCCAAAAACAATTTCCAAGGAATAACGTTGTCCGTACGTCAAAGCTTATTTATCACTGTGTACTCATAAGCTAGCTTTACCTAGAACACTAAAAGTAAGTCGTGTCCCTAATGCTACTAAAAGTAAGTCGCAAAGCTAGCTAAGTTTATAGATACGCATATGCCAAACCAAGTTACCTATCTATTTAGTTCTGTGAAACAAAACCAATCCCAGAAATCTCTAAACTTCTGAATTTCAAATCGTGTAACAATGACAAAGCTTTCCAAAAATCTTTCTCTGAAATTAACCCTATCATTTTCTTGTCCGACAGAAAACTCTTTCACAGTAGTGGTAGAAAAAGATGGCCGCGGTCTGGGCATGTCAGTGTGCGGTGGTGGCGGCCTGGTGAGGATCCGAAGACTGTACCCCCCTCAACCCGCCTGGAGGACCGGCCGCCTCGCCCCCAAGGACCTGCTCCTCTCCGCCAACGGAGTACCCCTCGCCGGACTTAGCACCTACGTAAGTACAACAAAAGAGCCTTCAACTTACAAAGACTAACAAAAAGTTTAATGAGTTTAACTGCCTTCGTTATTGAACTGCATTCGAGCCCAAAACTTAGTCCAAAAATATTTATCTTTGGTAGGTAAAGTCCGAGCACCTATAAATTTCCCCAAATAATGTTAGCATATTGCGCATTTTTTTCTTATCTTTAGCACTGCTACCTTTACCGACGTTATTTGCGAGTGCGCGGCCAACATTTTATTTTCATTACAACAGAGCCTATGAAATTTAAGTGTGCTGTTCTGCCCTTTACAAAGCTCTGCTTGCATAGCCGTTATGAAGGTACAAACATAAAACACGGTCTCGTGCTTACAAAAATAAACAGTAAGTCATGTTAAAAATGCCATTTGTTGTCGCAGCACTTCCCTCGCTCGCTCGCGCCCTGGAGCCGGGCTCGGAGGCTGGGTTATAAACGTAAAAACTTTTATGAAAACTCCAACGCGGTCCGCGCCGAGGCCTCGGGTTCAAATGTAATAAACTGTAAAATGTCTGCCACAAAGTTATACCAAATTATATTAGACTGCTGCTACACTACGCGATGAAAAATAATCTCATTTGTTCAGCATTTGTCGTTTTGGGCGAAATAGGAATAATCCCAGAAAATTACAGTGTAGCTAAATCACGCGCGTATCAAAGCGATTCCGTGAGCAAACCGAATTCAATGCTCACAATAAATAAATGGGCCATTAACTCAGTTTCGTTTGGGAAATTCTATTAATTCCCTCCGAGTTCCCTTTATCGGTCACAGCGGGGTGCGCGCAGTTACCGAGGAACTCTGGTCGGTATTGCTTCGCAACTTGCGGTTACTTTCTTACTCGCTAAGGCTCATTGAGCATAACAAAACCACAGACTAAAACCTGACCTGGACATTAATTTAACTAAGTGATCTGTTTACAGTTAAAGGTATTAAAACATTCACATCTGTCAGACGGCAACAAACAACAAAAGCAACGCATTTTATTATATGTAGTGCCTGACGGAAACAGTTATGTAACACATAAATTCTCCGACTCTAATCGCTAATTTGTTTTATTCATGTACACTATGTAACTGTAAATACCTAGGGTACAATAAATCCTAATTTCACAACATGCCTCACCTTTTAAATATTATCTACCGTTACATCTAAGCATGAAAACCGTTGTTAACAAATGTTTTCTTTACTAAAATTTATCGGTAAATTTTGTAGAATTTCTTCCGGTATGGTTATCTTTCAAAGTTTCGAAATCTTCATGATACTTAGACAATTTTGTTACGGCAAGACACGAATTTGTAATTCAAAATTTTGCAAATATCTTAGATACATCCCAAGTATTTGTCTAAAGCGTTATAATTTTAAATTTAAACTGAAGAAAGTTCTGTTAACAATTAAACATTCATCAGATTGAAACATTTAAAAGCTTTCGCTTTTATCACTTTGCGAATCCGACACAACACGTTGAATAATTCGAAGTGGAGCAGCAACAATTATGCCAAACAACAAATGAAATTGAGGCGAGAAAGGTTAGATGTTGAATTTAGGAGTTTAGACAGGTGAAACTTGTCGGGAATGGGGTGTCAAGGAGCTATTGACCGGTTATCCGATGAATATTAATCCGTCTGTTTGGTGGTAGGAAGCCCTCGAGGTGCTCCGTACGGCGGCGGCGCGGGTGGAGCTGCGCGTGTGCCGGCCGCCCGCCGACGTGCTGGACAGCGTCACGCCGCCGGACCCGCCGACGCCGCCGGCGCGCACCCCCCACCCGCCCCACCTCCCGCCGCTAGACCCCCTCAACTGTCACCCTATGCATGCCAGGTAAACACTCATTACACTGAGCAACCATAACACGTCACGCTTGCGTAATTTGTCCCCTCGATCATCCCACGCTCTAAGGTCACTCATGTCGTGCATGATAAATAAACCAAACACAGAACCAAGACTACCGAGCGAGGCACACAGATTTCTGTGTAGCATGAATGTTATCGTACAATACCTCATGTCATTAAGGATAGACAAACAAACCTTGGTACACGTACCTGGAGATTAGACACAGTGTATAGGCGAGGAGACACGAACGTCAGAAACTACATCATGTTATCCGAGTTCCCATCTCATTGTATCGCAAAATCGGACGTTAACTGACGAACCCGCTTGGAACGTGCGGCGTATCGTTTGAATTTGATCAGCGGGACTGTGGCATTTGAATACAATCTGGTTGATGTAGATAGTGTTGAAACGTAATGACCTTTGGCATTTCTGTGCAGACTGTCTGCGACGACGAGCAGTGCGACGACGTCGTCGTCGGAGGGACGCGGGCGGCGCGAGGCCAGCCCGGAGCCCGACCGGCGCGACCTGCGTCTGCCGGACCTCGACCGGCCGCTGCCCGTCTACGACGTGCAATATGGGGTGAGATGACTTCTGACTTTTGGGAACATTTCAAGCAGTAATTCATTTAATTTTTTGGCCGAGTCTGGTTCGGGATTCGAATATCTTTACAGTATAGCGAAACAAACAGCTCTTCCGCAAGAGACGATTAAACACTGCTGTGCAGATAACCCCTTCCCTAGCTAGTGTTCGTACATAGCAGCAATATCCATTCAAATTGTACCGGACTATGCGCTACAAAACTAATACTTACTCAGGTGGATCCGGACTTATCGATGAAATAGAAAAATTATAAGCACTTTTTTTCGTTCATTTTCTACCGATAAAACAATTTATTTCCGGACTCCTCGCTGAGACTGTAATTTACTGTATCTGACAGTAATTCGTTTCATTGGATTTCAAAGTAAAAACGAGCACGCTATAAGAGCATAAAGATCGGCAGTTTTTCAAAGGATTATAATTACTGCAAGTAGAGCTAAGTTACCGACTAAAGTGGAAGAAATCAGTATAGGCACTTACTTTTTACTCTTCTACGTGTACGAACTAAACTACACGTTAATTTGTTACGTTTAACTCCGGTTCTCTCCACAATGATCCATAGTCACGGAGTTAGCTTTTTAATTGCATTTATGATTTGTGTTTTAATTTTCATCTTGTCGAGTTTTCTTGTTCTTTAACCATTAACATGGCTACAAAAAGGTTAATATTTTTCGTAACGTGATCACAGCTGCTTTACAAGATGGATTGACCATTTATAGTTCACTTTTAAACTTACTGCAGTAATTTTAGAATCAAATATCCGAACTTTATAATCGTGAGAGCCCCATTTTGTAAGGCGAGTCATTTGTTAAAAGGCGTTATATTTAATGAGGTATAATTTCACCGGTGTGCGAGTCTGTAATATAATCTGTGCGAGTTATTAATAAAGCTCTTTGTTCACGCCTACAGGATGACGGATCAGTGGTGAGTTTCGTTTTAACTAATGTTGTATAATGGAGATTTAATGTAGAGTTACTAAAGCTTCTGTAAGCCTGTATACAGGGTGTTAAGAATTAAGATAGCTTTATTCTAAATGCCTAAGATATGATGAAGAGTACTTATGGACTATGGCCATTTTTTTTGTTTAATGTAAGCTTTAGACAGAAGTGTATATTTCAAATAGCATGACGAAAACTGAAGCAAATAAAAACAACGACGGACCATGTCGAAGATGAAATATCTTAGCATATTTGAACAGGAAAACGCCAAATTCGATAGCTACGAGTATTCCTATCGAAACTAAGACTGATTGACAGCTGTTAGGAGGAAAACATCGTAAATATCTCTTCTAAATAAATTCAGTTTCGAAATACCATGAGAACAATGATAGTATGTTTAGCGCCCTTGTCACGTTTCGCATGGACCACTGACGCAAGTCGCATGCATCTCGAGTGCCAAGCGTTTGGCACGTTGACTGACAGACGATTAAACCTAGATGCCATTCTAGTTCCGCTTGATATATTTCCGGACACAGCTCGGCGATAAATGCAGTTTGGCAATGGTTTAGTCTGACCAAAATATCTAGTTCTTGTTTAGGTACATTTTATAAGAAGACATAGTAACGCTTTGTGAAATAATACGGATCTAAGTCGGATTAGTACAGTAGTCGCAGCCTTTTATCCATTTTACAAGAATGAACTCAATGACCTCGCGGTTTATGTTCTCAATCCGCTTTAGAATACTGCAAAGAATACCTTAGTTTAAGACAAAACAGAAAACGTAAAACAAGAACTGACAAAAATTATTGGGGATCATAAAATAATTACAACGCCAAAACAAATGATGACAAAACTTAATAAATTGTCTGTCTCTTTGCCTAACTTAACTTCGACCCTTGTTTGAACCTCATTGTTTATTTTTCAGGAGTTCGACATCGTGATGACCAAGGTGAATGGTTCCCTCGGCTTCACGCTGCGAAAGGAAGACCACAGCGCATTAGGGCATTACGTCAGAGCCCTGGTGAGGGAACCAGCCCTGAGTGATGGCAGAATACAGCCTGGTGACAGGATTGTTGCTGTAAGTACCCTCTTAATCCCTGAAAACCGTAGTTCAATAAAATCACCAGAGTTTTAAAAACTGTTTGCCCCTTACCTACACCCTTGCGCATGAATGGCTGTTCAGGTATGGATGAAACTGGTTGTACATACTTCGAAGGCTGTACAGTTCTCAGACTAATACATAATTATGTAAGATACATGATATCTGAGAACATAAAAGAGATCCCTAAAATGCGAGTATATTTGCAATAACATAGTAAGAAAAAAAGGCTAAAACGACCCAAGAAATTATTGACCGAGTTTAAATACTCAGCATTAAACAGACAAACTAATAACACACAAACTAATAGCAAAATTAATGATGCCATGTCTGAAACAAATGACTGTAGGCTTCTGAAACAAATGAGTCAGTTAATTTTGCAGTAAGAACACAAACGGAATTGACAAAGAAATGGGGCATGAACTAATAGACATTGATATTGATACTTAAATGGTATGACAAAGGGCTTTATCACACTAGCGAGTTGCGAGCGGATTCAAAGCGGAGCGGGCGCGCAGCGAATTTGTTTCGCGCCCGCAACAAATTCGCTGCGCGCCCGCTCCACTTTGAATCTGCTCGCCACTCGCTAGTGTGATAAAGCCCAAAGAACTTATAATAAAGAAACAAGTACTTAAATAAATACCTACATACAATACGATGTCATTGTTGACTTATGATGACTCATTAAAATTAAACGATCAGAAAGTAGACTAAACGTACTACCAAGTACACTGATGGTCAGCCAGTTGTGACTTTTATGCTCTAAGTTATAAGGCTGAAAATTAGTCGACTTTTAGTGAACTTGGTAATACATGAATGTTTTCCGAAGACACACTTGAATCAATATTGTTGTCTTAGTATCTAAGAGTCGAACGGTTTTAAGCACATACTTGGTATGTTTTGTAGGGCTGAAAAATTATGTTGTTGCTGAAAATTAAAAAATCCGGTGATGTTCTTCAGAATTTTCAAATCTATTGACGACCCGATTGGCGCAGCAGTAGTGCGGCTGCCTTACGTTCTTAGGGTCCCGGGTTCGAATCCTGGTAGGTGCAAATGTTTGTGTGATGAGCATGGACATTTGTTTCCGAGTCATGAATGTTTATATTATAATAAGTACCTTTGTATTTACAAACAAAAAGTATCCATGTAGTATATCAACTATCTGGTGTCCACGGCACAAGCCTCGTTGCTAAGTGTGGCAGAAAATTTGAATTTCGAAATTCAAAATTTCTTAGGTTTTTTGCAATTGGCAGTTAGGTTTTTTGGCAATTTTGTAGGAACCAAAAAAAAAACAGAAAAGTCATTTCTACACCTTTATGAACTTGGAATGTTGTATTGATGATTTTGATGTTATAATTCTGTAATTACATACGTCTCACAGTCGCGAACAATATTTTAATCAACATACAACCTAGCACTGGCCTGCAAATTGCAAAAAAACGTAAGAAAATTTGAATTTGGGCTACCTTGGAGCATTCACCTTAAATAAGAATTTTAACGTGTTTATACATATTCAATAACAAGCAATTATCTAATCCTGTCACAAACAAAATCTTGTTTTTTTTTTCTGAAAGTAGTAAAACATCTCCCAATTCCGCTTTCATTTTGGCAATCAATATTTTTATTTATTGCACCGGATGTGGATGTTTTTCAAATCCATCCCGACGATAACTAGATCAACGCCATGCGATGAATATAGATAACTGTCAAAATGAAAGCGACTGAGTTATGCAATTAGGCGAGTGCGTTATGTTTGGTTTTAGGTTCTAATTGCAGTCGAACTAACTATGGAGTAAACACTGTTTTAAGCTTTCATAAACTAAACTGTCACTTATGGGATAACATCCTTGATTATCAATTATTTTGAGCTACCAGTAAAAGATTCTGGGCTTTTTGTCATCCCGCGATCATGGCGCTTGCAACAGCGTCGAAATATCGGGATCTCAAAATAATTGATTTTCACGGAAGGACCTATCCTGTAAGTGACAGTATGAGTTTAGACGAGGACAAAATTGTGTTCATATTTTGTATTAAATACTTCAGTTCGCAGGCTAACATACGGGCCTCTAAACCCTCGAAAAATATTTATATGCTAGTTTATGTAATCTCAGGCTGGGTTTAACGGGGCTTGAAGTTTAATTTGACGTCTCGTACATTACCTAATTACAAGACAAACACACTTCATAAAATATATACATCTTAAGATCCCAGTAAAAACCCCCCGATACGAAATGCTCCACATACCAAAAGCATTATTCACATTCCACATTTATCATCTGTCGGTCATTAACCCCGTGTGTACAGGTGAACGACACAGCGATGTCTAACATGTCTCACGCGGAAGCAGTGGCGTTTCTCCGCGCATGCGGGAGTGAGGTGCGCCTGCGCCTGTACCGAGACCATGCGGCCACGCCGCTGTCGCCGATGTCTCCGAGGGAAGAACCCACGGACTCTGATGCGCCAATGAATAGGCCTAAACCTCCGCTGAGGTTGGTTGAGCATTTTTCTATTCAATCTTCTCGTTTTGGTAAAATTTACGCATTTTTCGGTCCATGCTATTGGAGAAGATATAATCTTTTCTTTGACTTGAAAATTATGAGCTTAGGCTTTCAGGTAAGTCAACCTTTCAGAACTGTTAAAAGTAGAACTTTTTCGAACAAAGAGTACCCCAAGAATAAACCGCCCAAAATGAGATCCATAAACTTGATCATAACTTACAAATTGTGTGAAAATAATTAAAACCAAAATACTTGAAACTTCATTAAACCCCGATTCCATCATCAAAATAAAATCAACAAAGGTATCTAAACCATAAAACCTAAACTTGTACGAGCAGGCCTGAAGCAGTATCAATGTTATGCGACCTGGCTGCTCGGCGCCTCACCCCTGACGCGGCAGACGGTTCCCGCTCCCCCTGCCTCTCCCCCCGCAAGTACCGCAAGCTCACCAAGGAAAACAACCACTATGAACAACCCAATGGTATGTATACTAACGATCGGATGTCGTCTATAAGAAAACTAGGAAGTTAGCTAGCGAAACGTTCAACTTTTGATTTCTTTAGAAGTAAATGCAGTGGTTTTGTTTTAACTACGTGACACTGAAGAAGTACTAACCTAAGCCTTTTGAAAAGTTTTAATTCAGCTTCGATAAAACCTCATCATTCGTGAATTTAGCATAACCTTCACTTTCGAATCAGTAAGGCGCTTAAAAACTGTACCATTTGAAATGCGTATCGCAACACAAAAATACTTTTAGCTCAAATAGTTTCAGCGTGAGACCAGATTCCATTTGTTTCGGATTGTCACCCGCTCTGATGCTCGTGGCCCCAAACTGAAAGGTTAAACTTGTTAAGTGATTAACTGATCGAAAGTGCTGTAAATGGATTAAAGGTGAACCCGACCTTTCACTCGATAGGTTTAAGCTTTGACACTTCACTATCCATAATGCATCAATTTGCAAAGCCTGAATGGTTTTTTTCTAATCAAACCCAAAGATCTATTTTAGGACCTGTCTATGAGGATACCCTCAACATTACTAATTCAAGACTCAACCTTATAAGTTTCTATCTATTTGAGATTAAATCCACAACAAGTTTACCTAATTCATGCTTCTGTATTTACAGTATACTATGAATTATGCAAATTTCACTAATGTACGCTTAATATAACCAAATCCGTTGATTTAATTTCTATTGATTGCCTGAAGTGTGTACACGGAGGAATCATATTACGTGGTACAGGCCCATAATATATTCAAAGCGCAAATGAACGTAATTATCTCCGGCTCTGTGTTCATCAACTAATCGGCATTACCATTGCAAACACGCGATGGATGTATATTTATCACACAGGTGCATCCCGGCTAGCTTAATTAAATAAAGCCTGCACAAAGCTAGCTAGTGAGCTGAAACTTTGTTAGCCACATTTAACACTTTATCACATACAATATACACGCCACACACTAAGCGATGTAGGTTTTCCACGCAGATGTTCCAAGTTCCAACAAAGTAGAACACGGTTCGGAACATACAGAAGTGGTTCAGGACACGCGGCGAGGGGGGCGGGCCGTGTCCCTGGCCAGCCCCACCGCACCACCCACATGTAGAAAACAAAAGTTGAGCCTGACAGGTGAGACGCTGTCGGCCGCACACTGTCCTATCATAACCCATCGCTTCACACCTTCGATCCAAAGCAGAGTATAAACTGACTGTCGGATTTTGAACCATACCAGGACTATGTATACACACCATTGTAGCGTACAGCACTCCATAGATGTTCTTCGGCCATCTGACATTACCCCGAAGAGTGTTGTGTCTAGCCTTTTGTGCGTAGTCTTCTTCTTGTATTCATTTGCACTCATAAATGTCAAATCTTAGAACACTGTTAACAAATGACAGTGGTTTCTCCGAAAATCTCTAAATTCAGAGACAACTTTCTGTGAACGAATGATTGGAGACCTGCTAATTTGTTAACAGTTTTCTTGTTTATACTAAATAGAAGTAATATGATTACTTTGTGCAATTCCAGTGCCTCCCCATGGTTACGAGTTAAACAACTTGGACAATGATACCCTGGATGCTCCAAACGTGTACCAAGAGGACATGTCTCGTCAAAGGTACCAAGAGCCAGTGTTCCCCGTTGACTCTGACGAGCCGGTGTCGATGCCAGTGGAGATGTTGAGTGATGAGGCCAGGTTCAAACACGCCAACCCTGCGTACCAGAGCGCTGTGTTACATACCACTACAACTGATGGACATACTACTAGTTCAGAAGGACATAAGGATGATGGTACGTTCTAAAAACTTTAATACTCCAAAGCCCAGATATCTAATGGACAATATAATGGAGAAAGTCGCAACGCTGATAAAATCGAAGCTGCAGAACTGGGGTGCATCTGCCTTTAACGAAGTCACTGCGCTAGAGTGTCTTTGTACCATTACCAACTATCTAGTGCAATCGTCTCTATGGCATCAAACCGAATGAAAAAATCGCCTGAGACCAGCTGTTATAATTATCTCATTCGTCGTGCTCTTGCCACCTGTTTGGGTGCCAGCTGTCTTAGAACCCAATGGCTTGGCACGTGTCGATGGGAAAAGACCAGATAGTGTGACCATAATGCCATGGAAGTTGGGTAAGTCCGTGGTGTGGATCGCAACTTGCTTCGACACCCTTGCGCCATCCCATCTTCCTGCTGAAACCCTCAAACGGCGCAAATACAATAATTTAATTGGTAGTTATGTGTTTGAGCCGTTTGGGGTTGAAACACTAGGGCATTGGGGTCCGAGTGCCCACCTAATAGTATATCGGGAAATCGCCAAGCAGTTGGTCAACTCTTCACGTGACCAGAGGGCGGGCCTATTTTTTGGCCAAAGAATCAGCATTGCCATCCAACGTGGCAATGCTGCCAACCTTCTGGGCATTTTTTCTGTTGACAGCGATGTGGACGAATTTTTTTACGCCCTGTGACCCTTTTTGATACTTGTATATATTTTTATTACTATTTTAGAGTTGATAGTGTGTAAATAATACTGTTATTATGTAAACAAAGGTTTCTAATAAATTCAAAACAATGATGAGATGTGTTTGTCTAAATTCCAGGTAACGGTTTGAAGAAATGGAAAGGCGTGGCGCTATCTCCTGACAACGAGCGCAAGGTGAAGCCAGACCCTCCCCCCCACCCCCAGCCCAAACCCAAGGAAACCGAACCCGTCCAAAAAGAAAACGTTAAGCCTGAACCGCCGAAAGATAACACGTGCAATGAACCTACGGTAAGATACCCTTGCCAAAGACTTAAAATAAAAAAAGTCTTACGGAACTGGAAATTCAATAGGATCAATAATTGTGATGATTGCCGGCTAAGGCTAGAACCCATTCTAACACGTTTTGTAAACGTAGAGGTTTGTAGGGACTCCCATTATAACTTTCGAATTGGCCCGACTACTCATATGAAAAATAAATTGGAAAGGAGAATAAAAAAAATAAAACCGATTTCAAAAACACAAAAAGTGAAAAATAACTTTAGCTTCAGAAGTCGGTGAGAAAAATACTGAATCAAACTAACAAAAGTCACCAAAGTTTTGCAAAAAAGTCTTTTTATTTTTCTATTTTTAGTTGTAATAAACATCCCATACAAATATTTGCTATGCATTTATTTTACATTGTTAACAATACATGTCATGGTAATAGGCTTATCCCCAATAAATGGAACTTACATACCTAACCGTTGAAATCTGGGTGTATTGTACACATCTGCGTACCCCTAGAGAGCATACAGGCGTGATGTTACGTCATGATGTTGTATAAACAATAAACATCCAAGCGATTGCATCACGACAGATTTGCCGTCTATTTTTGAAGAGTTCCATTGTATATCTCCGAAGTTCACCAAATGGGACCACCTCAAGAGTATACTCTTTCAAATAAAAAAAGAATTTTGAGAATCGGTCCACAAATAGGGGAAAAATCGGTGAACATACAAAAAATACATGCACAACATGAAAAAAAAATACATACCTACAGTCTAACATAAAACCCCTTCCTTTTTTGAAGTCGATTAAGCAGAGAACAAATAAATAAAGACTATTTGGTGCACAGTACAACTAGCACAAAGATCCTCTAGGATACAGTAACAAACATAAACCAGAGAATTTACTTCAAATAGCTGAGTTACTTTGGAATTGACAAAAACAAAAAACAAACTACAGTCCACCCAGAGCATTATAACTGTGAAAAGACTGTAGTTGCATTGCTAAGATTTTTGTATTTGAATCTTCTTATAAACCGAGCATTTTCTCGCACCTATCGGCAGGTCATCAATATAATAATGTAGGAGCCTTTTACAACTGATAGTTGTATCTACTTGCAGATAGTAACAGTGGAACTGAACCGAGGCTGGAACAGTCGGCTCGGGTTCAGCGTTCAGAGCCACCCCGAGTCCGGTCAGAGCTACATCTCTGCTGTCTACAACGACAGTGTGGCTGCGCGTGATGGACGACTGCGACGTGGTGATGTTATATTGCAGGTTGGTCCAACGAGTCTAGGTTCTAGTTGAGAACCAAATAAAAAACCGCACGTTTGCACTAATACTTGGTGACACATAAACGAATAACACAACATCTCACGGCTATTGCCATCAACCGGCCACAAATCCAGACTCCGTGGCTGTTACTGATAGAAAAACCCAATAAAAATTTACCCGACCTGGGAATCGAACCCAGGACCTCATGCTCAGTAGTCGAGCTTGCGACCAATAGACCAACGAGGCCAGATTAGAAGATTCCTATAAGTGTCTTTCAATATTTTATGTTTGGCTCTTTAGTAAATTGAATAAATTGATCCCGCTCATTTGGATCCCGCGGGATCAGTTTACTAAATTATTATTTTTTTGTCATTTTCTTTAGGTATTACCTAAACATGAAGCCCTCATATCGGTCTGGTCGATACTTCTGTAATGTATTTCTTGTTTCTATTGAATATTTCGATCTTCTTCTTTTTATCGTGTGGTTATACCTACAGGGTGGATAAGGTAAACGGCAGTAAGGGGAACTACCTAAACCGTTGCTGCTACACGATAATAGTCTTATGAGACTATCCATAATTTTTCGTGAAATTTGGTTCCCCATTCACAGATTTTAGAAAAAATTTACAGTTAGCAAGCGTGGAGGTTACAGCAAATTCCTCCCATCATGGGAGAGGCTTATGTCCAGCAGTGGACGTTATGGGCTGTTGTTGTTGTTGTTGTTGTTTGTACAGTTAGCAAGAAAATGGTCATTTTACACAAAACATTTTCTAGACGCCAATCGATCCTGTTTCTAATACTGATCAAAAAGATCTATCGGACTAACCCAGGAGTACTAAAAAAGTCAGACATACCAAAAAACTTATCTCATACCTTTTGTTTTTTTGATGTTAATCGAATAATAATAATAATAGTTTCTAATAGAGAACCAATTATTTCCTTTAATGAAACGAAATAGATAATGGCGGTACTGATAATTTCATCTGTGTCAACGAGACCACTCTCGTTGACTCAGATGTTGTTGCTTCGAACAGACAGTATAACAATGCCCTACCTTTCACCTTCCAGGTCAACGACGAGAATGTTACATCAATGAAAACACCAGAAGTGATTGACCTGCTGCGAATACTAAGAGGCTCTATTTGTATCACTGTACTACGGCCGCCAAACCCACAGTGAACGGATACCAAGCGGATAATATACGGAAGAAGCTCACCCCTAGACCTGCACGGAACGGGCCTGGCAAGAGAAACGGATACCCGTCGGTGATGCCGAAGATGTTGCCCGCGATAGGGAAACAACGCAACGTAGATGAAAGTAAAATAAGTGAAAATATATGAATCTCCACCCAACCTAGCGATGATTTTGTTAATCATTGACCATCGATTGTACCTTCATGACATTTATTAATTCTATTAAACTTCAATTTTATATGCGAAGATATAGGTACATGTATGTGTTCAGGTATTTTATATTGGTTACTTCGTTGATTTTGCGAATTATAAGTCGAGTATTTAATACTACCTACCTATATTGCGTAAAAGATAGACAAATATTCTGTTAAATCATGTATTTTTATAATATTTATTATGGATATTTTGAAATCATAGCTTCATTAGTGAATCTTATAAGCCATACAGTCGAACAAGTACATGCTGTTTTGTTAAAGTTCCTAGTAGTGGATCGTGCTAAACTTCTGCCGTCGTAAATTATATTTCATGTACTTGATAAGTTACCTAATAAAATAAATTATTTTCGGAAAAGATCTCTGTAGCCGTCTCTTAGACAATGTATTTGGGAATTATATAAATCTATTAAAATATACATCATTATATTTATTTATCTATATCTTAACCGACCAATATAGATACTCAAAGATAGTCTAATAAATAATGAAAAAAAAAGTATTTTATTTTATATTATGAACACAATGATTGATAGGCAATAAGCAGCTTTTATTTTAGACTCAATATATGACTATTAAAATTATGGAACTTTAAAATTATTATATTCTTATTAGAAGATGACTTACTGAGTAGAATTTAAAATATTAAGCGACAAGTTTAAGGCATCTGGCGGCCTATATTTGTGCAAATATTAAAGTCCCTTGACTAATAAAAAGTAGACTATGTTATTGTAGAAAATATTAAAATGTCATGAAGTATAGCATTCCAAGAGGTTAGCCTTTGTAAATAATGTAAAGTTAAAAGACAGTTTATGTAGTCGTTGTGAAGTTGCGTTATGTGCAATTGTCAAATGTATAATAAACTGCAAAATGTCGCATAAGTATTTAGTTTTTTTATTGTTCGAAAATATTTTGCTCAAATAAATAATTATTGTAGTCAGAAAACAACAGTAACTTTGATGATTGCTCGTAACGTATTATAGCCACGTTTTTATTAACATATTTGTAGCGTCACAAAATATTAGAGACGTAAAAATATACGTGTCAAGTGACGAATTACAGTATGCAGCCTATAATGACGAATTGCATGCGACCATTTGCAGATCTCTGGTCAATAATAATAAAAGTACACAAGATTGTCAAACTGCACTAGTTTGACAAACACGTTGAGTTACATTGTTGCTAATAAAATTTTAAATTAATGCATTATACGCTATACTTCCTATAGGCACTGATTATAAATTCTAGTCAAATCTAAATTTTAATTGAAATTATTACACAGTTAGCCTTTGAGAAATATAATATTGACGTAAAACAGTAGTTAAATTATATTCTTACATAAATAAATAAATATTATACAATATTCACTCTTTGATTTCTCATAAGGTGTCTATTTGTTATGAACTTGAAAGATTTTATCAACAAATCTATTTTAATATTAACGATACTAGACTTAAGTTGATAGAATAATTGTTTATAGAAGGAGTATAAAGAATCATTACCCATAAAAAATCAAGCTGAACGAATCAATCAACTGATATTCTAAAATAATTGTGATGGAATTGTGTTAGTTTAACCGTGTAACGTACGTTCTAGAATTAATAATGTGCAACTACATTAGGTGCAGAATGGCCCAGTTCATGCCGTTGCAGCAATGATATAATCACTCACTAACAAGCTTCCCCGGGGCCTACCACTTATATTTTAACATCCATACTTTGAACACGCACCTCATTTTCTGCCTTTACTCATATTTTTGCTGAAACCCTAATATTGTACAAATTAGCAGCGCTGAAAGCGACTTGTTATAAGATAGAGATAGTACTTAGTAAGCCCCGAAAATCACAACACTTAGAACTCTGCCTGTATGATAATTTAGACTTAAAAAAAAACTATATGGACACAATATCATAGTGTAATGCTAATTGAAGACTATCAGAATACTATCGTGACTTTAAATTTGTGAGTTTGCCAACCACGACAAGCAACCAACACGCCTCATATGACAAGAAAGTACAACATTCGTCACGACTATTCGTGACACAATCTTTGTCGTTGAATGTGTGACAAACCTGTTGCAAACTACAAAGCTATTACCACGTTCAATGTACTAAATTATCTTTAAATATATTGCAATTTTTTTGATAGTCGTCATAATTCATAGGTGACTACCGCGGCCACCGACGATTCTCCACGTTTCACCCTTATGCCTTGGGTAATTAAGTTGAGAAAAGTGATCAACCGCTATTGTCTGTTGTGGTACCTTACTCCCATCCAAGTCCTCAAACTTCAAGTATATTTCTTGGTGCTGTTTCATGATTGCACATCGCTTGCTATTCTCTCATGCCTTATCGAAGTCTGGGCCGTAGTTTTTATGTGACGTTGATATTATTTCACCAAGTATCGTGTCAGTCATAGAAATATTAATGGAATGTACGATAAACTTAATTATCTTACTATGATACGAATAAAAATATGAAATTAAATTATTTGTTGTTGTATTATTTCATTGTTCCCTAACAACTGTTCCAATGTTATGTTGTAGCGACAACTGAAAAACAATTTGCGAAAACGCCATACAGGCCTGCAAAACCCACGAAACATTATTTATGGACCACCTAGTCCAAGAGCACCAGGCTTACCCACCAGAACTCCTCGCATTCGCACCCAGAGGGATACAAGTGTCTCCTGCTAGAGGACCTTCGCAATTCAAGGGGAATCCAATCAAATCTCCAATATACAGAGTGACAGCTATCAATCCAGCTATTTTACAACTGGCATCAAGGCCAAAACGTCATAGGTTCTATCCCCTTCGTCAGTTCGAAGGACTACGTCACGTTGCCTAGAAGATCAAGAGTCCCAGACAACAGTGTTCGTCCACAATTGTTCCCTACCTTCAACATGAGATTTTTCAACCATGGTGGAAACTACTAGGTCCTACAATAATTTATAGAGTCTCAGAAAGTATTTCTTCTGTGTTTTTCGGAAAGTACCTTTACCTAATAGAATAACTGTGTATAACTGTGTCGACTTGTTAAGTCGACTCCATTACAGTGTTATAACTCTCAATCCTTCTTGTAGGACGTCGAATCCCTAGACTACGAACACGATCTTGTAATCTGATACTGAACATGGCGCGCTTAGCAGAGCAATACATAAACTCAAGTAAAAAAAGCCATAAGAATATATCCTTAAGCTGAAATACAGGAATTCTTAAAACGAAAAAAAGATTAGGTGATTGCTGTCTCAAGCTTGCTTGTCTTCATCACAGGATTACCTCAATGGAAGCGTTCGGCAGAGGTGTACCTAACAGTACACAGACATTTCGCTAATGATGTTGAATCCCAAGTATGCGAATAAAGGAAAAACTCAACCCAGGACAATACGGATCGCCATAAGCTTACTAGTACCGGAAATAAATTATGACATAAAACATTGCCGGTAGACTGTGAAAGTGTTTTACATTCACTACCTAAAAATATAAGCGTTTTATTAATAATATTTAAATTATTATGCAAAGCCTTGCTTCATGCTCTTTCACCCGTCTCCTATCACCTATTACGAATGCAACGATCCACCGGGCGGAACAATCGAACGGTGTTCCTAGCGTCATCGATCCGTAATGTTGTGGGCACACGGGCAACTTGAATTGCTCAGTTCTGGGCAACATGTGTCATAAGTCGTAAGTCATTTAATCATTTGTTAACACAGGTACAATAAATAGTTGTTATAAAAGATTATAAGCGCGCTGTTATGCCCGACGCCGTATAAATATTCATAGAGGTCATTAACATTAAAATTGATAACCTTGAAAATTATTCTAATGGAATGCATAGAGTATTAATTGATTTTGACAAAAAAAAAAAAAAATATATATAAAGTGAAACTTTACTACGTCAAAATTCAAATAATGTTTAAACAAAGTTTGTCAAATATAACGGCACGACTATATCAATTATTTTACTGAGTTGCCAACATGACATCTACTAAGTTGCTAAGAATACGGCCACACCATAGGTACTGAACGATAGAGAGCAACTTATTAACTGGATAGACCATACAGTAAATTAATACAACACTTGAAAACTTCATTAAATTTCACTTCATTAAATTGCCTGTATTATATTCTATAGGTATTGCTTCAATAAGGAATCTGCATGTATTTTTTCTTCACTTAAATCAATAATGTATGTACAGTACTATCAATCCAATAAAATAATTAAAAGTTAAGTTCAACGACTGCTTGTCGTTAATTTTTTTTTATTAAACTTCTACAATTTCCTACGACAGTCCAAACGTCCGTGACTGTCGCGGCCATTCATGTCATAGCGGTTGTTGTCATTTTTCGTCTATCTGCCTTGTTTACATCTAAGTTTTTACCCTTAATAGAATACTTTTACTAAATGTAGGTGCTTTATTCAAGCAAACATTGCAATAACAATATCTAACATCTCAGTAAAACTTTAAGTAGTTTTTAAATATAAGTGTTTCTTTAACACATAACATTTGACGTCACTACTGGCGACAATGCGTTTTTAATTTGAGTTCAGTTTTACCAAAAACACGCTAAATAAAATATTAAATTGTAAAATAAGTGTTGTATTAGAAAGATAAACAAGTGTACCACAATGTTTATATGGGCCAATACAAGGCATTTTTGAGGAATAAAAAAGGTATTGAATTTCTTGCATATTCCCTATTCCCTTGCTATGGAAGCAATGTTCAAAAATCAAACAAGATTGCTTCACTATAGCTCCAGCAACTGTTGCCCAGCAATATTTGCTAAAAAGGGTAGCCCGTGTAAGTGCAACTTAACACTTGGAAGCACGCCATTAGCGCTGGCCACTTTTTGTGGCGTCGCGTGCAAGGAAAATGCAAATCGATGTTCGTATACGAAGTGATCGCATCTGATAGGGGGATGAGCTTGCGTGTTATATCATGCTTTTTAAAACTCATATTCGTTGTCAAGACAATCTTTGACAAAACATAAGGAAATCTAGTCTGGGTTGATAATGTTGATAAGTTGTTCTGATTAATGTAGAGAACAATTGCGGGCGAAAGATCATTATCTCACGTGTCTTCTTACTATGCACCCTTACGATCTTAGCCAATCATTTTCAGCTAAATGACTATGGTCAATGTCATTACCATTTGAATTGCTGTGCGGATATCTACCGCTTGAATGAGTGAATTGAACTATTCGCCCGTTAGGGAAAATGAGCGTGAAACTTTTACAAATTCTTCATTGTGTTAGAAATGTAATAATTAATATAATTTTATGTAGAAAAGATAGTAGTAGTAATATTCTCTTTTTAATATCGCTAGGTAATTTTGTAATAATATTTAAAACTTGTATTGAAACCGGATGTGTGCGCGTCTAACATTTTTATATCACGTGTTCAACACGCGATAGCCGGGTGGTGGGAAAAACAGAGCTCTCAAATAGGTTAGAGCGCACTCATTCGGGTCATTCGGGCGCTATTTATTGAATAAGACACATCTATGCTGAAACTATGTTCGTGTGAATAAATGTGTGTGTATAATTCGTGTGAATTACTGTGTTAATAATTATTCTGATTATTGTGAAGTGAAGTGAACAATATACAGACTTCTGAAAATTATCGCGCTGTTATTCACTACCTGTTAGTTATTATCAGAAGTGGGATGTTAACCTACAAAAATGGAAAGTGACCTTGAAGACAGTGAAGAACATCGTGCGAGATCTCTGTCTCGGGGGCGTAATCGGAAAAACCGCCATCGTCGAGACGTTTCCTCTGATACGGTACGGCAATCCCGACGTAAGAAGAGATCCACCAGACGAGAGAGTTCGTCTAAATCAGATCAGAGGACTCGTCGCGGTCGTAAGAAAAGGTCTCGTACTCGTCGTGACAGTTCCACTGAGTCAGTCACACGGTCTTCACGGGGAAGAAAACGCCATAAGAAATCGAAAAAGGATCGGAGATCCAGAGGAACAGCTACAGAACAACAGCTAACTAATGAACAAGAAGTGTACAATGCCTCCTCCACTGCGTCACTGCCTGAGCCAGCTACCGGCGAGAGTGGCAGAGCCACCACTTCAGCGACAAGGGAAACAGAGCAGCCTCTCGGAGTTGGTGCATCGACCCCAACATCCTCGCAGTTGCAGATTGGTAAGGATGTGAATATGCATATTAATAGTAGGGATTTCGCTGTACTGTTGCAAAATATTTTAAAACCTGCTGCGTATGGCATCTCGTATGATAAAAATATTATACCTAGTTTTGATCCTAATCAGAAAAATCAGAGAATTGAACATTGGATTGCTAAGGTTAATGAATGCGCTAAAATTTATAACTGGAATGATGACCAGACGACACATTTCGCCTTGCCTAAATTAACAGGTCATGCTAAAAAATGGTACGAGGGTCTTCAAACTATTCTTTTGACTTGGCCTGAGTGGCAAGAGCGTTTGATTAGAGCTTTTCCCTCGGAAAGTAATTATGGTGCCCTATTAACGGAAATGTTAGAAAGACGAATGAAAATGGGTGAAGCAGTAGATGATTATTATTTTGATAAAATTACTCTTTTAAATGCTTGTGAAATTAATGGGAAAAAGGCGGTTGACTGTCTAATATTTGGGATAGATGATAGAATGATCAGGGCTAGCGCTTCCTCAGCTAGGCTAACTGATCCAGAAGAATTGCTTAAGTTCTTGAAAGATTTGGGTAAAGAATCTAACTTTCGTTTTAATAATAAATCAAAAAACAATATTGGTACATCATCTGATATAATTTGTTCTAAATGTAACAAACAGGGGCATCGTGGGGCACAGTGTCGTAGTTCTTTAACTGAAGTTGTGTGTTATAATTGTAAGGAAAAAAGCCACAAAATACACGCTTGTACAAAACCTTTACTTAAATGTGACTCATGTAATCGAGTAGGACACAAGTCCACGGATTGTTATCTTAAAAAATCTTATAACAATTCCAAGTCTCAATCCCTGGACAAAAAAACTATGTTAACTCGATCGAATAAAGCGGATGATAAATTTCGTAAACAAGTTAAAATCAACGATACTATTTCCTGCGAAAGTTATGTCGATTTTGGGAGCGATTGCACCCTCATAAGCCAAGAGATTGTTGATATAAATTCTTTACCTAAGTTTGAGAATGATTTGCCAGCTATTAGAGGATTTGGAAACTGTTCATATACACCATTAGGTAGAACTCGTATTAAATTGTCTCTTGGAGAAATAACTACGGAAATAGATGCATATATAGTAGAATCTTCGATGTTGATTGAACCGTTACTCGTGGGACAGAACTTTACAGAACTTCCTGATGTGCTAGTAATTAAAACAAATGAAAAACTAGACATCCTAAAACGTAAAGATCCATTAGAACTCACTTGTTTGCCATCTGAGGTATGTAGTCCGGATAGAGTAGTATTACGAATTTCTATCGATACGTCGATAGCGGATTTTGACTTTATAGATTGTACAAATGACAGTAAAGCCACATGTGATTTCCTTATCGAACATAGTATTAGAAACATCGGTCCTGTAAACTACTGGTTATTAGGAGGAGTCTACAATCTGCGCGACGGGAAATGTAGAATAGGAATCAAAAATTTGTCAAAAGAATGCATTAATTTTTATGAAGGGACTGTGTTGACCAGAGCTAATGTTATAACATCTCAAAATAATTTAAACGAACCTTATGCTAGTTGTAAACGAATTTTAGATACTAATGATTTAAATCCAATAAATCGAAAGAATATCAATATAAATACCGACCTTTCTGACCACCAAATTAATTTGGTAGTAGAGCTTATTTACAAATATAGATCTTGTTTTGCTCAAAATATGTCTGAGTTGGGTTGTACTAGTTTGTCCGAGATGTGTATTGAATTAAATGACGAAACCCCGGTTGTAAATAGGCCTTATCGTCTGAGTTATGTTGAAAGAAACGTGGTGCGCGATATGGTTAATGAACTTCTTGAGAACGACATTGTTGAAGATTCCAAATCCTCCTACGCAAGTCCTATTATATTAGTTGGTAAAAAGACTGGAGGATATAGGCTATGCGTTGACTTTAGAGCATTGAACCGTAAAACAAAGAAGGATCATTTTCCTATGCCGCGTATTGATGATCAATTAGACATGCTCAATGGTAACAAATATTTTTCTAGTCTAGACTTAGCTAGCGGATACTATCAGATCCCAATACGCAACGATTGTAGACACCTCACAGCGTTTGTAACCCCTGACGGACTATATCAGTTCAAAAAAATGCCTTTTGGTTTAGTGAATTCTCCTGCAGTATTTCAAAGGACGATAAATAGGGTCTTAGGAAACGCCAGGTTCAATTCCGCCCTCGCATATATGGATGATATTTTAATACCAGGTAAAAATTTTAATGAAGAATTTGATCGATTAAAAGAAGTATTCAAACTTTTGAAAGATGCAGGTTTGACATTAAATTTACAAAAGTGTAATTTCTTTAAAACTGAGTTGGAGTATCTTGGTTATGAAATAAGCGAGAGCGGAATAAGACCCGGGCGTGCTAAAATTATCGCAGTTGAGAAATTTCCTACACCAAAGAATGTTCATGAAGTAAGGCAGTTTGTAGGATTAGCGAGTTATTTTAGAAAAAATATTCAGAACTTTGCCTCTATAGCACGTCCTTTGACGGACTTGACAAGGAAAAACCACCAGTGGCACTGGGGAATAGAGCAGGAAAAATCCTTTACCCACCTTAAAGATTCTCTCATTCAAAGACCTCTGTTAGGGATTTATGATCCCCAACATGACACCTTACTGCATACTGATGCAAGTAAATATGGACTAGCCGGAATATTAATTCAAAAAAATGAAAGGGGAGATGTTAAACCCATAGCATATTTTAGCCGAAAAACTAGTTGTGATGAGCAAAAATATCATGCATACGAGTTGGAAACTTTGGCAGTCGTAGCGTCGTTGCAAAGATTTCGTGTTTATCTTATTGGTCTAAAATTTACCCTAGTAACGGATTGTAACGCTATACGTGCAACTCTTATTAAACGAGATCTGGTACCAAGAGTGGCCCGCTGGTGGATAGCAATTCAAGAGTTTAATTTCGATATTCAATATAAACCAGGGCATACAATGTCACACGTTGATGCCCTGAGTAGAAACCCTCAGCCTTATGTATCGGAGAATTGTCAGGATATTGTGCCGTCAATACTTAGAATTACACAGGAAGACTGGCTTTTGAGTTTGCAATTAAAAGATCCTAATACTCAGCGCATTCGTAAAATTTTAGAAGATGAAGAATACACAGACATAAAAAAGAATTATACTTTGAAAAATAATAAGCTATTTAGAGTTGTAAATAATGAATTGAAATGGGTCGTACCAAAATACGCTCGTTTTCAGCTATGTAAGTTGAATCACGACGATATAGGTCATTTTAGTATCGAAAAAACACTGAATAAAATAAGTAAAGACTTCTGGTTTCCTAAAATGAAACGTTTCGTCACTAAATATGTTAGATCTTGTCTGGAATGCGCATATAGTAAAGAACCAGCTGGTCCAAAAGAAGGATTTCTGCATCCAATACATAAGGTTGATAAGCCATTTGATACAGTGCATATAGATTATTTAGGACCTTTTGTAAAAAGTTCAAAAGGTAATTGCTATCTGCTTGTTTTTGTCGATGGATTTACAAAATTTTGTTTATTAAAGCCCTTGAGGAATTTAAAATCGGGACCAACGATTCGTGCTATGGAGGATATATTATCAATTTTTGGATATCCCAATAGGATTATTTCGGATAGGGGATCTACATTCACATCTAAAGACTTCGAGAAATTTTGTAAAGAATCAAATGTAAATCATATTTTGAATGCTGTGTCTTCTCCTAGATCGAACGGACAGGTAGAAAGGTACAATAGGACGGTTTTAGATGCCTTAACTGCGTATACAGATAAATTGTGTGAAAGACTCTGGGACACAGTCTTAGGAAAATTGCAATGGGGTTTAAATAACACACTAAACAAAGGGATAGGAAAAGCACCATCTGAAGCTCTATTTGGAACGCAATTGAATAGCAAGGGCGATAACATTTTTTCTGAAATATTAGGTGATATACGTCAACCTGGTTCTATACAAGATATTAGAGATCAAATAAGTCAACATATTGATAAAGATCAAGAGAATCAGAAAATAAGGTTTGATAAAAAAAGAGTTAAAGCTAAAATATATAATGTAGGTGATTTAGTAAAAATATTAAAACCAGTCCCAAGTAATGATGGTAAAAGTAGAAAACTGCTCCCAAAATACACTGGTCCCTTTAAGATAACTAAAGTCCTTGAGAATGATAGGTATGAGGTTTCAAGTATAGAAGGTTCCAATATTTCACAAAAAAAATATTGTAATGTCTGGGCGGCCGACCATATAAAACCATGGATTACTATGACCAGCCACAGCGATTCTGAGAGTAGCCTTAGCAATGAGTCTAGTAACGATTAAAAGCGATAGATGATGCCTTGTGTAGTTGGGTGTGTATATATAATTATGATAATTAAAAATTGTTGTTGAGTAAAAATATTGTGTTGATTATAATATCGAGATACTGTAGATATGTGAGTGTTGACAGATCCACTTGCAAAATGTAATGATATATATGTGAGTGTTGACAGATCCACTTGCAGATTTTGAAGCGATAATGTAAGTGTTGATAGATCCACTTGCAGAGTCTGATTGAGATAACCAAGTGTTGATAGATCCACTTGGGTTTGTAATAAGTTGAGTGTTGATAGATCCACTCGCATATTATTTGGAGTGTTGATAGAACCACCCAAATACACACATCAAAAATGTCTAGGGATCAAGCATTTTTATGCGGATTTCTTGAGATTGAGATGTGGCTTTGTAATAAATTTATGATTTTATAAATTTATATGGATCCTTTTTGGTGCATTTCATAATTTGAATCAGGAACTCTCAATCAAATTCGAGTAAAAGATGAAAATAAGCTGTCAATATTTTCCCTATAAAAACATACAACGCATTGAAGACATTATTAGTGCTACTGTTTCCCTACTACTGATTAAAACCAACGTTATTATGGAGCGGCGACGTCATTTAAGCAGGGAAGAAATGCTCAGAGCCGTGGGAATGATAGAAGCTGGTTCCCGGCAACGTACTGTAGCTTTAGCTCTGAATACAAGTCAGAGTGTTATCAGTCGACTTTGGACACGTTACCGAAGCACTGGTACCGTGGCTGAGCGCCATGGAGGACGGTATCGCTGCACCACACGGAGACAAGACCGATACATTCAAATCTTAACTCGAAGAGCTCCAACAATAACCGCCATGATGTTAGCCGTGAGGCTTCATCACTCTTCAGGGAACTTAATTAGCGACCAAACAGTCAGAAACCGCTTGCATGAAGTGAACCTTCATTCCCGAAGACCGCTACGGGTACCACCTATAGCAATGCACAATCGTAGGATTCGATATCAATGGGCTCTTGAACACAGAAATTGGGCAGAAGAACAATGGCGTTTCGTGTGCTTTTCTGATGAGTCTCGTTTTGGTATGAGACCGGATACAAGACGTATACGACACTGGAGAACCCCTGGACGCCAACAGCGATTAAAATCCTGCCAGGAAGTCCATCCTTATAGTGGTGGAACCATCATGGTATGGGCGGGTATTTGGATCGGCGGAAGAACTGAGTTGATTTGGATCAGAGGCAACCTCAACGCTCAAATTTATGCTGAGACGATTGTATCAGACGTCATCGTTCCTCTACAAGTGCAAATCGGTCCCTTATTTCAGTTAATGCATGATAATGCACGACCGCACACCGCAAGAGTTGTAAGACAGACTCTCGCCGCAGCTAACATCAATGTCCTGCCCTGGCCTGCTCAGTCGCCAGACTTGAACCCGATTGAGCATGCATGGGATATGCTACAGAGAAGAGCTCTGCCGAATATGGAGGGTATCCAGTCGCAAGAAGACCTTTTTTTGTTGTTGCAACGAACATGGGCGGCCATTCCACAGCGTGATTTGGATGAACTCATTTTGAGTATGCCAAACCGATGTTCTTGTGTTGTTAGTGTTCGCGGTAGAAACACGGATTATTAATTGTTTAAGTTACCCAATAAAATTTTAAAGAAAACTGTTATTTCAGTCTTTTTTTCGAACTTTAATGTTAGTGGTTCAAATGTCAAAAATCCCTTTATTAGGAAAATGGCAAATTTCTTTATTAATGCAAAGGTGACTTGGTTTATCGTTACTGTGACAAACGAAAACACTTTATTTGATGAATCCTTAAAGAAAATTTTAATTAATATCTATCAGGAGAAAAGTTATTGCAAAAATATATGTTGATCCCTAGATACTTTTGATGTGTGTAGTTCATTGTATGATTGATTAGTATGATGAATTATTACATTATAGATAATTTTTATTGTTAAATTATTTACATTTGATTTGTGATCACTTATATTGTTTAATCATTTACATTAGTAGTATTAATAATTAATTACCGTTTTTTTTTTGCTAATTAAGTTTGTGGACAAACTTAGTGTCAGGAAAGGCCGAATGTTAGAAATGTAATAATTAATATAATTTTATGTAGAAAGGATAGTAGTAGTAATATTCTCTTTTTAATATCGCTAGGTAATTTTGTAATAATATTTAAAACTTGTATTGAAACCGGATGTGTGCGCGTCTAACATTTTTATATCACGTGTTCAACACGCGATAGCCGGGTGGTGGGAAAAACAGAGCTCTCAAATAGGTTAGAGCGCACTCATTCGGGTCATTCGGGCGCTATTTATTGAATAAGACACATCTATGCTGAAACTATGTTCGTGTGAATAAATGTGTGTGTATAATTCGTGTGAATTACTGTGTTAATAATTATTCTGATTATTGTGAAGTGAAGTGAACAATATACAGACTTCTGAAAATTATCGCGCTGTTATTCACTACCTGTTAGTTATTAATTGTATCCAGTGGAATTGGATTTTACTTTTTTATCCAATACCGTTTCGACTGAACTAGAGACAAAACACCTACTTTAGGTACTTCAATGTTGATGAAACCGTAGTACTTTGTATCCCGTTTTAAGCTACGTTTAACTGTAGCTTCTTCGCTAGTTGTAAGTATGGTCAGTGGCATATGGTTAGCGTCACGGTCACCGGTCGTCCACCGACCACTGCCGTCCGAGGGAGCCGCCTCTCTACGCTTCGCTGACAAACAAACGTACCAAAAAAACTGTCCATCTAACTAACTATTACGATCAACTAAATTGTCATAACAAAATCAGGCCATCTTTTGTGGGTCTTACAAAAATCTAAATTAAAACCACGGAAAATAAACAATTTATGTCGCACTAAAAAGTTTATTCGAAAATAGCGTTCTTGGCAAATTGGATTTTCCTCGTCAAGTAGGTCGGTAGTATCAATCAAGTGGGCGAACAGGACCACCCTAGAAATTCGAAGAAACGTTTTAAAATCTACCGAGAAATTAATGTTACAGTTGAAAGTATTTCGCTTTAACAAACAAAGAAAGCTGTAACTTACTCACAAATTAAACTGTAACGGGACTGAGCTAGTAACGTAGTAGTTTAAAACGTATTGTCGGTGGCAAATAAAAGCACAAATATCTTCATGAACCATGAAGACCACGTAACGAGTTGTAAAGAGAGGAAAAGAACTATAATGTTCATGCTGATCTTGGCAATAAAAGAAAGAATTTCATGTTACACAATACTTGCCAATGCTATGCAAGTATTGATTTATCTGCGCAAGCTACGGTTATCAAATTTGACAACCTGTACAGAAAAAAATAAGAAAGTGTGGTCTTCCATCAATCTTTGAATCCCTTTTTCATGCCAAGAAAAAGGAATGTCTATTAAACTTCCTAACGTTTCGCAGGAACTATCGCACTCTGTCTTGGAAAAGATAATAAATAGTTTGATATATATTTATAGTATTTATATATATTTATAGTATTTTATATATCCTTTTAATTTACCTTGGTATTAATTAAATTATTTTCAGATGTACACCTACCACTGCTTGTCTCTGCATCACCCAAAGGTTGACTGGTAGAAAATGCCTATGGCATTAAGTCCACCTCTGTACTTTGTGCTTGAAGTGTTAAATAAATAAATAATTGAAAAGCCTTGCAGTGCCCCCATATCCTTACTACTTTGAAATCAACACAACATTTTCCTGATATTATATTATTCAGATTAATTTTATTTATTTATTTATTTATGTACACACTAAATATAAAGAAAAGTAGAAAGGAACAGAAAATAGTACAAAGGTGATGCTTATTTCTAAAGAAATCTCTTCCAGCATACCTGCGAAAGGAGATACTAAAAAAGAGATGTAGACATAGTGTGTTAATAAAAAGAAAAGAAAATGGAATACATAAAACAGATCCCCGAAGAAAACTCAACAAAACCTATAACCACAAGCATTGAAATGCATATTGTTCTTTATGAATGTAAGAATTCATTATCGGGATAAAATTTAACCCCCCGATGCTCATCGAAGTTGAATGTCATCGCAATACTAGGGGATGTGGAAAAGCGTCCGCGGTTCGGCGATGGTCGGGCAGTCGCGAGCGGCCCGCGGTCTGACACACCTGTCGATAGTAGTGCGCGCCACAGGAAGTGCAGTGAATTACCGGACTGAACAACTGTTCACACTACGTATTCAAAATCCGAAAGCGAACACGATTTTTTTCATCGCTCATTTAGAGCCAAGGACTTTTTTAATCTGTGAGTTTTTTTTTTTGTTATTACGAGTTTTGGCGGAAATACTTAATTTGTTTTTTTTTTTTTAATACATAGTATTTTTGAATAAATTGAATTTTCAAGTTGTGCAATTTTGATTTATCTGATTATGTAATTTACATTACCTATTTACTTACTAGATAATGAGAATGAATAATGAGAATGGCATTAGCACACTTTTCGCCTAGGTAGTTAAGGTTGTAGACCTTAACTACCTAGGTGAAAAGTGTGCTAATGCCGCTAGGGCCCAGCATAGAAATAATACGGATGTATCGGGTTTATATGTTGCAAACGACATCAATGTGACAGGTCATTAGTCTGCAACTGGGTATGTGGTATCTAGCCTATTAAACCTTGACTTGAACAATGTTATGATGAAAATATTGTACTCACCGAGTAAATTCAGAAATGGAACAGAATTTGTTTCAAATTACCTGCCAAATAAATTAACGGACACTTAATCGTAGGTGGTAAAACAGGCCCTAACAGAACTATACTTTTCTAAGTACTTATTAAAGAAAAGACCGTTAAATTATCTAGATTGTTAAAAACAACACTCATTAACAAAACAATTTTTCATCGTTTAAGTAAAAGTTGATCTTTAATTAAGCAAAGGGCCGAGATGAATTGTACTTAAGTTAAAATTCACGCTACTTGTCACTTGTAGCGTGAAACATTTTCTGTTTGTACGCCAGACCCGCATAAACAAATTATGCCGTTAAGTAGATCGTGAAAGATCAAATCGCGATTTATGGGTCAGCTAATATTGCCTTTTACATTTAAACTGTATGGCTCGGACAAGAAAGTGCAACCATACAAATTGACATACGTAATCATGTTAAGATTTTAATTTGCAGGGATTTTTAGTAAGTACCTACGTACCTACTTTGTAATCGAATCATATGTACACGATGTTATAATTCAAACAATTCTGGGAAGTTTTAACGGGAAGCAATATTTATGAAACTAAATGAGAACATTCATATCATTGTGGTCTCAGCGATTCATACAAAATTGTTCTAATGTGAAAATAAGTGCAGCAACTTAACCACAATAAACACTTTCATTTCTGTGAATTAATTATGCAAACAAATTCATTGCTCGACCGCGTAACAATTGTTGTCGTCTAAAGTTCCCATCATTAATGTAAGGTTACACAAAACCTACCTTATCTATATCATCTTAATTTAATTCTCTACGAGTGCTCGTCATCAGTGGCTGACTAGAACCGTTTAAGAATTTCACCGGCGCGGGCGCAACTAAAAACTTAATGGGTTCCTGTGATTGTTGGAAAATCGATAGCATTGTCAAGTTCAGTTCTTGCTCAGTTTGAAATCGTGGGAAATCACGACACATGTAAACAATGACGAGCTATGAGATGATTCGATCGGTATCGTACTAGAAATTATGTTATTAGTTACAATACAAACGCGATCATTATCTGTTAGATATTTTAAAATTGATGGAAAGGTGGGAAACAGCATCGATTGCTATCATCAGAACCGGAGAAAACTAACAAGATTACAACTTGATACTTCTGACTACTTAATAGCAGTGACAATCTGACACACCTATCATTATACTAAATACGTATATTGAAATGGAAAACTTATCAGTTTGTCAGTTTCTTTGAACAGCAATTTTCATCGGTAATAACACCATTTGAAACTCCTGTCACTCTCGTTACTTTAATAGTCTCAGTCGACATATTGCGTAACAAACGTGTCTTTGAGAAATATGGAATATTGATGGCAATATTTGCTTGGATAGCACGTATTTACAATAATTTCCTAGCTAAGAATAAACTAGAAACTGTACCAACCCTTCCGCGTCGATGTCGCTAACGACTGATGAAGATGAAAAATCGATACATAATATATCTACAGCGAATTAATCATTTCCCTCACTATAATTTTCATAGCAAAGATGTCTCATGAAACGTTCATTCATAATTTGATGTAGGTACAACCGGTATTCTACTGAGTAACCCGCTTTCAATGAAGTATGCAAATCGGGTACCTAGCTTTCACATTTTCTTAATATAAATTAAATATTGTTTCCTGTCTGCGTGATCTCATTGTTAAGCGTAAAATTGATATAATATTAAAAACATCAAACGGAGTGGAAAATTCGAAATAAACACAAAAAGGTAACTCTACGAGCAATGACCGCATTGATGAAAAACAACATTAACAATCAAAATAAAAGAGGATAGAACTTAGAATTACGGTTGAACGTTTTTGTGTTGCATAACGATACTAAAATCGAAAGTATGGGATTTAGACGAAAATAACGACATAGACACGAAATTCGCATAATGTCTAGCTGGTGATTAACCTCTATGGTTTAACTTGTATGAGCAATGATTTTACTTGTTATTTGGTAGGTACACGATCGATAGTGATCAGTATCCGTATCGAACTTTTATAGATCTGTTAACTTTTTGAGGGTTAATCATTTTGAATCGATTTTAAACGAGTTTTAGTTGATTAATCAAAATGGTTTAAGAGCAAGAGTATCTGTGTATACTGTCTACAGTAAATTAAAATGAAAATAACCTGATAAATAGATCACGTAAATGGCACATAGCTTCTTTTAGAGACTGAAATGGTCGGCATAATTTATAGCTACCAAAACTATTCCGGAAAAAGCAACAAAGCAAAGGACGATGACACTACGAAGCATTTAATCCGAACTAAAACAAATGTTTTTTTTTACTATTTTATATCGCAAAAACTATCAGTGACTAACAAACTATACCGGATGCGGTGGTGAGACGGGTTCGGTTCCCGGGGAGGCACGCTCGGACGCGCCGGACACGCTTCGTGCGCCCGCACCGCTCACCTGCAACACCCATCGGGTAAATTTAGGATAGGACTTAATATGAATTGTAAAAAAAAAACATGGCGATCATGTTGAATACCTACGAAATCGGAAAAAGAGCCTGATATTTAACTAAAAGGAAAAAAATAGAATATTATTTGACAAGTCAGAAATCGACCTAAAAAAAAGACATTACATTTTCTTAGAATAGTCTATCTTCACGGTAAATCCATTCCGTGAAATCACAGTACAAAGTACAAACTCACAAAATCTAGGTAAAAGATCGACCTATGGCATCCAACAATGGTTTATTAGCTAGCGAAACCACACGAACTAGGAATATTTAACAGTCATAAGATTTGCTATACACGACACTATAACAGTTATGTCACCTCAACCTGAGCGACTCATTACAGTATACACCAACCTTAATAATATTGTCTATTGTTCGTCGAATAGATGTTCACATTCAATGCGTGTTGGTTTTGTCTGAAAGTCTATTTCTAGCTCCTAATATCGAAACGGTCTTGTCGTCGCATAGACAGAACAAACATTGTTAACAAACGTCATGTAAACGCAGTGTAAACGTCGCTTCTACGCTGCAAAAAGTTTGACGGACGCCAAATATAAAGAGTGCCTATAAAACGCCAGTTTCTCTTTACCATCAAGTATAATATAATTGATCATGCAAATAGGTACATATTCCATTCAAATCCCCATCTTCTTTAACACGAAAAAATTGTTTGCATGACTGACAGGTATAACTACATAATTCAGCAATGATTTACATTATATTTAACGGAGATATTAGAACAAAAAATGTACGTATGTGTTCGGAATCTGAATAAGGAAGGAGTTGCCCTATAATTAACGACCGACGAAGGCCCACATACTTTCGTATCATAGAAAAAAAGCGGCTCACCTGCTTTTATCCACAACGGATCTCGTGTTTTGCTATGTTTCCATTGTTGATACGATTTTCTCAAACTACATTTTGTTAAGCCCTTTAGTTTGTATTATAATTAATTATTTAAATAGATCGTGAACACAAATGAAAACAAGTTGCATTTTTAATAAAAAACATCAACATTCATTTATTCAAGTTTTTTCATTTTGGTTGATTCGAGATCAGCAGCTATTTGAACAGTCTATTAAGATATTCGTATTTACGTAAGGTACCTTACCCTTTTTGTTTGTCAGTTCTGAGTACGAATGTGTATAGGTATGAGAGTACCAAGACCAAAGAAACGGTGGATGGACTGTGTAAAAGATAATATGGCAAGAAAGGAGGTCATTGATGAGGTGACTAGTATCTACCTAATAGAGAAGTATGGAAGAAGAAGACATGCTGCGCTGACCCCAAATGACCTACCATTTTTGTATGCGTAATCACAATGGTCTGTAAAGACTGATAAATCCATAGAGCTACAAAAACGAGCAAGAAAATTATTCCCACTGCTTTACATTCCCTATTGACTGACATATTCAAACAAAGAAAATGGAAACGCGCCAAAGGTTTTCTAAAGTAACAAATAGAGAAAAAACATGTTGATGACGCCTAGTCATGTATGTAATAATAATAAGTGTAACAATTCGTAATCGCACTTAAACACGGAATGGTCAAAAGCGAGCAAGCGAGAGATTTTAATGTGCGGCAGTTTAAGTTCTTATAGGCCTCATGTCTTTATATAATGACAGAGCCTCTTACGGGATTGGCAGAACATAATTCAGGCTATCCCGGTACCTTTTCACCTTTTACGTTCATCGTTTTTATTTTCACAGGTGACATATCGCCCAAACTATGGGCACGGTCATATTACACACATCAAAAATGTCTAGGGATCAAGCATTTTTATGCGGATTTCTTGAGATTGAGATGTGGCTTTGTAATAAATTTATGATTTTATAAATTTATATGGATCCTTTTTGGTGCATTTCATAATTTGAATCAGGAACTCTCAATCAAATTCGAGTAAAAGATGAAAATAAGCTGTCAATATTTTCCCTATAAAAACATACAACGCATTGAAGACATTATTAGTGCTACTGTTTCCCTACTACTGATTAAAACCAACGTTATTATGGAGCGGCGACGTCATTTAAGCAGGGAAGAAATGCTCAGAGCCGTGGGAATGATAGAAGCTGGTTCCCGGCAACGTACTGTAGCTTTAGCTCTGAATACAAGTCAGAGTGTTATCAGTCGACTTTGGACACGTTACCGAAGCACTGGTACCGTGGCTGAGCGCCATGGAGGACGGTATCGCTGCACCACACGGAGACAAGACCGATACATTCAAATCTTAACTCGAAGAGCTCCAACAATAACCGCCATGATGTTAGCCGTGAGGCTTCATCACTCTTCAGGGAACTTAATTAGCGACCAAACAGTCAGAAACCGCTTGCATGAAGTGAACCTTCATTCCCGAAGACCGCTACGGGTACCACCTATAGCAATGCACAATCGTAGGATTCGATATCAATGGGCTCTTGAACACAGAAATTGGGCAGAAGAACAATGGCGTTTCGTGTGCTTTTCTGATGAGTCTCGTTTTGGTATGAGACCGGATACAAGACGTATACGACACTGGAGAACCCCTGGACGCCAACAGCGATTAAAATCCTGCCAGGAAGTCCATCCTTATAGTGGTGGAACCATCATGGTATGGGCGGGTATTTGGATCGGCGGAAGAACTGAGTTGATTTGGATCAGAGGCAACCTCAACGCTCAAATTTATGCTGAGACGATTGTATCAGACGTCATCGTTCCTCTACAAGTGCAAATCGGTCCCTTATTTCAGTTAATGCATGATAATGCACGACCGCACACCGCAAGAGTTGTAAGACAGACTCTCGCCGCAGCTAACATCAATGTCCTGCCCTGGCCTGCTCAGTCGCCAGACTTGAACCCGATTGAGCATGCATGGGATATGCTACAGAGAAGAGCTCTGCCGAATATGGAGGGTATCCAGTCGCAAGAAGACCTTTTTTTGTTGTTGCAACGAACATGGGCGGCCATTCCACAGCGTGATTTGGATGAACTCATTTTGAGTATGCCAAACCGATGTTCTTGTGTTGTTAGTGTTCGCGGTAGAAACACGGATTATTAATTGTTTAAGTTACCCAATAAAATTTTAAAGAAAACTGTTATTTCAGTCTTTTTTTCGAACTTTAATGTTAGTGGTTCAAATGTCAAAAATCCCTTTATTAGGAAAATGGCAAATTTCTTTATTAATGCAAAGGTGACTTGGTTTATCGTTACTGTGACAAACGAAAACACTTTATTTGATGAATCCTTAAAGAAAATTTTAATTAATATCAATCAGGAGAAAAGTTATTGCAAAAATATATGTTGATCCCTAGATACTTTTGATGTGTGTATAATACAGTAGTGTAACTCGGCCGCATGATAGAAATAAATGCCTACAGCCGCGCGGTACGTAAACATGCGTTAGGGCTGCCCGTCTCCAGCATTTTAATTACATTTGCCTACTTTCTGTTTCTATTTAGTTTTGTGATTGTAAATATCCTTTTTATATAAATAAATTAAATACTTTGTATATTGAATAGGAAGTGTTCAATAAAAATGCGTGTTGTTTTTTGATTGGTAGATTTAATTAAAAAAAACATGTTACTCTATTCGCTTTATTAATCCAAACACCTTTTTTTTCGTGAGATAAAAGGAAATACTTATCCATTAAAAAGACACACATTATGTACCTACCTACTAGTAAGTAAAATTATTTTATAGTCTTACCTTTCAGAGTTTCCAGGTAATTTAAAAAAACTTATGTCTGGATGCGTTATTGACGAATTCATAAAACCAAAAACAGCACAATATTTCCTACTCGTCATATTAACTGATTTTTAGAGAAAAAATCATCAAATTATTGTTAAAAAAACAACACACCGTCCGTTCGACACTGCGGTACAGCCGTGACCAAACAGTATAATAATAATAAGGGAGGCCGTGACTGTCTGCGCCCCGAGCGCACCCCGAGATCGAGGCGCGTAGGTATAGCTCGCGTTTCGTCCGTTTGTATGAAGTTGGAGTACTGTATTATAATATTATCGTGCTATGGGTCTCAATCTAAAGTAATGGCCCACAAACTGCAGTTTATAGCCTTTTTAGACTACTCAGAGAAACCTTCGTCGTAGATTGCAGAAAACAATAAAAACATCGAAGTACTAAACTAATAATTATACTAAAGTTACATAAAACTTTATTAGGTACTGAAAACAATTCTACAAATTCGTCAAGGGCTTTAAACAATTTTATTTCATATTTTATGGGCAATAAGAGCCACGATTGCGATTTTTTACCCAAATTGTGGAGCCGTCTTGGACGAGCAAGCTGTACCTATGTCTGTGTATTTCTTAACAATCACTTGGTTTGTGCAAGCGTGAGAATTAAGGAATATCTTGATAGCTGAAATTATAAGTCCGTAACAACCCGATTGCCAAAGTAACCATTTATTTTAATTGTAATGGAAAAAATATTTTAGTTACGAAATTTTTTGATATGATAGTAGGATAATAAATAAAATACTCGGTTGATAGTCGTATTTTTTTAAGCTCTCCTAGGTACTTAAATATAATTTGTGTCAAAAGAAGTTCTATGGGAAGTTCCACTTATACAATATACGTCGAATCGGTGCTCCGCTATGGTTTGATAATGTGGAACACAGATCAAAATAGACCATTTATTGCACAAAAAAATGCATTAGAGCAATTACCGGGCTTCGTCCTGACGAATCCTGTAGACCGATATTTAAAAAGCTTGGCTTGTTACCGCTACCGTCTCTTTACATATACGAAACATGTATGTTTGTGAGGAAACCTAAAGAATTGTTTATTAAGGCAGATGATTTATATCCTCGTAACCGACGAGACCCCCATAAGCTAGTTCTGGATATCCTTCCAAGACTAGCTAAATATAATAAAAGTTGTATATCTATGTGTGTGCGTTTATATAATAAGATACCAAGTAATCTCAAGATGTTAAATGTAGGATTATTTAGAAATAAATTGCATGAATGGTTGTGTAGTCATAGTTTTTATAGTGTCAAAGACTTCTTTGACAATAAATGTTAAATGTTGTCTTGAAAATTTTGTACGCTTATCACTGTTAAGCAAAAACGTATGCTCTTATTTTTTTATTTTTTGTACATATTTTACCATCTTTTTGTACCATGTTTTTAAGCAAATAAATATTATTCTATTCTATTCTAATAAGGTACAACCTACTGAAGTACTTATTAGCATGTTAAGTACCTACTTATGTTTACAAGGTGCCCTACAAAACTAATACGGTGTTCTGTTGAGAGATTATCTTTAAATCCAATTTGAGGCCTTAGAAACATCAAAGTAGTTTAGTTTATGACAACTATGTAACATAGCATACGGGTCAAGGAACTCTGTGACATAATATTATAAGTAACTATAATAAGTCATAAAGTAGGAGAGTGCCAGGATAAACTAAGAACTAAGAAATGGTAGGCGTTATAATATATGTATTTACCTATTATACCTAAGTTATTATTATCAGAGTACTTAATTAATAATTCATTATTAATAATCTATTTAAAAACATTAATAACACACGGACACACCAAGATGAACATCAAAAACATAGTAGGTATCTCTCTACAAGACGTTAAAATGCTGAGTAAGAATAACCGTAGTTCGGCTGAATATTGTATTAACTTTTGGTTCAGACAGTCAGTACCACAGTTTTAAAATAGTGGGTAACAACGTTAAGGCCCTTCTAACCCTAAAATTAGCAACTCTATTTGTGGTGGTTTAAACTTCGTTTGAAATTCTGTTAGAATAAAGTTCTTATCAGCTTGCACTACAAAGCGGTTGTTACGTCAGTCACTGCGGCCGAACAGCGCGAAATTTTTTTTTTTGCGATTTTCAAAAAATCTATTGATTGGACTAAAAACGTAAAACACATAAGACCTGCTTTATACTTAGTTCAGTTAGTATGCAAAGTTTCATGATCTAATTTCAAGTACTTTTTGAATAGGTACCAGCGGTTTATTGTTCGATTTGGAGGTAACTTTGGATTTTTTTTTCTATCCAGAAACGTTTATGGAACCGTGTTTTCGTCACACATAGGACTTAGCATTAATCCTCAACTTTACCATATATTTATTTCAAAATTAACTCTGCAGTATTTTAGGAATAACAGAGGATCATGCTAAGCCATTTGAGGGATATATAACACTTAAATTTGTAATAGACAAACAGTTGTGGTTATGTTAAAACCACAGTCGTAATATAGACTTGTTACAAGACTATCTTACGACTACGAATACAAAGAAATACAAGTTGTATCTCTTTGTATTCAGTGTGACAGATATGACTATTTAGCACACCTTTGTATTTTACTGTATTAACCTTTTCGGCTCTTCTCATACGAATACTATTTGTCTCAACATAGAACATTGTATCAAAATATCCTGCCAGATCTATCGAGACAATTGTCTAAAATTTATAAACAAAAAAACTTATAAATAATCTTTATCAATTCAATGTAAGTTTATAAATATAGTAAGACGTAGGCCAATCTATCTTTCACTAGACTAGTCAACAGATGCGTTGGTTATTCTACGACAAGGTTCACTTCTGTTCATTGCCTATAGGTACAGGATAAATTTTTCAAGTGGGTGTAAATGGCTTAATCCGAAACTATGAGGAATAGCGTAAAATACTCAAAGGAGTCTCGGGGCTGATTTTGAGGAAAATTAAAACTGCATCATTGAATTTTTGAAAAATAAATATTTCCAGCCAACAATCAAATCCGTTGATTTTGGAAAAAAGTAAACTGTATTATTACACCATTCGTTAGTGTCGCAAATAGGGATCAAATTCTGGGAAGTAAAAACGATACGAAGGACCAAGGATTAAAATTGACTGGCCTAGTTAGGTTAGGTTAAAGAACAGGAAAATAAGTAGAGGGAGCCCTTTGCTTTGCAAAGGGAAAATATAGACCGGACTCATAGAAAAAAAAACTATACTAACGTTATTTTTACTTTGTTGTGTTTTTGAAGTCGGTTTTATTTTTTGCAAAAAAGTTTTTAATTTTACCATTTTTAGTTGTAATATCTTACACAAATATTAGCTATACATTTATTTTAACATAATACAACCTCACGCATGTAAATCTGAAGAGTTGGGCTGAGGTGTACCCAATAGGACCTACACCCACAGTTCGCCAGTTATGTTTAAGTCACATGTAATAGGGGGCGAGCGCTGGCGCAAATCGAGACTCCGTGGCTGCTACTGAGAAATTCCTGATGGAAAAACCCAACAACACTTTGCCCGACCTGGGAATCGAACCCAGGACCTCATGCTGAGTACCTAGTCGCCACCACTTGACCAACGAGGCAGTCATTTATTTCATATTGTTACCAATACATGTCATGGTAATAGGCTAATCTCCAATAAAATGGAACCTAACAGACAAAACTGTCGAAATGTGGGTGTACTGTACACATCTGCATACCCCCTCAGAGCATACACGCGTGATGTTATGTTATGATTTTGTGAAAACAACAACCATCCAAGCGATTGCAGCAATCACGACCGATTTGCTGTCTATAATTGAAGAGTTTCATTGTATATCTCCGAAGATCACCACCAAATCTTGACCAAATTTAAATGGGACCACCGCGAAGTAATTTTCTTTCAAACAAAAAAAGAATCATCGAAATCGGTTCACAATTGGCGAAAAAAAGGCTGGACATACACACACACAAAAAAAAAACAGACGAATTTATAACCTCCTCTTTTTGGAAGTCGGTTAAAAAGAGGTAACAACACGCCATCATTTCACCCTTTTTTTTTTTTTTTTTTTTCTTTTTGGATGGGAAATCATCATATGACTTCTCCCGCTCTGGGCGGAGCAGGAGGGAGTTTCAGACTTTTACTGACTGAAACCCATCCATGTTCCTTCATCGCCCTTTGTGTTCCGGGGTCACGGTATCTCTTTCGAACAGTCCCGCAACCCCGGCAGGCATCGGTCCTTGCGATCATTTCACCCTTTAAGTCATAAGTACTACGACGCCGACGAGCCTATTTTCAGAAAAACTAAAATAAATGATGAATATTAATACATAAGTATGATGTGATCAAGTTATAGCAACATTGAAATAAGATCATCGAGATGCAGCCGCAGAGACCGCAACCGATGTACTTTGTATGAACAAACAAGTACACATAGAATTTATTAAAGTTATAAAGTACCCGATTGTAATCAAATCCCTCGGTGAAGCTTCTATATAAAAATGTTATTGATACTTAAACACTTTAAGCAACTTTGTCTCAATTTTATGGACGACTCTATAAAGTTAAAAATGTCCGGTCGTTTATTGACAAAGAACGACCACGCAGGCTGATAATATAGAATATTCCATGAAATGTTTAGTTGCTATCTTTATAGGGTGGAAGAGAATCGATGCACAAACGTGTATCACGTGTTCAGTAGATCATTCTCATTTCAAATCTGAATAATGCGCTGTCCAACTAACCATGTTTGTTGAAGGAAAAGCTAAATGAATTCTTAAGTGGACGATCTTAAAAAGTTGGCTAGCATAGTCTATATTGTCTATAATATTTGGAAGATGGTGGAGATCAGATGGTGTTGTGGCACAGTTTTGAAGAGCATTTGTCGAGCAGTACACAGCGATAAGCTGAATTCTTTGATTGAATGAATGCAATTATTTCTAACCATTACCTACGACAAAAAAAAACGAAAAAAATAGCTCCAGCTTACATTTGGAGTTTGAAGAGTAAAAGTAAATAAAATGCTATGGAACCAGTTTAATTAAAATCAGTTTCCGGTGGGCCACCTGTCAATTACGCAACTCTGAATTACAAACATCCTCAAATAACACCAATATTCAATAAAAATAAACACTTTCCATGGCAATAGCGTTAATTTTTATAACAAGCACATGTGTAACGGAGTATGGAGGCTTTCTCTCGTTCGGTCATGCACTCCTTTTGGCCGTACTTACTTAAAGTCCGTCACGCTCCAAGTACAGGAATCATGAATGAACAAATTGAATCCACGCCGATTTGTAAAACCAACTTTCTTAGTGACTATGAATATTTATTGTACAGTCAAAGAAAGTCATTTACTTAACAATATTTGCTTCTGAAAGGTCTTTTTTAAATAAATTTACATGCTGTATGGAGTTTCTACATCTGCAATCTCCCTCCAGATTGACTTATTCAGATAAGACATAAAATCTGAATCTCGTTTAGAAACCAATGAAGCTAGCACCCACCGTGTACCTACTCATCTCGCAACCTACAATGAGGCTTTCAATTAAACTGATGACCAAAATTGCACTAAAAGTTCATCAATCGCGATGATGTATCTACAAAGGTCAGTCGCCGATAGTAGTGTAACAGCCAGTGTAACATCGCTGTGTACAATAGTCATTGGCCTTCGCACCCGTCTCGCTGGCTGCCCCTTTTGTTTCAGCGCCCGCGAGCCAGGTCATGTTTTAATTGTTTTTACATAATTGTTTCGCAAACTCGATGCGTGTGAATAACCCTTGTGTATCAACCCATTCAATTTAATAATGCAAGCTGTCGTAACATCTTCAGCGTTAATCACACATTATTTAGTTGATGGTTATTAACTCTGTCTAAACAATAGTTGTTACATTACAATGAGAGAAATATAACCTTGTCGTTTTACTTTTACAAATTAGTGTTACATCATTTTTGCATTTCCACTAATATGATTCGAAAGTAGGTACGTGTGAAATACGCATCGGGTTGCCAAAAGCACAGTCCGTGGGTAAATACCTAAGTAATACTAAAGACTTCATGATTATTTCCTAACGATATAACTTTATTCAGACTGTATCAAGACACAAAGCTTTGAGATCATCAGCATCTAACTTCAAAAAGATTGCCTCGAAAGTGGACCTATCTCTCTAGTTAGGCAAGATTATGTGCCAACGGCGGCACTACTTAGGCTCTTGAAAACAATGAGATACGGCAAGTTAGCAAATGCTCACTTCGGCTTCGTCGCCACGCGCTAGTTCCCGTAACGATACTCAGCAGAGATAACCCACTGACACCAGGGACTTCACAGCTTTGATGTGAAAGAAAAAGTTATGTTGTGATTGGGTTTTGCGTCTATGTCTGATGACTAATTGTTTACGAGTGAAATTATCAAATACATTTGAACATTAGTTTTACTAGAATTACTTAGATTCTAGTAAAACTTACTCGAACTGTATTTGATAGTATAATATTTGTAAAGGATAGGTACATTACATCCACAGTCCACTAGCTAAAAGAGTAGATAAGTGGGAGGCAAAATTGCCTTTTTTTTTTCGAATGGGTAAAAAAAACATGATATGACTTCTACCGCTCTGGGCGGAGCAGGAGGGAGTGTCAGACTTTTACTGACTAAAACCCATCCATGTTCCTTCATCGCCCTTTGTGTTCCGGGGCCACGGTATCTCTTTCGAACAGTCCCGCAACCCCGGCAGGCATCGGTCCTTGCGGACCCCTTCCTATTGCTGACTCTCTTTGAGGCGCGCGTAGGCAATATTGCCTATCTTTGCTTTCAAAAAACCATTTCGGATAGAACCCATTACTGTATTATATCATTGAGAAAAGCGACAAAAACTTGTCACAGTTCTTTCACACATTAACGACAGGCAAATAAAAATCAATTTCCCAGACTGCTAATGAATTAACTCGCTAACTCTCTACGCAAAGACATCAACGAGATGATAATTTTCACACATTTCCAACAAAAGTGAGAACAAAACCTTTCAAATATAACAATGAATTATCAATCTAACACTTGTTCGTTTTACAGGTGCCCGTGAAGTCACGTCGAGGGGTTAAAATCAAGTCAGTGAGGTGACACTTTCACCGATACAGCACGCGCCTTCCCACGGAGAAACCGTGCGAAGTGAGAAAATGGTCTCACCACCAACCAGCAATAAGGCCAGATGTGACAGATGACTGACTACAATGCATGCGAGGATTACATCTCACCCGACGCGAGTCCGGTTAAAACCGGTTCAGTACAAATGCATCACAGGGTTCTGGTTGCTCCTGACGATTCTAGAAGTGGTGGTCGCAAACAGACCGCCCAGGTTTCTCATAGATGGTCAGTCAGAAATTGTGGTCAGACTGAAAGAAGGGCATGACACACCAGTGGGTAAGTACACATACTTTACCCTAAAATGCCTCTTTGCTGTCGGCAAAAGGTATCTTTAATCATGCAATGGAGATATCTACTAATTCTAACAGCAACAACAGTAAACAACACTACAGTAGTTAGGTAGTAGCAGCAGTAGTTGCCAACAGTAGTCAGTAGTGGAAAATACAGCCAATCCGCTTCTAGTTCATAAAGAATCATACGTGTCAAATGATAAGGTATCATTTGACACATATACTGGATGACTTTTTAATCACTTTCCATAAAAAATGGGTATAGGTATTAGGTAAACGGAGTAGAAGCTTATGGTTATGGCATACTTAGTTTTTGTTTTCTTTTTCCACAGCTTAGAAAAAAAATGACCAATCATCAAAAAACGCTACAAATTTTAAGTAAACTTTTCATAGTAGAACAAAGAAAGCGAAATTTTGAAAAAAAGAAAAAAAAAAACGAATTTCTTTGATTTTTTTTTTTTTTTTTTAATTAAAATATATTAACTAAGTATGCCATTTGCTTCTACTCGGTTCACCATTATACACATTTTTTTGGAAAGTGATAAAAAAGTCAACCTGTATATTGGCTACTAATGAGTGTTATTCTAGATACAAACATTAATTTGATATTTTTCAAAAGTATCAATTGACGAAACCACAATCGTAAGACACCGACATTGAACATGATACTAATAACCTAACCCGCTACACTTGCTATATCGACTCCCTAAAAGCTATTCAAAGTTGGCTAGCCCGTCGTGTACCGTAAGGCCACTGACAACCGGAAATTATTCATACTTAGGGGAACGGGTAGAGTGGGGTTACCACGACAACTGGTGCAAACATAGGGAAGCCTTTTAAACTGTTCGTACGATCCCTTGCTTACCCTGCATTGTACTAATCGTCTATATTACGTAAAAACGAAGTACGATTAGTCAACTAGCAAAAGTAGTAAAGCGTGAAATCCTGTTAAACCTGATGGGGTTCCTGTTTCGACTGTTTAGTATTACAAAAGAAATTAAACGTCAGTCTGACCAGGGTAATGACTTAATGGGGATGACTCACATGAATTGGAATTCCCCAATTACCTATTGATGAATCAGGTTTTGGACAGCGAAAATATTTTTTCGGTAGGTACGCCTACTAATAAATATTTTAAATTCAAATTCCGCCTGGGACAGATGGATAAAAATTGAGACAGGTCATTATCTACTTTACCTAACCTTCATTCAGCTAAGGAGTGGCCCAAGTTTGGCCATTTGGCTTCCCATCTACCAGCAACAGAACTCGATCACGGGTCGCGTATTCACCACCTTTGTTCATACACTTGACTGTACTGCCAATAAATAGTTCTATCTCATTTTCAGCTTCATGATACTAGTTATATCGTTTTCTATCATAGCTGATGGCTTATTTCAGCTTGTCTGGTTGATTGAGTGTCGAAATCACTTGACTACTTCCGTACGGAGAGCTTCAGAAAAGAAACGTAGGTATAGGTCGAGTCGGTAACGAATTTCGTAATACCCTTCCAGTTTAGCTCAACTTAGGTACTGTCAACCATCACCATCTGAATAGCTTTTTCCAAACTATGTTGAGGTCGGCTCCCAGTCTAACCGGATGCAGCTGAATACCAGTATTTTATATCCAATGGGGCGACTGATTATCTGACCTCCACAACCCAGTTAGTACTGGGCATACGATACTCCTTGATAAGACTGGTATGTACTGTCAACAATGTTGGAAAAATGATGTTGAAATTGAGTTAAACTTAAAGGTTGATGAGATCGTTCTCGTGTCGCAATCCCAATTTAGGTAGGTACCGTAGCTAGTTTATTCTTACTGAGGTATGTGTAGGTAGGTATGCATGTGAGATACCTAATTACTTTTATTTTCTAACTAACTACCTACTCTTCAAACAAACGGTAAATGCCGTAAATAGTATGTTCAAGTATGTGTGTGTTTAATTAAGAGAATTGACCGTTATTTTAATTTCAGGTAGCCTAATATACCGGCTGAGGGGCGTTGACCCCGATGGTGATTCGTTACAATTTGGCATTAGAGACCAACTTGGTAGTGATATTATAAGATTAGAAGCCATTTCATCCAACGAAGCTAATATTTATTTAGTTAAGGAATTAGATAGAGAGGTGAGTAATTGTTTGTTTTATTATCATTTACCTGGGTTTTGCAAAACTAGACGAATATCATACGGTTTTAGAAGTCCTAAATAATGAACTAAAGAGTATTGAGTAGGTAATAATTTAATTACGCACCTTAACGCTTCGACGCAAAACTAGTTATAACACTGATTCCTCCCTTATTATTATTATACTCTTTGACTGATTCCTTCTTAATTTTAATTTTCTTATTAATGTTTTAACTCTGACGATTTTTGAAGATTTTTTTTTACTAAGATCTTAGCCCTAGACGATGAAATGAGACGACCGCGACCCCTTCTTTGCCTGTAAACATATTTAAAGGAGGTTAGGTACATACAAAAAAAAACTGGCTCAAAAGAATATGATTGATAATAAATTGTAACATTAAAATTACTCAAAAACCGTTTTTTTAATAATTAAGTAACATTCCTGTGTAAAAAGAAACTGGTGGTTCTAACTGAAAAAAATGGAGAGCAGCCATTTGTTTTTAATAAAAACAAAAATCTTTTTATTTCTAATTTTCATTTGGATAAAATATTTTTTTGGTCAAATCAGCCAGCAATAAGTAGGCACTGGCTGGCAGTATATAAAAAGTTTAAGAAAATAAGTTTTGCCATGGTGACTGAGAATTTTATTTTTTTCTCTTTCAGGTCCGTGATGAATATTCTTTTGTATTAACATTGACTGATGGACATTTAGGAGATGGAAATTATATTACCCAAAGCTTCTTGTTGTTAGTCGAAGATGTAAACGACAACGAACCAATTTTCAAACCATATCCCTCTGCAATCACAGTAAAAGAAGATGCTTCTCCTGGAATTTTAACTACTGTGGAAGCAACAGATCTTGATGAAGGAGCTTACGGACAAGTATACAACTATTTATTTTTAAACTCAATAATTTCGCGGGCTACAGGCCGCTACAAAGGATCCGCATGCCCTAGGCAGTTCGCGGGTTCTATCTTTGTCTTGATTGCTCTAAAGAAAGAAACAGGCAACAAAGACGAATCATCGTTATCATACTCCTACCCTTATCCCAATGTATTTGGGGATTTGGGGTCGACGCAGCATTTCTTCTTCTTCCAAACTTTTAGGATACCAAAACGAATACAATACTAAATCCATTACCGTCTTTACTAAACAATAATCTCACAATGAGCAAATTATTTAACCAAATAAAACCCTGGCGAGAGACATTGGCATGCATGAAATGAGATAAGTCCCGAAAGAAGGGAGGATTTTGGGTGAATAGAAATCTATGTGGTCTGTGAATAGAAATAATTAAAATAGAGAAAGTATTACAACTTTCGTAAACGCCTCCTAGCGAGCTGTCAGCCTTAGCTGTCAGTGTCAAATGTGTTAATGTCATTTTCATGTGACGTGACTTGTTGAAGAAAAGTTTAAAAAACTTTGTAGTTTGTTTGTTTTAAAATCTCCAATTCTCTATTTCAGGTACTATACCACTTACAAGAACTCGATGGAGACGTACATAACTTCGCTGTGCAAACCGTTAACGGGAAAGGGGTGATCCGTTTGACAAATCGGTTGGATTATGAACGAAAGTCGTTATACCAACTTCGAGTGCTGGCGGTGGACCGTGCGAACCAAGGCAGGGTGAATACTGGAACTGCTGCAATCCTCATTAAAGTGCAGGATGTGGAGGACCAGCCTCCAGAGTTTGTTGTTGCTAGTCCTGTGACAAGGATAAGCGAAGATGCGCCAGTTGGGACCTCTGTTTTGCAAGGTATGTTAAGATCAAACATTCTTGATAACTGGTCAACTCGGATTATTTTAGAATTCATGATTCTTACTATTCATTTCTTTAAAACTTTATTTCGGTTATCAGATAGTATCAGACAACTCATTTTTCAATAAAAAGGTTTTAATGTAATTTGAAAAGAATAAAAACAGAAGAATACAGAGGCTTATTGATTATGAGTATTTTCAATATGTGATACTAGTTACTTTTGTATAATTGCGTACTTTGCCCTCTTATTTCCAGTGCGAGCAATTGATGGTGACCGTGGTATTAATAACCGCATATCATACAGCATCATAGCAGGGGGAGAGGAACATTTTGACATTGACAGCAGTTCAGGAATCGTTTACACAGTCAATCAGCTTGATAGGGAGGACCCTCATAACAGCAATGGGGCTTACATATTGGAAATATTGGTAATTTACTCTTAGTTTCTTAATTTGATCATATTATTTTCTACTTTTGTAAAAGTTGTGTCCTAAAGTTGCACTTAAAATATGATGTCAAAACCATTAAACCCTTACAAGGATAGGCAATTTGGCAGAATTAATACTCAATTTCCTAATAAACAAACTAATTTTATAAAGCTGTATTTTTATTAAATAATAAAAAGTCTGCAGTGCTAGATCTTGCTTTTGTTTTAGCATTAAAAAGTCTTTTTATGTTTTCACTTTTCAACCTTATAACTCAGGGCATAAGGGTCAAAAGTGGTCTACCGTCAGTGAGCGCTATTGTACTTACTACTAACGATTTAGGCATTCAGTGAGATTATTTATTTAATTTTCTGTTTCATAAATTTACAGGCCACAGAAGAATCCCGCATCATATCACCAATGCCCACTGCTACCACCGAGGTGACAGTCATTGTAACGGATGTGAACGATGAAACTCCTCGGTTTAGAAATGACAGATATGTGGGTGAAATATTGGAGAATGCACAACAGAATACACCTATAACATTCCTGCAGGACGCTATACCTGAGGTCTTTGATTATGATCAGGTATGAATTTTAATTCGGCCTACAAAATTAAACAAGAACTATCTTGTCCTAAGCAGATAGGAGCTTCACAATTTTCCATCAATACCTATACAGAATTATGAAGTCTATTTAGCAACCAATGTGCAAAGTGACCTTGTGGACGAGGCGAAAGGAGTATCACATTAGCGCACAGCAATATATTAGGCATATTAAAATTAAAATTTCATAATTTAATTTTTCAGGGCAAAAACGGTACATTCGAGCTATACCTAACTGGAGACCACGGCGTGTTCGATGTGACGCCGTTCAAAGGCATCAACGAGGCGTCTTTCCTCATCAGAGTCAATGATGCGTCCTTCTTGGACTACGAGAAGGTCACTGTTATGAATTTCAGTCTAGTCGCCAAAGAAATTGTTACCAAAGATCCTAAAATGAGGTAGGTTTGAAAAGTTATGAACCCGAATATGTTGTATATTGTATAACGGGCTGGTGTCCGCAACTCCACATCAAAGCGCGTATTTTGCGTAAGGGCTATAATCCACCACGCGGGCCCAGTGCGGATTGGTAGATGTCACATGTCTTCGAATGTTTGGTTCTAGGACATGCCGGTTTCCTCACGATGTTTTCCTTCACCGTTTTGAGAGCAGTGGTGATGAAATAAATTACACAAAGTAATGCGCCTGTGAGGGTTCGAACCCACGACTTACTGTTCGTCGTGTAAGTCGGGGCCGCCACCACTGGGCCACCGCGGCTCTCATGAACCCATAATAAAATAGTCAATTAATTTTATTTATGTTTAACGCCATCTACTCTTTGTTAAGTTGCTTCTGTAGTCGTACAATCTACCACATTTCCATTTATGCACTATGTATTAAGGCGCTAGCCTATTGCCAGCAACCGGGCACAAATCCAGATTATGCGGCTATAACATTTTGCCTGATCTCATGCTCACCACTATACCAGTGAAAGGTCTGGATAAGACTGAGGCGGAGTCGTGGAGAATGGCACAAGAAAAGAGAGGCCCTCCGTGGGTAAATAGGGAATCTGCATGAAATACAAAACTCTTTTTATTTATGAAAAATGCCTTGTACTGGCGCATAAAAACATTGTGGTACACTTGTTTAAGTTTCTAATGTTTAACATTCTACTGTTTTATGTAGCATGTTTTTGGTGAAACGGAACGCACTCTCAAAACGCATCGTCCTCGATAACGCCGGTATTGACGTCAAAGTTCATTGTGACAAAAAAAAAACACTTTTATTTGAAAAGTGCTCTAATTTTATTATAATATTGTAATTTTTACTTGAATAAAGCACATACAATTAGTAAAATTATTTTATTAAGGCCAAACAAATTAGATGTAAACAAGGCAGATTGTGGATAATGACGTCACATCATGGCCTCGACAGCTACGGACTTTGAACTGTCGTAGAAAATTGCAGGAGTTTAATATTATTTTTGTGCGACAAGCAGAAGCTTAACTTAACTTTTAATACTTTTCTTGGGTTGATAGTACTGTATTTTATTAATTTACGTGAAGAAAAAATTACGTGCATATTCCCTACTCAGGCTGTTGATGATAACAGTAACAGAACATAAAGTCTAATTTAAAATAACGCATACCATTTATCATATTATTCTCTCAATTCCAGTATAGTGCCAATAGTAGTCCACATAAAGGACGAGAACGACAACTTCCCAGAGTTCACCGAGTCGTTGTACACGGTGTCGGTACCGGAGAACTGTGGGGTTGGTACCACCGTTGCGTGGGTGCAGGCGCTTGATCAGGACTCCGATAATTATGGGACGAGGGGAATTAGGTATACCAATCTTGGAGGGAGCATCGCTAACTTGTAAGTATCCAGAGCATTTTATAAGTTTCTGTTGTAAACCATTAGCAGTAATAATATTAGAATTAAAACCCGGCCTGTATAAGAGATATACAGGGTGCATTTTTCAAATGGGCGTGGATGGCCAAATCCGAAACTATGAGGAATGGCGAAAACTGTCAAAGGAGCCTAGTTTGGGCCCGATTTTGATGAAAACTAAAACTGCATCATTGGATTTTTGTAAAACCAATATTCCTAGCCAGGAATCGAACCGGTTGATTTTGAATAAAAAAATACGCAGAATGAAGTATTTGTAGGAGACGTAGACATCTGCCATGTAACTTACCATTGACCTGACAGATAGTATGGACACCGAACTGTGAGAGATACTGCAGTAAATTATCTGTCAGAGACCGGTATCCAGAGCTGCGACCTCAATTTGTCTGCACTGGTTTGTAGATGAAAGATTCGCTGTGAAATATTTGACGACCCGAATGGCGTAGCGGTAGTGAGGCTGCCTTACGTTCTAAGGGTCCCGGGTTCGAATCCCGGTTGGAGCAAATGTTTGTGTGATGAGCATGGACATTTGTTTCCAAGTCATGGATGTTTATATGTATAATAAGTATGTACACACATCAAAAGTATCTAGGGATCAACATATATTTTTGCAATAACTTTTCTCCTGCTTGATATTAATTAAAATTTTCTTTAAGGATTCATCAAATAAAGTGTTTTCGTTTGTCACAGTAACGATAAACCAAGTCACCTTTGCATTAATAAAGAAATTTGCCATTTTCCTAATAAAGGGATTTTTGACATTTGAACCACTAACATTAAAGTTCGAAAAAAAGACTGAAATAACAGTTTTCTTTAAAATTTTATTGGGTAACTTAAACAATTAATAATCCGTGTTTCTACCGCGAACACTAACAACACAAGAACATCGGTTTGGCATACTCAAAATGAGTTCATCCAAATCACGCTGTGGAATGGCCGCCCATGTTCGTTGCAACAACAAAAAAAGGTCTTCTTGCGACTGGATACCCTCCATATTCGGCAGAGCTCTTCTCTGTAGCATATCCCATGCATGCTCAATCGGGTTCAAGTCTGGCGACTGAGCAGGCCAGGGCAGGACATTGATGTTAGCTGCGGCGAGAGTCTGTCTTACAACTCTTGCGGTGTGCGGTCGTGCATTATCATGCATTAACTGAAATAAGGGACCGATTTGCACTTGTAGAGGAACGATGACGTCTGATACAATCGTCTCAGCATAAATTTGAGCGTTGAGGTTGCCTCTGATCCAAATCAACTCAGTTCTTCCGCCGATCCAAATACCCGCCCATACCATGATGGTTCCACCACTATAAGGATGGACTTCCTGGCAGGATTTTAATCGCTGTTGGCGTCCAGGGGTTCTCCAGTGTCGTATACGTCTTGTATCCGGTCTCATACCAAAACGAGACTCATCAGAAAAGCACACGAAACGCCATTGTTCTTCTGCCCAATTTCTGTGTTCAAGAGCCCATTGATATCGAATCCTACGATTGTGCATTGCTATAGGTGGTACCCGTAGCGGTCTTCGGGAATGAAGGTTCACTTCATGCAAGCGGTTTCTGACTGTTTGGTCGCTAATTAAGTTCCCTGAAGAGTGATGAAGCCTCACGGCTAACATCATGGCGGTTATTGTTGGAGCTCTTCGAGTTAAGATTTGAATGTATTTTTATTTATTTATTTATTTAAACTTCATGTACAATAGTGGTACATAGGCGGACTTAATGTATCGGTCTTGTCTCCGTGTGGTGCAGCGATACCGTCCTCCATGGCGCTCAGCCACGGTACCAGTGCTTCGGTAACGTGTCCAAAGTCGACTGATAACACTCTGACTTGTATTCAGAGCTAAAGCTACAGTACGTTGCCGGGAACCAGCTTCTATCATTCCCACGGCTCTGAGCATTTCTTCCCTGCTTAAATGACGTCGCCGCTCCATAATAACGTTGGTTTTAATCAGTAGTAGGGAAACAGTAGCACTAATAATGTCTTCAATGCGTTGTATGTTTTTATAGGGAAAATATTGACAGCTTATTTTCATCTTTTACTCGAATTTGATTGAGAGTTCCTGATTCAAATTATGAAATGCACCAAAAAGGATCCATATAAATTTATAAAATCATAAATTTATTACAAAGCCACATCTCAATCTCAAGAAATCCGCATAAAAATGCTTGATCCCTAGACATTTTTGATGTGTGTATTTACAAACAAAAAAGTATCTATGTAGTATATCAACTATCTGGTGTCCACGACACAAGTTTCGTTGCTTAGTGTGGCACTAGATGGCGCTGTGTGTTAATGTCCAGCGATATTTATTTATTTAATATCAGCAAACATCATCGTTTATTTTAATTAAATAACGTTTTAAATAACGTAACATCTTCACACTGGAGTGTATGATATGAGATTAAGACAAAGTCATATCACACACTCCACCATCTTACTACTTCCTCTTTCTCTCTCACACACTCGCTCTCACTTACTCAATACTACCATCTCCACATACAATAATAGAACGCGCTGTACAGTTAAAAAATATTTATACGTTGATAATTATTTCAGATTAAACCTCAACCCGATATCAGGAGTAATAACTGTCAAACAAGCTGGCGGTGACAGTTTCGACCGCGAGTTAATTTCCCGCCATTACCTTACCGTTGAAGCCAGAGACGACTTGGGCAAAGGAAACAGGAATACAGCCCAGTTGATTATTAACATAGAGGATGTCAATGATAACGCGCCCATGTTCCTGGCCAATAAGTATGAAGCTAGATTGTTAGAAAATGAAAAAGAGTTTGAGAATCCACTCGTGCTTGAAGCTAGGGATCTGGATTTGAATGGTATGTGTTATTTGATATTTCAACGTTTTCTATAAACTTGACACACGTCTATGATATCGCTGGAGATTCCGCATATAAACAAAAGCGACAGTCGGACCACCTCCATGACAATATGGTCCGAATATGTTTGTGTGTATTAAAGCGAAATGCGATCGGTACTCTGCAATCAGGCATTCACGTACTCGGGCGCGCGACGCAGCGTGCAAGAGGCTGTAAGGGTTGCGAGGGGTGGGGGAGGAGGCGGAAAGCTACAATGTATAGCTTTAGTACTTGTACAGAACTTGGCTCTTCCTATGATCTAATAACTTTTTAACAGTGAAAGTCTTATGAGCTCGCGAGTCTTGGCAACCAATTTCACAGGAAGTGTTTTTGGTGGGATAAAACTTTTCGTAATACACTCTCGAAATTATGGTAAAAACCGCATCAAAACATGTTTGTTTGTTTCAGTATATCTTTATAAAAAGACCTGAATTACTTAACCGATGTCTTGTATAGTAATTTTAAGCAATTATTTTACACAGGTTTTTTATTTATTTTAGGTACAAAGAACAGCCACATAGAGTACTCCATAGTTGGCGGAGACTACAAGAACAACTTCTCGATAGACCCAAACTTGGGCATCATCACTCCACTGGGAGGACTGGACTTCGAGCAGATACCGGGCGATAACAGCAACTTACGACCGATACATCTTACTGTGAGTAGATTCTTTGACCAAATTATTTTGTATAAATTGAACAAACGTGCTTGTATTTCGGTCGCATATCGCATATCGCAGAATATCATGGTTAGCTCATCGGCAGCAAATTTTACGTAACACACGTGTTAGCGTAAAATTTGCTGCCGATCCTATTTTGCAAGATGGAGTATATTCGACCCATCTCGGACACAGTCTGACTGTGGAGCCCCAACACAGGATATGCTCCTTCTCTCCTGACCGTCGTGCCCAACAAATTGCACCCTCCAGGACTTAATTTCTCTATTTACAAGATTTGTATTAAATAGCTGGTTACGCAAAATAAGACTCAACTTGTATGTCATGTTATGTACCCGTCCTTTTAGTTCTACTCGACCTTAAAAGCGGCATTGTAAACACTGCTTCCATATAAGCTTGTCACCGTTTACTCGCATTACGGCGCCACGAATTATATTTAAAGCATTGAATCTGTGATCTGTGCGACCTACAGTAACTTCTAAGGCCGCCATTATTAGGAAGAGCCTTTTTGTAGCGTGCATCGGACCTGCCCATGTAACACTACAAGGAAACGCTCCTCCGAATTTGAGGCCCCATGCACTTTTCGATGGCACTATAATTATGTATAAATAAAACCAAATATTACCATTCTGCATTTACTTTCCTTTTAAAACCTTTATTATTTTTAGGTGCGGGCCCGCGACTTCGGCGAGCCGTCTTTATCGTCAACAATACCCGTGACGATCTATGTACAAGACGTGAACGATCACTCGCCGCTGTTTCAACAGATGATGTACAAGAGATCCATACCGGAGGACATGCCGGGAGGTACCAGTGTGCTGGAGGTATGACGGGGTTACCTATTCAGTTGAGACTTGAGATATATTGATTGTTATTTTTTGAAAAAAAAATCACGAAAAATTTTAATTTAATTTTTTTTTAGTTATTTATAAAAAAACACAGTTCCGATCGTTCCGAGTTCGATGATCGAGTTTATGGCTTACGGTTCCAGAACGACCTAAAAATGAGCGTGTATATCTTTCTTGGTCTTGGTTTTTGCGAACAGATCACATGATGCAAATCCTCAGGCCTGCGTTGAGTGGATATCAGTATTTGAAATCGATTGTCAATTTCCCTCAGTTCATTACACGATTTTCTTGCATGAAGAAATTACAAGGTTTTGTTAAAAAGAGCGTGACGGGTTTACAGTTTGAACATTACCATAAAATTGCCGTGGTCCGAGTTTTGGAATGTTGCCCAAGGTTGCTCAAATATTCATTTAAATCTAAAACTCCAATTTCGTACTAAACTCGACACAAATCTTGTTTGAAAACAAGAATCTTGAAATCCTAAATTCATAGTGCTCTACAGTACTTCAATACCAAATGTCAATTTTATTTCCCTTCTCAGGTAAAAGCTCGTGATGCCGATGGATCGTCCCCTAATAACCGAGTAGTATATCGCATACAACGCGGCGCCAGTGACAAGTTCGTCATAGAGTCCCGTACGGGAGTCGTATCCGTTGCTAACGGATCTAATCTGGATCCTGATAAAACTACGCCGAAGAGCAATCGATATACGCTTACTGTGGTATGTATAAAATGATTTTCCTTAAAAAATAAACTCCAAGAAAATCTCACAATAAAAATTTGTAAGTAAATGAAGGCGAAAATAGCAGGCCTCTCAATATATTGAAGGTACAGAGCAACCGGGGCGATAGTTGATTGGAGAGCAGGAATAAAAACTCGGAGTTAGGTGTAAACTAAATACATGAAAATTTATGTACAATTTACAAACTTTACAATGACGTTGGAAAATAGTTTTTATCACACGAAATTATGAAAATATCTTATAACACGACATGAAAAAAATATCGTAAGAAGTGACAGACACCATGAAAAGTAAAAAACATCGTGCCGCAGCACCGGCCAGTGACATACGTACGCCGCCTTCTTGGTCCGGCCTCGCCGCGTTCATATTAGTGAGCTAAGCACTACATCAGCCCCCCTTGAGACCGTCAAGGGCGATAATAGTCAGGAAACCTAACTCTACGTCCCGATCTAGTCTTGGAAACACTTGCTTCGCGATCTGGTGATTTCTGGTTCCCAGATTGTGTCACATGTGATGTTTTGTGTGTATCATATTGTCGATCTTGTGATGAATGAGCGGGATTGATTGAATGAGTGGGTGTGTGTGATGATGTGTATGGAGTGGTGTCTGGGTCACGCAGTATGTAGGCGGGCTTGACTCGGTCTACCGATACTGTGACTTCCTTGCCATTGACCAGAATAGTGAAAGCCTTTTCACCACGCTGAAGCACCTCGGATGGTCCAGAATATGCTGGTTTCAAGGCACCACCAACAGTACAATCTCGCAAGAATACGTGAGTGCAAGTGGCTAACTCCTTAAACATGAAAGTTGGACGCTTTCCGCTATGGTGCTCCGCAGCTTTGCTGTGAATTCAGGTCTGGATTACAGACGACTTCTGAGTCAAAAAATTCGCCTGGCAGACGTAATGGTTCGCCATACACCAATTCAGCTGAGGTGGTTTGCAGATCTTCCTTGAAAGCACTACGGACACCCAACAACACAAGAGGAAGGGAGTCAATCCATTCCCGTTACTGTGGCAGATTATGGCAGACTTCAGCTGCCGATGAAATCTTTCCACGAGACCATTACAGGCTGGATGATAGGCAGTGGTACGGTGGTGATTGAATCCTGCGATGCGCGAAAGATTTCTGAATAACGCAGATTCGAACTACCTGCCACGATCTGTAACGACATCAACTGGACAACCAAACCGGGTAATCCTGCCACTGAGTAGAGCTTTAGCAACAGTCTCAGCCGTTATGTCTTCCAAGGGTATTGCCTCAGGCCAACGCGTAAAGCGGTCGACAGCGGTGAGACAATACTTGAAACCTTGGGACACAGGCAATAGTCCTATCAAGTCAATGTGGACAAATTTGAAACAAGCTGCAGGAAGTTAAAAAGGTTGAAGGAACCTGGTCGGCAAGCTCGGCAACCTCGTCCAGCTTCATCTTGGCCTGAGACGCGATGATGAGCTGCATGCTGCTGGGTAAACGACTGGCCCAAAGGGTTCAGAGCAGGTCATCCGGTACACCAGATCCAGTTAGGCTTCTCAACCGACGTAGGAAATGTGATGGTTTGCTATCTCCTAACTCTTCGTGATGTAGTAGCTGCTGTACCTGCTTTTCCCGTGACGCGGACAGCCACTTGATGAGCTCCGTCTTAGTGTCTCATACTTGTCCGAAGCTGCGGGACCAGCGACGATGTTTTCGACGATTTCGATATACTGCGGCTCCAAGTGAGACAAAGCATGGTGATATTTAGTGGTATCCGTCGTCACTCCTGCCAACGCGAACTGGCTCTCCAGGCAAGAAAACCAAAGGATCGGCTTAGACGGGTAAAATGGCGGTACCTTTACAGCGATGCGGTTTACGCTTGACATCTCTCCGCTTTCTTTGCTCTCGTCCCCCGGCATGATGTTCCACAGGGGTCACCAATGAAGGCGAGAATAGCAGGCCTCTCAATATATGGAAGGTGCAGAGCAACCGGGGCGATAGTTGATTGGAGAGCAGAAATAAAAACTCGGAGTTAGGTGTAAACTATATACATGAAAATGTATGTACAATTTACAAACTTTACAATGACGTTGAAAAATATTTTATCACACGAAATTATGAAAGTATCTTATAACACGACATGAAAAATGTATCGTAAGAAGTGACAGACACCATGAAGAGTAAAAAACATAGTGCCGCAGCACCGGCTAGTGACATACGTACGCCGCCTCCTTGGTCGCGGTCTCGTAGCGTTCATATTGTGAGCTAGAGAAAACTTGTCTAAAAGTTCGTTCCTTTCGGCTTCGTTAAGAGTCTTTTTACACCCTTTATAATAAATTACGTGTCACTATGTTCTTCACACTAATCTCCGAAACCTCCCACCTGATTTTAACGAAATTTTGTGAATGTGTATATGGGTAGTTCCAGCTTGAAAGATAGTTTTAGACCCGAGTTGATGTCGTGCGTAGCAGGGTCAGGTCGCCACTGTCGCTAGTTTAAATAATAAAATACAGTGTATTAAATATTCATAGGTGGCGTTAGACGGCGGCATCGGCGACCAGCAGCTGAGCGCGGCAGTGCTAGTGAACATCACCATCGTGGACGTGAACAACAAGCCGCCTGCGCTCGTGGAGCCCGGCACCATCACCGTCAGGGAGAACACGCAGGTGATAACTTGCCAATATTCATGTAAAACAGTAAAAATCTGCTACAAGTGTATATTCAAAGCATATGCCCAGTATTGCCCAGCTTCAGCAAGAGTACGTCACAGGTGGTCAAAGTTACACTTAGCCAGAACTCCAGATAGTCACCGCTCTGGGTCATTCCACTAGGCCCCTTTTCGATTTAGCACCTGCATCCTTCAAGAGGGTGATTCTACCTAACTAGAATCATACTAAACAACTTAACTATGAAACTCATAATCGGATTCGTACTTCGAAAAAGTAATGATACTACAAACATCGAAATAGTCTGTATAAAAAGTATGTCTTCTACTACTGCATAGGAATGTATTATGATATATTATTAACGTATTTGGAAATAAGTTTGATAGCGAAAGTGGTTTAGTATGACGAGTAGAATGCTTGACGGATACAGGTTGTTTAATCGCCACCCTGTATATTATTTAATATTTAGCAACTATTTTAACCAAGTTTCTCTTCAGGTAGGGACCCAAATATACCGCGCGACTGCCTACGATCCCGACGACCAGCCAGTGTTGCGCTATGCCATAGACAAGACCGGCAGTGTTGCAAGAAATGAAGATGGGATACCTATATCTGTGGCGGAGTATGATTATCTATCTTTATGGGACCTTAACGCCGTGGATGGGACGCTAAAGGTGGTCAGGTAAATACATATTATGTTGTTCTAAGTCAATCATTTTGACAACTCATTTGTATGAACTGTCATGGAGAATAAGATTCTAATATGAAACTTGTATGAAAAGATTTTTTTTATATGTAACGGAGACGACTTCCCATGACTCTTACGGAATAGCCAGACAATCAGCCTAGTTTCCCATATCGTGATATCAATCAAAAATGGTACGCATATAATGTATGTGTGCGAGGGAGATCACAATGAGAGGTTTTCTTTGCGAGTATTAAAAAAAAAAATAGTTTCCAAGAACTCGGTAGATGGCGTTGAACTGACTACGTTACTAGGTGCCAAAGCCAAAACGCTTGGGGAAAAAATCATTGCGTCACGTCACATACGCTCGTTGACTGACACTTTCGTTTGCTTATGCTTCCGAATATAACCATTACATCCAAGTGAAATGATGTGACGTTCCGTTCCTTGCAATAACTAACCAAGTTCAGCGCCATCTATCCAGCGACTAGGGAATAAGAAAAGAAGTTAAAAAGAAAATCCCTCATTAGGTTTTTAGCAAATAATATTAAAAAAAAAAACGTACAGACGCTGTCACTCTGGTTAGGCTGAAAACCGACCATAGGGCCTAGCCGAATATAGTTTGAAAAAATATAGGCAGATCATGATGACACAAAACACTAATTCATAAAACTAACACAATACAATTTGCTCACCAGACTTCTAGACCGAGAAAAACTCGAGATAGTAAAACTAGTGATAACTGTGGAAGACATGGCAGCCATCGATGGTGGTCCCCGTCAGACCGCTTCAGCAACCCTCACTATAATCGTCGACGATGAGAATGACAACAACCCGGTGTTCAGAAAACCGTTGTATAAAACCTCTATTACTGAGAACTCGAAGAATGGAGTGAATATTGCAACGGTAATAGCTGATGATGCCGATAAGAACAAGAGTATGAATTATTTTATTGAAGGCAAGTATTTTTACATATATTTTTGGGCCATTAGGCTCGTATATTCCAATAACTTCGACCAACTGATCTGGCCAAATGCCTTAATGACATTATATAATAAACGTTTCTAAATTATATTAAATGTTGCTTATGTGAAGTATCGATTATGTAATGTGTTACTTAAAGAAACTAATGATTATAACACATTTTATTATGGAAACTTATTTTATGGCAAATAAAAGTTATGACTAATAAGTATGACAAGCGTTATTAGTATAAATGATAATAGTGAAAGTAAATATTATGAGGGGGGACGATTATGGAAAACAACAATAGTACAAATAATTTTATGGAAAACAAGGTATTACCGATCTGGCCCCGTATTCACAAACGATTCGGAAAATTGTATGTCTATCTCGCTTTCTTTCGTTAAGCAAATAAAAGACAGACATACGACATCCAGAATGAATGTTTGTGAATACGGGGGCTGATCAGATGTCTTAAACGTAAAGATAAGCCAAAATCGACGGCATATCGGAACTTTAAAGAACAAATGTCCAATTGCTAACTGTTGATCTCTAGAAGACATTATTTTGTTTGCCGTTAAATGTCATTTGATTGGTTGTTGTTATTTTGGTTACAAAGATGTGATCAAACTTTTCGAGACTGGTAAACCACACTACAGCTAATCATTCTGTAATTTCATACTCCACAATCTAACACTCACAACTTGCCAATGTTAAGTAAGTAATTACATACTATTGTACCTGTCATCAATAGGACGCGACGAGCTCCTAAACCTAGTCCACATGGACAGCAAAACAGGCGAGATTGTGGTAGCCAGCAAGATAGACCACGAACTGTATCCGTGGATCAACCTAACGGTCAAAGCGGTAGACAGCGGTATTCCTCCGCGGTACTCTGTCGTCGACTTGTTTATACAGGTAAATTGTTATTTATGCTTTAACTAGTCGTTGCGTTGAATTGAAATGCCTTTTTTTTTCATAAACCTTCCTTGGCGTAGGTAGATTAACTGTGCAAAATTTAATCAAAATCGGTTCAGTGACTGTAGGATACGGACGAGCAGACATTGATTTTTATATATGTATATGGTTATAACATCACGCTTCTATTTACCGAAGCGTTAGTCAGTGGTTGTGGTTACCCACATTTAACCAAGTATTATGAGTCGCATTTTATTGGGGCGCGAGCTTCTTGTCATTATCTGGGCAAGTGGGCACTAGTCCAGACTCTAGGCTTGTACTGCGAAGATCTGACTAACGTCTCAACAGTTGAGCAAGCGGTTACATGAGAAACAAGGGATTCACGAAATATGTATTACTATAATACCAAGGTAATCTGAACTTGCAGTTTGTATTGTCCTGTGCCTGTGACAAATACCTATTTTAGAATCCTATGTAGGTAGGCTAGAGTTTTATAAGGAAAATAGCAGCGCTACTGTATAAATAGAAATGGTTTACATGTCGCTACCTATAGTTGATATTCCAAAGTTTTAATTTACCTATGTTTTAATGTAGTATTACTTACGGAAGAAGTCATACATTAACCATTATTATGGTTCCGAACAAAAGAAAATCAAAATCTGTGTACTCTCTCATTCTTGTTATATGAATTTCATACACTGGCTGCATCCGTGGCGAACTGTAGTTTTGCCTACCCCAATGGGGAAAGGGCGTAAGGTTATGAAAGTATTACGTATGGCTGTATCCATCCCCAAATACAACCACTGACCTATCACGACTGTTTCTAGGTGTTAGACGAAAACGACAACAACCCAATATTCGAGTCATCAGCATTTGAGTACCGAGTTCTAGAGGACGTAGAACCTGGGACCACCATCGCTAACATCCTGGCTCGAGACGCTGATTCGGGCGAGTTCGGGAAGATCACCTACTTACTCGATCGGATGTCTACGCAGGTAATATTAGTATCAGAGAAATAGCTTGAGCACACTTGTGTATCAAGAGTTTCTAATCATTAAAGTAGATAACTCTTGAGATTTAAATTTATTGTTTTTATCAATGAAAATGAACTAAGCCTTTTGCAGTTCACTGCTGGGCATAGGCTTCCCCCAAGCGATGCTACAATACCTTGTCTTCCGCAAAGAGCTTTTTTGTTTGACGAGACAGAATAATAAAACATAAAAAACCTTTGATTTTAACAGTCTCTAGATTTTCTTAGTCTTTCTAAACTCTAAAGCGATTAAAACATCCTTCCTTTTCTGCACAATAATTTAACATTAAATTATTCAAATTTGCTTAGGAATCATTATATTGTTCACGTTGCGTGAACGATACAATAAAAAGAAGTACCTTCACGAAACTACGATCATTTATAATCATGAAATGAACATATTTTTAACTTCTCGAACAGCAAGCTCTTTTTATTAGTTGTAGTGTTAGTTTAACCATTTTTGTGTGTTTTGTCCCGTGCGGGCTAATAAATGCTTTTTCTTTCTTTCTTTCAATTAATAACCGTTGGCTTTAGACTGAAATCAGAAATAGTTTTCAACAACTCTCACTTTACAGGGCAAGTTTCTGATAAACGCAGACACAGGTGCACTAACAGTTTCCGATTGGCTGGACAGAGAGACTCAAGCTACATACAACCTCGTCATAGAAGCTTGGGACAACTATCAGTTTGGATACCTTAGCGGGGAAAGTCGAAATGCTTTCAAACAAATTGTGTAAGTAACCAACTTTCTTCTTTGCAAGATTCCTTGTAAACTATGGATGGTTTGAAATGAAAAGGCCCGAACAAAAATATCACGAAGTCAAACCCGCTATAAATAACGTTATTTTGCCATTTCTTTTGTCATTGTTTAGAAATGAGATTAGAAATGGCGGAGTCACTATTTGCCTTTAGCTCGCGGAAAATAGATGTGCAAAAAAAAACAAATAAAGAGCGAATGATACCTACTAAGTGATTTCTAATCAGCACCTTTATTGAACATTGAAATGTTTTATAGCAGCTTCTAAACGATACCGTTTGCTGAGCCAACTAAAACTGTCAAAGTGATTACTTAGGAAAGAAAACCTGCTATAGTCTTCTTTTCCTTTAATACAAAATAGAACGGACACCGGCCAACGGTAACCGTATTCAGTACATCATTCTGAACCGTTTATTCGAGTCGTTCCCGCTGGTGAATACCCCGTGGTTAACACTATTAACTACTGGGAATAGTGGGAATGATGCGTTCTACTGGTTAACAGTGTTGACGAACGCGACATTTTTTTCTCAATAGGTAATACCCTCGTCTCGCGAATAGTTCAGGAGTCAGGTTTAATTATTGTAAATTTAATGATCAAATATTTCTGATACAAAAAAAACTCAATTGATGTCAAACTTTTAATTATTGTAAATTAAGTTGATCTGTGATACAAATTACTCTAGTGTTCCCCTTCTTATTTGTAAAATTTGATGATCTGCGATAAAAAACTAAATTCTTTTTTTTACTTTTCTTTAATCTGACTCCTGAACTATTACACTGAACTAACGCATTATTCCCAAGTAGTTAATAGTATTAACCATGGGGTATTAACCAGCGGGAACGACCGGTTTATTCCCATATATCTACCACCCCAGTGGTAGTTTTTTTTTGTTGTTATTCTTTTAAGTTTGGTTAAGTTTTTATTGATTTTCTGAAGTAATTTTAAACCCTTTAGAACCCCTTAAATTGATGTAAAAGGAATGTAACTTTTTTACCATTAAAGAAATATACAAGTGATAATGCCCAGTACAACGATAATGTCAATCGGATGGTAGATGGGAATAAAGCTTCTGAACCCAGAAATGACATCAGAATGATGAATGGTGTCCGTTCCACCCTGTATAGTCTCAAGTTTTGTTCGACAAGTAAGATGTCTGTTTACATGGACAGCTCTGTCATTCGCCTCGCTCAAATCCTGGAATGTACAGCATATCCACGTCCAGTGAGAAGGCTTTACATTGGCAAAAAACGCACCGACTCCAACTCAAGCTAACTCAAACCACGGCTACCCTCTTGTGGTTTCTTCTTGTTATTTTGCGTAAAATATTATACAATATGTGTATCCTGTTATCTTGATTCTTTGCTCCAACATGCATGCCAAATATTTTCTCATAATCTCGTATGATTATTAAAGAGACTAGTTCATTATTATCAACGGAAAATCTGATAACATTCTCCATTTTAAGTCAGTTCTTATCCCCCAGAGTCCACATAGAAGACGTGAACGACAACCCTCCAATACTGCACGTGCCATCGGACTGCACCACTATAACGGAGTTCCACAACTATCGGGAACCTATCGTGTCGATATCTGCTACTGATGCAGATGACAACTCCGCGCCCAACGGACGAGTGCAGTTCCATCTGGTTGGCGGGAAGGGACATGGTATGTCATTATGTTTTATAGAACTTGCCAGCAAGATTTTAGAGGACGTTTGAAAGTGACGTCTTATCATCTGCCTAGCCTTTTCCCAACTATGTTGGGGTCGGCTTCCAGTCTAACCGGATGCAGCTGAATACCAGTATTTTACATGGAGCGACTGCCTATCTGACCTCCACAACCCAGTTAGTACTGGGTAATACGATACCCCTTGGTAAGACTGGTTGTCAGACTTTTTGGGCCACTGACTACCTGTAACGACTGTCAAAGATCTACAAATGATAGCCGGGGCCAACAGCTTAACGTGCTTTCTGAGGCACGGAGGAATCTCGGTATGTAAGGGTGGTCACCAATCCACTGAGCAACCTAGACAAGTACGGCTTAACCTAAAGATCGACCCGAGCGGCTGTTATTATTTAGCCACGAGCTCCTCAGTTTGAAAGTGGCGCCTGACGCCTATAACAGAAAATTTCAATGAAGCCGTCAGTCTTGGTATGGACACGTGGTGAGGATGAATGAAACGTGTATGACTAAAAGAATGATGATTATGAAGATCTCTGTCCCGCTCTACCCATTAGACATAGAAGGAGATGAAGGCCTAATAAAAGATGAATGCATTATATGAGGAACAATGGATCCGCCCAAAGGAGCCATAGATTAAGTTCTGCCTCTTATTTTTGCCAACATCATTAGTCTTAGGTATTGACGGATTGATGTTCCAGTGGTTGTCAGAACCTGCGTAAAAGATGATACAAATATTGTTCCTTCATATTTATGACCTTGTTATCTAGATTCTTTGCTCCAAGTTGCATGCCAAATATTTCCCCACTATCGGCTAATATTCCAGATACTACTTACATCAATATTATTAACTGAAAAATACAATTTCTAGATCTGTTTCGTTTCGAGCAAGTGGGTGGCGATGCGAACACGGGTCGTTTGTTCGCTCGGCAATCACTGAAGGACCGCTTCGGCAACTATACTCTTGTAGTAGAAGCTAGAGACTTGGGCATTCCCCCCAATGTGGTGAGAGGCGAACTGAGGTTGTGTGTGACTGATTACAATGATCACGCGCCTGTGTTCGTGCATCCACCTCAGAATGTGACTATCAAAGTACCCGAGGTAAGTTTGGGTGTTTTTGAAATATTCAAAATTAAACATTCAAGTGGGACTGGGCTGGCCATGTCTGCCGTATGCCCGACGAGCTGTGGGACAAAATAACCAAGATGTGGAACCCTGACACAGCCATAAGGCGACTCGCAGGAGATGGTGGGACGAGCTGGACAAAACCAACGACCAGTGGTCCACATTAGCCCTGGATCGAAGAATTTGGAAGTCATGGGGAGAGACCTTTGCCCAGCAGCGGGATGATGCAGGCTAACAGTAACAATAAATATAATTTCGCTGAATGCAGCAGATTTGTTTCTTAACTTGAAATTAAAGAATATTTCTAAAATTAAAATAAAATTAAGTCCTTTGCACATACAAATGCAGCTATTAATAACCCATTTCTTCCAAGAACGCAACAATAGGAACAACAGTAGTAGAAGTCAGAGCAATAGATGCAGACATAGGCCCGAACGGTGCCGTACGTTACCGTTTACGACAAGACGCGTCCGGAGCGTGGCGCGCCTTCACCGTGCACGCCACCAGCGGCGCGCTCAGGACTACGCACCCGCTAGACAGGGACAAACAGACCACGTACCAGGTAAGAGAGAGTGACAGAAAGACAAACTTTGGGAAAAGTAACGTCCTACCTTCTGAAACCATCATATACTTCTGAAACCATCATACAGATCTTCTGACTTATATAAACTGACGCCTTTTTCTCATGGGGTAGGAAAATACTATAGAACGATCCAGGCACGTATACAGGAGGATAGTTGTAGGGATCATAACCCCAGTACGTAAATTATAGTACAGTTATTACAGTTTTTGTTGTTGTTTCAATGGTTGTCTCCCCCCCCCCCCCCCCCCGAAACTAAAAGTTTGGATACGTGTTTGGAACGATCCATAGTAGCTCAGGAAAAGAAATACCTACCCTATAAATTTAGGTAGTCAATGTGTTAGAACAATTTGTTTACACGCAAAACAAAAGCCTTTAGCAACACTGAAACAAGTTGTAGTATTGTCTGACCCTGAGACGCCCTTACCTTGTAAATAAAATTACCGACATCTGCCCATGAATAAAAACTATTCATAAAATTAACCGTTCATCGTCGTACCTGTGTGCTACATTGCCAAAACCCGGTCGCCAGTTGTTGACTGGACGTCTTGAGATTTATTTCTGGTTTTACGTCTTATTTTATTATTGTTGATCGCCGTTGATGACGTCAGCATTGACGTCGACACACAATCAATGGACGAGTAGCGATAACCTGACATTGTTTTCCGGATCATTGGTTTAAATTGTTTGAATTAGGAATGCTTAACTAACATTGATTTTCTCGATTTAACATGCACTTATGCTTGACAATTATTATTAATTATTTAGGCTCACACACTCCTAACAACGCATAATTAAATTAACAATCAAATTACAAAGTAAATATAGATAAGTGCTTATCGCAATCATGTTAGTAGGAGGTCAACAGAATATTGGGTTTCATCATCAAGTCAGAGGCCCATGGGCGGCATAAAAACTCTGACACCAGGTTAGGAACTAACCACACGATAAAGAAGAATCGTTCTCTTGACCATGGTCCATTTATATGACAGGGAGACACGGATAAACGGTTGATTTGTACCAACGGAAACTAACAAAATAAAGTAGGTCCCGTCTCCCCAATGATTGCTAGGTAGGATTCCGGTTGTCATGCTTCGTTTTATATGAAACTCAGTCAAGGGCGAATTTCAAGTATTTTTCTGCTATCTACGAGTATTCAACTTTGTGATATTAAATGCGCAGTATCTTCCAATCGAACACATCACTATTATACCGATTATAAAATGTTGCCCAAAAGTTGTGAAAATAAAAGTATTCTGTTTTTTACCCTATAATACAGCCTTTCCCAAAGTGGGCGATAACGCCCCCTTGTGGGCGCTGCAGGCCTAAAGGGGGGCAGTAAGAGACCCAGAAAAAAAATGGGGTCTTTGTGTAGAGGCTTAGGGGGCGATTTGTAATTTCATCTTGTGGGACTCTAGTAACGGACTAAGCTCTCGACTCTCGACTACAACTTGTGAACATCAACTAATATATTAATTAAGAGATCGAGATAGTGAGAAGAATAGATTATGTTTGTTTTATTTTGAATAAAAGATACTCTGTCTGAATATAATAAAGTTGCGTTTCAATAATCATTCTCATTGGCAGGTGTAGCCCGTAAGAGTTAACTTGAGACCTGAGCACCGTTGTGTACTACCATGGGCGTGCGCCCCTAAGAGGCAATTAGGCAAAGCCTACCCTACCAACTGGGCATTCATTATAACGAACTAACTATGTAATAAAATATCACATTATGTACAAAATATAAAAAAAAAGTTCAAACTCCTGTTAGAATACTTATAGCAAGTCGCTCCCGCGTCACGCAACTAACACTTTATTGGAAGTTACTACAAAGGTTGGAGCTCCGCCGGACAGGCAAGCACTGGACTTGCCTTAAACCCATTGATAATTTTACGCACACATTGGCACATTGGTGCATATTTTCGTGTGTATAAACTGCACACATGTATAGATTGCAGTAATTTTAGGGCGGTAACTCCTGCGAGTGTAGCTGGGCTGCTGGGCTGTGATTGGCTGCTACAACACAAGGCCAGGATTCAAGGTGGATGTTCTTTAGCCCGCGAAATTCAAATTTCCTTACGTTTTTTGCAATTTGCAGGCAAGTGCTAGGGTGTAATGTTCAATGTTGATTAAAATAATGATTCCTGGGGGTTATTGGCGCGTATTATTATTATAATAATCAATAATATTATTGTTATTATATTTTACTTCATGGGTGTCGTTTTTGTGGTTATTGGGGTTGGTGATAATGAAAATGAGGTCAAAATGAAAATCCAAGATGGCGCCGATAAAAATTTTCGGTTTTTTCTTCATGGGTGTCGTTTTCGAGGTTATTGGGGTTGGTGATAATGAAAATGAGGTCAAAATGAAAATCCAAGATGGCGCCGATGAAAATTTTCAGTTTTTTCTTCATGGGTGTCGTTTTCGAGGTTATTGGGGTTGGTGATAATGAAAATGAGGTCAAAATGAAAATCCAAGATGGCGCCGATGAAAATTTACAGTTTTTTCTTCATGGGTGTCGTTTTCGAGGTTATTGGGGTTGGTGATAATGAAAATGAGGTCAAAATGAAAATCCAAGATGGCGCCGATGAAAATTTTCGGTTTTTTCTTCATGGGTGTCGTTTTCGAGGTTATTGGGGTTGGTGATAGTGAAAATGAGGTCAAAATGAAAATCCAAGATGGCGCCGATGAAAATTTTCAGTTTTTTCTTCATGGGTGTCGTTTTCGAGGTTATTGGGGTTGGTGATAATGAAAATGAGGTCAAAATGAAAATCCAAGATGGCGCCGATGAAAATTTTCAGTTTTTTCTTCATGGGTGTCGTTTTCGAGGTTATTGGGGTTGGTGATAATGAAAATGAGGTCAAAATGAAAATCCAAGATGGCGCCGATGAAAATTTTCAGTTTTTTCTTCATGGGGTTCGTTTTCGAGGTTATTGGGGTTGGTGATAATGAAAATGAGGTCAAAATGAAAATCCAAGATGGCGCCGATGAAAATTTTTTTTTGCTATCATTATTTCGTGGCCTACCCTTCGTGGAATACTACTGCACGCCACTGTGTACTACCTACTGCGCTCAAGTCTCAAGTTAACTCTTGCGGGTGTAAGTCTCGTTTAGAATGAATGTTTAATCTTCGCTAATATAGCTCACAAAAATTAATTTAATTTGAAGTTAAAGTATTTTTTAAGTAGGTGAAAAAATGGGGGCGCAAAAAAATATTTTTTTCGCAAAGTGGGCAGTAGACAAAATAAGTTTGGGAACCCCTGCTATAATGTTACAAGACTATCTTGAACAATTTTTACCCAGTGTCCTTTCAATTATTGATTACTCCGATGCTTCCACAGCTCCGAATAGAAGCCTACGACCTCGGCCTACCAACGCCTCTAAGCTCAGACCTGGACCTCACCATATACGTCCAGAACGTCGACAACTATCGGCCACGGTTCCCCAGCAAGCACATACATATCAACTTCACAGAGAATGCGCCTAACAATGGGCTGTACTTGCCCAGTGTTATAGAGAGAGATGAAATTGATCGCGGAGATGAGCCTATGCTACCTGTTTGCTATTATATCGTCGCTGGCGACGAGGATGCTGTGTTTGAGCTGCAAAGGAGTACGCATAGGTGATATTGATTTTATTTAAATTTTGTCGATATTGCAGTTGATGGTTGGTGCTAATAAAATGTTTCGATATAGTCTTGCCTCCATAAGGTATCCAATAACAGATAGTCAAAGTGGTAAACAAAGGTCTTAACTTAGTAATCACACAAATTAAAATATGAAGTAACATTAATTTGTATGCGTAAACAAAAATATATTTTAAATTGCTACTTATGGACTTACCAATATCAAATTTATCTCAAAGAAATAAAAATATATACTTGTATATAATATATTATTGGAAAATTTCAGACTATCAACTCAACTACCGTTGGACCGCGAACAGAAATCGGCATACACTCTCACAATACTAGCTTCAGAAGACTGTTTGAATATGCCAAAATATGAAGAAGAGGTAGACGGAATCAGCACACTAAATGTTCACGTTATTGTCAACGATGTGAATGATAATGCGCCGAAGTTCATTAGTAAGATATTCACTGGAGGAATTACTACTGAAGCTGATTTTGGAATTGAATTTATGCACGTTAAGGTATTATTCGCTCATTTTGTAGTTCTGTAATGTACTTCTGCTATTCAGACCGTTCATTTAATCACAGCCAGCGTCAACACCAAAATGGGCAACCTCGAATAGCGAATCGGGTCAATGGTTCCCGCGTTTCATTTCTAATACATTTATTCTGCTCTATTGACAGAGAGCCAATAAAAATGATTGGTTCTCTCATAAAAACTGAAATATGCAAGTCGATATTCGATAAATGCGAGGCGTGACATTGCAGCTCTTGTCATTAGATTTCGATAAGGCGGAAGAGATAATTTCCATTATATTTACCTACCCTTTCCAGGCTATAGATCTAGATGAAGATGAAAACGCCAAAATAAGTTATTATCTTATTGGGGATGTAAAAGAAACCCTCACGGAAGGTCTGGAGAACTTAGCTGTGTCGCCGTTTCTAGTCAATGTCGAAACAGGTGCAGTTTCCTTGAACTTTGACCCACAGAAGGGAATGAAAGGATACTTTGATTTTAAGGTAAGATTGGTACCTACATAATTTTTTTATTTCTTTATCGTTCACATCCGTTTGCATTCGTTTGGTCATAAATAAAGCGCCTGTCAAAATGAAGATAGGAATGGCCGCGGCGCGCATGCGTGCTGGTGACAATTCTGTTTATTACCGCGCGGCGCGTAGCTACGTTGCAAATCAATAGTGCTGAATGATAAATAGCTTGAAGTCCATGCTGAATCCAATTATAGTATTGATGTTTCATTTTCCTTATCATTTCATCTTTCGAGTCACAAAATGACAAAGTTGCGGATAAGAATCTTCCACAATGACTTTCAAACGGAATGCAGTTGATATAAGTACCTATAGAATCTTTCGAAGGCAAAAAACAATACTTTTTGGGGTATTCTTGGTTTCATACCTACGCGATGCAATTCAGTAGGTACCTAATAGAAGTTTTTGGACTCCGAAATCACGCATTATGATCTTATAAGCATTGAGTAACAAACTAGCAAGCCTAGCTTAGTAACAGCATAGGATTGGAAACATGCCCAATAAAGGTCCAATGCTCTTTACCCCTGAATTTACTCTGCCAAACCTTTGGGATCAAGGCGTTGTTACATTATACGTTCTATTTCTATACTTCCAGGTTCTAGCAAACGACACAGGCGGCTTACAAGACGAAGCTCACGTATTTATCTACCTCCTCCGCGAAGACCAACGCGTTCGCTTCGTTCTCCGGGCACATCCGTCCGAAATACGTGACAAGATCCACGTATTCCGAGAGCGTTTAGCACAAGTGACGAATTCCGTCGTAAACGTAGATGATCTCAGAGTACACGAAAATAAAGATGGCTCAGTGGATAACACGAAGACTGATCTGTACTTACACCTTGTGAATGGAGAAGATCATTCCGTATTAGAAGTTGAACAAGTACTCAAATTGGTTGACAAGAACATTGAACAGTTAGATGATCTTTTCAAGGTAGTAAACAATGTTTGAATTAATTTTTATTTGCTTTTATTATAGGCATACAAACATGACTTGGCATTATCTAGGTTGATATTCAACAAATCTTAGTGAAGGAACTATATAAATACCGATTTACTAGTGAGATTAACCATCCTATCGGAACATCCGGTTCAGGGGTCATCTGTGTTGGAAACAGAGGTAATGTTGCCCTCACGCCACACTATTACCACCCATATATCCAAATTCACCTCGATGCGTTGATCACACTTCTCCCTACCCTTTCAGGCAGTCGTGACGTTCATGCTAGTCCAATAGTTCACAATCTACGATACCTACCAACCTCTTTTCCTTTTTCGTAGGAATTCAACGTGCTCGATACTCAGCCAGCCGAATACCAGCCTCTCACTGCAGAGACACTGTCCTCCAATCAGACGGTATTCTGGCTTGTGTGGACCACGCTGTTCCTTGCTGTACTTCTCGTGCTGGCAATCATGATGTGCCTGTCTCAGCGCGCTGACTATGTCAGAAGACTGAAAGCTGCTACAGCAACGTCTTATTGTAAGTATTTAATACTTACTACTCAACAGTTGTCTATGATTGAGTTGAGTTTTTTGTATTGCTGACTATACCAATGAAAGTACACACTACCTTTAAAAGGAGTAAGAATAATTATTTCAAGATTGTCAGCAACTTCATTGTTACGTGCTTATTACAACATACTGCAATCACTATCTCTGGAAAGTGACTGAGGTCAAAAAGTATGGGTGCTTATCAGACCGCAAAAGTAAGTGGCGAGTTTTGCAGTCTGATAAGCAACCATGCTTTTTTACTATTGAGTGTACTGTATCCCTACAACGTCCAACTGTAAGGGCGCGTTCACTCGAGCGTTTTTCTGCGCAATCCAACACACTTGTCGTGTGAAAGCGCCCTTAGGCCAAAACCTTCCCTGTAACGACTTGAGGTTCATATAGATGCATTTTAGCGTGGAAACAGATGTATACGCTACTTCAAAACACAAGTTACGAAGGATTCAATCATTTATTTTATAATAGTTAACGTGTTTAACAATATTTGGGTAGTGACATAAATATGCAAACAATTGTTTTTCTGTGCAGCTTCCCCGACCCCCGGCGAGTCAGACATGACTATCCGCAGCTCCGGCGGCCGGGTGCCCAACACAAACAAACACAGTACAAAAGGATCCAATCCAATATGGCTCCACGCTTATGAAAATGACTGGTACAAGTCAGAAGACCAACTCAGTCGCTCTGAACGCGACTCGCTAGATGAAAACGCCGTCGACCAAGACTTGTCAAATGAAAAACCTTACTTCATAACCACAGGCGCTTTCCCCTCAATAGAATCCAACGAGACCGAAGCCCAAACAAATCAAGCGAAATACGACTTCTATCAACAATTGGAACAAATGAAAAACGCAAAAAATATGGAAACGACTGAATTATAATCCCTAGTGTTAAGTATAATGATACGTTATAGATAATTATGTGCCTTTGTAAATTATGTACCTCCATTATTTTCTGATACATTTTATAATAAACTGTATGACGTAAGGACAAACTTTTTTAATAAAAGCCTGTAGTTTCTTTTTTCCTGTACCAACAATAATGACGAAATCCGACGCTTCACTCGACTGTAATTTTTGTTTGAATTCACTTTTCACTATTAGTTCATTTTGTGTTCAGACTTTTTACTTCCTTTGAAAAATTCCGAAATAAATGCAAAAATTAACGGAAAGTGAAGCATCTGATTTCGGTTTATGGAAGGAGGAGGAGTTTACAGGAGTTAACATTCTGGATGACGTAACCGACGGTGGTCTACCACGAGCTTCCTTTGGAGTAAGCAGGTACTAGAACAAATGCGAACGCCAGCTCTTGACATTCCAGTGGAAAATATTTATTAGTTACAAGGAATTTATCTGATAAAAATATTACACTGTTAAAAAATAATACCGTCCTCAACTCAGTTCCAAAACTAATAAAAATTCCAGCAACATTTTCTAATAAGGACTATCTTGGTTATTTTATAATAATCACAAAATATTAAATAATAGATAGGAGCGTTCCTATTCAGTTCTCGACGAATATTTTAAGATTCAGAATTGATAAGATATTAAACATTATCACGCTCATTATTACGAGTATTAAGTAAGCGGCGACGTAAATATTTTAGTTTTATCTTTCTCTAAATTTTTATGAATTATTTTTAAAACATCCACGTACCAGAGTAATTTATATTTATTTATTTTTATTCTTAGGTCAGTCTGTATGTTTGAAATGTGGATGTTTGTTATCAATTACGCCTAACGGCTAAGCTTTTAGGATTTAGATGAAATTTGGCACACGGATAGACCGTGACATGGATAAGGGTAAGGCACACTACACAATTAATCTTTTAAACCTGCAAGAAAGTTACTGTGTAATACAAATAAAAATGTTATTTAGGTTGTTTGCACGCGTTGGTTGCACGCGTGAATAATTTGAATAGAACTGAGCTATTAGTTAGTGCTTTCTCTATTTTATTCGGCTAAGGCGCAATGATATCATCCTTAGAGGTATCAATGAACAATTGATTTTACAACAAACGAAAAAATTGGACCTTATCGGTGTTGTTCAAACACAGTACATACCTTCCCCCTTATCTTCATAAAATTCACTACAGAAGTACTAATTATCTGCAAGTCATCTGTGATTCAAGCTTAGGGAAGTCATTGCATCGCACCTGTCAGACCAAGATAAACATGTTCTCGGTAATTTCCTTCTTGATAATTACTGAAATTTTTGGATAAAAAACACCTATTCGTATTTTAGCAGTGAATGGCACAGAGGACTAATGTCGTGAAAGAATGCTTTGGCATTACAGTCCTCTGTGCTATTTACTTAGCACTTTCTTATGGAAGCATCCGGAATTTACCTTCAAGATAATGTAGTTTGTGTGGCTTCCCGGTAATAACTCTAGTGTTTGTTTGTGAATGTAATTTGTATGTAACGGCAAACACGACACTGAATCTGAGAGTGACGGTAAATTAGAGTTACGTGTGAAGCTTTCTCATTTAAGTATGTATTGCTAGTCAGATCAGCCACATGGATGATAGAATGATTTCATTATCGAGCAGCACAATGAAACATATATTTTAATAATACAATATGGGTATGGTAACAAACATGTTAATCATCTTCAAAGAATATTATTGTTGTAACTAGCGACATTAGCGCAAACGTCTTGCATTCTACTGTGAAGTAAAGATTTTTATCTTTTCCAAAGCGATTATTTGGCAGATTCTCAGTTGGTGACCCAGTAACTAAAAGTATGTCAGCTAATTAAACTCGAAATGAATATTTACAGCTGCTTACGTTTACCAGGAAATTGCCTAAATAAAGCTCAAGGTGTTATTTACATACACAATAATTTATTGTTTCTTACAATTTAGTGAAGCTAAAATACAAGTTGTTGGTTGATTACAATTTGAAAAGCTTTAAATTTGAATCTCCCAGTGATAGATCAAGTGAACAAAGCTTCCTCTTGCCTGCAGCTGTAACGTTAACACACCCATGCTAGCCACTTGTGCCGTGACGCTGTTCACTTCTATTAGTTTTGTTCAATTACTCTGAGGAAACGAGGATGGTTCAATGGAAAGGATATTCGTGGAAATCACAACGCAAGTATCCTTACAACCACAATATATATTAGATAAAATTATAATATAAATCGCCATATTGAAAAAAATCTAGATTAATCGTAACTTATCATCTTATGAGATACACTGTAATTTATACTGAATGTTGTAACTATTGGAGCGTTTTCCGTTGTCATAAAATATTGTGGATGAAAGAAAACTGACCACTTCAATCAACGTCAGTCTGGTCTGTAGCATGCTACATTTACTAACTTAAAAAAAAAAAGTTGCTTTTCTATTAAAAAAATTAACACTCACTCCGTCAACGAGCTCATTTTGTGATACCACTTACTTACATTACCCAAAATGTTCTTAACACTTATGAGCTTTACTTACATTTCATTGACAAAATCCCTAAGTGAACCGGACAATTAGTAAGTTGTAAGCAAGGAACGCTCCATTTCCTAACATATGGCTATTGTACAGTTTTACAATGCAATTTAGATCTAGTTAAAGTACAAATAGTTTAGGAATTACATAAATTCAATTGATGTAAATTTAACTAATCTTTAAACTTCAACTAAAGGAGTGTAAAGTTAACTACTGACACATCAATGTAAAACAAAAAATAATTTTGCTCTTATAGAAAATGTTTCTTATTAGATAAAAACAGAAACTATATTTGCACATGGGAATTACTTAGATGCATTAAATTCGCATTTTAATATTACCAGATACAACAAAAATTAGGCTGATCCTAGAATGACCATTTTTACAATCTCCAGCAAATTTACGTTTGATGGGAATAACAAAGGACTGGGGGAGCAGGAACAAGGGAAAGGGAAGGGGATTAGAGCCCGGGCTGTGGCGATGTGTGTGTGTATGTTTGCTGACGTCACAATTGACTCATCACATGGCATATTTCCTCGTCCACTCACGGGCTAGTTCATTGTACTTTTCTCTGTCTGTTTTGTAGATCCTAGCAATTTCTGGCACCAACGGGTCATCTGGGTTTGGATCGCATAGGAGTGAGCAGATTGAAAGCAACACTGGAATTTAAAATATTTTTCATAAATTTTTAGTATTCTAAAATATAGTCCAACAACAAATATTTTAAAGAACAAGATAGTATGTATGCAAAATGATTACCTTTGGATATGGTGAGTGCTGGAGACCACTGTGCGCGCAGAATGTCAAGACAAATGGAACCATTACTGTTTATGTTGGGATGGTAAATACGTGTTGTGAATGCAACTTTTGGTGGTTTGAATGGGTAGTCTGTTGGGAAATGTATGGTCAGAAAGAATACTCCTCCTTGATAAGGACTGTCAACCTGGAAGCAAAGAACGAAATATTAATGATTAATGTTCTAGCTATGAAACCATTACATCAAAGATTTAATTCATAAAAAACAAAGTATCAAAACTACTTACTGGACCCATAATTGTGGCTTGCCAATGGAAAACTGAAATAACAAAAATAAGATTAAGAATAGGGTTTTAAAAGTGGAAAAAAAAACAAAAGGAGAGACAATTTCTAGTAGACTAGGTCATAACAAAAAAGAAGTTAAATGATTGCTGTTAAAACAAGGTCATTGAAATGAAATGTCATTGTAGTAAACAGCTATGTTCAACACAAAGCAAATTTGAGAAAATAATTATAGTTCCTCCAAAAGATATGCTTTTTTAACTATTTTAAGTGTTGTTGCTCTTATTTGACTCAGTTTCGGCATATTAATAAATACTCAGGGTTCATTATCCTTTGTACACAGTAGCCTTTTGCCATAGAAGCTATCTACATTGAAATGAGTCATTCTATAATGAATAAAAATATGACTGAGTCAGGAAATACTGAGCTCAGAAACACAACTTTATTTATTAAATAGGAGGTCTGAATCAACATCTTATTATAATTCCACAAAACAGTGATACAAGCCTGGCCACTGAAAAAATCTATAAGCAGCAATGATAAAGCAGGACTCATGATGTTTTAAAAGATTATCATGTATATTATTCTATTACTACTTTCTTATTTTGATAACTAAGATTATGAAGCCTTATTAAATTATATTTCGGTTAGAGTTAAGTGTAGGAATAAACAAAATAGCACCATATTGATTTCAGGTACATCTTGCAATGATCATCATGATCACTGATACTTCAAAAAATCAATAATGTTAGTTAAGTGCTCAAAATCAACTGAACTGCTTCCATGACACTGTTTCACAGTATTATTATTATTAAACAACACAATGAGTCACAAAAATTAAGTAGGCTGTAGATCAATATGTACTCACGATCTTCACCGTGTGGACCTGCAGAACATTGTGCTGGTGGATCTCTGCCCAGATCTTGTAATTCCTGAACAATAAAACAATGCCATGTACACAACAACAAGGAAACACAATACCATGACGAGAACATGTCACATCATCACGTCGGAAAATAAATGGGGTTTGAACATATTGTTCGGAACGACTACTTCGATTCGTGATCGATGTTGTTTATATCACTAATCAACGCTGTACACCGAAATATTTCACATTTTCACGGCACAGATGCGTTTCATGACAAGAAAACCTCAAAATTGGCACATAATTCCGACATTTTAAGTACGCCGTGTGCACAAAATTGTCACCTACATAAACCAGTAAAACACCGTTATCCCGTAAAAGTAACACTTTGAACCAGATCGATTAACCACCTAATGATTTCAATGAAATCATCACGCACACGGAATTATCCAGAAGAAATTTCGATAATAGGTATTCACAATGACGAAACATTCACTACGAAGTCTGATACCATTTTTACAACACTTCATTTGATACTGCAATAAATTATTAAAATATAGGACACAAATGCCAATACGTACCCTATTAATTCGTTTTAACGCCATTTGATTATTTTATGATGGAATAAACTGACTTTCAACTAGACAACGAAACTGTGAGCCAAGGACCTTTGATTAGAGATTGCAAGATGGCTCCCGTCTAAACGCAAAAGTACCACCTAAGTCGTTTTATGCAATATTATTGAATTTCTACTACCGAGGATCAAACTTTAAACGCTTAAATAAAAAATAATAATAACTTATAATAAGAAAAAATAAGAACTAGAACAGAGCACGGATTATAACAAAATTATACACTCTCAGCAAATGGAGAACAGCAAACAGGAAAATCGACCATTTACAAAGACCGTTCTGAATAGCACAGTTGTTTAACGTGTAAGTGTCGTTTATGGTTGCTGGATTTTTTAAATTAGCTATATGTCCCTTTGATTATAATACAAATTTATTATACAAAGCAATTTTAATTAAAAGGCATGTAATATCATCACTATTTAATCCAAATTGTAAATTACAATTCACTATAGTTTTTTTGGTTACAAAAGTTTTAATGATTATTGATTTTTCAAAACTATATAATGCTGTGGTAACACTGAAAATAATAGGATGTGACGTCATACTCGGCAAAGAAATCTCCGGGGCGCTATTTTTGGATTATTTGTAGATATTCATTACTGAAGTAGGCACGCAAGCTATTTTAAAAGCACATTTTTGCAATTTGAAACTTTCTCAGGTAAATAGCTAGACAAAGGTGCGAAAAGTACAAACTAAATCAAACAAATTACAACAAAATGAGAATTATATTTTTCATTGTGCATTTAAACGCAAATCTTTGTATCGGCCCAAAAAATATTTGTACAAACTTTTTTTTGGGGCAATCCTTATGCAATATAAACATTGGTCATTCTTCAAAAATACCATAAAATCAATATGGGAAAACGGGCTTAAGCTAGTAGATCCTAATTAGAAATATCAACTTCAGAAAACTGCCTGAAGTTGTATTTTTTTAATGAGAGGTTTTCTTTTTGAGGGATTAAAAAAAAATAGTTTCCAAGAACTCTCTAGATGGCGTTGAACTGACTACGTTAGTTGGTGCCAAAGTCAAATCGCTTGGAAAAAATAATATTGCGTCACGTCACACACACACACACACTTTCGTTTGCTTGAATATAACCTAGTATTCTCGCGCTTTGTTAAAATCAGTTTTTTTACGTTCCGTTCCTTGCATTAACGGACCAAGTTCAGCGCCATCTATCCAGAGACTAGGGAAGTGCTAAAAAGAAAATTCCTCATTAGGATCTACTAGTCTATGCCCGTGGCTTAGCCCACGTGGAGTTCTAGTTCTAGTGGAGTATCGTACTACATAGTTTTTACGTGAAAGAGTATCCATCCATCCATCTTCATAAACTCGCCTCTATAGTAATAGTTTGCATTTTATCCGCCGCGACCCCGCTTCACTGCCTCAGGATATTGAGTAGTAACATTTTTATATAATATGAATGTAAATGATCTAAAAACAAAGCATCCAGAATCGGGGGAGATAACTTATGAGACGGCTGTTTCGCTGGTATTGCCTAATCACTGACTCCTGACTCAAGTTTACATTTGCACCCGGTTTCTGTTATTAATTTTAGGTATCCGGGATACCTAAAAGTTGGAAACGGTCAGTTGATGGCTGAGAAACCGTAATCTGCTTCTTTTTAATAAGGTACTTTGTAACTCTTAAAGTAATACTTATTACAGGCATAAAAACAGTTAAATAAAAGATTTTATTTGGTGTTATTCCAACGTCATTTATATCTATTATCTCGATTACACATGGGACAGGTGTAGAGGCACAATGACAAGACTTTTTAATTAATTTCTGTAGTGTTTAATACCAGCAAAAGCAGGAGGAATAACTCGCCCCTCACTTTCACCCCCTGCCGGAGATGCGTAGAAGGTTATAATTTTATTGAAAACTTAGGTCAGTGGATTCGAAACGGGGCACTATTTTTTTACTGCGACCAATTTCGAGGTAGCGCTCGCTGGCCGCTGCCACGGCACAGCTCGCTCCGCTCGCTCGGCTCGCGCGTAGTTCTAACCTAACCTAACCTATATGGTTACGGAGTTAACGGAATCTCTTCGACATCGTTTTACGACGAACGGTTAGTCGGAGACAAAAAACACCAAAACACTTTTAGCCTTATATTTAGGTGTTTTATACGATAGAATCAATAAAATGACAGCGTTTTACCAAACAATAAAACGCTTATTAAACTACTTACCTTATTCGAAGCCTAATAAATTTATGAGAGTGGCAACACTGCTTTTCCCTGATTGGTCGTACTATACGTCTGTCTCTTTCTAATATCGCCGTCCCTTTCACTCCTTCCCCTCCACCAGCAGGAGCGCTCGGAAATTCTCGAGCGCCGTGTGCTTCATTGTGTCTCATAAATAACACCAGGCAGGAATTAAAAGTTAGGCATCGAATAAGGTAAGTAGTTTAATAAGCGTTTTATTGTTTGGTAAAACGCTGTCATTAAACAACTGTACCGTTATTCGAAGCCTAATAAATTTATGAGACCTGTTTATTGTGCCTGGTGGAGGACACCAATGTGATGTGATTATAAAACTGTGAACCTCAAATGTAACTATGTCTACCTCATAGGAGTGAAAGTGTGTAGGTACCTACTACTTTGTTATTAAAAATGCATTTTATGAGAAGAGGTTTCAGGGGAAACGGAAACAAGTCTCTGATTAGAGTTAAGATTAACAGTTTATTAGTATTTACACTTTTACAGTAAAATAGTTCGGAATCTAGGTATTTCGCGGACAATATCGGCGCGTGGCTTCACGTTACGTCTTGCGCGGGAGGTTGAAATAAGCACGTGCATGTGCCTTGCGCGTAAGCAGCGGACTGGCGACGCCGCGCGCTGCGCGCATCGGCCACACGCTTGCAACCGCCACGCGGGAAAAAGAGGAAGCGATATCATTCGTTGTATCGGAGCGGCACGCGACCGCGGGACGCTCTTATTGGTCGATTCGTAGGTCTCTGGGTTGCTACATACTCCCCCTCCAGTTCTGGAGAGCGCCCACGCTCCTGGACTGGTAAACAGCCAACATCAGCATTAGCTGGACGTCCGCGTTTTCGTTTAGGATTAACGGGTTTTGGTAAGGAGTCGTTGCTACGAGTACCTCGGTAACGTGTAAGGTCTTCAACATGATATTTCCCTAAATCTACATTGGGTTGTTCTGTGCTCGCGATGGTGTACGTTGTTGGGCTTACCTTTTTTGTGATCTGGTATGGGCCATCTCGACGAGGGCAGAACTTGGAAGTGAGGTCTTTTGACCCCTTGCTTAACAAATGAGATTTTAGCATGACTAAATCACCTACCTCGAAGGCGTCAGATGGTCGGCGCAAACCGTCGGCGTACTGCTTCGTCTTGTCCTGCTGGATCTCGACGCGTTCCCGAACAGCCGACAGTGAATGCATGAAGTTTTCGAGGTAAGGGGTCACTTGTGGGACAAAGTTTTCTTTGGCTGTGATGGCACGAAGGTCGTGAACGACTTCTGTGGGTGACCGCATCTCTCTACCAAAGGTTAAATAAGCCGGTGACTTGCCCGTTGTGCGACATTTCACGCTATTGAGAGCAAAACGGACCACTGGTAATTTCTTTGGCCAAGAGGTGTGGTCATCTGCCACGAGATGGGCCAGCATTGCCTTAAGGTCGCGGTTTTTTCGCTCGGCAGGGTTAGCTTGTGGATGATACAGCGGGACAAAATTTTGTTTGATGTCTAAGACTGACATGCATTGTCGCATCACTGCGGAAACAAACTGGACTCCGTTGTCTGAAATAATCCTGCGAGGTAAACCGAACCGCATAAAATATTCTTCGATGAGAACATGAGCACAGGCCTCTGCTGTTGCTTCCTTTAGAGCAAACAGCTCTGTCCATCGGGTAGCAGTGTCTTCTATGAGAAAAATCCACCGCTCCCCCTGGTCTCCTTCCGGCAGTGGGCCGAACAAATCCATGGCCAACACCTCGTTCCGCTGGCTCATGACTGGTGTTTGGAGTAGGCCTGGAGGTTTGGTGTTGTTAGCCTTATACCGCTGGCAGTGGATGCAGGCCAAGACATAATCGGTGATTATTCTCCGCATCCCTGTGAAATAATACAGCTGTGCTGCTTTCTGGTAAGTCCGATCGATGCCTGGATGACCAGCCGTTTGAGAGTCGTGTAACTCCTGCAAAATAGCTGCAACTTGGCCGGCAGGTATGACTAATTGCGGGGATTCGCTATCGGAGTCTGGATTGAAACGGTACAGAACTCCTTGATCCATGAGGTAACCCCGTTCTAACCATCTTTTAGATGCAACGTCATCGGGTCCTTCTAGCTCCTTAACAATCTTATCCACTTCAGGATCCGAAGTCTGTTCTAGGCGAAGCTGACTAGGTGTCTTAGCGGGTAAATCGCAAATAACAGAACAGACACCGCAACTGTCGCTTGTTTCGCTAGAACAAATTGGTCTACTTAACGTGTCTGCAACGACATTCGCCTTCCCTGGGGTATATTGGAATTGGATATCAAACGATTGGAGCTTTAGAGCCCAACGGACTAATCTGCCTGCTGGTGATTTCAGTGATAGCAACCAGCGAAGAGGCTGATGATCACTGCCAATCACCACTGGTTGACCGTCTAGGTAAGGCCGAAAACGCTCCACCGCCCACACTACAGCGAGTGCTTCCCGCTCTGTGGTTGAATAGTTGCGTTCAGCTGCGTTGAGGAGTCGGCTGGCATATTCGATCGGCCTTTCCTGATTGCCGTCACCCTGTAATAAAACAGCGCCTAAAGCGTAGTTACTTGCGTCAGTTCGCAGAATGAAGGGACGACTGAAATCGGCTTGCACCAGTATTGGAGCTGTGGTCAGTAGACGTTTCAGTTCGTCAAATGCTTGGTTTTGCTCTGAGCCCCAAGACCAGACTTGACTTTTCCTGGTCAAGCGAGTCAATGGTTCAGCGACTTTTGAGAAGTTAGGTATGAATTTTCTGAACCATGAACATGTTTGCAAAAAGGTTCTCAGGTGCTTCAGATTACCTGGTACCTTCATCTCAAGTACAGCACTCACCTTCCCTGGGTCGGTGGAAACACCTTTTTGTGTTATAATGTGACCAAGATATTTAACGCTTTCTCTAGCAAAAGCGCACTTCTCCCTATTTACATGGAGGTTAAACTCGGTCAGACGTTTGAAAACTGCCTCGAGGTCTTGCAGATGCTGTTGGTATCCCTGGGATATAATCAACAGATCATCCAGATATGCTAATAATGTTACATCTTGTAAGGCAGAGCAGGATCGGAGACGATCGATAAGACACTGAAAGGTGGCTGGCGCGTTGCGGAGACCAAACGGCATTCTTTTAAATCGGTAAGTACCTAGAGGACAGACAAAAGCTGTTTTGTCCCTATCAGATTCCCTAACCTTAACCTGCCAATATGAGGATCGAAGGTCTAGCGTACTCATGTAGCAGTCCCGTTTTGTGCTCTGAAGTAACTCGTCGATGCGTGGCATCGGATATGTGTCAGCTTTGGTGACTGCATTCAAACGCCTGTAGTCGACGCAGAAGCGGATACCACCATTGGACTTCGGCACCATCAGCGCCGGTGAACACCAAGCCGATTCACATTCTTCTATAATGTTGTCACGTAACATCTTACCTATTTCAGCTTTCATCAGCTCCTTTTTCGAAGGATTTAGCCGGTAAGGAGGAACAGCAATTGGAGGATGCTCACCTGTATCAATGCGGTGTTCCGCATACGGTGTTGGACCTCCCCCTGCTTTAAAGACGGGTGCGTGCCTGGTGAGAACGGCAGCGAGCGCTTGTCGCTCAGCTGGTTTAAGGTGAGTACCTTCATCGTCCCTAAGTATATCTGTGGAGGCGCAGGACACGTCACGCGAGGTAGGTTCGAAGAACAAGGTATGTTTTACTGTATCAAAGTTACTAAAATACCAGACTTCTTTGAAAAAATCTATAACTACTCCCGCGGCGGTTATAAAATCGATACCTAACAATGTCTCGTTATTTGTCGAGTCGGGAAAAATTAAAAAGGGGATCGTTATAACTGCCGTTTCTAAGCACACATCTAACGTGGTGGTAAGTACATCCATCGTACGGATTACACCGTCGGCAAGCTTAACTTCGCGTGTCGAAGAGCGGAGGGGATGACCTTGACGTAGAAGGAGAGTATATAGCGTGTAGCCCGCAATGCAATGTTTGGCAGCCGTGTCTATCAACGCGGTACCGGTAATCCCTAAAATTGAAATTTTAAAAATTGGTCGTAAATCGCGAACAATAGAGGGTCCCGAACGATCGTTACACAAACATACATCAGTTAAACATAAATGAGCATTAGATTTTACATTATTACAAAAAAAAAATCGAGAACAATTTTGCCCATTATTCTTTACATTATTAGATGAAATATTGCGAGAACAGATTTGCCCATTATTCTTTACATTATTACAAGAAATATTGCGAGAACAGATTTGCCCATTATTCTTTACATTATTACATGAAATATTACGAGAACATTTTTGAACATTATTAGAAGATTGTGGAACAATATTGGCCCTTTGTATGGGACACGAAACACCGTTAGCACTTTCACACACAATTACATTATTATGGTTATCGATAGGGTTAAAAGAGTCGGACGCGCGAGATTTTATCGAATAGAAGCTTTGATCACTAGATTGTTTATCACTCTCACCTGGACTCTGCGACGCCTGTAACTTACGGCATTGCTCCTTGACGTGGCCGAACTTCTTGCAGTAGGCACAGGTAGGCCGTTGTCTCCTTGTGGAGTCCTGCTTCGGTGGGCATGGCGCGGGGGGCGCGGCTGGAACAGGCGCGGACGGGCTCTGCGCAGCGGCGCGGGCGGCGCCGGCGTGCGCGCTGTCGCGCTCTGTGGCGCGGCTGTTATTACGAGCGCCCACGTTATCACGCGGGGCGGATTGTGTAGACGGCGTTGATGTTGACGGCGGTTGTGTTCGCCGCTCACTCGTCGTGTGTGTCATGACGGTTTTTTCGTCGAACGAGTCTTCTACATTCCGTGCGTGGCGGAGTAAATCATGGAAGTCATGACATTCTTCTCTGCGTAACCTCTTCTTTATTCTGCTGTGCAGGAGACCGTACGTCATATCCATCTGTGCCGATTCTGTTATATCACCCTTGGGCAAGCGTGCGAAAAGGGCGCAAACGCGCGCCACGAATATGTCGGTGTTTTCTTTGTCTTGCGGCGTAGAAAATATTTCAATATATATTCGATGAGGCGGTCGGCGGTCACCAAAGGCACTTATCAAGTTATCCTTGGCTTCTAGCCATGACGACACAGAGTATTTTATGCCTTGCCACCACGTGGCCGCTTCGTCCTTGAATAAGTAGGCTAAACCGCGTAATATGTTTGAGTCCGTAACTTGTGCGCAGTCGCTATATGCCTCAATCGCGTCTATAAATGCTTCAACCGACTCTTTCGGTCGGCCGGAGAAGGTTGCTCTGCAGCGGGCTAGGGTGTTGTGCCCTGATAGCGCGAGTGATTCCGGGGTGGATGCATTCGCCCGCGACACCGAGGTGAGCAACTCCCTGAACGCTTCTGTTTGAGAGCGCTGGAGAGAAGCGATAATCATCGCCACGTTTTCATTAGAGAACGTAGCGTTTGCATCGGCACGCGGTGAAGAGAACGCGTCGTCGCCATCTTGGCTGGCGGACGCCGCTGGCGGCGTGTTTGATCGCGAGAGGACGGGTAATGCGTCGTTTGCATCATCTCTCCGAGTCAAACTAGCCGCTCTGCTCCTTGTCACTGGCATTTTATTCGTCACTGCAAAACGTTCACTATATGTAGACACTATGCACTCCCTGCTATTGTCACACGAAAAACACGTTGGAGCGCCACATATGAGAAGAGGTTTCAGGGGAAACGGAAACAAGTCTCTGATTAGAGTTAAGATTAACAGTTTATTAGTATTTACACTTTTACAGTAAAATAGTTCGGAATCTAGGTATTTCGCGGACAATATCGGCGCGTGGCTTCACGTTACGTCTTGCGCGGGAGGTTGAAATAAGCACGTGCATGTGCCTTGCGCGTAAGCAGCGGACTGGCGACGCCGCGCGCCGCGCGCATCGGCCACACGCTTGCAACCGCCACGCGGGAAAAAGAGGAAGCGATATCATTCGTTGTATCGGAGCGGCACGCGACCGCGGGACGCTCTTATTGGTCGATTCGTAGGTCTCTGGGTTGCTACAATTTCATATTATTACCATTACCACAGTCAAAGAGGAAAATAAAGTGAAATTTATTCAGTGTGAAACAGTGAAATACAAGTGTTTTAACTCAATAAAGATGGACAAACTGAAATTAGGTATGTGTCAGTAAAATTAGCAAATTAAGTTGTGGTCTATGTTTTGGTAGGTACAGTACATGTGAACATGGGATTTAAATAAACAAATAAAATCAAATTTAAACGAAATCATGTGTTTTATTTGTAAACATTGTACACTCAAATCAGTAATATGGTATCAAAACATACATGTAACAACAAAGTATAAACTCTTTAGTACACTTTGTACTTAAGTAAAAAATAAAGTGATTTAAGCATATACCTATTATAGCGATGAATCCTTGACAAAGCAAACTCAATCCACATTAACTGAGTAGCTATTTAACTTCAATTATGTAAACTTTATTTATAAAGTATGAAAAGTGAATACCTTTCTCTAGCAATGTAAGATCATAAACAAAAGCAGCTAAGTAGCAACATAAAGAACATCTTTCTCTAGCAAAGTAAAATCATAAGCAGAAGCAACATAAATAACACTTTTCTAGTAAACAAACAAATTTCTTTGAATCAAACAAACTGAACCCTTCTATATAAAGAGATACACAACTAAAAATAGTTTTAACCTTTTATTTATACCTAATCAAATGGGACGAAATAAATTAGCCATATTATTAGCAATAGGCAACGCAGGTCTGACTTCTCGCCTATAAAATCGAGAAAAAGTATTTTGCGATCTCCAGTTTCCACGTGCCAGAATGGTATCCAGAGGCAAGTTCTGGAGCCAACCCTTAGAGGCCACCGCTGCTCGTGTACTGCCTGCTGATGCATCGACACCTGCTTGCTGCAGCAGATTTCTTACCCAATTAGATATAACAGTGCGTGAGGCCGCCTTGGGTTCACCACGTACTGTTATAAACAAGTTGTTTACGTGGCACATCTCTCTTCTAGAACTTGACAAGCGGATCAATGTTTTCACCCAATAAACTGGATTCAAAGCATCTGAGTCAGGATTATTTAATAAACCCCAACCCGATTGCCTGTACTGGTAATTGTCAGTTTTTGAGCCATACAGAGGCCAAAAGATTATAGACTCGTCCGAGATAAGTACATTACTGGGATCTATTGATAGTAATGTGAGGTCATGCACTCTGCGACCTGAGCACAGTAGAAGAATTAGAGCTGTTCTTTGAGAACATTCATAAATGGACAAGTCGTTATTAAAATTGTTTTAACCATGAACATACTGAATCTACATCCCATATAGGAGGTTTATTTTCCTTTGGCCTTTGAACTGCAATAGCCTTTAAAATATGAACCACCATAGGGTGAGAAGACAAGTTATTAGCTCTATTCGGGTCACAAAGGGTAGATACTACCGATTTGTGTAACAAGATAGTATTATAAGACAAACCTTCTTTTTGGAAAAGGTCAGACAAGAATCTAGCCAAGTCAGATCCAGTTGGATTACGGAAAGATACGTTATTATTATCAGCCCATCTCTGCCATCTCCTCCATGCTGGTAAATACGACTTTTTCGTTGAAGCTCGCCAGCTACTGAGAAGAAGTTCAATTTGATCCGAGGACCAGCCCGTCAGTGCTTGATCCCACCCCCACAACGCCATACTTGAAATACCATGTCTTGGACTCTGGCTGGTGGGCGATTGGTTGCACAATCGATTAACACGTCCGTCAAATGGTGGATCGTGTATGGAGGAGCTGTTGCGCGGTTCCGTAGATCCGGTCGCCAGAAAGCTCTGTCCCATTTCGGTACTGCTATCAAATAAGTCCCCGTCGCGCTGTTCAAATGTGCGAGCACTTTGGGGATCAGAAACGGAGGCGGGAATACCCACGCCAGTCTGTAACTCCATGGTTGGGAGAAAGCATCCACGAACTCGGCCCTGGAGTCCGTCGAGTCCAGTGTTACGTATCTGGGAACTACGTGGGCCCGGTGAGAGGCAAGGAGATCTATCTCGGGCACTCCCCATTTCATGAACACTTTCTCCCGTGTGCCCCCTTCGTTCCGAAGGTACGAAAGAACAGTTCCGTTGTCCGACTGGACGGACACTGAGGCACCTTTCAACCGACTGGCGTTCATCTGTAGAACCCGCAATATTGCCAACATCTCCTTCTGGTTCGAATGGAGGTTCAGCTCGTCTGGACCCCAAACACCACTGAGTTTTTCGTTGTCCAGCTGAGCCCCCCATCCTGACCCAGATGCGTCGGTGGACAGGTAGTGGCTCACCGGGGGAGGATGTAGATTGGATGTATTCTTGTGATGACGCAACCACCATTCTACATCCGAAATCGCCTCCTCCGTGAGAGAAAAGACCCTGCGAGGGTCTTCGCTCAGAAGGTAATGAGAATCTGCTAACAGTCTCCGAAAATGGAGTCGCCCGTGTGGGACAACGAGACTCGCAAAATTCAGTGACCCTATTAAGCTCTGCAACTCTCTCAGATTGCAGCACTTGAGCCGGCTGATCCGAGTCAGTTTTTCTTTCAGGCTCTCCTGTTTTTGCAACGGTAAGCTCTTTAGGTTCTTGGCCGGGTCCCACACAACTCCCAGGTACTGGAGCGAATGCTGGGGTTCCAGAACAGATTTTTTGTAATTGATCTGCCAGCCAAGGGTTTCTAGAATTTGGACAGTCACACCTATCTGCCTCTGAAGGATCTGTCTCTCCTGATTGGCCAGCAAAAAATCGTCCAAATAGACCAACGTTCTTATGCCTTGATTTCGTAAAACATCCGCTACCCAGTTGGTCACGGTTGCAAAAACCTTTGGAGCTGAAGACAGTCCGAATGGCAGACATGTCATCTCCAGGACTTCGCCTTGAAATATTAGCCGAAGGAACTTTTTGTGACTTTGAGCAACTGGGAGGTGAAAATAGGCGTTTGAAAGGTCGATTTTGGCAAGCCAATCGTTTGGTTGCAAGAATGATGATATTCTTAGATGATTTATTAGTTTGAACCTCTGGAGGCAAACGTAATTGTTCAGTTCTTTCAGATTAAATATAGGGCGGCAAGAGCCGTCCTCTTTTGGGATCAAAAACATGTTGGACAGGAAGCTTGGAGACCGCTGAGCTATCTCGAGCACGCCCATGTCCTTCATCTCTTGAATATGTTCGCCCATTTTTTGCGAATAAGGAGTGACTATGTCTTTGGTCAACCCTGGCATGTGAAGAGGAGGTATTGTGCAAAATGGGATGCGATATCCCTGAGATATCATTTTTAAAATTGCTGGCGGTGCTTGCAGTTGTTTCCATGCATGGAAAAACCTTTGCAAGCGACCCGCCTGGAAGTCAGTAACCCTGCTTTGCCTGGCCTCTACGCGAGGACCTGGACTTTGCGTTTCTTTGCGAAGCAGCCTGTGGTCTCGGTGCTCTAGGGCGAAAGTTGGGACCCTGCGCGGGCAGCCTCATAGGGTACGGCACCATTGCCTGATTATATAAAGGAAAAATTCCTTGCGCAGGAATGAAAGGATTAAAAGGCACACCATGCGCTGGCGGCCCTGCACGTATGCCATGTGGCATTACGTAAGGTTGAACTCCTTGCGCAGGAGCTTTCTTGTTAGGTTGGCTTGGCCCAGCTTGCGCAGCTGTAGCTGTGGTGGATTTATTTGCGCTTTGTGCCTTTGAAGGCCAAAATACTTTATTTACCCCACCCTGTTTATCAATTGCGGCTGTGAATGATTCCGCTTTAAAGATATTTTCGCGCGACGGTGGAATCTTCCTTAAGGAAGCTTTCACAAATTTATCCTTTACTGACTTTAAAATAGCATCGCGGCGCTGTTGAATCAAATCAGCTCTATGGCCGCAAACTACCTGCAAAAGGTCACTCGATATCTTTTGATAGTCACCGTGCGCAAAAATCTCCTTAATTTTTTCTTCTATAGCGTTAATCTCGACTATCTCAGTAGACGCTAACCATGTCAATAAGGTTCTGAAACCTGTTTCTACAGCATCTTGCAGCTTAAGTAAAGCCTGTGTAATCGCAGCAAAACCTTTTTCGGTCACGGCAAGATTAGAAAATTTATCAAACGGTTTTATCTCATCATTACAATCAAGGTCTGTAAAACCGGGGGTAGAAGAATATTTCTTTTGTACGTCCGCGTACCTGACGTCAGACCAAAAATCGGTATCAAAATGTTGCAAAGAATTTAATCTGTCAACAAGTGACGGATCCGATTTAGGCATAGTCGGTTCCTTTAATACGGTATTTACAGATATCGAAAACTCGCGAGGTACTTGTGACGCTTTCTGCGATTGCACATCCGGTTGCGATTGCACATCCGTTGCTTGTGACGCTTTTTGCGATTGCACATCCGGCGTTTTGTAAAGTTCTCCGCTAACATCTAATGACACATCACTATCATTATCCCGGCACATTATTAACAGATTCTACACTATACTGTTGCGATAAAAAATTTTGAATACCGGTAACCTGCGCAGCTAACGAATGCAAAGCTAGTTCATTTGCTTGCCTACGAGCACGCTTACGATATTTTTTGGCTTCTGAGCCAGACTTACGTTTTCTACAAGCGCTGTCCTGCCCTGGGGGCTGGACGGTTAGCGGCTCGGACTGTGGAACCGGCACGGGAAGTGCCGGTGCTGATGGCGGTGCCACCGGTTCCGGTGCTGATGGCGGCGCCGGGTTTGGCGCTAGAACCGGTACCGCTGGATCTTGTCGTTCAGTTGAGAACTCACTGCCGGATTCACTATCACTTGAAGACGACGACGTATCCATGATTCTAAGAAAAAACAACTATTAAAGCGCGCAATTTATGTAATATATTTTAGAATTATTTAGAACTACGCACTCATTTAAAGCTAAAGAGACAAAATAATTAATATTTTTACAAAAGTAAAAATGAAATTTTACAAAAGTAAAAATGAAATTTTACTTTAAAGTCGAACGGAAAAATCCGTTAAGAAAATTTTAATTTTAAATTGTAACGTGTTTTGAGCACTCACCTGGAGCACTAGTATACGACCGCTCAGTGCGAAAAACACGACACCAATGAAGCACACGGCGCTCGAGAATTTCCGAGCGCTCCTGCTGGTGGAGGGGAAGGAGTGAAAGGGACGGCGATATTAGAAAGAGACAGACGTATAGTACGACCAATCAGGGAAAAGCAGTGTTGCCACTCTCATAAATTTATTAGGCTTCGAATAACGGTACAGTTGTTTAATAAGCGATTTGCAAAAGTAACGCTTTTTTTGGTTATTTTTAGGGTTCCGTACAAAAAATGAAAAATCGGAACCCACAAAGGATCACTCGTGCGTCTGTCTGTACGTCTGTCTGTCACAGCCAATTTGCTCCGAATCTACTGGACCAAATCAGATGAAATTTGGTAGGATGGTGTAATCCTATGACCCAAACACAGATGTGCAAATTAAATATTTATATTTTTTAAATAAGGGTAATTTTCGGGGTACAAACTAGGAAATTAAAAAAAAAAGTTTTGCAAATCTTACTGTGTCTTATATCAAATGAAAGGACTCGTTATGATCTCAAATATATTTTTGTTATTATTTTAAAATAAATAGTTTTGATTTTATTCATGAAAGAAGACGAAAATTGACCATTCCCCCCCCGAAACTACTTTGCCTAAAATTAAAATATATATATATATATATATAGTTCATTGCTTGTAGATTACAGCAAAACTTATAAACATTCTATCAATCGAAAATAAAGTGGTAAACCAATGATATTCTTATAAACAGATATGCTATACACCTACAAAACCACCGAAAAAAGTGTTACGCGGGGCAGAGCCAGCTCACATACCTACACGCATTGATGCAGAATAAAGGCAAAACGAGCCAATTGGCCCGTTTTCGAGTCTTCACGATTGCGCGCTCACAACATATCTGTCTATTAGAATATCATTGTGTTAAACTCAATATAATACAAGAAATTAGAAAACAAATATTGCGAACCTCACTGTGCCATATAACAAATGAAAGGGCTCGTTATGAAGATCTCAAATATATTTTTGTTAATCAAAATAAAAGCATTTACTTCAAGTAGGCCAGTTACAAGCACTTTTGAACTGTCGAAAAACGATGAAAATTAAATGTAGCTACAGTCCCAGTCACAAGACATAAAACCTGTGAAAGTACTGTAGTTGCCCATTCTCTAGCGCGAGCGTAGATCTCTCAAACTCAAACTCAAACTCAAAGCATGTATTTCAATTAGACCATTATGGCACTTTTGAATGTCAAAAATACAAAAGAAAAATCAAAGCTACAGTCCCAGTCACAAGGCATAATAACTTGAAAAAGTACTGTAATTGCCCATTCCCTAGCGTAGATCTCTATGCACGGGCAAGAAACTCCATGGACACTCTTTTAAAATCAAAATATTGTTACAAAATCTTGGTTACATCATTAATTTTGAGATTATACATATATGTGAGAACGATGTAGAAAGACGTGCACACTAAGAGCGTCCAGAGTAAAATATTAGATCAACAATAATTTACGAATAAAGTAATTAAAATGAACCTTGGCAGCTAAGAGATGACCAGTCCCAACTGACAGCGCCCGTTCACAAACATGACGCATGTACCGGCGCCATTCAACTCAACCATATTGAAGGGAACTAAATGACCCGACACACCCGCCACCATCAGCGAGACATTTATGTGAGCATGACATTCTCTCAGCCACCAAGGCATATTCAAGTCAATGAAAGATAAATAAATGTAAATGGTGGCTGAACAGTACAAAGTACTCACACATGTGCTATGCAATTATATAATACTAAGAACTGGAATCTATATAATGCAAGTATATTTTTACAATTTTCTGCAGCTTCCACAATACATTAACATGGGAATCAATTCTTCATCTTCTTCTTTACGTGTCGATAGACTCAAATAATGCCCGACCAGAACAATCAATTAATTTGCCCCCCCCCCCCCTATGGTTGTGGAGCAGGACCAGCATTTAGCCAAGTCTACATAGTGTGCGTTTTATACAAGATTTGAATTTCATCTCATTCAGTTGAAGAATGTGGGAAGGTATTTTATTGTAACATTTCAAACAGTACCCCATGAAAGATGAATCCACTTTTCAACCTGAAACCTGGCTGAACTAGTTGGTCCCTATTTCTAGTGTTATAGTGGTGTCTATCACCTTTCTTACTGAATAAATGCCGATTTTTCCTAACGTACATGATGTTTTCATAGATGTATTGACAAGGTACTGTCATGATATTAATTTCCTTAAACAGTTCTCTTAGAGAATCGCGTCTACGTAATTCATAAATGGCTCTGATGGCTCTTTTCTGCAGAATAAATGTAGACTCGATGTCTGCAGCCCGTCCCCATAGTAAAATACCGAATGACATGTTACTATGAAAATAACTAAAATAGACCAGTCTCGCGGTATCAACATCATTAAATTCGCCGTCCTGCAAGAGATGTTAGATGAGGACCCCATTGTAAACTTGAGTCGAGCGTGATTCCCAAGAAAACCGTTTTATCGACAAATTCTAGTTTCTCTTGATTCAATATTATGACACAATCACTACTTTTGACATTTGGTAGAGCAAATCTAATGCATTTAGTTTTTTTCCCATTTAGTACTAAATTATTAGCGGTAAACCAATTGTGGACCTGCAGTAGGGCGTCATTTACGTCATCAACATTAGTGGCACGTCTGTTTATTTTAAATATTAAAGAAGTATCGTCAGCAAACAACACCATATGCGGATGCTTGTTAAAGAGATGGGGTAGGTCATTAATATATACTAAAAAGAGGAAGGGACCCAATTTCAAACCTTGTGGTACTCTATGGAGAAGAACGGGCAAGAAACTCCATGGACACTCTTTTGAATTAAAATATTCTTACAAAATCTTGGTTACATCATTCATGTTGAGATGGTTATGTGAGAACAATGTAGCAAGATGTGCACGTTAAGTGTCAATAGTAAAAACAAAAAATACAATTCAAAAATAAACGTTCAAATAAGCCATGGCAACGAAGAGATGACCAGTCACAACTGACAGCGCCCGTTCACGAACATGACGCATGGATTAGCACCATTCAACTCAACCATTTTGAAGGGAACTGAATGATCCGACACACGCGCCACCATCAGCTAGAGATTAGAGTGAGCATGACATACTCTCAACCGCCAGGGCACATTCAAAAGACGTAGGATTTCAGTGAATGATAGCTTTTTAGTACATAGTAGGTACTCACACAATATGGGCTATGCGATTATATAATACTAGAGATTGATTATATACAATGCAAAGACAGTTGTACAATCTTCAGCAGCTCCAACAATTCTATTTAATGCTATCAATTTATGCGCTCCTGTCCATGTGGAGCAGGACCAGCATTGAGCCACGCATTTTTATCAGCGATATAATCGCCCAACTTGTGTGTGCGTTTGATGCATGTTTTAAATTTCGTCTCATTCAGTTCAAGAATACTTTGTGGAATTTTATTATAGCATCTCAAACGGTACCCCATGAAAGACGAGTCTACTTTAGCTAGTCTGAAGCCTAGCTGAACTAGTTGGTCCCTATTTCTAGTACTGTAATTATGTCTGTCACCTCTTTTACCAAAAAGATGCCGATTTTTTCAGACGAACATTATGTTTTAGTAGATGTACTGATAATGTACCGTCAGGATGCCAATATCCCTTAGAGAATCGCGCCTACGAAGATTATATATGGCTTTTTTTTGCACAATAAATATAGACTCAATATCTGCAGCCCGTGAGCCCGTCCCCATAGCAAAATGCCATAAGACAATATACTGTGAAAATAACTAAAATAGACCAGTCTAGCGGTATCTACATCAGTAAATTGACGATTTTTTCTAATAGCATATGCTGCTAAACTTAGCCGCACCGCAAGGGATGTTTAATGAGAACCCCGTTGTGTAGCCTTGAATCAAGCGTAATCCCCAGGAAAACCATTTTATCTACGAATTCAAGTTTCTCTTTATTCAATATTATTTCACAATCACTATTTTTAACATTGGATAAAGCAAATCGCAATCGATTTGCTTTAGTTTTTTTTTCATTTAATATATATATTGTTTGCTGTGAACCAATTATGGACCTGAAGTAGGGCATTATTCACGTCATCTAGATTTTGGGCCCGTCTTTTTATCTTAAAAATTAGGGAAGTGTCATCAGCAAACAACACCATATTTTGATGTTGGTTTTTCAATAAATAGGGTAGATCATTTAAATACACGAGAAAGAGGAAAGGACCCAATATTGAACCATACGGAACCACCATTTTTACTTTTAAACCCTGTGAATTAACACCATTTATTTGAACATGTTGTTGTTTATATCATTGAAATATGATTTTACCAAACTAAGTTGACATATTCCGTAATGCTCAAGTTTCAAAAGTAATGTGTCGTGATTTACACAATCAAATGCTTTGGAAAGGTCACAAAATATTATTTATTATTTATTACATAGCGATTCGTGTTTTGTTCTTGATCTTTACAAATTTACATACAAAAAAAAAAACAAATACAGTCAATGTTTACTAAATTGAATGTTTTATAAAGCCAGCACAAAATAAAAGCGATGAATATGTTACTATTTACGTCATTTATTGATCTTACTATGGCGATGTTTAATAAAAAAAATAATCTTGAGCATACATTTTAGTTTCATCCTCACCGTCGAATGTAAGCTTCCCTGCTAAAATCCGGTTTATTGACTTGCACCAACTATAAATTGGGATAATTGATTTCTTGAATAGCTTTTCGGCATTTTCCAGTCGCGACTATTAACCTTTTCTCCGCTTCTTAACACCACACACATCTGTCTAGTATATCTGTCCATCTGTACATCTGTCTTAGAGTTTTCATTTTAACAGTAAACTATAAAACACAAGATTTGAAAGTGTTTAATTTGCTAGCACTAAAATTAATGAGGTTTCCGGATATAAAACAGACAAGAAAGACGGGAGGAGAACTACTACGCGACTCAACTTCACTTTCTGGAGCTTTAATAGAACCGACAAACCATATAAATTACACAAAATGGAAGAGGTCTACAAATTTGCGCACACGCTGAAATTAATGACCATTTTCTAGGACATTAAACCAGTATTTTTTATGTTTATGATGCTGTGACTACAATGTTGCCAAACCTAAAAATATACATTTTCAAAATGCTTATATAAATGAATAAATGATTATTCTCGTTTAAAATATACATTTGTTATTTTTGACTCAATTTTCATTTTCATTTTCATCAACATTCATTCAAATCAACAAGGCGTTTCAAGCAAACTGGTGACAATTGGCGTAAGCACCATCTATGTCATTTTTACGTACTAAATCTCTCAAGTTTACGCGGATTTCATAAGAGATGGCGCTAGTGTCTTTGTCAAAGATTGGACGCCTACGTCAAGTAGTGCAGTGTCCTCCCCCTGATGTAGAATTAGATCTATAAGCTGCTCTAACAAGGTCGTTAATGTTCGGCAATATTCGGGATTGTTCGGGATGTCTCTTGCCCCCTTGTACCACTCCCATGAAAAGATAATGCAGCATTCCTGAGAACAAGCGATTAGTAATGTAACCTTATCCTCAAAAAACTTATATTCGCTTAGAAAGCGTAGTCGACGGTCCTATTTCTGTCTGCAGGGTTCAATTAAAGGAACATAACTAACCTAAAGTGGGGTGCCCCAAGTCTCAATTATGGGGCAGAGATACTTTGATCGCATTTGACAATGTGACGGGTTTTACAATACGACCGACGCGCGACGCCGACTCTAAATATTGACAGATGTAAACTGTTTGAGATGGCCACTCAAAGAGTATAGTAATAAATATGGAACATTTAATAAGTAAATGTGGCAACTTCGATTGCGACTACAATCCTATGGTCGATATTGTCTGTGAAGGTGTGAAGGCTACAGATAATTCAAAAATCTTTAACATCTTCATAAATATCTGTTTAATTAACAACGACAAACATGATTGTTAAATAAAATATTATTAGATTATAAAAATACCGCAGCTCTCTATTCAACTCTCAAGCTGTCGGACGAAATATTTGCAATGTCAATTTTGACGTTTTCTTGACGTTGAACCTTGAGTGACTTTACCAAGTATATATGTTCTGTGGACTTTAACCAGTCTACAAAAATAAATAGTTTGGAAATTATCGCTTGGGGAGGTGGTTGTGCCGAATTATTTTAGTGTGTTTAATAATATTCGGTTTGTCGTAATATTTAATTAAAAGTTTACGGTCTTGAATCACATATACATACAATATATACCTACGAGTTGTATTTTTTTTTATTTTTAAAATGTTGTTCGGCTTTATTTGATATTGAGTTTGAGCTTGTTGTGGTTTTCTGAATACAACATTCCAAAATGACTCTTACCATGACAAAAAAACTTAGTGAATGCCAAGCAGAAACGGTGCAATTTATGCCAATAGAAAAAGTAAGTGTATTTGTCTAATAAAGGGAATAGTTTTGTGTATACATATTGTTGCAATTTAGGAATGTCTGTACAATAATTGCAATTAAATAGAACCATCCGGAAACAAGTTTTAAAATGCAGAAGAAAATTCCTTAATTTATTGAAATGTACAGGATGGAGCGACACTGACATCATTCCCACAAAGAAAAGTTTCATCAGTAATTAAAATAAAATCAGGTGTTCCCTACAAAAGTGCAATACCTACATGCTCAAAATGTATGGAACAGCTGATTTTTTCCTTATTGAGGCGACTACAGGAGCTAAATTAGTAACTCTATATTATTATGTGGTGGTTCAAACTTCGTTTTCAACTACCATACTTTCTCAAGTTATTATGCCTTGTGACTGGGACTGTAGCTTTGTTTTTTATTTGTAATTTTGATATTCAAAAGTGCCGTAATGGTCTAATTGAAATAAATGCTTTGAGTTTTGAGTTTGAAATACTGATAAAATAAATCAGCTTGCACTACAAAGTGGTTGTCACGTCAGTCACTGCGGGTCAAATAGTACGAAATGAGTGGTTTTTTGAGATTTACAAAAAATCTATTGATTGGACTAAAAATATAAAACACTATCATGCTAATATGTTGCATGTAGAATTATTTTTTTAATTTTTTTTATCAAGTAAAATTTGTTCTATTATGTTTACAAAACACTATCATACTAGCATATGTCCTGAAGATTATCATATATTTTTCTGGTTTGTTTATTGCAGTGAATCATATGCTTTTTTGCATTACAAAACTCTTGTTTAGCTCGTGTAGTCCCCTTAAATAAAATGATCCAGAGTGATGTATTAATATGTGGTAGCTGTTTGTGCGTGGTGGTCCTTTTTACCCTTTAGATGTTGGAACCTCTTTTTAGTCTTATTCTTAAGTTTAACAAGGTTTCCTTACAATGATTTGATGTGTAGATTTTTTTTTTCATTTGTTACTTGTTTGCTAGGTACAGTCACAAGCACATAATACACTTACAAATTCAAAACTTTGGAATAAGACCTTAATCTTATTAGCATGCATTCCAAAATATTATTTCTGCAGTAACATAAAGTTAAAATTAATACAGTAAGAGCAAAATCTCTGCAATGCTGTTAAGAGCCATTTCACGTTTTCGCGCAAATTTCTAAGACTTTAGTCGCCTAATTTACCATCTTAAATAACACCCTGGCATTTTTGAATACAATATGTCAAAAATAGACTAGTCTTTCTTATTGATACTTCATGTTACACATTAAAAAAAAAATGTACAATGTAGTGATTAATCTCCCACTACTAGTTTACTGAAAAATCATCGCAGAGTCAATTTCAGACTCGAATATCTATCATAAATATTTATAAATTTCACTGAAAAAAAATACAGCATCAGACATATACTTTTGTCGACACATAATGTACTAGAATATCGATAATTAATAAAATTAATTATTAAAAAAACAAAGTCTTAAGTCAATTTTTACGTTTTATATCGCTATTTTATCGTGATTATTTCGTTCGATTTAAGCGTTTTACATTAAAATAATTATGTAAAAATAAACTGTGTTATTTTACTAAACTAATTCCAAAGTGGTATTAAAATCAATTAATTTAATCAGACATAATATAATTTTTAACATCACTCTAAATTAGAAAAAATTACGACGCATAAGCGAGCACCGATTAGCCTGGCTGGAGGCCTTACACTTAAGGCACCCACAGGATTGTCCGGTTAAGCAGACGACAACCTCTCTAGGTTAAACTGCGAGATGCCACTTCGAAAAAAAAAAAACAGCACCTATTAGTACGGCCCGAGCGCCCATCGACGAAGGACCTGTGCCATTTTTTTACGCGTCCCGTATGACCCGATTGTAGAGCGTATCTGTCGTAAACGCATTGTTACACTACGACTACAACATTTTGATCCCCTTTGTATTTTTTTTCATTACGTTAGAATTTCGTTTATTATCAAGTAAAGTCTATTATTTTAGTAGTTTGTAGAATAATTATTATATTTTTGTTTTATTAGTTTTAACAATGGGGTTGTATTACCATTGTGTAAAAAAAGAAAAATTCTGCAAAAGCTGAAAGCAACAGAAGCGCGGTGGATATTGTTTTTATTTGTAATTCATATACACAGTTATCGATCACGTAACGCCGCGCCGCCGCCCGCCTTAAATCTTCAATGATTATTTCATTGATGATTTAAATGATTATAACTCTGCAAACCCATTATTTGCTACGATCGCGAATCATATTTTGTTCATCATACAACCTGACACTGACATGCAAATTTACTTACGTTTTTTTGCAATTTGCAGGCCAGTGCTAGGTTGTAATGTTGATTAAAATATTGTTCGCGACTGTACGACGTATGTAGTTACAGAATTATAATCATCAAAATCATCAAAACAACTCTCCAAGTTCATAAAGGTCGAGGAACGATTTTTTCAAGGTCAAAGTCATTCCTCGACCTTTATGAACTTAGAGGGTTGTATAACTTTCCATTGCTCTCTGCGTGGCTTGTATTTTCATCATTGCTTTCTTATCGAATATCCATGTTCCGCAGCCGTAGGTTAGACATGGTAGTATTGCCGAGTCCATAACAGTTTTCTCCAGTATCATTGGGAGTTGAGATTTTAGAATCTCTTTATGGGCCCAAAACTTATTCTACGTTGAGGCTATACGTCTGTCTATTTCTTCTATGTTTCTTTTAGTTTTGAATGATAATTGTTTTCCTAGATAGACATATTCCTGTACATATTCCAATGGTTCATTCCCTATTAAAATGGGTATCATTTTGTCTTTGGTCACGATTTTCGTTTTACTGAGCTTTATCTCAAACCCTACACGGTTGCTTGCAGCCTCTAGTTCGTTTATCATGATGTTTAATTTTTCAGGATTTTCGGATAACAGGACGATATCATCTGCAAACCTTAAATGTCTCGTGCACCTCCCATCCGTGTTAATTCCTTGTGTTGACCAAGTCAGATTCTTCATTATATTCTGCAATACCGCTATTTAGGTGATATTGGGTCCGGGGTTGCGGGACTATTCCGGGGTTGCGGGACTATTCGAAAGAGATACCGTGGCCCCGGAACACAAAGGGCGATGAAGGAACATGGATGGGTTTTAGTCAGTAAAAGTCTGACACTCCCTCCTGCTCCGCCCAGAGCGGGAGAAGTCATTTGATGATTTCCCATCCGAAAAAAAAAAAAATAAGGTGATATTGGGTCGGCTTGTCTTACCCCTCTGTTGATTTTTATTCGTTCACCGGATTTCTCCAACCTCTCTTCTTGTGCTTTTGCTGTAAATATCTTTCAGAATGTTTATATATTTGGCATCTATATTTTGATTATTAAGGGCCTCCCAGATGCTATTGTGAGAAATGGAATCAAATGTTTTTTTAATAGTCTATGAATGCTAAATAAAGCGGTCTGCGAAACTCAACATATTTTTCTATTGCCTGTTCAAATACGTGGATGTGGTCAATTGTGCTGAAGCCTGATCTAAAACCGGCTTGTTCGTAGGGTTGGTGGCTATCGATGTTCACGGATATTCTTTTTAGTAGGCATGACGCGAACAACTTGTACAGACATGACATAAGGCTTATTGGTTGGTAGTTACCAATGTCTGCTGGGACGCCTTTCTTGTAGAGTAGGACAATTTCTGATTTAGTCCAGCCTTCTGGCACTTTCTCTTCGATAAGTATTTGATTAAATAGACATGTCAGTGGGGCAACCAAAAATTCCTTAGGATGTTTGATATGTTCGTTTCTGATACCATCTGGTCCTGGGCATTTTTCTAACTTTAGTTTTATCATGTTTTCGAGGATCTCGGATTCGTCAAACCTTTCAACGTTGAATTGTGTAGTGTGAGCTTGGTTGTGTGTCTGTATTGAATTTAGTTGGTCATATAGCTTAGCGTAGAAGTCAGTTGCTATGTTGATAATTTCCACGCGGGATTTACTCTTCTTTGGACGGATTGTAAGAATGAAATCCAAGTTTTAGAGCTATCTAAAATGCTTTCTTGGCACTTTTTGTGGTTTCCAGATGTCTGTGTATTGTATTTGTTCTGTACGTCTCATAGCATTTTTTATAACTTCATTTGTATTTTTGTACAGTTCCTTCAGCGCCTATTTTTTTACACAGTTTAGTTTTATGTTGTAATGAACTCCTTTTCTTAATAAGTTCCTTAGCCTCTTCGCTCAAAATATTTTGTCTTGGTTTTCCCTTTATGTTTTTTAAATTGTCTTTTATAGATTTTTCGATCATTTGGCATTACTGGTTGATTGTGAATTCTTCGTGTGCTATTGGCAAACTTTGCAGATGGTCATTTAGATGTGTGAGGTAAGTATTTTTCTCTTCCAATGTTTTCAAAGCGGCTTGTGGTTGTGGCGTATTAAAGTGTCTTCGGCTTCTTTTTGTTATTATGTTCGGAGTTGCTCTGATTGATCTGTGATCTGATTCAAAGTTGACGGAAGTTAACACTCCATAATTGGAAAATAAGTGTGGAGTTGTTGTCATAATATAGTCTTAGTTTCATTTCGTTCCTAGTGTTCTTATCTGGAGAGATCCAAGTCCATCTATTTTTGGTTTTTAATTGAAATGTCGTATTTACTATTTTGAAGTTGTGTTCGTGAGCATAATGGATCAGACTATCTCCGTGTTTGCTTCTTTTTCCGCAGCCAAATTTTCCTGCAACCTTGTTTTCATAAGTGTTTGAATTGAAGTTGAATTGAAATTTGAAGTGAACTATATTATCGACTGCGCAAACCCGATCCCGTCATTAACGACCGGGCTATCCCAGCGAGTGTGAGCACGTATCACTTTGCTTCGCAGGCGCTCGTGAGTTTTACGTAAATATATTTCCGAGATTATACGCCGACTACAACATTTTGATACAGTAAATATTTTATTACGTTAGTTGTTTATTAAGATTGTTAAAATTTATTTCGTCTTCAATACTAATATATAATTATGATAAAACATTATTTGTTGTAATATAGATCTAAGGGTAATGTGCGGAACTACTGATCCGATTCCGAAAATTCTTTCACGTATTGGATTTCACTATTTATATTATTATATCCTTTATCCATTACATTCCATATTTTTACATTTTTAAATATTTCTATACAAAACACTATAAAAAACATTTAAAAATATTATATATTATTATTTTTTTTATGGCTACCAATTTTAGATAAGTACGGTCGAACAAGCTATTTGGTTTACATTTTACAATGTAATAGGCTAGTTTCCACCATCAATAAATTGCAAATCTATTTAGTCCATCAGTTAGAGTATTGGAAAATAATGGACACGTATATTTCGTTTTTGTAAATCAATGAGTATTGACAAAGATAAAACGCATCAAAACTCAGGAGTGGGGGCTCGTGACGTCACAACGCACTAAAAACTATAGAACGGCGTGACGTATTGAGAATTTTAAAAGCGTCGTATCTTCGTCAATTTTGGTTTTACATAAACCAAAATTGACGAAGATACGACGCTTTACAAAAGACAAAAAAAAGTGTCAAATATGTTTTGATAATCTAACTGACGGACTAATTATATTTTTCAGGACACAAGCCTATTTGCATGTTAAAATGTAAACCTATATATAGCTTGGTCGACCGTACGTACAATTCGATTTTGGAATAATGCTATTTTTTTTTTAATTTGTTTAACGGAAAGTTGATCATGTCTCATAGACATGATCAACTTTTCCGTTAATCAAACTCGACTCGCATTGATTTAGTTAGATAAAAATACTAGGTCTGGTTAAAAGTTCATCACAATTTTATGTAGGTACAGATAAAAATCACCGATTAAATTTACACAGATTGAATACCTATATACACTTCTTATCTCAACTACTGTTCAAAATGGGAACCATTTACCGCCACACAAGGTTACACACACACACATTTCGTAGGCACTCGAGAATCTGACCGCTGCTTTAACCTACGAGACTGGTCCAGGTTATCATCCGTGATGGCGTAAAGCCGTACCATTTCGGTCCACTGTTCATTTCTGTAAGACATAGCACTCCTCACTCAATAAGTACATTCAATTTGCGCGCGAGAACAATTAGCTCGCGGCAGGTATGTCCCCGAGTGCCCGGTCGGCAGCGATCAGCTGTTTTCGCGCGCATTAATCGGCGGTTTACAACAGCACGCACTGTTGTCGCCGGTGGAGACCGATGTGGAGGGGTGTGGAGAGCTTGTTTACAATAGTCTAGCACGGGCATTAGGGTGCAATGATATTGAGGAAAATAATGGATTTTCTTCAAAAAAAAAAAGGTTGCTCTTTTTCTTTGGTTTTAAGTTCTACTAATGAAACCAAACCACTGGTTTGAAGAATAACGGTGTTCACACTAACATCCTGTACATAAAATGTTTATTGCCCGAAATCATTAATTCCAGAAAAGCACGGTCTATGGACATTCGGAGCACTACATATTTAAGTCAAAAAGGAGGTTAAAATGTATGTATATATATGAGTACACTACATAACTCCGAAAAACAAAATTCCGTAAGTCACAATTCCGAATTCTAAATACCGATTTTCATAATTCCGAATGGTTCAAAATTCCGAATATAACAATTCCGATTTATCATTAATCCTATTTTCATAATTCCGATATTTCAATATTCCGTAATTCGGTAGTCGTAATTACTATTCTCGTCATACGTTAATTTTAGCAGTTTATTCGAAGTATTGAAAAAAAACTAAACCACATAATAAATAAAATATACTTACTATCACCCAACCTTTAAAACATATTTTATTACCTAAAATATTATTTGCTTTCGTCTACTCATAACTTCACAATTTTTTAAATTTATTTTTGACGATCTAAGTAACATTAAAAAATATGCAGCTTATATACAAATTTGATTTCCTTATAATACGGTTACGGCCCAAGATTGTTTGTTCCCGCTGCACTGCACACTACGATAGTTAGCGATATTTCGAGCGCTCACACGCGCACATTGCTCCGAAATTACCTAATCTAGTACTGCGACGAAATTGATAGGGACTCTTAAGAGCGTACAATACATGTGTTTGTGAGTATACACAAGCACTATTTTTTTCTGGAACCAAGATGGTTAAATAAATATTACCTCTAAGAATTTTATAAAAATCTTGTTATTTTAAAACCGAACATGTAAGGCCCAGCACACACCGCTGGAGGCGCAGGGGAGCGCATTTGAAGACAACAATTTAATATAAACCTTAACTACCTTGATATACGGTCGCGCGCATGCTACTGTGGTAGCTTGAGGGCGCTCCGAGTACCGCGTGCGAATTTATTCTTATTTTGACCGTATATCAAGGTGGTTAAGGTTTATATTAAATTGTTGTCTTCAAATGCACTCCGCTGCGCCTCCAGCGGTGTGCGCTAGGCCTAAGACTCACTTACGAAATTGTTTTGATAACAAAGAGGAAACCATTACAACAGATTCCAGTATTTCACATTAAATACCTATTGTATTTAATGTGAAATACTGTTGTGTTAGAAACACGAAGAAGAAAAATAATCATGTCAGGGGGGAAAATAAAAAGTTGGAATGCAAGCTTATACCTTGCACGGTAGCAGTCAATGTGACGACGCTTGTGGGAGGGCTATGTCCAGCAGTGGACGTCTTTCGAAATGATGATGATCTTGCAAGCTTAAGGGCTATATATCCCTCAAATGGCTCTTAGCATGATCCTCCGTTACTCCTAAAATACTGCAGCATTAATTTTGAAATAAATATATGGTAAAGTTGAGGATTAATGCTAAGTTAATAGTATGTGTGACAAAAACACGATTCCATAAACTTTTCTCGATAGAATAAAATCCAAAGTTACCTCCAAATCACAATAAACCGCTGGTATTCAAAAAGTACTTGAAATTAGATCATGAAATTTTACATACTAACTGAACTAACTATAAAGCAGGTCTTATACGTTTTACTTTTTTAGTCCAATCACTAGATTTTTTTTGTAAATCGTAAAAAAACACTCATTTCGCACTATTCGGCCGCAGTGACTGACGTAACAACCGCTTTGTAGTGCAAACTGATTAGAACTTTATTCTAACAGTATTTCAAACGAAGTTTGAACCACCACAAATAGAGTTGCTAATTTTAGGGTTAGAAGGGCCTTAAATCAATAGCCACAGTTGGGGACATTACACAATTTATTTTATTTATAACAACTTAAACTATCATTAGGCACAGGGTTTACCCTAATGCGACAGCTAAGAACCTGGACTAATAACCTAAACTATATACTTACAACCAAATTAGAAAAAAATAAAACTAACATCATAATTATAATTAAAATAAAAACACAAAAACAGTACAAAAAATAAAGTTAAAAGTAAGTATTATTATAGCATAATTAAATAGTATTACACAAGGGTTGAAGATAGACCTAATCATTTCAATCTACACCCAGTGTTGCATCCATAACTATTGGTTCTGTCAAGTCCCTCAAATCATTATGTTCGGAACCTGCCTTTACGACGGGGATCAAAATTTTTCACTTGCCCCTCAATAATTGAATATAAAAAAATAGTAGCAAGAGGATATCCTCTTCATAGTTATAATGCTGACATTAATAAAAAAACTAGCAAAAAAAATATACATTCATAAACAGCAAATAAGAATAATTCTTGATTACATTATTGAAAATCCCGACTTGTTTCAGTTAGAAGATGAATGTAGAACGGAGAGCTGTTGCCAAAGCAATGGTCTGCTGCGGAGAGGGAAGAAACTGGAAGACAACAATAACTTGACCAAAGAAGAGGAGGAGTACATCAACTACCGGCAACTCCTCAAATATGAACAGGCACCAGATTATATTAAACATAACCAGTTCATAAGAGATGGCTACAGAAAATTATTGCCCACCAGACTATGTTGGGAAAGGTAAATCTCATACTTCATTATTTTATTGAGTCTTTGTATTACTACAATACAACAAGTTTAGTAGGTCCAACATTTAATATAATCTCATACTTCATTATTTTATTGAGTCTTTATGTTACTACAATACAACAAGTTTAGTATGTCCAACATTTAATATAATCTCATACTTCATTATTTTATTGAGTCTTTATGTTACTACAATACAACAAGTTTAGTAGGTCCAACATTTAATATAATCTCATACTTCATTATTATAATGAGTCTTTATGTTACTACAATACAACAAGTTTAGTAGGTCCAACATTTAATATAATCTCATACTTCATTATTTTATTGAGTCTTTATGTTACTACAATACAACAAGTTTAGTATGTCCAACATTTAATATAATCTCATACTTCATTATTTTATTGAGTCTTTATGTTACTACAATACAACAAGTTTAGTAGGTCCAACATTTAATATAATCTCATACTTCATTATTTTATTGAGTCTTTATGTTACTACAATACAACAAGTTTAGTAGGTCCAACATTTAATATAATCTCATACTTCATTATTTTATTGAGTCTTTATGTTACTACAATACAACAAGTTTAGTAGGTCCAACATTTAATATAATCTCATACTTCATTATTATAATGAGTCTTTATGTTACTACAATACAACAAGTTTAGTAGGTCCAACATTTAATATAATCTCATACTTCATTATTATAATGAGTCTTTATGTTACTACAATACAACAAGTTTAGTAGGTCCAACATTTAATATAATCTCATACTTCATTATTTTATTGAGTCTTTATGTTACTACAATACAACAAGTTTAGTAGGTCCAACATTTAATATAATCTCATACTTCATTATTTTATTGAGTCTTTATGTTACTACAATACAACAAGTTTAGTAGGTCCAACATTTAAAATAACCTCATACTTCATTATTTTATTGAGTCTTTATGTTACTACAATACAACAAGTTTAGTAGGTCCAACATTTAATATAATCTCATACTTTATTATTATAATGAGTCTTTATGTTACTACAATACAACAAGTTTAGTAGGTCCAACATTTAATATAATCTCATACTTCATTATTTTATTGAGTCTATGTGACTACAATACAACAAGTTTAGTAGGTCCAACATTTAATATAATCTCATACTTATTATTTTATTGAGTCTATGTTACTACAATACAAGTTTAGTAGGTCCAACATTTAATAATATTTAACGGCCGTAAGTTTTGTATAACTGTTAGATAATATGCTATGGCTCGTAGATATCGTTTTTTTTTTTTTTTTTTTCGAATGGAAATCATCAAATGACTTCTCTCGCTCTGGGTGGAGCAGGAGGGAGTGTCAGACTTTTACTGACTAAAACCCATCCATTTTCCTTCATCGCCCTTTGTGTTCCGGGGCCACGGTATCTCTTTCGAACAGTCCCGCAACCCGTCACTTGATTCATAGATTCAAAATCAAAGAAAGCTTTTCTGTGACATTTTGTTTCTAACGGTCCGTAAACTATATGTCAAACAGAGATAGCAACCGTTCGTAACCTGTTAGTAAGTTATTGAAAATGGTCGTTAGAGATTAGGATGATCTAATAAACTGATTTGTGCTGGTGTCATTGGCATTTTATGGTAATTTCAATAGTGTTTAGTTTTTCGGCATTTTAATCTTGTGAGGTAGGTCAAGGAAGGCAAAAAAAGCATGAACATTCTATGGTTACATTGAAATACAGTCAAAAATAAATAGCTTACACCCAGTTTCTGAAAAGCTTCAACACTCAAAGTAGCTAAATGTTCAGGCTCACAGCTTTTTGTTATAATTGGCCTTACAGAAACCGGGTGTAACTAAGCTTGCATTCTGCGCGATAGTTTCAAAACTTAGAGATGATAAACATGCAGCTAAGTCATGAAAAATGTGCTGCAGAAATTCAGGATCTGCTCCTTACGTTCTCAGTTTACGTTCAAACCATAAAAATGCAATCTCCCAGATGCCATTCAGCTGTGCAATGGGCCGGTATTGAAACATGGACATAGACGTGTAAGGTTACTATCCGTTCGGATTTATCCAGCTTTCGAGACCGCTGCATTCCTGCCTGGCAGAGATTTTAGCCTTCCAATCCAGACCTGAATAGCTCTTTATTTTATCTATCTATGCGACTACACCAGTTTACCTAGTATCGCGTACGTCACTTTTAATTACCAAGTAGATTACTTGGATCTGCAGCATCATCCTCTTGCGGAGCGGTAATTGCAGATAGTATGTACCTACCTGCGAAGGTTAGTAATTTACGCCACTACTGTATTTATAAAGGGTGTAAAATACCTCTTAACGAAGCCGAAAGGCACTTGTTGTTCTCGTCATTGCGATAATTTTTTTGCTCTACACCGTACCTGGGAACCTTCTAGTTACGGAGATATTGGGGGTCAAAGTTCCAACTCTTTGACTGGTTTTTTTTTTATACAAGTTTTTGTTGTAAGATTTTTACTTTAAACACCTCCATGACCCACGTACTATTCAATCTATCAATCAGCACAATGTTTTGAGTGCGTTACATTGAGTTCTACCAAAAAACATGATTTTCCACCCCAAAAAAAAAAGTCGTTTCCCAGCAATAATTTTTGCGTAAAGTTACTTAGTTTGATGTACAGAATGCTTGGTTGACGGCTTCGTGAAGAGGTCTTTTACACCCTGTATGTTACTGCAATCTAGCATAGACAGAGCAAATTCGCTCTACGATTACCAGAGATTTGCGCTTGATCCACGCAGATTTGTAACCTGAACTAGGCAAATCTCAATCAAATGTTTAAGCTGTCAACTATCGCGTTTTCTTTGAGCTGAACGAGGCAGCGAAATTAAGTCAAAAACTTCGAGAAAACCATTCCCGAGCACTTCAATTTGAGGTTTAATATGCAGAATTCTCGTCCTTCGTAATCCGGCTTCGTAAACGCTGCAGTTCACATTACATTTGTAATACAGTGTATGTAAATGGAGATGGGTTCAGGTCATTATACCTGATCATCGTCTATTACACATCGTCATTACTATTTTCTCCGTATTATGTGTTATTTACACCTACTTTGTCATTAACATTAGCTGAGCGCTCATAACGAAAGTTGAGACGTTTCTATGATATGTGGTTGAGACGATGTATACAGTGTTTGGCTTATAGACCGACACAATTTTTCCAGGGATTTGGGAGGTCATTAGCTAGGTTCTACCCATACATCCTATGTCCTAAATGTCACGGTTGGTTACATGTTTTTTTTTTTTTGTAAATGAAAATAATACCCAAAATGATTACTTTAATTCCAAATAACTTTTTCGTTTGTGGGTGTAATGGCACAAAATTTAATTTTGTTTTATTCTCCATAGTCTTGTAAATCTAAATAAATCTTTGTTTGATAGAACTGGTATCAAGAAAATTTCTTACGAGCTACCAAAGTTATTTTGTGTGTTAAATGTATGAAATTTTAAAACTTCTTTATTCATTATAAAAAAAATACTAAAAGCCATTTTGAACTTAGCTTTATTTTAAAAAGTTCTTTAGTTGATACTCTTTCTAACGGTATGCTACATGTCACAAGAAACAATTCATTAAGTAGTCAAAATATTAGTTAGGAGAGTCAGGGTTAAGAAAAGACTTATTAAGGTTATTATGTTTTTATAAACTAAAGTTACAAATTTTGTTCAAATTTGGTTCCAATTAACCCAATATTTATTTTGTGCCATTACACCCACAAACGAAAAAGTTATTTTTAATTAAAGGAAACATCTCGAGTATTTTTTTCAAATAAAAAAAAAATACATATGTAACCAACCGTGACATTTAGGACATAGCATGTATGGGTAGACCTAGCTAATGACCTCCCAAACCCCTGGAAAAATTGTGTCGGTCCATACGCCAAACACCCTGTATAGAGTTTCATGTTATGTACTGTTGCATCACATAGAAGACAGCTCCGTAACGATGCTAGCTTGTTAAGAAATGGTGCGATTTTTCATAACTGTGTAGACCTCATTACTGATCCATTGAGCCGTGGCTTCCACGCAGAGTACGTAGAAACTTTCGAAGGCTCACCCAGTAACATTCAAATCTGGACCGTTATCAAAGCCTATGTTATCTCATTGCAGGACAAAGTTGTACTTTCTTCTTTCCTCTTTGATCTATTGCGATTTTAGGTCTTAAACCTTTAAATTTAATTCCACTATGTCTTCCTGGGACCGTTTTCTTGTATTGTTTTCGGCTTGTATTGTGAATTTGTAACTTTTGTAGGTTTGATCTTGATAACACTTCCATGCGACAGATGTGACCAGGTCAGGTTCATTTGAATGTAACAGTTATGTGGCTGGCCATGTTCCGCTATTGATTTTTGTCCCTGTTAATATATATAATATATCTCCTATATCAGCCACTAGTCAGGAAGGATAAACGCTAATTTACTTCCTGGAAATTTTAAACAACAGTAAACCGGAGTAAAATGTATTTAAAATTTTAGTTTATTTCAATAACATGCACATTAAACGAACTTCCATTTAATTATATCATTGCATTCAAATTATGCCTGCCTGACTTCAATAAATTGTTATAGTTGAAACTATAGCAGACTGATTAATTGATAATGAAGAAAAACAAATGAGATACGATGGTGTCCGTAATCTTGCCACTATACGACAACAAGAAGGATTTACAATGTATAAAGAAAGTAACAAACACTGATTTATAAAATGTTGAAATAAAAATGATTGCAAAATTGTCACTTTGATGTTTTGCATAATTGCATTATGAGCGTATTCAAGGGACCAATTGTGCCAAATTACTTTATTGCCCGGCAAAAATTATAAACCATACAGTGATGTGAGATTTTACTTATCTTAGTTGTTGGCAAAGGCACTGACTCCACTAAGATCTTTTTTATGAGACAAGCCCGCCACACTATTCCCAAACCACCTTTTCTTCTGAAAGCCAGAATCAGCAGTAGCGATCACCAGAAATGCGCCGAGACAATGAAGCTCGACGAAGTCCCAGAGAAAGAATTTAACTGTCTTGGATCCCGCAACGAAATTAATCAGAAAAATATAGCGGAGGAGTAGGAAAAACCATATTATCCACTTCTCTAGATATCAGCAGGAGACAGAACACTAAGAACTATGTAACGCTAATCATCGACGTACCTACTACCTATTTTATTTCGTCCTCTCATCTACCTAGTTGTCATCCTCCTTGTTGCAGTATGATCACTGTCCTAACCAAATATTATTTTGGGATTGGCGCAGTGCGTCTCTTTATCTGCAGAAATTAACATTTTTAATAGCCGTGTTCACTTATTTCTTAGCTATTCAGTCTTTGACACATCCGTCCGTTTGTATCGTCTCCCTGTTTTCTTACAGCCATATTTAACACTAAAATAATAGTGTTGTCTTTACCTACAAGAAGAAATCAGAGATTTTGCAAACTTTCTCTATTTTGTAAACAGACTAAACAGATATATTGCAGTACATGGGTACCTACAATATAGATACTATCTAAGTACGTACCCGTGGAAATCAGAGTGTAACTGTATAATGAAGTTTCATATAATTATTGCAGTGCAATGCAGAGTGTTGCCAGCAATTGTTCCTATTTGTAGAACATAAGTAAGAGTAGTGAAGGTACATAGTACTTAAATACGCGCTGGTTTCCTTTCTAAACTATATGGTTAGGTGGCCATTGGAGATTCTCTAACCATGACAGACTGAGTGAGTGAAGAATAATTCCAGATGCCTTTGTAATCGAAGAATTCGTCCATGTGTTTACAAAGCGATTGAAATAGATTGTCTCTGTCGAAACGATACTATGAAGATGATCACAGTAATCGTTAATAACCCCGCTCTGCCTTATAACAGTCTCCTACAAACCATAAAGATCTCGGTCTCTTCGAAGTTGAGCCACCAGACCACTGCAACCGGACCTCCGCCTTCCGATGTAAAACATACACACCTACTATTTCACGTTCTTGACATACAGAGTGTATCTTTTACGAGGCTGTTTCTTACGTAAAGAATGAAACATAACTGCAGAACTGCTGATACAATTTGTTACTGGTTATCGGTTGCAACCACATGCATCACTAACCGGTCGCCTTTAAGGTCTAGTTTGGTTGATACCGGTTCTAATACTAGAACTAAGACAATTAACTCACTTCAACTTATCTTGACTGATAACTGAAAGAAACGATAGCATTACGTAGGAAGTCAAAAGCATAATTATTATATTGACATAATGTCGATAAACAAATTATTTATACACATACTTAACAAATGTTTGACCTCCTAACCGGCCAAAAATGTGCTATTATGCAATGCAAATTCAACTACGTTTTGAGGTTTCCTCGTTCCAAATATGACCGAATTTAAATTTTTGTTTTAGCATATTCTGGTGGACGAATGAGACTATGAACATATGGACGCACATATTCGGCTTCTTCCTGCTATTTTTCCTGACGATCAACGACCTGGTCATTATAAACATTCATGCTACCGTCACGGACAAGATCGTCGCTGGGTTATTGTTCTCGTGCTTTCTGGTAAGTTTACTAATTGCGTGTTACGTCAGTCGGTTAAAGTTGCGTCCATAATGCGAGTATATGCGCGTTATGGCTACGAGTATGTGCCGTGGGTGTGGCACCTATGCTATGTTGAACCGTAATGCTCACTCGCGAGCACAAAGTTCCTTCTCCGAGAAAGCTTCAACGGCATTGGCACCAGCCTTTCGAGCCACTTAAATGAATGATTGGCTCGCAATGGAATGAGGTACCACACGAGCGCTTGTTTTGGAATGTTCGCTAGCTGCTCTCAAAAATGCTAGCAGAATGGACGTACCTTTAGATTAATGACGTTAATTGTCTTTTTATCGAGATCATAATGTGCTGCTCTTGTTGCCACAACGCGTCCTATCGGTCCAATAAAAGTTACCTAACCATTGTTATGTCCAAGATTGATGGTTATTTTAGTGGCTTTACTCTTACAAATTCTGTATTTATTTTTAGTTTATTTAACTCAAGAGAATTTATGATTTCATAACTCATTGAAAGCTGACCTACATAACCAGTTCCTAAAGTGATAAATATGCAAATATAAGTCTGTAGCATCAACCAAAGTGCAAAAATCATGTTTACACTATTAACACAAGGTCTGTTGCCCCCTCCATCAGTGTTATTTTAGCACTTGGACATACGAGCGGCGCGGGCGTAATACAATATTTCCATGTCCGTTGTGACGTGGCCATTACGAAATGAGCTATATCTACACCATTGGTCGGTGGTCGACGTCTTGAAAGTTTGCGGCTCAGATGTTCGACCCGCTTTTCTCCCGTTAGTGAAAGTAAGAAATTAAAAAGAAGAGCGTTAATGACTATCTGTGCAGGCTTTATTCTGTTGCACAAAATGTCGCTTTTATTTAAATTGGTAAATATTGAGACCTACGATAATTGGTTATTTACACAATTTGAATTAGTAACTTGTGATGGTTTATGTTCTTTTTCTGTTGCCTTTTTGAAAGTTTGAATGTGTGACCTAATTACCTACTCAAAATCCCACTATCAAAAGAGTAACAAATCAAGATAGCATATAAAATAAAGAGCAAGAATTATAGTTGAAACAAAATGAAGAAGTGCGTCTTCTTTTCTTATTTGTGTGCAAAAATCTTGCCTTGAAATACATATTGTATAAAATTAATTTAACATTGTAAAGAACTTTCCAACGCGGCTGATACATGCGGTAGATTGTCAGTAATCTGACTACTTAAGAAATGCTTTCACTGTCATCATATACATGCCATATTAGTAGACAGGTATGCTATTTAAATTAAATTACATGCACGCAGGTCCATTAAATTCTATTCAAAATATCTAAAATAACTTTTGTTTTGCAATGCAACGTTTCAAAATAATATAATTTGATTGCGATTTTAACATTTACATTGGCAGTAATTTAGGATAAAATTAAACTAGCTAGCGAAACTTCTCAGGTGATTGCGAGAAGTTTATCGGGTATCGATATCGATAGAGGAACTAATAAAGTACCTGAACTCGTTGACCCAAAAAACATTTTTTTTTTTTTCGTTTTATCATGTTTACATAATACAAGGTGTATACGCACCCTTCACGTAGCCGTCAACCAAGCATTCTGTACATCAAACTAAGTAACTCTACGCAAACAATATTGCTGGGAAACGACTTTTTTTTGGGGTGAAAATCATTGTTCACTGTAGGAGTCAATTGAACACACTCAAAACATTATGCTGATGGCTGCATTGAATAGTACAGGGATCATGTAGCTATTGCAAGCTATCAGGTATGGTCCAAAACAAGAAACTGATTGTAATGACAGGCAGAACAAGTGCCTACGGCTTCGTGAATTGTCTTTTTACACCTATTAGATACCGTATGAGAAGTTTCACTATTTAATTTAACTTCACCCTGTAAAGTTAGGTAGGTATATGAAAGCAGAAGTTGACGAGTCTCACGCAGGTCGTAGTAGGTCAATCATTGAAACTGGTTACTATTGTGCCACAGACAGAACGTACCATCTTTCTCTGTTTACTATATGCGTTATTTATACCACCTATATGGTTTTATAGCTTGTAATTAACAAGTATCTGTCAAAGAAATTCTTCTTGAAGAAAACAGGGTTATGGATACGAAATGGAAATGGACAATTGAGTTGAAAGTGAGAATTGAGTAAACATCAAACAAACGTAGGTCGTAAAGAGGTAACAAAACTCGAGTCGACACTGGCCACAAGATAATTTTCCATTCATTCACGTCTATGTGTCCAAGTGTTGATGCTTTTAATAGAGTTATAGGAACCTACTGTACTGTTTTGTTGGTCTTGTGTCGATGTTGTAACTTGTAACGAAGCGAAGGCTTGTAGTGGGGCGACGAAGAGGCAATCGTCGTGATAGTTTTAAAGCAAAAAACTGGTTTTGTTCGCTATAGGTAGAGATTATCTACAGCTTTGTATGGTAATGTTCGTTTATTTTGGGCACAAAGGTACTTACTTCCTTTGCCCACTATGTTTTTTTCTGGATATGTTATAGTCAAATCGAGCTAAAGTGCCAGTTAAAAAAAAACAATTTCTATTAAAGGCTGAAACTTTCACATACAAGAAAGTGCATATTTAAGGGGCTCCCCCATGGCACACTAGCGCCACTTTAGTAAAAAAAACAGAACTCATTAAATACACAATTAATATAAAATCTGATTGACAAAATCAATGCTTTAGAGTTCTAGATTATTGACGTCTATTTAATTCATTAAAATATACTTCACTGTAGTTACAGTTCGATAAATTGCTAAAAACGGCCGTTTTTTTCCATTTTGTATCTGTAACGACAGCGAGCTATGTTTCAATGAGTTAAGCAGACGTAAATAATTTAGAAGACCAAATGATTGATTTTATCAATCAGATTTTATATTAATTGTGTATTTAACGAGTTCTGATTTTTTTACTAAAGTGGCGCTAGTGTGCATGGGGGAGCCCCTTAATGACATTGAGCGAAGCCTGTTATTTCATCGATTTCCTTTCTAAGTATTCCTAACGTATGATTAATATTATAATAGATGGTACGGTCGACCTTTCCACGTTACAACTCGTTGCTGTATTACATAAGTAAGTTGGTACGACGCTGCTATGTTTAATGATTTCTTAAACTAGTTCCTAGAACATTACGGATACATAAATGATAAAATGTACTTATTATGTTATATATTTTTAAAGTTTTCCATACAGGGAGTAACAAGGCTACTCCAAATTATTATGCTTCCGCGTTAATTCAAAATTAGCACCCATATGTGATGGATCTTGGAATTTAGCAATGTAAAGTTAATGATCAAATGATTTGATTAGGTCAATATTAAGGTCATATCTTGTTTTTGTTTAGGCTATTCAAGCGAGTAAACATTCATGTCATGAGAGGTGATCTGTACAGCAGGATTTTGCTACTTCAGACACCATTCTAGCTTTCTCTATTTAAGATTGTGCATATACCGGCGCCTGTAATTTCTGATGTCGATATAGATAAAGATTTATATATATAAAGATTATGACTTTTGAAGTAAATTCCACTTTGTTTCGCTGATGGTAAAATTTGGTGGGACAAAGTGGAATTTACTTCCAAAGGATAAATGTTTATTCTCTTGCATAGTATAAATAAAAATAATTGTTTAAATAATGTTTAGTTTGTTCCACTACAACACTGGTTAATTAATTTAAATTGTTTACTGCGGCGCCCTAAATAAACCTATCTCGTAAATGACAAAGTTTTGAGCCAATTCTAGACGAAGTTTGGAGCAACAACTCCATTTATTGGCTAGCTGTCAAAAACATTTTCGAAGTCAATGTACCTATGCTTGGCTTCATGCCATATTAGACAACCCAATTTTTAGAAACTTAGTAGCTAAAGTTCTATTTAGTAGGATCATTTCGTTAGGATGTTTTGAGGAATATGCTTCATAAATTCTTTTGCTATTTTTTTTCATTTCTATTCTAATGCTGTTTTTAAATTGGCTTTACGAACTTGCAAACTGTTTATGTTGCATATAAAAATATTTGCAGGATTCTCCCACAATATTTTCAATGAATTTTTGTAGTTTCTACCTACCCTCATGGGAAAACGCCGTGTTATGTGTTTATATAATTATGTATTGTACTTATGTGCATATTTTTTAAATTGTTCATTCAAATGTAAATTTGAATGAAGAATGCTGCACTGCCACAGAAGTAAAGTAGGTAGCTTTTCGATTGAATGGTTGTGTTTGTAAATTTCTTTATAAAATCGTATTTTTTTCTGTTTTCAGATATGCATGTTGCTATCAGCTCTATACCACACGTTTTCCTGCCGGTCTGAGCACGACTACAACACGTTCCTCATGTACGACCTCTTCGGCATCGCGCTCTCCTTGCTCGCCATCTACACTTCCGGCGTTTATTACGCCTTCTGGTGCCATGCTGTAAGTTGCCATGCCAGCGGTACTGAGGCTGCCTTACGTTCTTAGGATCCCGGGTTCGAGTCCCGGTAGAAGCAAATGTTTGTGTGATGAGCATGGACATTAGTTTCCGAGTCATGGATGTTTATATGTATAATAAGTACCTATGTATTTACAAACAAAAAAGTGTCTATGTAGTATATCAACTATCTGGTGTCCACGACACAAGCCTCGTTGCTTAATGTGGCACTAGATGGCGCTGTGTGTAATGTCCAGCGATATTTATTTATTAATATTTTTGAAAATTCGTCTGCTAAACAACGTAAATGACGCAATGAATATTGTTGAAACGTCAAAGTTTGTGCATTAGGATTGTGAGCGTGTTACACAATAACTCCCATGTTTTACCTGCATGTCATTTAGCAGATAATTTCGTACAAATTCTGATCCATTTTTTGTTGTCCTAGTAGTTAGATATTAGTTCTTATCCGGACATTGCGAAACAAGACCCTAATGTCACATTGTATGCCGCTACAACACGTGGACATTCGTGTCATTATGATTTATGATATCGCTTGCGTGTTCACGTGCGATTTCGTTAAGAAACTTGAGAATGGAAGTATCATTGATATGGATGCTGTAAAATAGAAATGTTCGATTTCAAACTTTAGCCTCCGTTTTTAATTGGTTGTCAATTAAAATGAAGATCGTTGTTTATGCTGTTTTGAAGGTTGACAATGTAGTAAGAGTTCTTACTATCGAAGCTGTTAACCCATTTATCGATTTAGCTGACGATGTTTATGAAGCAGTTTAACGGAAAGCTTCAGAACAGGTTACATTATACGTATTTTAAGTCATAATGTAACCTCTTAGTCGCAAGCTATCAAATATACTTAATTTATAAGGCTGTAAATATCCTCACTATCGCTTAAATTTAATGCATTTCAAAAGAAACAAATAACTTAAATGTATGGTTGTTTCTTATCGTCCGTGCACAATTCTTCACAATCCGATGTACTTCAATAGCAAATCAAAATCGATAAGAATTCCTAATCAGCAGCATTGGTTCCGGATGATCATGGACGAGATCTTCGATATTTATGAGCAATGCATTAGAAGACACGAAATCCATTCGCTTTCTAAGACTTTCGTCGCTGCAAGCAGTATGTCGTCAGGTCTAGAGATAATCATTGATACCTGGTGTACGGTTCCTATATTTGACTTACAGTAAAAGAGAAAGCACCAACGGCTTGGAACAGTTCATACGAAAATATCACAAAAAATTGTGCGTACCTAACTACCTATCTGAACTTGGTATACTTTCACTGACACATTTGCTATAATTTTGGTATGGCAACCTACTTTTTCCACTCTTTATTTTGCCATTGAGTTCATTTTAAATAAACCTTAGTATGTTTGAATGGCGCTTTGATTATTCGATGCATGGGCTTGGTACAATTCTGTATACGCATTCCTTTTTACGTTACTAGTTAATCTCTTGTCAGAAAAAAATGCATGCATGCATGTGTTGCTGAGATGCTTTACCTAGGTACTCTTTTTTGCTCAGAATAAATTTGAGTTGTTGATGAACGAAGCCTTTTTTGCTCGCAACATATGCTTTAACAAAGATGTTACAGCAACTAATGATGGATAATGATTGTGGAAACTAGAACAAATTTCCGTGCGTTCAAGCGTTTTTGCCATACCTATTATTGGAATCAAATATAACAGCTCACAACTTAGGACCCATTAATGTTAATATTTATCCGTGGTGCTAGGCAACTGGGCCTATCCCAGTTGTAAACGTCCCTTTGTGCCTATTGGCCTTGTTTCGTTCTGTCTCCTGCTGAAATGGAGGGAAGTGGAAATTACGGTTTTTTCCTACTCCTCCACTATACTTTTCTGATTAATTTCGTTGCGGGATCCAAGACAGTTAAATTCATTCTCTGGGACTTCGTCGAGCTTCATTGTCTCGGCGCTTTTCTGGTGGTCGCCACTGTTGATTCTGGCTTTCAGGAGTTACAGTGGTTTGGGAACAGTGTGGCGGGCTTGTCCCAATTAAAAAAAAAAAAAAAAAAAAGCAACTAATGATAGTTGATCTGAAAGTTTAGTGAGTCTGGCTTATATCAAGTCTGTACACAAAGACACACTAACCATTAGGTAGTTAGGCGTGTTAATTTTCTTGTTTGCAAGAAAACGTGACTTACCAGTTACCTACCTACCAGTTAGAAGTCTAATCTCAGTAATATCTCTTTGTTCCTAATTGAAAGTCATACTGTTTAATTTTTTAGTTGACTTCATTATGTAACGTTTAATAAATTAAAAGGCGTATAATATGTAGGTACCTAAGCTAGTTTAAGACGCTCGAACCGTACTAATTATAATATTGCTTTTACAATAACGTAGTAAGTTCTGTGGATAATGCCCGTGCAGGGTTTACAACAGTGCGTGCTGTTGTATTGTAAACCGCGCGCCGCCGCCGCCGGTGGAGACCGATGTGCAGGTGTGTGGAGGGTTTGTTTACAACAGTCTACTGGTCTAGCTGGCCCACGCTTTATGATTTTTAAAGCACCTTCGTCTAGGCAGGTGTTTCTAAGAGATGATTAAAGGATAAGTCATGTGTCCCTAGTTTTGTTTACTTGATTGAAATAATTTTATATGACCACCGTAAATTTGAAAGTGCTAAATTACCATCTACGTCAATTATACAGTATTTAAGCAATGTCAGAGTTTCATACCTCGTCTAAAATATCTGATTAGCACATCTTGAACTGAAGAAAGTGTGTCTCTTCCTGTCTCATCCGATGAAACTTGTTTCGACTAACAGTTATTTAATTTGTTTATAATGTTAAATGTAATTTACACCTGTATCTAGTAGCGCATTGTCCTCACAACCGTTAGGTAGTACCTATTCTTTTATTATTTATATCTACGTCAGCCCACGTGGACTTTCCACTGACGTAAATTCTAATCGATACGTGAACAAAATAATTTATGAATATAAACCGTCAATATGTGTACATAATTAATTTCTTTGTTTCGTAAATATTTTAAGGCCAAGAGCTCGGTCAGTAGGCTCGGAACACACTGCGACTCCAATGTGAGACCTTAGTATGCACGTAGGGTCCACATATTGTAACTCTTGTTGCAAAACAAAGCACCGATGACCTTCTCATACCATTCTAGTGGGTATACTCGAATTTAAAGTGTTATTTAATGTTTATTATAATGTTATCGTTTGAATTACGTTAGATGGGGTAACTGAACCGACCACCCGTATAGGAAATGCGTGATTAGAATATTGGATGAACTGTTTGAGTTGGTCCAGTGACAAGTATTGTAGATATGTATGAGTTGTTCCAAGACCAAAGAATCGATGGATTGACTGTGTAAAGGATGATACGGCAAGAAAAGAGGTCTGACGAGATTACGAGTAATATAGAAGTAGGTAACATAATGAAGAAGACATGCTGCGCCGACCCCAAATTAGGAGAATGATGTACCTATGAGATGTTGCAGTGTTACTTGGGATCGTTTGCGGAAGATTGTCGCTTACGAATTAGATCTTTAAATAAAGGAAAGACGAGGGCCGAAAGGAGAGGGCTTAAAATGGAGTTAAGAATGGTAGAAGTTGAGTTTATGAAATATTAATTTGAGTATATACCTACTTACATAGAAAACACTATGTAGGTAGGGTACTCATCGAATACATTTTACAACAAAGCTTAGGGAGATGGATATCTAGCGATCACTGTAGCATGTTAAAACTTACAACGGAAGTACGGTACAGTAGTTCGCACAACTAAATTGCTGCAATTTATCGTCACGTGTGTGGCAGAGTGGTGGCAGGCCTCTCAACTGATAGATTAGTAAGGGGAGAGCCAAACAGGGTAATAATACAAAAATACTGAACTCGACTTTTTATTTTCGCTTAAGTAGTTTTCATAGCGCTTTCTACCGCCTTGGGCCAATATTTCCATAGACTCTATAGTTACATTTAATTTGTATGTACATCGTTGTTAAGCAAGCTGCATAAGCTTGCAGTAATGAGAGAATAATTTAGAAAATACTGTCATTAAAAATAGCTTTTATGCAATTATTGCGACCAAGTTATTATTGCGACCAAGTTATTATTGCGACCAAGTTATTATTAGCAATATTCCTATTACATGAATAGAAGTTAGTTATGACACAAATTCCTTCGTCTCCCACGAAAACGGAATGTTTCACATCTTTTTTTTTTAGAATTTGGATATTTAGTAAGTACTTACCTTAATTCAAGAGAAACTATTAACAAACATAGGTAAATAACAAAAAATATGCACAGGGAAAAAAGAGTTACAGGGCGTCAAGAATTTTGACCACGACGTTGTCAACGGGAAAAGTGCCCAGAACACTGGAAGCATTGCCACGTTTGGATGGAAAGGCTGATTTGAGTGAAAGGTGTGAATGAAAGACAGTTACTCCATGTAAAATACTGGTATTAAGCTGCATCAGGTTAGACTAGAAGCCGACCCAACATAGTTGGGAAAAGACCAGGCAGATGAAGATTCAAGTGAATAGTTGGTGCATTAACCTTAGGTACCTTACCCTATATACTTAGGTACATATTTACTAACGCAGGTTAATTACCCCGAATGTTTACAGGTAGAACTTCTATTAATAGACTTACTTTATTGTACCTCTATGCTAAGTCATTTAGAACGAAAGAAAACGAGTTTGTCTGTACCTACCTATCTCACGGATGTTGTCGTCGTCGATAAAAATAGACAAACGTAACATAGTTTAGCTAAATGTTTTAAAACCTCGGTATATTATTTTCGAAACCACTGTGGGTAATCTTGAGGCTCAAACTCAGAACTATGCGATCTTATTCTTTTGCAATATCAAGTGCAGTAGCTCAGCTAAATAACCAAACTTTAAAAAAAAAATGGAAATATCTATAATTTTTTTAGGTCTGTGACATGACATTAGCTACTGACTTGATGGATCGATTTCAGTGAGTTTTTCTTATGGTCTCATCATCTGATGGCCATCATTTGGGGCTTTTTTCCCCATAATCTCTAATAGCTTCAATATACACAGACTTTGAACGACACAAGCCTCGTTGCTTAGTGTGGCACTAGATGGCGCCGTGTGCAATGTCTAGCAATATTTATTTTTATTTATTTATTTTTTACTTTCGCATTTTTTTATAATTTTTATATTCTAAACAATTCCTCTATCATTCCAGGAGTTAAAAGCCTTCTACATGACATCAGTAACAGTAATCTTCGTGGTGGCGATGGCGCTTCAAATCCCTCGGCTGGGTGTGCCGTACCCGGTGAAGATGTGCGTGTTCATCGGCTGGGCAGCCTACGGAGTGCTGCCCACGCTGCACTGGACATACACTATGGGAGGGTTCGATAACCCCATGGTACAGGTCAGTACAAAGACAAAACACTTTTCACTTTTTTTTAGAAAAGAATGTTCAAGTTTGACGGAGGAGCTCGTGGCTAAATAATAACAGCCGCACGGGTTGATCTTCAGGTTGCCGCGCTTGCCGAGGTTGGTCTGTGGATGGGTAACCATCCATTACATACCGAGTGTTCTCCTTTGCGTTGGAAAACGCTTTAAGCAGGTGGTTACAGGTATTCTGTGGCCCGAAAGTCTGACAACCAGTGTTACCAAGGGGTATCGTACTACCCAGTTCTTACTGTGTTGTGGAGGTCAGATAGGCAGTACTGGGTAGTACTAACTGGACTGTGGAGGTTAGACAAGCAGCTCCATATAAAAGACTGGTATTCAGCTGCATCCGGTTAGACTGAGAAACCGACCCCAAAACAGTTGAGAATGCTTTTATATATATTACAAGAAATTGCAAACAGACACTTCAATTTGATTTATTTTAATAGATGAACAAAATATCGCCTGACTAAACTGGTATCGTTGAGTTGTTTTGTTCGTGATTCGCTCTACGTTAATAATTGACAATGACAACTTTTCCTCGATGAAGAGAGCCATTATTAGGTAACCCTGTAAAGATAGTCGTAAGATGTCGAAATAAATAAATTAATTAATTATTCTAACAATCAATACAGTGTTAGTTTTCAATGACCGGCCAAATTTTCAGAGATTGTTTATAATCGATAATATTTTCAATATAATGGAAACAAAGCAATCTAAAAAAAAAAATTCATTCCGGTCCATCACTAAAAAGCGAACGTGCGGTTACTGCAACAGCACAATTCAGTTCAACAACCTAGATAGGTAGCAGTTAGCACACACATACATTTGGCGGTGCATACACGCACACAAGTGCATTGATTCCCACTAGGTTTATGATTTAGGAAATTTTTAGGGCATTTTCAAATGAATGCAATTATTTTATTTTATATTTTAATACAATAATATTTTAGAATTCACTTTTGGTTTGATATCTAGATCTTAATTTTAAATATTGGCTGGTCATTGAAAACTAACCCTGTATAATGACTAAAGTCTATTTCTGTAAATTGGTTTTAAAAAACTCTTTTACACGTCACTTCATCATAGTGTTATGTTTTAAAACTAGTTGGGGCCAACAACCGAAACTAACTAAGAGGTCACTGTCTCTCATGCAGAATAGTGTCCGAGATGTTTATTTGAAGAATTCTTTCTTCAAAAAAACATACAGATTTTAGTGGAGCTGTCCAGTCAGTGAAAGCATTTGTCAGTAATCGTGTAGCTCGATCGTTCGGATCCTTTTAAATATGACGGTGTAATGATTGTATCTTTAAGATTTTATTCTTTCAATTTCTTTTATTAATGATCTAAGTACCAAAACACTTTTACTTGACCTAGTGCCCGCAATTGAAAAAATTCGAAGCAAGAAATAAACATGATTATATCTTATCAACTAAATATTACTTCCTTTGTGTACAAAATTATTAAGAATATCTAATCATTAGCAATTGCGTTGTTTCAGATGTTCTTCCCTAGAGTCATAGGGATGTACGCCATCAGTGGGACTGCCTTCGTGATATACGCCTTCAAGGTACGTTGTCGATCATCATTATGTTTATATAAATAGCCTGTATGCATCCACTCCAGCATTTGAGACATTTAGACATGAAATCAAATGTTAAAAGAACTTCTGGCCTTCTGTGTCTAATCTGTTAGTTTGGCTGCTGTAGTTGTTGCGTTTTAGCTTGTCAATAGCGGTCATTGCCCTTACCCTAATATCTCTTCGTACCAAACAAAACAATGAACCATAGATCGTTTTTTATGAAGTTGTGATCACGATAGAGATGACGATCCAAGGCTTGAACAGGCTTATTTTTGGTTTTTAAAGTTAAGAACTTTAATAAATGTAGGTGAGTCAATGGTGTCGATTCTGTTGTGCACGAACTAAACCTATTGCTATCTTTTCTTTTAATTTTTTATTGTTTTATTCTAAAAAACACAAAAACGTGAAAAATAACTTTAGCTTCAGAAGTCGGTGACCTTTGTTTGAATCATTTCGTTTTTTTTTTTGTCACATCTCAGATAGACGTCAATAATCTAGAACTCTAAAGCATTGATTTTGTCAATCAGATTTTATATTAATTGTGTATTTAACGAGTTCTGATTTTTTTTACCAAAGTGGCGCTAGTGTGCATGAGGGAGCCCCTTAAAGTAAAAATCTTACAATAAAAACTTGTTTTTCAACAAAAAAAACTCAAAAAGTTGGAACTTTGACCTCCAATATCTCCGTAACTAGCAGGTTCCCAGGTAAGGTGTAGAAAAAAAATATCGCAAGTGCGGGGAGAACAAGTGACTTTCGGCTTCGTTAAGAGGTTTTTTACACCCTTTATGTAGTAGGTTATAGGTGTTAGGTATAGGTACACAAATGTTATAAGGTCAATACTGAAGCAAGTAATTGTATGCTAAAACGTACGTATGTACTAACAGTGAATAAATGCTAATTTTAATTCTTGTTAATAGATTCTGAGCCGTTCTTAGACTATTTGTCATTAATGTAGTACAAAAACTTCGTTTACTATTCAAATATAATTAATTTGATTTTTTTGTCATTTTACGTATGTAATTATTTATGACTAGCGGACGTCACGTGGTTTCACCCGCGTAGTTCCCGTTCCCGTGGGAGTACGGAGATAAAATATAGCCTATGTTACTCGCTGATAATGTAGCTATCCATTGCTGAAAGAATTATTAAAATCGGTCCAGTAGTTTTTAAGTTTATTCGTAACATGCAAAAATACAAATCTTTCCTCTTATAATATTAGTGTATTCTATGACTATTCGTATTTTTCGCTATTTTGTGCCCTTCAAGTCTTGAGCATTGCAAATCAGTTACTACCATCATTTTATTCGAAAATTAGAAGAAGTCCGAAAAGTTTTTGACGTAATTTTTTTAAATTGACGGTCATGCTCAATTTTGTCGTAAATTGTTTGATCGGATATTAATTAAGTTACAATAACTCCTATAAACAAATGTCAGACTGGCATTATTATTTTTTATCTAGAAGCCGTTGTTCCTATGGGATCATGTCCCATCGCCAAAATTTTCGAAATTTTATAAACATTCCTAAATTCCTACCCTATTTAACCAACCTTATGCAATTTTTTTCAGAAATCCGTTCTTGGTGACTCGTTATGCACATAAAGTGAAAAAATTACTGTCATTAAATTACTTGAAGAATTTAATTTAAATATATCATCAATATTTCGAAAAGTTCTTTCCAATATTAATGAAACTAAACTTATAAATCTATTGTTACAACAATTTCCTCATAATTCTATCTTTATCTGTCCAGGTCCCAGAACGCTGGTTCCCGGGCAAGGTGGACTACATTGGCCACTCGCACCAATGGTGGCACGTGCTAGTGCTGGGCGCGCTCTACTACTGGCACAACTCCGGCATGATGTACGTGCAGTACCGCATGAACCACGGCTGCGCCAACACTATGCGGATCTTTTAAATTTAGAACTACACCTCATCAGGACTTACTAATGATGTGGATTTTAAGTAGATGCGAATTTTGCCTCAAGCTAGGCTTAACTGGAAAGGAGAAATGCCTTATTTTAAAGGTGCTTAAGGCCTTGTTAACATAGAATCTCTTTTAAGTATTTTTAATTGCCAGGAGACAATACTTTAGTATTTTAAAACGACCACTGCCTACTAAACTGTTTGGTTGAAGCAGCTTGGAAGAGAATAGAAATAATTCTTGCTAGAAACTCTTTATAAGTTCCTCTTATTCATAATCATGAAAAGTATACTTTATTTCTATACTAATTCTTATATTTCTATCTTTACTCCATAATATGTAGGCCATGTCCATGAATGGTATGTTTAAAAAATGTGATACTCCACTGCTCAATGTAACAACTTTATATTATTAAAAAAAAATAGAAAATTTTGAAAAGGTTGTTTTATCTTAATTTAATAATATTACGTATTTTATTTCTAATTAAATTTTAATACTTAATTGAATCTATTAAAGATCGTAAATTTTCACTTTTTATGAATAAAACTATGGTGTCTAAAATAATAGGAAAACGCAAGAATTAAACAAAGAAGGTTGCATTCCGTTTTTTACAATGAAAGACTGACATAGGTCCACTTTATTTACTTAATTTCATAGACTCAGTACGACATAGCTTAAAGGTTTCATTGATATACCTGTAGATGTGCATGAAATAACGGCTAATTCTAGTAATGTTATAGCAATCGCTTGATTTTGGACTACAACTGCCTCCTCAAGACACGTGATCGAGTTTGAAACCTTTAAATAGTGTCGTGCTGTAGCTTACTTCTCACATTCTCTCTTCTACATTCTTGTATCATTGTTTTAATAAAAGCTGCAAAATAGAATAATGGTACAATATTTCTTAGTTCCATGACATGTTATAGATCTGATTTTAAATTATATACTATCATAGAATAAACAGAAGACTAATTCGTTTTTATTACGTTCTAGGTAGTTCTATCATAATTATATTATTATGGCCTTAAAGGCTTACTTATATTTTTATCAAATATCACAAAGCGTTTGAACATTTGTTTGTTTACATCTTAGACTTTTTACATCTGTGATTCGATTGTAAACAATTTTTACGTTATAAAATATAATGTTACTTATTATATTTAAATTATCTTAATCAAGTGATTGTTATTGTTAGTTTTTTATTTCTATGGTTTGGTAAGGGTTTTGCATGATGAAACATAAATTATTTAAAACTTATGTGTGGTCTTTCATTTCTTAAACATACAATAGGCTAGTTTCTACCATCAATAAATTGCAAATCTATTTAGTCCGTCAGTTACAGCATTGGAAAATAATCGACACCTATTTTTTGTTTTTGTAAATCAATGAATATTGACAAAGATAAAACGCATCAAAAATCGGGGGTGGGGGTTCGTGACGTCAGAACGCACTAAAAATTATACCACGGCGTGACGTATTAAGAATTTAAAAATCGTATCTACGTCCTTTTTGGTTTACGTAACAAAAGATAAAATACGAGTCAAATATTTTTTGAGAATTAACTGATGGACTAATTAGATTTTTTTCAGTACACAAGCCTATTCAAAAATAAAAACATGTTCTTATAACCTTGCTTCTTCCATCAATGCGCTCAGAGGGTTAACACAGACATACCATCCATTCGGAAGCAAACGTAGTCTACACTCCGCAGCGTATTACTATCGTGTGGGACCAACGCAGAAAAAAATAATTCAAATACCTAAGTAAAATAGCATCATCCAGCATGTTATACCCAAAGGGTTAGACAGAGATGTGCATAAGGCATACAATTCACAGTTTATTAGAGTTACACCTACATTTGGACATTTTTGTTTGAGCCAATGTAAAGAGAAGAATAGATTTCTTGAGAAATAAGCATCACCTTTGTACTATTTTGTGTTCCTTTTTACTTTTCTTTATATTTAGTGTGTACATAAATTGTTAAATAATGTATCGGAGGGCGAGCCTATTGCTGTGCGTAAACCCATACTTCAGAAGAATTGAAGACCCTACTACTTGGGTATGCGAAACCCGATTTCGGTCCTACTACCGTACTGATTATGTTTGAAATCTCAATAAAAATTAAAGTTGTGGAACAATAAATATTGTTTCAAAACTGAGTTTAACGCCATCTAGTATCCAGTAGTTGAAACTGCATCACAGTTGTCTAGTTCTGTGGTTTTGCTATTGCACGGTAGATGGCGGTAGCAGTACAGTTAGCCTTTTTACAGAAATAATTAAACTTCTAAGCTTTCTTTTATGGTCTTAGTAAGTTGAGAGATTTATGAGAATTTTCTGGAACTTAAACTAAAGTAAACAGTAATTATGACCACGTTGCCTGCGTGAAACTTCGTCGTAAGTTTCTGCCGTGCAGTGGTTGCGCGTCTGCCTAGCGAATTGAGATCCCGGGTTCGATCTCAGAACCACTCCAAAAAATCATTTTGTATAGCACTAGTAGGATAAAATTACAGTAGGACGATTTAAAATAATACAGTCATTTTTAATTGTTCTTCTAGCGATAGGGTTTGGTTCATTTCATTTAGAAATCCATATACTTTTTAGTGATATATATACAATACATTAGTAGGGTACCATACCAATGTAGATGTACATTTTAAAACAATCCACATTCGAAATTACAAAAAGCATAAATACAAAAACTTATTTCAAACATCTACAAACAATCAATCCAATCCATATCATATCATATCTGAATACTCAAAAATAAAATTGAAAAGCTCAGCTCCATCAAACAAAATAGTGATTTCACATATCAGCGAATACGTATCCTTTTAGTTGTTGCATAAATGAATACTGTCAGCGGACACATTCGCGCTCACACACCGAGTAAACCGAAAGGTTTGGGAATGGAAAAACAAAAAGATAAACGATCCAATATTTTCATTGCGCCGATGAATGGCTCGAGTGTTGATTCAGCGTCGTGGAAAAATGATGCCTACATTGGGAACGTTTTTTTGTCGCATCCCACGTAATCCCGTCTGCATGAGCGATGTTTTAAAGATTCGACGATAAATAATATTGATCTCTTATTGGCTTTATGTAGGTAGGTGCTGTTGGAGATTTTAATTATATAACTAATTAAATGCGATGAGAATGAACTGCAAAAAAAAAATATGTACAGGATTCGGAAACTATTAACGGCCGTTTTCTATAACTAACTTACGTATAACTGTTGGTTTATTAACCAACAGTTATACGTAAGTAAGTACGCGTAGTGCCTGCGTCCGTATAGCTATCGGTGTTTCATAAACAAAGTTAGTTTGAAATATCCTATCCGCGTCATCTACCTGTCACTTGATTCATAGAAAAATCAAAGAAAGCTTTTCTGTGACGTTTGGTTTCTAACCGTCGGTAAGTTAATTAAATTGGTGTCGATTCTGTTGTGCACAAACTATACTTAATTTAAGCTATTGCTATCTTTTACTAAAAGGCGGTGCGAGAAAAGGACGGCTATAGCTATGAACTAAGTTAGAGATGTCAAACTAGTTTATGCCTTGCGCTTCACCGTGTTTTTAGTCGACATGTTTTTACGGGCACCCTTCATTTGTATGGAAATATTAGTTCCAATTAATTTAACGGCTCTAAATTACGTCCGTAAAAAGATAGCAATAGATAAATTAAATTAAATAAAAATTTAGTTTGTGCACAACAGAATCGACACCATGTCAAACAGACAGAGATAGCAACTTACCGATACCTGTCAGTAATTTATTGAAAATGGATGGGACCTTCTGTAGGTACCTAACTGGTAAGAAGTATTTGTAAGCTATCAGTAACACTTAAAAAGGGATATTTACTATATTTGTTTAATAGTAATCACACAAAATATACCCATAAAAAATTTCAGCTCTGGTACCTATCAACGATCTATGTAAGTATTTGATGATGATTAATGTGTCAGCGCTGAAAAAGCAAGGTTTAAATTCCCCTACATACACACATCAAAAATGTCTAGGGATCAAGCATTTTTATGCGGATTTCTTGAGATTGAGATGTGGCTTTGTAATAAATTTATGATTTTATAAATTTATATGGATCCTTTTTGGTGCATTTCATAATTTGAATCAGGAACTCTCAATCAAATTCGAGTAAAAGATGAAAATAAGCTGTCAATATTTTCCCTATAAAAACATACAACGCATTGAAGACATTATTAGTGCTACTGTTTCCCTACTACTGATTAAAACCAACGTTATTATGGAGCGGCGACGTCATTTAAGCAGGGAAGAAATGCTCAGAGCCGTGGGAATGATAGAAGCTGGTTCCCGGCAACGTACTGTAGCTTTAGCTCTGAATACAAGTCAGAGTGTTATCAGTCGACTTTGGACACGTTACCGAAGCACTGGTACCGTGGCTGAGCGCCATGGAGGACGGTATCGCTGCACCACACGGAGACAAGACCGATACATTCAAATCTTAACTCGAAGAGCTCCAACAATAACCGCCATGATGTTAGCCGTGAGGCTTCATCACTCTTCAGGGAACTTAATTAGCGACCAAACAGTCAGAAACCGCTTGCATGAAGTGAACCTTCATTCCCGAAGACCGCTACGGGTACCACCTATAGCAATGCACAATCGTAGGATTCGATATCAATGGGCTCTTGAACACAGAAATTGGGCAGAAGAACAATGGCGTTTCGTGTGCTTTTCTGATGAGTCTCGTTTTGGTATGAGACCGGATACAAGACGTATACGACACTGGAGAACCCCTGGACGCCAACAGCGATTAAAATCCTGCCAGGAAGTCCATCCTTATAGTGGTGGAACCATCATGGTATTGGCGGGTATTTGGATCGGCGGAAGAACTGAGTTGATTTGGATCAGAGGCAACCTCAACGCTCAAATTTATGCTGAGACGATTGTATCAGACGTCATCGTTCCTCTACAAGTGCAAATCGGTCCCTTATTTCAGTTAATGCATGATAATGCACGACCGCACACCGCAAGAGTTGTAAGACAGACTCTCGCCGCAGCTAACATCAATGTCCTGCCCTGGCCTGCTCAGTCGCCAGACTTGAACCCGATTGAGCATGCATGGGATATGCTACAGAGAAGAGCTCTGCCGAATATGGAGGGTATCCAGTCGCAAGAAGACCTTTTTTTGTTGTTGCAACGAACATGGGCGGCCATTTCACAGCGTGATTTGGATGAACTCATTTTGAGTATGCCAAACCGATGTTCTTGTGTTGTTAGTGTTCGCGGTAGAAACACGGATTATTAATTGTTTAAGTTACCCAATAAAATTTTAAAGAAAACTGTTATTTCAGTCTTTTTTTCGAACTTTAATGTTAGTGGTTCAAATGTCAAAAATCCCTTTATTAGGAAAATGGCAAATTTCTTTATTAATGCAAAGGTGACTTGGTTTATCGTTACTGTGACAAACGAAAACACTTTATTTGATGAATCCTTAAAGAAAATTTTAATTAATATCAATCAGGAGAAAAGTTATTGCAAAAATATATGTTGATCCCTAGATACTTTTGATGTGTGTAGATTAAGTAGTAGTGATAGTCTAGTGGTGTGACCGTTGTACTACCATATCATAAGTCTCGAGTTCTAACCCAAAACACGCACACACCTCTGATTTTTCGGATTCAGATTCATGTGCGTATGGTACATGTAATAAATGTAATTGCTTAGTGTGTAATGTCCAGCGTTTTTTTTTTTTTTTTTTAATTTTTATTATCACTTAATTGGGTGAAGGAAAAAATCGTGGGGAAACCAGCATGCCTGGGAGATATTTCTCGACGGCATGTAAACCCATGTCAGAAGCCCGTGGGCGGCATAAAAACTGCCACCAGGTTAGGCACTAATCACACGATGAAGAAGAAGACAACAGTTTTACAGCGAAAGTTTGAACTCGACCACAAGTCATAGAAAACACTATCGATTGCAAAATTCTGATCATAGGAGTGGGTGCTTGATTGACAGGACAGTTGCAAAAAGTGCATACTGTGCGGTGTCACAAATTAGCTGGGTCAGTGCGCGATACTAATCGACCCCACGTCGCGTGCGTCCCGCGGGAGCGCGCGCGCTGACAGATTGCCGCGCGATTGACGTCGACGTCGCCTCCTCGTCGACATCACGTGTCGGCCTCGTTCAGTGTTATATTACTGATAACATGTTTGATCTTGTATCTTTGCTGCTAAGGAGTGCAAATTCGTCGATTGCTATCTTCTTTGGAGTGTTTTCCGGGCTTTTGCCACAACATTTTTTGTCCAATTTCCTCATCTTTGATATTTGAGTTAGGGATGAACTTAACCAGCAAGTCAAGCAATGTCAATCAGTGTAACTAACATTTGTAGACTTTCTTTTGTTTGTGCAGCTATATCGATTAATTAGCATTAATATCCACCACTTGTTTTATTGTTAATTTATTCATTTTGTTTTGTCTTGTGCGAGACAAATATAGTACCTACATTACTGCAGCGGCCAGCAACAGAGGCTGTGATGGACGAACGTCACACATACGTAAGTCCATCAATGCCTAGTTGTGGCCAAGACTTGTTTAGTACCTACTTTTCTCAAATAATGCGGAGAAATTAAAACTCTCGCGTTGAAGAGTTCATTTGTTTTTTTTTTCAATAAACCGCTTTCTATTTGCAAGCCAATTCGAAATTTAATTAAAACCTTTAATAAGTTGCCTCCTTTCCTTGGTTGCCAAGTTTTAGAGTAAAAGACCGTTCCATTTTTAAATAACACGACAGATATGAGTTTACTATGTAATTTATCTTTCTTTCACACCTCAACTTCACCTACCGCAGTCTACTGCTGGACATACGTCTCTCCTAAGCTGTGTTACAACTGCCTGTCCTCAGGTATTCGCATCCAACCTCACAGCCACCTTCATAGAGGTCGTCACTTCGTCTAGCTAGAAGCCACACACCACAACTATCACAATGAAATCGCGAAGAACAAGGACCTGCATTCTATCTAGATTGGTTTGATGATTGGCAACTGTTTATCTTGAACATTTATATTATTTTCATTTTTTCATTTTCAAATAGCTTTAATTACCATCAAATAACACTAACAAAATGCACTTACCCTAAGCTACATTAACACACTAAAATAAAGACACTATATTAGGCTAGCAATTCGCCTTTCAAAGCTTACAAAAGATAGTTTAAACTGGTAATAACATATATAATATTAACACACAATAATATGGGTATATAATGACAAATGTGTAAATTACTTAGTTAATTATAATTTACTGCTTGCATGTAGGTAAGTCGAAAAATATTTTAATAGTTAACTGATCACGCAGGCTACGTATGCAAACACAAGCAATCGCGCGACCAGTGAACTATCAGCGGACGGAGCCTCCCTGCTGCCCGCGCTCTTAAGTATTAGTGACCGAGGCTGGGATGGCCAGTGTGCGACTCAGGGGTCAAATGCCTGGTCGACACCTCGGTTGGTGGAAACAAAAGGTAGTGATGTGGTAGGCGGTAAGTGCCGTATCTATCGATATACGGTAATTTGTCTACAGTTGATGAACATAGATTTGAAATCAATGGGTTATTAGTATTAATTTTGTTTTTATTATAAAATTTTAGTGAAACCTTAAATACATAATTGAATAGCAAAGGAAGTTTAATGGTTTTATGTAATCTCTGAAGATTAGTCTTAAACTTAGTTTTGTAGGATATTTTAACAGCTTTATTTTGTATAACTTGTAGTAGGTGATAGTTGGAAATACAAGTGCCACTCCAAACAGGACAAGCATACGTTATACACGGACGGACAAGTGTAGAATAAATCCTCAATTTAGTACCGCTACTTATTTTGCTTTTACGGTTCATTATATATTATTTTAAGCTATCCTAAGATAGTTCACTCCTCAGTATCGACAAAATGATAAAGCAAATATCTTCCTCGCATACTGTATGTCAAAAAGTAGTTAGGTATAAAACTGCACTATCTCGACAGAGACATTACGACTTATCTGTTTGCCATTTATTGCCATCTATCTATAAATTATAAGTCGTGTTGTACGCCACGTCATTGACTCTTGTAATAACATTCGCTAATCGCGGTTTAAGCGTCATTATTAGCATAAAACCGACATGCATCGCGTTCACGTCCGCCCACAGGCAGATGCACGATCAACCATTACACTTTATTGCTTCCCTATGCTAATTTACCTTTTTTTAATTCATCAAAGAGTTTTCACTGAGGCTGTAACTATTTTTTGTTGGCAGAAAAAAATAGGGCACGCGACAAAATCTCTGGGTGAGGAATGCGTATCCGCCTTTTTTGTAATCAATTATTATAATTGATGAATCTAATTCTGTGGGATTTAAATGCTATTTAGAGGTCTTTTAGTTTATTTTAATTCATGGAAGAGTGAAAGAATATTTATCCGACAAATGATTACTAAAGACTTTTGATGTACAGTTATAATGCTACGCAAATCTCTCGTAGCAACAGCTACGAAAGCTCGTAGATCGATGACCGTTTAATTTGAAATAATGCGTGTATTTAACATTAAAGTTGAAAAATTGAAAGTAAATCCTTACGCCATGTTAATTTATTGCGAAAAAAAGGAACATAAAATTGAGGAAGTATTTCGCCGACAAATTACCACTAACGCTCGTAACTAATTTACTCGGCGTGTTTTAGCCAATAACTCACAATTTGAACATCGCAGTGGGTGTTTGTATAATAAACAAAGTATATAGGTAGCTATGTAGTGTAGGTGTGTGAAGGGAGGTAGGTTCGCCATGATTAATCACGCCACATGAATATGCATGGGAGTTAGGGTTGTCAGCCGGCGCACCGTCTTTAAACAATATCAAATTAAACATGTAGGAGGTACTACGTGTATACTCGCCTACCTGAATGTGAATTTACATAAAACATTCACGTTTTGTTCCTGATTTTGATGTTAAAGACTTTGGCCTTTTCAGTGTAAGAATATTAAGCAGACTGTGTGAGGAAAATCGGATTTTCTAGTCATTAAATTTTCTTTTATCTAAGAAGTTTTTAAATTGTTTCATGGGAGGTAAACTTTGAATAAATTGTTTTTAGCTATTGAAATAACTACATTTAATTTCAATGACGTTTTCTTGTAGAGTTGACAACAGACACGTTAATTGGGCCCAAATTATCCACTTCGTGTCGAGGTTTCGTTGTACCATTCCATTAATACCATTACAACTCTTATGCTCAGAACTTAAACAAAATAAATTGGCAACACAAACGCCAGAGACGCGCGCCCACACGGCACCCGGCACCCGGCCACGGCACACGGCACACCGCACAGTAAACACGACGCACAATCACAAACGCCTCCCATTATTATTTCTGCGAGCATTATCATCTAAATCGCATCGCGCCACCATTTACGGTGTTTAGGTATTTGCACACTATTGTTAGTGGCGTTGTGTATAAAATAAACATTTGTTACAGCAGAAGGGACCGGCCAACAATATCGGGCGCGCGTATATCCCGAATTACCATTAGAATGGAGCTGCCTGATGTATGGCCATTGCTTTACTTTGCACCAGGTTCGCGCTCTTTCATCATGAGAATCGGTTTTGGGTTATTTTACTGTGGAATAACGTTAATATGCACTTTGTACTGGTTTGCGGTATTATAAATGGTACTTAAGATATTTCTATTGTTCTCTCTAAAAATGTGGGTAAGGCCCGCTACACACTGTTGTACATCTCATTTGAATCATGTTATAGTACATCAAAGTATAATTTTATATTCGAAATCCACGTAATCTTTTTACAACCACTAGTGTTTATCAGTTGTCTCATAACATGATCGTCAATTTCACATAAAACACACTAAAACCAGACAAATTGAAGAAACAATGAGTTCATAAAACGCTACATGAAAATACAATTTCCTTCAGAAGAGAAACACGAAACAACAGTTGAACAATATTTGATGCATAATGGATCAAACAAGACTGCTCTCTTTGAGCGCCACTCGAAACAATTAAATAATAATGCAATCTGGGAACGATATTTGCTTTGTAAATGTCGCAACGAGGGGGTGCTTGATGAAATCTAAACTGAATTTACACGGGGCGTTGCGTCTGTCGCTGATGACACGAGCTTTAAATGAGAGGATAGTAGTAGAATAAATACAAGAGAAAGATAGAAGAGGGATTGGTTACTTGGTGGTCGGCACGTGTCCGTCACGTGTGCGTCGCGTGGCGTGGGATCGCCTCGCGCCTCGCATTGTGCCGTCGTGTCGCCTGCGGACATTGGCGGGAAAATGAGGGCATTTATAATTCGAACAGGAAATATTACACGCTAATTTTGTCACATTCGGGGAATAGATTGATTTTCTGCGGCTTGTTAGGATTAAGTTATTTATGGATTCTGTTCTAAGTATAATGACGTGCGATTTTGTTTGGATTAAATATTTTTTTTATGATTTTGATTTTGAACATGACTTGCTTCTGAATTTTAGTTTGTTGATGGGTGATGATGTCTAAAAGATTGAAGGATTTGGTAGAAATTGATGTCAACCAAAATTAAAGCTTTTGACATCCAATTGATCGAAATCATTAGTCTTTTAAACACTATAAAGTTCTGTGGTAAAACAAAATGTAAGTAAAATGACATTCCATTTTACATACACCATTCACGACCACAAAACAAAGCAACATCAAATCACCATCAAACTCAAACACTAGTAGTTAAAGACAACAACAATATCCGCCATAAATTCAATCGTAATTATATGTAGTGGAAGTAACTACCCAGGGAACTATAGTTATGGCCTTACGCGTAGTTACGGCCATGTGATTGAGTCCCGCCAACTATTTCATTAGGCACAACTTCCCCAGCTTCCCCTTGCTTTGTAGGTACTCCTACTCTGTACTCCGGACAATTAAACTTTAGTCACCGTCTGAGAATTAAATAAGTAATTAATTGTTTTTAAGACGCTGTAAACAGAATTTGTGTAGTTTGGCCAGCACTAGTGAAGGGGGTAAGTTTTGATTGTCAAGGATTGGGAGCCGGTGGATTTATTTATGTCTTGAGATTTGAGTTTAGTGCTTCAGCTAAGTGGTTGGCTCGGCTAATTATTTAGGAGTTGATTTAGAATACTAGATTAGAAAGAGCTTTTTGAATACTATTTGAGAGGAAATTATAGGAAAAATCTTACTTTTTTTTATACTGGACAAGCCCGCCACTCTGTTCCCAAACCACTGCAACTCCTGAATGCCAGAGTCAACAGTGGCGCCCACCAGAAAAGCGCCGCGACAATGAAGCTGGACAAAGTCCCAGAGAAACAATTTAGATAACGGTTTTGGATCCCGCAAGGAAATGAAACAGAAAAGAATAGCGGAGGAGTAGGAAAAACATAATTTCCAACTCAAAACATGACTAACATTACCGACCAAAATTGTTTGAGTTATTTATTGTTATGTTTTAATTAAGTCACTAACATCATTTGTCTACTACTGGCTCACAAAACTATAAAGATAAACATTTTGAGGAAACCGAACCAGCATGTCCAAGGAACAAGAGTTGTGGCATCCACCAACCCGCACTGGGTCCACGTAGTAAATAACAGCCCACTCCTCTCTCGGAGAGGCCTTCGTCCCAGTCCCAGGCAGCAGTGAGAATATTATACGCCGAAAATGCTACATTATCTACGTACCAGGCCAGGCATCCTCTGATTTCCAGTGTTCAATGTTCTCTCACAAGATAGGCACAGTCAACAATTGTTTTTCAGTAGTGTTCAATATTTTACTTCACAGGTAGTCAGTTTTTTAGCATTCAATTGTTTCCGAAAGTGGGTGCTTAACTTTCTTAAACCTTACTTGCATTTTAAAGGTGGCGAATTAAAGAATTTAATTGTTTCAGGTGGCGCTCAAAGAGAGCAGTCTTGTTTGATCCATTATGCATCATCTATTGTACAACTCTTGTTTCGTATACTATATCTATCTCTGTTTCAATACTTTTTCCCTTTTGTCCTTCTTTTCTGGATGTCTTAATACTTAAAAGACCATTCTAAGTATTGATTTTCAACCCCGATTACACAACAAAGGGTCCGGATCAGTAATGAACGGCGATTCTGTAAATAAATCAACAACAGTCCGGCGGCGACCGCATTAAGAGATAACATCTCAATTTGCGAAGTTAGCGGAGGCTGGAGAGCCTCGGGACTAATTAATTTAGGTTCTAAGAGTGCGCTGTTTTTACTTTCTATAGAAAATCGATTAGGTAAAGGGATGAAGGAGATCGTTAAGAGGAAAACACTTATCTCACTAGGTTGACTAGTTTACGTGGCTGTCTTGATTTAATGTGCCCTAATCCACCTACATTCTTCCCTCGTGGCTAAATGATAAATGATGTTTATTTTGCAAGTAGGTTTTTACAAACATTTTTGATGGGGCCGGTGTTTCGTACCTGCAGGCCTAGCCAAGTTACAAACGTTTCGTATCAATTCTCTTTCTACAATCGTAAACGCCTCGGCGTAAGCGATTGTAGAAAGCGCTAAATTGGTAGCCAAGTTGACACGACTGAGTCGATCGCTCGTTCTCTAATGTCTGTAGAAAAAACCTACATTTTAGTCTATGGTGAGCGTTCCTACCAAAGAGTTTAGCGATCAACATTGTAAAAACGACAACATTCTATTCTATCATTTTGAACGATGTAAACTTGGGTAACTTGTACACTGGGTTAATCCGGTTAGACTGCAGCAAGCCGACCCCAACATAGTTGGGAAAGAGCTCAGTAGATGATGATTAATCAAAAGTGTACCTATGCAGTATGCATATTAAGTTTACTTATCGTTCTTTTGGCCTTATTCGGATTTATTTTGAGGTCAGCGCACCATAATTATATTCTTCCTCCATGCTGTTTTGTCTATTTAGTTTTTACCTCAGTAGTTTGTAATCATCTCTTTTCTAGCCTTTTTACACAGCTTGTCCGTCCAACATGTCTACTGTACCTACTGTCCGTCCAACATGTCTACTGTACCTACTGTCCGTCCAACATGTCTACTGTACCTACTGTATAATGTTATACACAGCCGAAGAGACATCGAAGCGCAATCTACCATGAATTCAGCACAAAGTATCAGAAAACAAATTGTTCATGGGTTTCTTCTTCCTCCTAGACCTTATCCCATTTACTTGGGGTCAGCCTTCCTTGTCCGCATCTTCCATTTAGGACGATTTTGTGCTGCGTCCTTAACTAAATTAGCTTCTTTCAGATCTTTTACGATCGTCGTCAACCAGGTGGCAGGTGGTCTTCCACGAGTGCGTCTCATTGATGGCAAGTCTTGGGCAAGCTTCACCATATGGTCCACTTGGCGTCTTTGAACGTGACCGTACAACCGTAAGCCTCTCTCTTTGACCTTATCAACGATTGGGGCAACTCTGAAACTCCCTCTGATGTACTCGTTTCTGATTTTGTCTACCAGTGTGATGTCCGCTGACCAGCGCAGCATTCGCATTTCTGTTGTGTGCAGTTTGCTCAGGTGATGCTTATTGGTAGCCCAGCATTCTGACCCATAAAGAACAGCTGGTCTTTGATTTAAAGCGGCATTTTCCTGTCACACATTACCACATAGCCTGTGAGCTGTCTCCACTTCATCCATCCTGTTGTAGTTCTGTGAGTAACGTCAGTGTCTACAAAGTATTAGAAAACAAATTGTTCATGGATATATACGTCGATATTCATACCACCCTGTATAGGTGCAAATACTAAATTTGCAAAATCATCACTGAGCTTTTTACAACTTTGCCAAATATGATTATTTAAATCTAATGCAAAGGTAATTATTTACCTATTCGCCACTGCTGACGTCATCGCTATCTAGACTTGCGAACACGAACGTACCTAATTCGCACGATATCGCCAATTTAGGCCACACCCATACATGTGACAATCGCACTGATAATACCTTTGCACATACTGTTGTAATCTGAGAAGGAAAGTATAGAACTTGGGCTGAATATGGCTACAACTTACAGCTAAATTCGGCAAACGGAATATTTTTTTTAAGAAAAGTTTAATATGTTTACCTATAAGTATTTAAACTTGAACTTCGAGAAGATTTTCTATTTCTTCTATGTTTTATTTCTATCTGCTTCACTCTAGGTTGACTTGTTGGTTGTTGAGGTATATTCTGCCCGAGGGATTAAATCCACATTTGTACTTAAAGTTTAATTTTTGCTTTGTGTTTAAAGTTTTTTTTTTTTCATTTATTTATTTTGATCGGGAAACTGTAATTATCGTAGTCACAAAACCACAAAAAGAAATGCAGTAGTGGTGTTTGAGGAAACATCTTGGATAGGAAGATATAATTTATATGTAGGTATGCAAAATCAGTAACAAAAGAGTAATGTCTTGTTACTGATTTGATATTGTTAATGTTTGTTTCAGAATAAAAACTCAGACAATATATTTCCCTAAATCATATAATATTCTACCTAATACGTATTAAAGAGGTTCGTACATTGCGTTGTTTATCTCAATAAAATAAAGAGGGCGTTTTGTGCGAATGGGAGCACGTAGGCACGTCGTGGAAGCCTTCATCTTTGAGGAGCCGCCAGAGATCGCGCCCATTGTGATACCGACTCGGAATCTGCATAATTTCCATTCATTAAAGGAACGAAATGATTAATAATAGGGATCTCTGGGTCTTGGTACTTCGGGTTAACCATGTTTATCGGAGGAGGTGAGACAAGAGTTTTATTGCGAATTTTAATTACTCTTTGTTTGAAGTTGAAAGCTGTACCTACCCATTTTTTGTGTTACTTTGCTGACATTTTTCTGAACGACGTAAAGCATGAGTTCTGGAATGATGGATCTCAGACACAAATACAAAGATGTGTTCAAGTTATTCGCAGTGGCAATGATTTTATGTAGGTAGGTAGGTGGACGGCTTTAAGTATGATATTCTTGCTTAAAGCTGAACTGTGTGCTTTCCATGGCGTCAAAAATATATTTCCTACTGCACATTGTCTCTGTAAGAAGGTGATAATTATACTATTACGTAATGTTTACAGAATCCGACAATTATTGCTTAGAATCGTGGCCACCGCACACCGAGACGTTACAATCGGCTGAGATTTTAGGCAAAATATTATCTTGCGAGTTCCTATTCCTATATTAGAAAATTAAACGAGTATTGAGGAGCTAACGGTTTGAATATTCAAAGGGAATAAATTAAGGGTATAATGTAGGCGCGGCGTCGTCAAACAAAAGAGGGAAAACAAATTGTTTTGCGTACATCATGATGGCGTTACTTTGTAAGGAGGAGCGGAAAGTGACGTTTTATACAGTTCGTGCTTGTAATGTTCGTGAATTTTGAATGTTTGAGCCTTTGGGTGGTCCTGTGAATAATAAAGTTTGTTATATTTTTTGATGGCAATTGAGTTGAAACAATTTAGTTAATCTGCTGTGAAGTTTTATGTCTAGACTATAGTCATAAACACATAATAAAAATCTTTATACTACTAAAACATTGAAATAACAGAATCAGCATGAAATAAAATACTGTTCAGTTTTTTAATTCTACTTAAATATCAGGTATAGAAGTAACAAAGGTCTTTTACATATCTAAAAACGGGATATTTACCATATTTACTGTTTCATTTGAGTTTCCGATATTAATGACGATGACGAAAAAAAAATACATTTGATATCCTCATAAGGACCCCCTGATATATGACACAGTAAGTTTTACAAATCTTTTTTTTTAATTTCCTAATTTGTCCCCCGAAAAATATTTATTTAGTTTGCACATCTGTGTTTGGGTCATAGGATTACACCATCGTACCAAATTTCACTTGATTTGGACCAGTAGATTCGGAGTAAATTGGCAGTGACAGACGGACGGATATTATAGACACAGACGCACGGGGGTTCCGTTTTTTTTTTTCATTTTTATTACTGAACCCTAATTACCGATGATAATGTTAGTGACAATGTCAGTTTAAAAACTTATGTCTTTTACACTTTCGTCCACCCGAATTAAGACACGCCTATTCGTCGAGAACAAAATACAGTATTAAACTTGCCTGTGAAACTTCGTTTGCGTAAGTATGTCGTCAGATATACGAAGCTGTACAAAGTACTTACGTGATGTAGAGTATAGAGTGGAGTTTAATGAAGTAATAAATTCCTTTCAAGAGACCTTATAGGGATCTTACGGTTACGGTACATCGTTTGTTCGGCACGGATTACGTTTTCATTGCTTTCCTACGGAATTATTAATGTTACAATTTATTAATTTAAACTTAATATTAATTTTCAGTTTCTGGATTTTATTTAATTCGTATCCGCGAATATCCGCGGCCATATTATTACCAGAATCGAATCGTTTGTATTTTAGCGGAAAGTGACGGGGTAGCCCGAGAAATTCAAATTTTCTTAGGTTTTGTACAATTTGTAGGTCAGTGTCAGGCTTTATGTGATATAAAATATTTTATAAAATGATCATTCAATGTTATTAAATTAACTTAGAGGGTTGTATTGATTATAATAACACTGCTAAGCCATATTTGTTACGTTCGCGAATCAGATTTTGTTCAACATACAACCCGAAACAAACTGCAAAGCAAATTGCTCAAATTTAATTCCGCGGGCTGAAGGTGAAACCGCCAGGATTTCACCTCAAGCATTATCAATCAAGAACAAAGGCTCCATTACCTTATTCCCTCTATTCTTCCTCCATTACTTATTTCCAAAATAGGTTAACCCACTCATAGCGTACATACTCACTTTTATGCATTTATAATATTAAGTCAGGAAGTTGGGATTCCCGAAGACGAAAATATTGTGCATTAAATAGAACTTACTTTAAATTGAAGGACAAATAAATGTAAAACGTGAAAGCTAACGCTTTATTGATTTTAGAAACTGCAATCTAATAGTTTACTGTTTGTTACCTTTTTTACGCTAAATCACTGAACCGATCAACTGAAATTTTGAATATACGTTGTCAGGTGTACAGGAAAACAATAATAACATTCTTATTATAGATGGCGCTACCACGTGTCATTCGAATCATGATTAAATTATATTATTACAAGCAGAGTACAACCCGAATTGATTGTGAAATTCTAAATTAACGCGAGCGAAGACGCGAAAAAAGCTAGTCTGAAATAAAGTTCTAAGACAGCAAAGTTTTATGACTATTCACAATTATTTCTATTCTCAAATCTTCAGCCAAGAACGAATGCGTACCTTTATAAAACCTGGACACACAATAAATAGTTTTGTCTCTCGATTTCCTTATTCATATTTCTTCAGCAGTTTTGCAAGGCATACGTAAAAATATTTGAACAATATGGTAGCTCGTAATGACATTGGTATCAAGGTATTAGTGCCCAAACTCCAGTGGCACAGATAACCGTTTAGATTTATTGCCCATTTATTGCCGTGATAACAGTGCAACCCCGCGCTAATCCGAAGCATGTGAACGTATTATTGTTACGTAATTATGATAACTTAGGTTTTATTTATCTTGTACGTGATACGCTAGCCGACCTACAGTATCTTGTCTTCACTTGTGGGTGGGCTGCTACATTCTTCCGAGTCTAGAGATAAAATAGGTGCTGCGATTTCTAATGAAAATACGAGAAATACATTTGAAAAATGATTATGGTATGGGAACGTGATGCGGAGGAATGAGCAAATGTCGTGAGGAAAGTTTTGAGTATGAAGGTGGATGGCAAAGAAACGGTAGATAGACTGTGTGAAGGATGATTTGGCAAGAAAGGAGGTGTCTGATGAGATGACGAGTAATAGACAAGTATGGAAGAAAATAAGAAAGAAGGCAGGAAAATGATGACATTTGAAAATTAAAGAAAAAAAAAATACTTTAATTTTTTTATATCCAGATCTTAAGATTTTGTTTTTTTTTTTTTTGTCAATATGATATGATGTAAGGAAACTTTTTGGGAAGAAAGGTCAACAGTGGATGTTTACGAAACTATAATACGATTTTAATTCGCGTAGTTTAATCATAATTTGTTCAGTTACTTTCAGCTATTTCAATTAATCTTAAATTATCGATATGAACATGATAATAACGAATATGATGATTTTATTTTTCTTTTGGTTTGCTACGCCGTAGCATTTCGCGTAGCAAACATTTCTTTCGGTGAACAATTAACGCATCTCATACTTCGTTCCATCTTACTTTGTTGTTAGTTTCAATTAGCGGATTTTAATACCCATATTTTAAAAAAATGTTGAGTTGAATAATGAAAGAAAAATGAAAATATTTACGCAAATCCAATTACGTGCTGTTTAACATCCTGAAATCGATCCTAATTAAACATGATAAGCGATCAAGGATTAATCAACCAACGTGGAATGTCATTACAAATCCATTTAATCCGAATATCTGCAGGTAATCATTTATCAATGTCGAGAATTTGGGTGAAACTGCATTTGGCAGTATCAAAAAAAATGCAAATCTATTTAGTCCGTCAGTTAGAGTATTGGAAATTAATGGACACGTATTTTTTGTTTTTGTAAATCAATGAATATTGACAAAGATAAAACGCATCAAAACTTGGGAGTGGGGGCTCGTAACGTTAGAACTAGGTAAAAATTATACCTAGGCGTGACGTATTGAGAATTTTAAAAGCGTCATATCTTCGTCAATTTTGGTTTACGTTACAAAAGAAAAAACACGGGTCAAATATTTTTTGATAATCTAACTGACGGACTAATTAGTTTTTTTTGGTCGTCTCGACTATTAACAATGAGCGAAGGTGTTTTTTTTTGCTGTATACTGTTTTGTATCTTTGGTGGTCACAAGTTAAACTACTGGTGGGACTTAGATTAGTCAAGCCGATTAGTGAGCCAGTCTGTGGAATTCACTGCCGGCTTCTCGTTTCTCGATCATTATATCTATTGGTCTGGTGGTGGCAATTGCGACTGCTGAGTATAAGGGCCTACTGAAGGATTACATTCGTGGTATTACGTTACGTATAATTTAGGTATTTTCAAAGTTCGAGTGAATCGGTTCCCACCCAAGGCCGCGTCATCGCTTCACAGCAGGCGAGTGGCGGCCAAACGCAAGCATAAAAAACTTAAAGTCGAGAAGTGTTATTTTTTCCGAAAAACTCTTAGTAGCAGCCTGGAGATTAGGTTTTTATCTAGCAATGCTGCACTAAAACATGAAATGAAATGTCGGCAATACTAGACACATATCATACCAAGGGGTATCTTATTACAGTTATTACCCAGTAACCAGGTTGTGGAGGTCAGAGAGGCAGTCGCTCCATGTAAAACACTGCCATTTGGTAACTGGTACTTTTAAGTTGCATCCGGTTAGACTGAAAGCCGACCTCAACATAGTTTGGGAAAAGATGAGGCACATGATGAATGATGACATTATTTATGCGTAACCTGGTACGATGTCTAAATAAAAAAAACTTGCGTTTGTTTACCTTATAACTTGAAAAGTTTGCTGTACTTGGCATTATTTTTCTTTCAACTTTTTTCATGTTCATTACTAAAACAATCGTAATACTTGTTCTCATACGTACCTACCTACCTACCTATAAGTAGTAGCATGTGCATGTCTCGGTCAAGTTCAGGCGGTGATGGCAGGCGCAGGATTATGGGTCTTACGTCTAATCTGGAGGTAATCTTCACTGGCTGCAGCCGTAGGTACGCACCACGTACGTACTTAAGTGGTTATACTTACGTCATGCTATACAGTTGACGTGTGGTCAAATGTTTAACTGACAATGACGGAATGTTTTACGGTATGTGTCTATAAAAATAAAATTGTGTAATACAAGTATACTGACAGTACACCAAAACAATTCCAATATTTACCTATTCGTAGAGCAAGTTAGCCCAAGCAGCGGTGGCAGCCCCGACTTACGAACAGTAAGTCGTGGGTTCGAACCCAGACAGGCGTGTATTACTTTGTGTAATTTATTTCATCACCACTGCTCTCAAAACGGTGAAGGAAAACATCTTGAGGAAACCGGCATGTCCTAGAACCAAAAATTCCAAGACATGTGACATCTACCAATCCGCACTGGGCCTTCCCTCTCATTGAGAGGAGGCCGTGTCCCAGCAGTGGGAACATTATAGGCTGATGATGAAAGCAAGTTAGTGGCTAAACTTATATCGTCACTTACGGGATATCTTTTATAATTTTTATTTGATTCTAGCTCCCGATATTTCGACGCTGTTGCAAGCGCCATGATCGCGGGTTGACTCTTACGGAAGATATCCCGAAAGTGACGATATAAGTTTAGTTTTAAACCGTGAAAGCTTAAAACAGTGTTTAAGTTAGTGGCTGTTTTGATGAATTCAATTCCTTATAATATCGTTTGGCATTGTCAGTCTATATAATGTTTCCGCTTGGCTGCTGGGACTGCTTTGGGTTGGACTGAAACTTCATCTTTTTGTTAAAGTATCTGTAACTGCGCTGCGTGTCGCGGGTTCGATCCCCACACGAAACAAATATAAATGTATGACCGTGTTCCGGGTCTGGCTATTTGGCTACCCATGATACAGGAGACGTTCCTAGACCGTTTTCGAAATTTTGGTTCTTATACTAATAGTATCCTTGAGAAGTAAGTAATTAGTAGGTCTATGATGTTTCTTATTTCTTCTTGTTTATTAAAAGATTACGTACCTAATGTATTAAGAGTGAAACACTTTATTCGAATGAAGCCTCTGATTTTTGGAGATGGAGAGAGTTCGGGGATTTCGAAGGAATTAAAAATATTTGAAGTTGTTTCGAATTTAGTAATTTAGGAAACTAGGTGATTCAGGATTAAAAAAAACGTTAATTTTGCAAAATAAAAAAATGGATTATAATAGTAACGTCCTAACTAGGTAGTTAAACTATTGTCGAGTTAGTAAAAATATAACGCTTTATTTTACAATCACATTATTAAACGTAATTATATTTCTTCTGTATACTTTTAAATTTTTAATATTAAAACAAAATTACAGAATAGTCATGTTCATTTCGTATCGACGACTTAAATTATGTGCGATCACGTATGTTCACGGTACTCGTACGTAGCGATATGGGCCGGCAGTATCGACGTAGATAACGACATTATCTTTAACTTTCGATCGCTAAAATAACAATGAAATTGTTCGGTTGCAGTAACGATGCTTACTGGAAACGCAAGTCTCTACATCCAAGATGCGATTCTCGCAAGCCCCTACATCCAAGTTTCTCGCAAGCATCATTATTGCAACCGAATTTATTCGTTAGTAATTAGCAATCTAACTCCGCCGGCTTCTTCGAACTGAGCTACTAGTTTGGCTCTTTCGGTAGTCCATCAGCTGTGAACAAACAATAGGACACGCAGGACACAATATCACAATATTAAGTGCCTCATCGCTTGTGGAACAGCACCACATTTATACTACAGGGCAGAATCATTAATGAATCTTCACCTGAGCAGGTTTTACTTGCAGCTCTATCGTTTGCATTTAAGTCCTGTAATACAAAATAAAACAGAAAAAATAGGTCAAACAAAAAACAAAAAAAAAACACTATAAGGAGTAGGTTTTAATCGGCATTTTTTGTCATTTACATAATAGGGATGATGACTGACTAAAAGAAATATGATTCTGTTTAGCCCGTCAGTTAGATTATCGAAAAATATTGGATACGTGTTTTTTGTTTTAACAAATTAATAAAAATTGACGAAGATAAAACGTGTCAAAGATCGAGAGTGGGGGCTTGTGACGTCACGTTTGAGTTAAAACTGTAATCAAATGTGACGTCACACGAGTTTTCGACGCACTGTATCGTCTTCATTTTAATTTACGTGAAAAAAGAAAAAATATGTGTCCAATATTTTTTGGAAATCTATCTGACGGACTAATTAGATTTTTTCGTCATCTACCCTATTACGCTGATAAGCATTTTCAATAATTGTACCTTGTGCAATAATCTTGTAAGTATTTGTAGCTAGTAAAATTTATCAATTCGTAGAAATCGTTGAAGTCATAATATCTATTTTAAATAAAGTCGTGGAATATTCTCGTAAGTTTAGAACATAAATTCAAGTTTAATGCTAATGGGTTTTCGGCAATAAAAGGGGGATGTAAATACTATCAATTATATTTGTCAAGGGGAATGAAGACGGTGTAATGTTTTTGATCGTTTTAGCGATGTTGTTATGAATGCAAATCTTGCATGCATAGCATATGTTTATTAAGTTAGACACATTCTATGGCATTCGGCCATATTGCAGCTGTCCATCAGTGAAATACTTTTTAAAATCAGAATAGCAGTTTCTGAGATTACCTCCAACATTAAAACTTACAAATTATAGTATAACCACCATCGTGATGTTTGACCTCATTTCTTGATTGTCATCCAATACAATTGTAATACGAGTGAGGAGGAAAATTAACAAACTGGAACTGTGAGGCATCATCGTTATTATTTGCCTCTATGAAACATACTTACAAACAATGTTTTAAGCTTTCAAGGACTACGGACTACGAGTAAACATATAAAATAATAATGACTCCAATGCTGTGATTGTGGTTTGTCGTGACTTAGTGTCGAGTTCCAATAGTGCGCGTAGCAAAAGACAAAGAAAGAGGGTAGACATATTTGTCTGCTCCTAACAATTTATTTTCCATCCACCCGCATTCTCCAGTCAACCCGCGATCATGGCGCTTGCAACAGCGTCGAAATATCGGGAGCTCAAAACTATTGGACTACAATCACTTAAGATATCCCGTAAGTGACAATATCCGTCTTATTATAAAACTTCCAATAGGTAAGTACCAGGCTTAAACCAGGACTAAAAGGTCTAGGTTTGTTACGGTACTAACGTTAGTTCTTTCATTCGTATTACAAATCGTAGACCAACAAAGGACTACATAATACCAAAGATAGTCCCTGGTCTAAACATTATCCACAGATTATAAGCAACAAACTCTCTGCACCGTTCCTTTTTACAAAATGTTGTTACGTAATTTAAAGAAAAAATATTTTATAAATTGTTATTTGTAGTGGTAAAATATAAAGTTTGGTTATTTATAGGTATTTAAATATTCCGACTTGTATTTTTTTGAATGCATCCAATTGTTCTGTGTTGGAACAACTACGAGTATCGAGCTAGCGCGTATAATGGAGTGAACTAGGCAGCGCGCGTAATTCGTGTAATGTTATCGAAATGTTTATGTTACATCTTAGTAAACTAAATGTCCGGTTTCATTTCAAGAGTAATATCACAAGTAAAGGCACAGTTCTTTGGGCACAGTATTCTTTGTGGTGAGATCGTGTGTGCATTCAATTTAAAAAAAATGGAACAAACAAAGAAAAAAAAAAAGAGGTTTAAAATTGGAGTTCAAAAGAAAAGGTTAGTGATAACTAAATTTCGTACACAACTACACACAGTATATGATGCAATAAGCTTAACTATGTACCTATGTCACATTACTTACATTAATACAAATTTCATTCTAGGATTTATACTGCGTCAACTTATTGCCGAGTCGGCTAAAATACTTGAAGATAAGTCGACGAAAACCAATATAAATATGTTAAAAAACGAGTTGACAATTTAGTACCATAGTTAAACTAGGGGTCACAATGGTCTAACTTTGGTATCATAGATAGTTCTAGGACTAGCGATAAACTTCGTTTTGTAATAACGTTTATACAAGTTCATGGTTTAAACCTAGTACTAAAGCCGGTACTTTTTTAAGACCACGTTTTATAATAAGAGGGTATAAGTTTAACATACTTACATACTGCTAAAATTAAACATCCCTATTAACTAGCCATTGTCATTAGGCTTGGTAGACCGACTCGGTAGATCCGTGTTCGTAGTTTACAGCAATTGGTCCAGCTGCATAGTTTCTTGCAGAATATCCTCTACGCCATCTTTGATCTAATTTTGCAGGAAATTATAGGGAAGCTTTGGAAACTTAAAAAAACATTCATTTTCAGATTTCTATAAGTCGGTGGTATTGCGTATTTTATAACTCTGGCTGTAGTTCTAATTAAAACCCTAATTGGAAACTCTACTTTAAGTAGAGTTGACAAAAGCATTTGTATAAAATAATGTTGTTGCTCAAAGTCACAAAAGACTTGCTTACTGTCCACAAAGCCCATTGATCTGTGGTCACTTTTTATTTGGTGATCTCAGTGTTACAAATATCCATCAGTTAGTTAAATATGTAGTGGCAAAATGTAACTTTTATGTGGGTACCTATACTCATAAGTAAAAAGTGTGAAATAAATTGAAATAAAACATTATCGAATTAAATTTTTTGGGAACTTTAGGCCCAACTCCGGTGCATTATAATTAATATTATGATACCTATGCGAAGCTTCTAGCATTGTTATACGTAGTACCCATGTTTACGTAAAGTCATAACTGTACTGCAGTTACTCATTGTATGTCATCTGTTGTATAAATATTATTTAAGCTATGTTTCAGATTACCGCGCGTTTTATCAATAATAGGAGTTTATTTTTGTCGTTACATCTGTGTCTCTCGATTAACGACGTGCAGACGATCGACATTGTTGTCTGATGTGAATGGTCTATTTTAGATAACTATAATAGCGTATGGAGCAGCTCGTGGCTAAATAATAACAGCCGCTAGGGTTGAACTTCAGGTTAAGCTGCGCTTGCCTAGGGTGGTCCGTAGATGGGTGACCACCCCTTACATATAACCACCCACGTATAAATTCAATATCTTCAGTTATAAATAACCGCATATAGCATATTGTGTGAGTGCTATGTACTAGAATACTATCAGTCGCTGGTCTTTTCATGACTTGAATGTGCCCTGGCGGTTAAGAGTATGTCATGCTCACTCAAATGTCTCGCTGATGGTGGCGCGTGTGTCGGATCATTTAGTTCCCTTCAAAATGGTTGAGTTGAATGGTGCTGCTACATGCGCCATGTTCGTGAACGAGCGCTGTCAGTTGGGACTGGACAGCTCTTGGTTGCCACGGCTTTTTTGAATTAATTAATATTTTTATTTTAGAATTGTTTTTTTTTTGTTTTTACTATGGACACTTATAACGTGCACATCTTGCTACATTGTTCTCACATAATGTACCATCTCAACATGAATGATGTAACCAAGGTTTTGTAAAAATGTCCATATGTCCATGGAGTTTCTTGCCCGTTCTTCTCCATAGAGATCTACGCTAGGGAATGGGCAACTACAGTACTTTCACAGTTTTTATGTCTCGTGTCTGGGACTGTAGCTACATTTAATTTTCATCTTTGTTTCGACAAATCAAAAGTGCCTGTAACTGGCCTACTTGAAATAAATGCTTTGATTTTGACATACCGAATTTTCACCGTGCCTCGGAAAGCACCTTAAGCAGTTTTTCCTGGCTGTCATTTGTAGATCTTTGACAGTCGTAACAAGTAGTAAGTGGCCCGAAAGTCTGACAACCAGTCTTACCAAAGAGTATCGTATTACTCCAGTACTAACTGGGTTGTGGAGATCTGATAGGCAGTCGCTTCATGTAAAATACTGGTATTCAGCTGCATCCGGTTAGACTGGATGCCGACGCCAACTTACGACATATATTGGGCAAAGGCTAGGCATGGTGATGAATATTGATAGCGTGTACTCTCTAAAATACTCAATAGGTACCTCTTAACCTCTGGAATAAAATCCATTTGTCATGATTGGATTTTGAAAGAAAATTTTTACAAATTGTTTCAAAGATTCTGAAATGATAGTCCGCTAAACAATGTACATACCTCAATAACACAATGAACTATAAAAATGAAAGGTATTACGATTGTACATGATTGTGTTATGCTATTACCCTGCATGTTTGCCAGCCAATACTTTTTATCTTAAGGGTGCGGTTTAAATTCCCAATTCCAACAAATATGTGCAATTATGAAGTCGTTCCAAAGCCTGTCTCATCCATTTGCACCTTTGCGTGGTTTGCGTCTATTTAGACCTTGAAATTTCTGAAAACAAGAAAGCTATTTAAAGGAGACATTCATTCGTTTGAGTATTTTGTTTCAAAACTGCTTTTATAATTGTCTTTATCAATATCTATCTATTGAACAAGTGTAGGTAGTATCAAAGTACTTATACTTAACAAATCAGTTTCAAAGTATCTATACCTACCTATACTTAAGTCTATTCTATTACCTACCTACCGTTTAAATGCGAAGGTATTAGGTAGTAGATGATCCTAATACTAAATGTGATAAGATTTGAAATATATCAAAGAAATGCCATCCTGAGGTAGTAGTCTTAAAGCAAATAAAGATTCCTGCCTCTTGCAGGAATTTATTTGTTTTAGGACCACCATATGTTCTCTAAGTATTTTTATGTCTTTAGTAGGTACCTTTTTAGAATAATTATAACTATAAACTTGATAAAAAGGTTTTTTAAAAAAGAAAAAGGGGGTATGGGGGGGGGGTACAGTAATTGATGTAGGTAGGTATGTATACCTACTTTGTACATGTGGTCCATATGTAAATAATCTGTAATTAATAAATTAATATCGATTAACTTTATCTGCTTTGATGAATTTATTATCAATAAAAACATGACGTGATAAAAGTTTATACCTAACTCTAAAGTATCTAGTGTTTATGTGATAATGAAAGAAATACGTGATTAAAGCTCCTTCATTTCTGTGAATACTTAAAATATAGATATTTTATTGATAAATATTTTTACAGCTACATTGTTTCATCTGATGTGGGTTGTTCAATCTGAATCAGTTGCGGAATGGAAAAATAATGCTCACTAACTCTTCGTCTATTAAGCTTTATAATTAACACTATTAAAATATGATGTTAAGTATGTTTAAGAACAACATAAGAAGTCAGTAATCAATCGTCGCAACAAAGTTTTACAACTAGAAATTGAAGAGGTTTTAGATGTTGTAAATATTTAACACTAAATCCTCGATTCTAATATTAGGTAAATCATTTGTATATAGCTATATTTAATTTAGAAGTAACATTCATTTGTCCGACGGTCGTTTGCCGTCGGCACAGAGGCGACGGCTCGGCTCGGGAGCCATAGCGGCGCTGGTAGCGCGTATCCGCCGCGTAGAGGCTGCGTAGCGGCCACTCTGCACCGCTGCCGGCTACAGTCGCACTCATTAACAATGCCAAACTAATTAACCACTCGAAAACACGTGAAAGTCGACGCGTGAAAACAGACTGAAACAGCATGCACCGGCGGCGTGCGGCGAGCGTACAGGAGCGAGCGCTACAGGAAGGTTGCCGCCATATTGGCGGAAGCTCCGCCCCCCGCGCTGGCGCGACCTTCCATTGGCCCAATATTGTATTATAGGCGGAGCCATCACTGGCTAAATGTTGCCAGCTTTTTGAATAAATAATTTCAGTAATTTAAGTAATGAAGGCAATTATGGCGTTGTTTAGCTAAGTTTGCGCGGCGGCGAGTGGGAACTTTATATTTATACCGCTCTCTTTATGTACGCCGACGCGCGGTTAATGCGCCCGATCTGTTTACGTTGCGAACCGGGAGCGAGCAGCGATTTATTGCGCCCGACTCCGGTGCACGCCACGCGATTTAAACTGCAATTATTTTACGCTATAAGGAAAACATATTGCACCCATTTAAATGAGTTTTTACAACACAATTTATTAAAACAGACGATGTAGTCTGATTTACTTACCCCTCGTACGGGAAAGCCGAATTTGTTATTATTTATGACAATTAATCATACTAAGTAAGTATAGGTAGGTATGTCCATAGATATCTAAACAACCAACCTATCTTGTCACCTAAAAACCTTACCTACAGCAATGGAAGATTTTCCAAACGCTATAAATCTGCATGTGGTGGCGTCACAGTAGTCCGTCAAGAATCCAGTGTCCACACTTCACGGCAGAAGTAAACAGTGACGTCACGAAGCGTCATCGAGGCGATAAAAAGTCGATTTTATTCGCACAAGTTCGGCCAGCTGACTGCGTCCCCCCGCCCCGCGGCCCGCGGCAGCACGCACTGAATTTTCAGTGTGGCGAGATTTCAGGGTGAGAGAGAGAGGTATTAGGGGAAGCGGTGCAAGTGAAAGAGACGACGGTATGAGCGCGCGCGGTTGTTGGACTAGCGCGGTGGGCGGGCGTGCTCCGGATGATGTATAGAGTGGTGGAGTTAGGTTCAAATTGGTCCGGGAAGTGGCCGAGATTAGAGGCAGCGCGGGCCGCAACGCGCCGCGTACGTAAGCCCACTTAAGACTGTTTTTAATACTAGTATTTTTTACGCGATCCCGACAGGATTTAGCGGATAAGCGACGTCGCCGCGATCGTGCGCTTTGATTTATCGGTATCGGATTCGTATTTGGTTTGTTCTCTGGTGTTTACGTTAGTGGGTGACGGCCGGCGCGTGGACGCGTAATCCCGCGGCTTGTACCAGATTATGACGGATATCATCGGATTTCGTGTACACAAACTGTGAAAACCAGCGGTTCGAGGAATCATCGGACTCACCAGCATCACCTGTCCGCGACTTCTCTGATATTTTAACTGTGAGTATGTCCACTGCCACATGTTCCACTTGTTTGGCTTTGTTTATGACAGGTGGGTTGTAAAGTTCCTGTCGGTAAATATATTCTTGAGGCCAGCACAATTTTAAAGCCACACGGAAAATACCCTGAATTTATGAACAATTAACAAATTAAAAACAAAACTGTAGTGCCGTATAACTTGCTAGCAAGTAGAACTGAGTACGGCGTGTTACTAAGAATCTTATAAGACAGTCGCGTATATTTAATTGACCATGTAATCCCACTTAATTAGGTATTATATTATGTGTGTAGTAGAAAGTATATCTACGACAAACAGGTTACCTAGCTGCTTGCTTAGTAAAGCTGATGCTTACTACTGTTTAACCTGGCAGAGGTGGCAATATTTGCGCTGGGAATATTATATTACTAAAGTACTGAGGTAAGCTCAGTAATTTATTGTTTTGAATTAAGAAGAGCCAGGTATGGCTTGCGGAACAGTATTTTGAGTCCAGAATTTACAACTAGATCTTTGAATGTCTTATGTGTTTTATTTGTTTTAAATTATTGTATTGGAAATTATACCCTTTATTTCTACAATATATGCAGGCTGGACTGTCATATGTCAGAAAAGCAAATATTTAAAAAAATTGAATAGGTACAATATAACAATAATTATTACTTTAGTTTTGATTACAGTGTAATATTTTTTTAATTTCGTTTAAAAAATAAATTAATGTTTGGAAAATGGTAGATTCGTGCTAAATAAAAATGTATAGTAATAAATATAAAAAGAAAACATATTATAAGTCCCTAATGGTACGTGAAAATTTGCAAAAGCACCAGTAACCAAGATAAAAACAAGAAGTAGTTCCATCAATATTAAAAAAAAAACAATGATCGTTCAAAAAAAAAGAATGAGATTTTAACTTGCTATAATATTTAAAATGTTTTTTTTTTACAACAATAACGAACACCAATATAACTCTTTTAACTCTAAATAATATCTAAATGCACATAATGCATTAAAAGTTATTAAATAAATTAGACATTTGTACCTAAATTAATAATTTATAAATCAAAATATTTATGATAATGAAAGAAGTGTACATAAAAAAAATATTTTGTTTAAAAAGAGTTCACGGGAAATACTACCTACTTCCAAAGTTGACTCTATCTTGTTAAAATGTGAAAATTACTGCAATACCATGAATAAAAACTGAAATACTTATTATACTTAGAGTATACTTACTTGGGTACACGTAAAAAATAAAGGAATGACAAACTTTTCAGGACAGTCATAAAAAATCTGCAGAAAATTGAAATGAGAACTGAATATAATCATTAACTTGAAAACTTCCTTTGACCTATTAGATATTTTCTAAAAATGTTCGCCGAGGCCACCTGCCTTCCTTAAAACTTCCACAAACACAAAGATTTGTCCCTCAGCTATAATATTTTATTCTTCTTCTTCTGGCCCTATCCCATCTTTATTTGGGGTCAGCTCTCCTAATCACTCTTTTCCAAAGTCATGTCTTTTCTGGGTCGTCACTATGTCAATATCGCTATTTACTAAGTCTTTCTTAACTGTTTCGGTCCCTACTTGTATTCCTTGTAGCCATACCTACATTTCATTATGATTGAAATATTGGCTCAGCAAGTTTTATGACATACCCTTTTTTTTTTTTTCGGTTGGGAAATTATCAAATTACTCCTCGCGCTCTGGGCGGAGCAGGAGGGAGTGTCAGACTTTTACTGACTAAAACCCATCCATGTTCCTTCATCGCCCTTTCTGTTCCGGGGCCACGGTATCTCTTTCGAACAGTCCCTCAGCCTCGGTTATGACATACCCTTATGTAAGAATAAATAGCTCAGCATTATCAGCCTTCAAAATTCCTTCAGCTGAGACACAGGTTCCTTGTGCCCTGCTCTGTGTGCTACAATCTACCAGATCCAATGCGGGTTGATACATAAGAACTGACAATACGGTGAAAAATAAAAGACAATTTCAAGTATAATCCTTAGTAGACCTGAGTAAAACTGTTCTTACATGAGAACTGAGAAGACCGTTGAACATCATTACCTTCATCCCTTATCCCATGTTACTTGTGGTCGGCGCAACACGTTTTTTTCTTCCATTCTCCCCTGTCAACCGTCACGCTGTCTTTTACTCTTTTTTCGTTCATATCATTCCACACACAATCCATCCATAGTTTTCTTGAGTCTTGAGGAGACCGTTGAAGACAGATACATATCTAAATCGCTCAAACTTAATCTCCAACTTAATAGGTCATTCCGATGGGCCGATTGTCACTGCATTAAATTATGTAGGTGCACTGACTAATATTAAAAAGAGAACTCTTTAAACCATAATAGTAAGTTATTCTATCCCTTGGAAAAAATACTTAGAAATCCATAGGTAGGTTAGGAACTAATTTTATAAATTCGAAAGTAACAGCGTTTGTTTTTAATTTCGTTGTTTGGTTCACAAATTAGGCATTTTTTTATCACACATAACATTACGCCTATAAGCCCGGAATCGTTAGTCAGATGTGAACTTAATAGTAGGTATACCTACATGCCGGGGCTGCGGGATTGTTCGAAAGAGATACCGTGGCCCCGGAACACACAAGGGCGATGAAGAAACATGGATGGGTTTTAGTCAGTAAAAGTCTGACACTCCCTCCTGCTCCGCCCAGAGCGGGAGAAGTCATTTGATGATTTCCCATCCGAAAAAAAAAAAAAAAAGCTATACTTACATTCCGCAAGTTATGTTTGACATTAATAGGGACACAAATCCAGATTCCATGGCTGTCTACTGAGAAATTCATCATGAAAAAACCCAATAACACTTTGCAGTCGCGTTTGCGACCACGAGGTAGTCAGTGAGGATTTTTATGATCCGCGTAGTATTATCCGACCCAGGGGATAATTTCAACGCAGGAGAAGTAAACCTAAAGACTAGTAAATAAAACATAAAATAGCCTAGCATGACTGCACATAATACTCATGTGGATCATGAAAATCTGTTCGTAGCTACATGTCTTAGCAGTAACTTCAGAATTGCTTGCTCACTTCCAACTTGTTCCGTCGTTTCGCCAACGAACGCTCATAACTTTACTTCTTTCTTGCGTTATAGTAGATTTCTTGCTTTTCATTTATTAAGGTTTTAAGTTACATATCATTTGGGTATTTACATAAATGATGGATCCGAATAAAATTAACATGGCTACACAAGCTGAATGGTCTAATTACTTATAGGCCTATAATAAAATATATTAAGGAAGGAAGGAAGGAGGTCCATGGGTTCGATGCCCAGGTCGCGCAGTGTTATAGGGCTTTTCCAACAAGAATTTTCTCAGTATCAGCCACGGAGTCTGGATTTGTGCCGGGTTGATGGCAGTAGGCTCACCCCCTATTACGTGGGACAACATAACTGGCGAATGAGGGTGCAATATAATCGTGTATACCTCTGCCTAATCTTTCGGGGATAACAGGAGTGATGTTATGTCAAATTATAAAATAGACTTGGGAATCATGATTAGAATATTACATGTGACGTACCAACTGAAGTTCTAAATATAAAATGATCAGTTTATTTTTAGTACTGTTAGCCGCGATAAACTCTCTACGGATTTAAGTAAAATACCGTCATCGATAATAATTATTAATTACATACTTTCCTAAGGAGCTACATTGATGTGCGAGTAAAGTACATTATTTCAACGCACAAAGTAATAATATCTGCTAAATATTATCAATATTAAACGACTATTTTGCCAGCACTCTTTGATTATAAAAAAAAAAATAGTAGCTCAAATACAAAATTAATATTTACAACTCAGGACCTGCAACTCCTGCAATGAAGCAATTTATTGGTCATGAGCTCAAATTTAACAAAAGGCAATTCCTGGTTTCAGTTTTATATGGAGTGGGTCGGATACTGGTTGTATTGTGGAGGTCGGAAGGACAGTCGCTACATGTAAAATATTGGAATTCAGCTGCATTCGGTTAGACTAGATGCTGCCGACCCCAACATAGTTGGTCAGGGAGATGATTATGAGGTCGGATACTGGTGAACAATTACCTGGTATTTACACAAAAAAAAAAAGTTTGTTTGTTTTTCCCCACTTCAAAATGGTTGAGCTACCCTGCACCACCACTTCAGTTGTGTTAGAAACCAAGAAAGAAAAAAGTTTAGAAATAATTAATTTTCTACATATTTTCAGGCATTTGTATGTTCTGAGCAAAAGTAAACTAAAGTAAAAGTTTTGTGAAAATTAGAACAATAGATAATTAAAAAAAAAAACATCGAATTATGGAATTCACAAAGATTTTTGAGTAACTATACATGAAGTAGGCTCTTTACATATAATATATAGGTACCTATACATCTTTCTCACTGTAAACTGAATGCTCGTTTTCACTTACCTACGCTTACCGACATTTAAATTGTATCCTTTATTTATTAGGGATAAATTGTTAACAAAGAATTTTACGAAACTACATCAGTTTGTAACTAACTATATACGTTATTCACATCTTATGAAGCAAATGAATGCCTAAGTATTATTCCATCCTTAGAATTTCAACCAGCATTCAGCATTGACACAAAAGCTGAAAAACCAAAAGAAAAACCTATGCTTTTGAAACACTAAAATTTATTTATAGATTCATTTAAGTTTTTTTTTTTTTGTATTCTCGTCTAATAATTTAGCCTCAATATTGTAAAAAATAAGGGAAGTTAAAAGATTCAACCCCCACACAAGTATTTTTAATTACTTACTGGGGCTGTATCTACTCATAGACATGCATGTAACATTTTTTTTTAACAAGCTAGGGTCAATTCATGTCATCCAACACATAGGTACATTTTTCCTGCATTCAAAACCATGCGCATAGCCGTAAAATTACAATGTTAGGAGTTGGCGCGCCACGCTCCCATATCAGCCGAATGATAATTTTATCTGTGTTAAATTGATAACGCCTAGATAAATTGACGTGACGTCGGTTCATACCTTTACTTCTGTATCCGTGGATACGCCCAAAACAGGCCCAAAATAAATTGTAGTGAAAATAAACTTTACTACAATAAATCATGAGAAAAGAAGACGAATTTGTTTAAGTTAGTCCAGTATTACTTGAATATGAATCAAGTAATAAGTTGAGGTTGGCGCAAAACTTGGAGCCTGGCACAAGCAAAGAGAGGCAAAGGCCTCTCCACTGCTGGTTGTAGACCCAGCAGTGGGTGAATATGATGAATATTTAATTCGTTTTTCAGACAAAGTCTCCAACAAATCAATAAATAAAAACTCACAAACTGTAATAAAAATCAATGGCAATGATACCTATTGCTTTACAAACCGCTGTGACTTTTTATTTTACGTCAACATTTGGGAACTACTACTTACGAATCTGACACTTATAATGCTATCAGTCTACCAAAGAGAGATAGCTATAAAATACTTGCGAAAGCTAGAAAGAGAGGGAACATAACATACATATCATATTTATCAATGAAATGAATATACTACCACAAATTGCGAACCCACAGAAGAATTTACATTAACACAGTACTTATTTATATAAAAACTAGTGTTCTATTGATTACAGTGTACAAAAACGACAGACTAGTGTGAAAGTTTATTATAAAACAATAATGTGAAAAGTTAAGTTAACCTCCTAGAGGATTTTGGGTAGGTAAGTAAAAAGGTCACTCAATTCTAACCTATCAGTTTGGCAACAACTTATCTACTACAAAATAAAGAATTTTCCCAATAATAATATCTGGTGGTATTATTTTATGGTTGAATGTCTCATTGACACTGTTAATGAAAATTTAGACAGATTTTGAACGGTATTAACCTAATAAAACTAAGGACATGTGTAAGTCACAGTGCTGAAGATTACCCAACAACTAAAACTTACCATAGTAAGAAAAGTATTTCACCTTAGATCTATTAGCATGTAAGTAGACTTAGTTTTAAGACAGATTTCCATTTGCGAAAGAACTAAAAGATATTTTCCTTATATTCAAATGATAAATGATAAATGATGTTTATTTTGCAAGTAGGTTTTTACAAACACTTTTACACGTCACTTTTTAAAACTAGATGGGGCCGGTGTTTCGTACCTGACTACTCTGAGAAGAAACAGCCGAAACAAACTCAGAGGTCATAGTCTCTTTTGAAGTCCAGACATAATTTTGCTCAAATCACATGAGGACTATGCAGATTAGTGTCTGAGATGGTCTTTTGAAGAAAGAACCACACAGATTTGAGTGGACCTGTCCAGTCATTGCAAGCATTTGTCAGTTATCGTGTAGCTCGACTTATAACTCAAGGAGCTCAACGAAACGACGAACAATACCAAAGAAAGGGCATTTGGGTAGGTCGCTTATAGTACTCAAACTGCCAGACAGTTGTGGGAAAAAAATAAACAAAAAAATAAAAATGTGAGCCACATGGTCCCCACATTCACAATAATCAAATAAAATTAATAACAAGTTCTTTTCAAAATGAATGTAAATAAAAAACATTAAATGTCACAATGATAATAAAAAGTAAAATACTTAAATACAATAGACATAGAAGTGGGACAGTTTAACATCATCCTTATTAGTTCTTAAACAACTCACAAGTATTAAAACAAAAAAAAACATCTAAAAATACTCTCACGTATACAAATAGACGTTATCTACAAATCGAACGGTTCCTTGCGTCGAGATGATATCGACACATTGACAATGCCATAACATCATGTTATCCTATGTTATCACACAAATACATTCAAATATTTACCTGAGTGCTGTTACCTGTGTTTTACATGCATTATTATTAGGGTTGACTGAGGAGAGTTGTATTTTAGTATCCACTGACATGAAATCTTTATGTCGTAACTTGGAGGCTAGTATATCTGATCATTATTTCATTGATTCTAATCAGCAAAAGTTTCTCTGCACAAGTTTGAGTCTCTAAAAATGTAGAAAACTTCATAAAAATGTTGGAGAAACAACAGCAATTTCACTATCCATAAGTAGGCCTAAGCAAATCTTGCAATTTTGAAAAGTTTTATTCATTTCGTGGTATACCTACACAAAGAGGTTGCATTTAAGCATTGACAAAACACTGGCCATTACTGGTCAAAAACTCTAAGGATGCCATTAGAGATTTTTTGTTGATTTTCTTTTTGTGACTATATGGCTTCTAATAAAAGTTTTCATCGCGAATAGGTCAGTATTTTACAGAATGAATTAAGTGCAAACTGTTTACTCATAACAAATTTTTGTTTTTAATAAAATATCCGTCAATGAAATGGCCATAGTCACGGAACTAGCGCAGCCATCTTGTTTTCTCAATACAACTTCCTTGGAACATTTCACAAATGTTTTTATCAACGTTCTCATGGCTCTGTTATGCAAGCACTAAAATAATCGTGACGCTCTCTACCGTATAGTAGCTACCTACTACCTACCTACTACCTAGTACCTACTATAGGCCTTAGGAATCAAACCTCCTTATTTAGAAACGTGACACACACAAAGAGGTGGAATGCAACCTATTTTAATTAGTGGAAAAGACAAGAACACGGGCCATTGCTTGTCAAAAATTCATAGACGCCATTAAAGTTTTTTTTTAATTGTTCATCTTTTTGGGATTAAATGGCTTTCATCAATAGTTTTAGATGAGAACCGGTCAGTATTTTATAGAATTAATTTAGTAAATACTTTTCACTAATATTTTAATAAAATATCTTTCTCTCCAATGACTGCCTATTGAGAAGTAAGTCGCTAGATTAAAATGTATAATTATATTTTCACATTGTATCGTTTCTTAATTAACTTTCGTGTATTTTCAATAACTTCATTGTCGTTTCAGAAAGTAGGTACCTACTTGAGCAATCATTTTGAAAGTACTTCCCCGATAACAAAAACAAAGAAATATGCCAAGATCGGTCCTATCAATGATGAGTAAAAACAGTCAAGATAAGTCTTGTAACAGACGATTTTGAAGTTAAACTATCTGTTTGATCTGTATCATACACGTAATTCTGATATGATTTGATTTTCTTCTTAATGCGCGTGTTGGCGGCATATTCCAAAGTTTGGCTTCTTGATAAAACTGACAGTGATTGTTTTAAGTGGTCTGATGTTGAAGTCTTTGACCTCACTCTATTATGTATACGAAATTGCAAAACAAATATTAATTAATAAGAAAATGTACAAGGAATGATTTTTATTACAGAAAAATAATCTTAACACTATTGTAATTCTTACTTGTACTAACTGAAATCTTGGTGATGTAGACGAGCTCCATATTGCAATGTAACTAAAACTAATTTTGTCCACACTCACAACACTAACTAGTAGGTATGTTGGTACTCTGTCTCGGATTCACCGATAAACACACGCTAAACATGAACTTCAATTTTTTTATTCCGGCAATCAAACACTCCATATTTAAACTTTACAGTATTTACGATCATACTAAAGTACAGGCACAGACAGAAAAGTTCACGGACATCCGACCTTCTTGTACTGAGCACATCAAACCGTACCGACTTCCAAGTAAAATTCGAACCAAATGGCGTTTTAATAGAGCGAAGCACTTTCACCAACTTAAATCTTTGGGCTTAAAAAAGGCTTTACATCGGTTTAAAGGGATGAGAGTGGCTCAAGCGGCTCGATTGCTGCCTTTAGCTTTGGCCAATTACTCACCGCCTAGTCAAGATTACAATCGCGTTATGTGAGCGACGATTACTCGGCCTGTCATATTTACTTTGGTTTGTTTTCAAGATATTTTTAGTTTTTTTTTTACGGAAATAAACTTACTTTGCGGTTACTTGGAAGTTTGTTTCATTTTTTACAGCTTGATTATTTCATAACTTAACATTCGTCGCGATTTACAACAACTCAGGACGCAATAGTATAACAACTTAGTAGCTGTTCTAAAAATACTTAACAGAAAATATTGTAACCGCCTGTTAGCATTTAATTCTTAATTTTAAAAAAGTTATTTGTATTATAACATAAATTTTGTTTACTAAACAGTTTTACGATGCTGTTAACCTCTTTTAATTCAAAATTGAAACTGGTTGGTAAATTCCAAAAAAAAAAAAAACAATATTTGTCCAATATTAGTCAATTGTTTCATTCAGCAAAAGCGTTCCATTTTTCAAATGTTATAATTTTCTATTTTATTCAATCAAATTTGATTAATTAAGCTTAATCAGTTAGTCTGAAATATAGTGAGACGGCAAAATGAAAAAGGTACGAATTCAACTTATTAAAAAGCCACAGCAGACATTACTGTCTGGCAAAAAAAACGTCAGCATTGGCGGTTCGACACAACTCTTTGCTCTTATTTCTGAATATTGAATTCCCGTCGGCCGCAGATAGGCACTACCGCGTAAAAAAGGCAATTAAAGCTATAAATCATTTGTGTATGCCGTTTTTTCCTACTGTTACCTTTCCTAGCCATAACGGCTGGTTTTATGTGCTCACTGAAACACCAATGCCCGGCCACTGACAACGCTATTTGAAATATGAAAGTTGTAAAGTGATATATCTCCATCAGGTCGTTTTTTATGGTGCTTATTTTTTTTACTGCTCAAACAACGTCGTGTGCCGCTCTAAATCAGGCTGATATTTTTACTAAAAATGATTTATTCGTGTTTTAGGAACTTTCGTACGACCAGGAAGTTTCAGTTGTTGTGAGCTTGTTTGTGTAGTTAATTTTACACAAATAAATGGCGCTAATAAATTGGTGGCTGTTTGGTAACTTTGTTGTAGTTTAACGTGAAGTTCGAGTTTCATGAGTTAGATTTTCCCACGACTTTAAATTCTTTTATGCAAATATGTATGTTTTTGACGCATTGGGCAAATTCAGTGGATTTTAGGAATTTCTGAACATTGATTGCTAAAGGTATCAAGCATTCAATTACGTATTTTGTACACACAATGATTATTGTCTACACTTATCATCTTATCTTAATTTTACTATCTGGGTAATAGTAGCCATAAACAATCATATTACAATTTTATTATTCCGATGTACATCGGTACCTTACCTAGTTAATTTATCGTTAGCAAAGAACACGACATCCAATGATATATTTTCTGCAATCCCACACACCTCACCTTTTGAGAAACACAATGTGCATTTGCACACGTTTATTATTTATTATTATAATTGATTTACAATATAATAATAAAATAATAATAATAAATATCGCTGGACAATACACACAGCGCTATCTAGTGCCACACTAAGCAACGAGGCTTGTGTCGTGGACACACGATAGTTGATATACTACATAGATACTTTTTCAATATCTAAACTAAAATAATTGAATTCTATCTGAACTTAAGTTGTAAGGTTACAACTTAAGTTCAGATAGAATTCAATTATTTTAGTTTGTTTCTTCCTGAACTGGAAATCAACCTGTATTTCAGTTAGATCACTCAAGTATCATGTGAGTACCTACATTCCTAATTCAAATTTTCATAACCCTACCAATCTTGTTTCAGCGGTCACAACCATGTGGAACCGCGCGTGATCGCTCCCAGGATCACCCGCGCTCGCGCCCTTTTCCACCACCGTCAGAACAAACATCATCATTCACCTCCGGGTGTACAAGGAGGCGCTAGCGGCCGGGATGGAGCCGCTAAGCGAGAACGGGCTCTGTCTATCCGAGCTGGAGCTCCACGGAGGCGGCCACTTGCACGAGTCTGTGGCCGCTTCCGTGGGCTCGGCTATCAGCAGCCTCATGGCCCCTCTACATCATGAGCCACAGCATACGCCCCTGCATCATGCACCACCGCTGCACCATGAACCGTTGGAGAAACTCAAACGTGAGTTGTATTTTTGTTTTTAATAGATTTAAGTGTATAGTGAAACAAGGTTTTCTTGAATCTGCAGAAATAACTTGGATAGAAGGACACTGTTGGTGAACACTTGTCGAGACATTAGTAAAATTGTTTTGAAAAATGCGTGATGGAACTAATAATATTAAGTATTGAAAACAATATGGCGGCTTAAGTTCCAACGCCACGCGGCAAAGCTCCTTGTTCAGCTTTGCTTGAATAGTAAAGTATTGACAATAGGTTTGCTAGTCATGTGGGTGTAAATCCACAACTGTGCTCAAATATAATAGATATTGTTTGTCATAATAATAATAATAATGCAAAGAAGGACGCTGCCTTTTATTAAACCTATTTTTGCCCTTTTGAAGAAACACTTACAATACACTCATTAAATGCGCTACGCCATTCTGCTACGGCGTAGCATTATTCAGAAAACCAATAAGACTCTTATTTGGTAGATTTCTAATAGATTGGTAGCTTCCAATCACATCGATTCGTTTCCGTATAGAAGAGAAACCAACGAGGATCTCTTATATTGGCGAATAAATCCCGTTTTAAACTCCATCCGGCCAGTAAATAAAATAAAGGGGAGTTCTCGCGTTTCATTTTGCGACGCGTGCTCGCATACGATCGAGTCATTCGCCGCGTTTTATTTTTATAAAGATATGTAGCTTCTCCTGTCCTCAGATACGAACCTACAAAGGATTTGGCAAGGTAAATAAATGCACTCTTTTCGCCTTTTATTCCCGATATAGGCACTCAACACTTTGTTACATTTGAAGTTCAGGAATAACGTCTTTTGCATCGTAAAATGTGGTGAATTATAGAAAGTGTTTGTGTGCGATAGTCTGTAAACGGTTCTTACTTTGTGATATAGCTTAGTTATTGGCATACTATGCAACAGTTTAGGTATCTTTTTCAACCATAAACTTATCAATAGGTTTTCCACAAAACACATCGAACTTGAAAACATTACGTTTCGGTAATACTAATAAATATAACAAACCACTATAATTTCACTCTTCGACATCATAATTTATTTAAACAACAACAAAGCAATAAAAATTACATGACTTTTGTAATCAATACTTGACAAAAGACTTGAGCGCACGTGGTACAGTCGCCGATGACTTTATTTATGAAGTGATGGCGAATAAAAAGCGGTGATCGTCACAGGCGATCGAGCAGGAGGACCGTGACGCGATGTGGGCGCACTTTGTATACAAAATTAGGGATTATTCACCTCCCGCCCGCGTGACATGCAATTTGCTTCTTTTGTCTACGTCAGTACATGTCACGTTACATATCCCCGATGCGCATTTTTTTGTAAAGTTGCTTATTTTCTGTTTTTAGTGTTGTCTCGTCTGGATAATTATAATTTATTTTGTAGGAACCTATGTTTAAAATTAAAATGGAATCTTGGTAAAATTTTAGAATACCTACATCTGGAGTAAGATAAGAGTTCAATTTTTTATTAGTTGTCCACTACTACAACAGCCCATAACGTCCACTGCTGGACATAAGCCTCTCCCATGATGGGAGGAATTTGCCATAATCTTCACGCTTGGCAGGCGGATTGGAGATCGCAGTGATGAAAGACTAACAGAAAACGCTGCTGCCCATTCTCTGGTCTACGGATGCGCAAGGTGTTCTGCCTCAGACATTAGTCGCCTTATACGACACCCGTGAGTGTAATGGGTTGGTTCTATTCCACTCTGCCGGATACCACACGGCTACTACTATTAGTTGTCCACACTATTGATTAAGTACCTTAATCTGTAAGAGAATCTTGTTTGTCTTACTCATGTCTTAATTATATTAAATCATAACAAAATTTTTGGCCTACCTTGAATTGAACTTTTCCTTCAGCTTCTGCGCCAAGAAATTTCTATCCAAAATTCGACAAAACAGTCTTAAATAAAGTGAACTTTGATATCTTTTACAACTTATCATGATCCGATTAGGACTACCTGTTTCATAAATGAAGACATTGCAAAAGCTTTCACAAGGAAACAATTTGTACAATAGAATCACAAGCAAATCAACACGCGCTGGGGGTGCCCAGGCTAATCGGATAGTTTTTACAAACACATCAGTATCGGATTATGCGCCCCCTATATGTTTAGTTACGCAATTAGTCATGCCGCGAGGGACCCGGAGTTTTAAAACTGCGAGGAAGATGTTTGCATTTTCAAAGTAGAGAGGATCCGTTTTGTAGGTCTTTGGGGTGAAACAATTGTTTCTATATCTGAATCACCCTCAGTGTCGGTTGTCATTTCTACAAGGTACACGGACCCTTAACAAAGCCGTCAACCAAGCATTCTGTACATCATACTTAGTAACTCTACGCAAAAATTATTGCTGGGAAACCACATGTATGATCTAGAACAAAAAAAACTGATCGCAATGACGGGGAGAACAAGTGCCTTTCGGTTTCGTTAAAGGTATGTTTACACCCATTAGGTAATTATAAGCGTATTTAAAAAAAAAGCTCTCTTTCAAGTAACCGACACTTAGCTAAAGTCAAGAAAACAAAGATTTTTTTTAAATGCGTCATCTTTATAAACGTTTTTCTAAAATAAGCTCTTTCTCACTATGTCACGATAACTTATCAAGAAGTCTCTAACTTTATAAATATTTATATCTGAATAAAAAACAGCAACATTTCTGCATTTGCACGTGAGCCTGACGTAAACGCAACGATTTGCAATCTATCACCGTCTGCCAAAAGGAGCAGCAGAGGCAATCATTTAAAGTCAATTTGAATGAATCGGGCATCATCCCTCTCTTTCACGACACAACGTTTTTAATAAAACAAAACGTTTTGTCTCACTTGCTCAGAAAAAAACAACCCTCCGTAGTCTGTGGAGCATTATATTGCGATGATTAGGCTTGCACTTGCCGCTTTTGCCATTGAATTTAAATGAGGGATTATAATGCTACTGTGTGCATTATATTATTAAAGCTCTATTGTGCGTTACTTCATTAGGCGATTGCTGTCGTCATTTTTATCTTTATTAGTTTTATCAATTTCAACGTCATTCAATTTTTTTCCATTGTAATATTTCCTCCAGTCTTGTATCTCGGGCATGTACAAACACCTGTCTGATTCCAACCTATCTTGATTGGATCGTAAAAAGTCTTTGCAAAAATTGTGTCTCGATTTTTTTGCATATGCGGTTAAAAAATCTCATCTGTTCTGCGTATGATATTGCTTCTCCAAGCTTATCCATCGAAGATTGTTCCCATATCCCGAGATTTTTATAAAATAGGCGAAAAACACGTTTCGTGGCTTTAATTTTAAATTGATCAGGTTTTGCGGAATCTTATTAAAGCCTCCTCGTTCGTTGATTCTGTCGATGCCTTTTTTCACCTCATCCGGCGCTAAACCGGGGGTGGATCTCATTATTTCCTTGGAACAAAATATGGAAAATTAATTACGCGGGATTTGAGCGCATTACTTTTTTCATGTACTTAGAATGAGAATTTTTTTTTCTGATTTACTGGAGTATTTCATGAATCTTTTTGTTTTGGACAGAAATAAAGCTAATTCTAAATAAATAAGGTATAATATACTAAATAGGGTATAATATTGCGTCCGTTTCAAAATATGATAACTATAATTGTCTCGTTTAGAAAACTATAGCCCCATCAATTTCACGCTCACCTAAACAACATTAGCGCAATTAATTTTACGGCATTATAGGATATTAGGATAATCCTTAGTCATTAAATAAGCAAAACAATCGCTTATGGAGTCGATTAAATATATTTAATAAGAAAAACAAACGTTCTTTTCATCGATTAAGCAACTTTGTGTTGGGAAGTTTGCCAAACAAAGAATTGGGAAGCTCGGCGCGCACGTAATCAACCATTTTGTGATGTGAAGGATTACAAGTTGCTGCCGAGTAAGATGTTACGCTCATTTTGGACTAATATTCCAAGTAGGTTGATTAATTTACGATACTTTCCACTTGCGTTTCACCTTCATGAAGGATATATTGCGTAGTTCAAAGAATGTTAAATGTATTTTGATGTTGGTTTATCATCTTTTTAGTACAGAAACTAATTAGTTTTTGGAAATGTACTTGGCTTATTCAAATTCTATACCTACCTAATATTTCAGATCTAATAAAGAGCTAATAGAAGAGATGTAGTTTTATCGGAGTATGTAAATTGTGCATATTTCATCAAGTAGGTTGGTGTGTGCCCATAAGGTGTGAGGCCACGGGCCCAAACAAATATTTGTGATGTTAGTTCACGTCTCGGGTCGAGATTACTGACTTTATCTAAATGTACCCAAATCTGACCGACGCACGCTCAGCGCCGCCAACATGCTTAGATTACATTAGAATGTTTCACTTGACAAAATTTATTATTGTGGGTTCATTTAGCTGTTTTTTCTTTATAATAGGTAATTTAAATAAGCAATACAACATTATTGGTGGACATGATTGTGATTCTGAAGTCACACTTGGTACTTTTCTTGGCTTATTGGTTCTCAATAATGAATATTATTATTGATGAACTAGAGTGGAACATCAGTTTACTGACAAGTATACTTTAAGCGGGAATTGAATAAATCACATTCAAATAAATAATAACACGAATGGCGCGGCCGACATTGTGAAACTATTGGAACCGACCGTTTGATCTACACTTTTTCTATGCGAGCGGTTTTGTTTTACAAGTTATAAAATCACAGAAAGACAGACATAATTTATCTGTCTAGTAACAAAAAATCTGCAAAATCCCGGTGCCTCAGTGTCTGCCTCTGCCGTACAACCCACGTTACCATAAAGTATTTTTACTTTAGGAGAAAAAAAAAATGCATCCCCCTGACACATGAGCCGAACACCGGGGCCGTTGTCGCCTGCTTTGATCGCCGTCCCTTGCGATAAATTAATGTGTTTTTTTTTTATTATAATTGATGTTTAGAAAAAGATACTGACAAATTTTGCGATGCAAAAACATCTCTGTTGAATTATGTGTGAGGTGTAAAATATATTATGGTGCAGGAATAAAGAAATATTGTAATACCTATGACTAGAAAATAGTTGAGAGTATAAAGTAGATCATATCATTCTTATAACCATTTATGTGTTTACAGCGAAGATGTCATAGGTAATTACATTGCCCACTAAGAATTTGTGTCTAATATTTATAATCTAGCCATTTGACTTTAGGCATCACATTAAAACAGCCTTTTAAGCCATTTATTACTTCTACTGCTTTAATTTCATAATCGTCTTTAGTGTAAATCAAGTCAAATTCATAATTACCTTACAAATTCAAACACCTATTAACATGTGCTTGAGCTATTAAACTTTGTCATCGGCAATTAGTGAAGGCGAAACTAAATAAATAAAAAGCTTGGCATACCTCGCTAGACATGTGACACCCATTTTGAACGCCTGTTAACAAATTAAACCGATTTGTTCTGTTATTCTAATAGGGTGACTATGGGAAGTGTTTGTGTCAAGCATATTTTGACAAAATTTATTGCTACCACGCCTCCTCGACGGGCCTTTTTTCTGGTTCCTCAAAGAGGGCGGATGCCGTGACATCTGTCGCGCCAAAAACGTTGTCACGCCCTCCCAGAGAAAAACTAATGAATTTTAAAAATATTGACATACCATATTTTACTGTAGTTTACCAAAATAATTATGAAATTACCGGCTAAAATCTCACAATTTACAGGCAACTTAAACCAAAACATATCCCGATTAAAATTAATGAGAAAGCTCATTATTAAAATGAGAAAACTTAACGAAAGCATAACTAATCAATCTTTAGATTTTAGCATCAGTTGAATGACTGCAAGTGTTTCTAATATCGCAAAATTCGAAAATGCTTTCACGCCTATGTATTTTAAATGATCCATCAATATTATGAGGAAATGATTGAAATTAATTAAATCCCTTCCGCGGCCACATTAGTTATTGACAAAAGTCAAGTAACGACACATCTCAGCGTGAGTTCCACTGATGTATCGGCAAACAATAAGTCAACGGTACAAAACAAAACACACAATATTTACAATGTGTGTGATTGATAGTGGATGACAGATGTCGGGTCAACCCTTGCGCTGCGACCGGCCCATCTGTCGCTGAGCCTCGGTATAATGGTCAGAGAGATACTGAACTGAACTATCCTTTTCCGCACTTTCACCTTCAAAATCAGTTTCTACTGTCGTAAATGACTCTCGTTTACATGTTCAAATATTTGCAAACGTCAAAATAACCGAATCTGATCATAATAAAATGAAGATCATTTGCAATCGACATTCCCCTTTTATATCACCAATTCGAAAATGTATTTATTTCTTATCTTGAATAATGACGCCATAAAGATACGTTTTATAACACACGGGCAGGTAATATGTATCTAAAATAATGCTCTCATCTTTTGTATAATATTACTTTTCGTTTATACTCATTTTATTTGTTGCTATAAAAGGGAAGAATAACGGTAGGTCGGTAGGATGTTAAAACAGTATCTGTACACATTGTACAAACAGGAGATTTGGCAATAAATCTTTTTATTTTATGACAAATTGTTGTCTGAACGGTGGCTCTGTCACCCTCGCGGTAACAAAAGATCTAGAACACACAGTAACATAATGCTATGATGGTCAAACACCACACCGGGACATGAACTATTTGTAAACATAAATACAATGATACCACCCCGCTGCAATAACTGTATTAAAGTACACAAAATACTGCATTGTATCACTCTGATTTATGCTTTTAGGGCAGTTAGTTTGTTGGAACTTTATATAAATTGTAAGAGAAAGAGCCGAAAGACAAAGAAATCGTTTAATTGCAAGATTGTTGTACTCGTACAGGCCTTTCAACTAAAGTCCTAAAGTGATATAAATACTCCCAAATAAAATATAATAAATATTGTTCATTTGGAACGAGTTGCAGCTATACGTGTGCATTTCATGTGGTATTAGTATAAAACACGGTGAAACTAACGTGAAATATGATACGAGCATCTAACAAAAGCGAATGACGTCGCTTTATGAGCTGCGAAGGTCCCCGGGACCCTGCCTCATAATTATAATATTATGACTTCACATTATTCCACAAATATGGTTGTATGGCTCAAACCCTTGGAGGTGGGAGAGATAACCTATTGTATTGGCACATTTACAACATAAAAGCTTATTACTATCCGCACCCCTTGATAAAAATTGTACATTTTATGCGTTCTAATATTTTTGTGCGCGATTTTCGCAAGGAAAATGATGTTGCCGGGCTGAAATCATCTACCAAAGTTATAAAGGATAAATATATCGCTATAAGTACGACCCCTAAACAGATCGTGGCTATAATTTTGTAATCACCATAAAATCTGTATCACCGCACTAATATATTTATGACATTACAGCTCCCACTAATATTTATGCAAATTGAAAACGTGCAGAATGGCATCGTTTACGCGACCCTAATCCCTGTATAACGGAGACCAACATCGACATATGTCGCTTTTGACTGTTAAATTTTATTTTACCAGTTATATTAGACATTTTCTGAGGGTTTCGATAGACTACAGTAGTTTTGAAACGGCATAGGTACGAATAAGAAGCTAACAAGATACTTATTCCTGCTTAAATTGACTATCCTGCCGTAGACTGTAGAGATAAGCACATCTCTCTGCATGTTTATTAGCAGGTACCACAGCCATTGATTACCAAGTTATGAAGTAATTTAAAAATTACGTGGTATTTTTTCTTATAAGACCCATAACCTAAGGCACAACATTCTGAATATAGAGTTATTTCAAGAAAGTTTAAACTTCACCCCGATCCTCGATTCATTTGTAATCAGAATGCGGGAAACCACAACACCCTATTCCACTTGTCATCATAGTAGATTTGTGCACCAAATAGGAAAAGTAATTTGTGTCCATATGGGACCAGTGATTGCCTTCTGAACACTCTCACCCTCGACCGGGTCGCCGAATAGTCTTTTGGTGGCCAATTTCGACGACCCCAACTCATTTCCTTAGATCTCTTTTAATATCGCAGAACACGCTCCGATGTTCTTACATTATGCTCGGTTTTGTTAGGGTTAGGTATCATTTGGGTTATATCATAAACGGAGTCAGTTTATTGGATAAATATGGGGGTTAAGGTGTTCAGTTTCGATATTTGCTATTATGCTACGACCTTTGTAGATTAAATGCATTCTGTTGTAAAAATAGATAAAGTATACAGGGTGTAAACAACCTCATCGGGAAGCCGTCAACCAAGCATTCTTTACATCAAACTAAGTAACTTTACGCAAAAAATATTGCTGGAAAACGAATTTTTTTTTGGGGTGAAAAATCCAAAAACTCAAGAACAGACTAGAACTCAATGTAACGCACTCAAAAGATTGTGCTGATGAATGGATTGAATAGTATGGGAGTCGTAGAGGTGTTTAAAGTAAAAATCTAACAATAAAAACTTGTATTTAAAAAAAAAAACTTGTCAAATAGTTGTAAGGGGTCAAACTTACAACAAGTTTGACCCCCAATATCTCCGTAACTAGAAGGTTCCCAGGTATGGTGTAGAACCAAAAAATGATCGCAATGACGGAGAACAAGTGCCTTTCGGCTTCGTTAAGAGGTTTTTTACACCCTTTATATTTACTGCCATTTATTTACAGTCCAATCTTTAATTAATACCTGCGACGAAACAATGCATCATAGTCATTTAATTTCCCCGTTTTCTTTCCCCTAAGTTTGGTTAATAGGAGGAAGGTAGCAGCTTGCGGCTAGTAAATAGTAATAATTTCGTGAGGCATTTTTACAAGTCTCAGGTGGTCGGTAATTTGCTTGCGGCAGAGGAAGGGTTACACTTGATTTATCTCGGTCGTAATGTGCGCCCGGGGACGCACTATTTCGCCCTGCGCTCTTCCCACAAACCATAAACACTAATTTATCTAGCACCGCAAATTAGTTGCTTTGTATGACATTCACTCGTGATTTAGCGATCATGTTTTCTTTATGATGTTCATAACTAACTGAAATAACTCCCACTCTAACGAAATACGGCTCCCATAATTTTAAATGACGTGAGTGAATTGTATGAAAACTGACTTGTTAATAGAGCAAATGCGCCTCACCACACGCTGTAAAATGTGGAAACGTCTGCGTGTGACCTTGAGACCGATAGACACGTGGCCAATAAACAAAAGGCGAGGAATCCTCGAAGCGTACGTGTCATGTCTCTTCGCAACAATAACGAAACATGAAAAATTTCCAGACGCCCCACATCAGACTGATAAATGGCTTCCGAAAATCCAAAAGGAAGTTACAGCTTACTTGGGATTTGGTCTAGAACCTCTCACGTCCCATAACTGCTGCACTCCGCTTTATTACAATTACCATAAGCCTCAAAGTCCCGCACTCCACGGCCGGCGGGTGTGACTTCATCATTTTGAACCTACTTACAAGTGCGGTAAGACGGTTATTGCTTGGGTGAAATAGAAACCGCGACCGAGACGTACACTCGGTACAGTCGCAGACAACTTTAGCACTTACCCCTGTTCTTTTAAGATTGGAGTTCCAAGTGTACGAATGATCCGCGCGAAAGTTATGCGTCGTTCGTGCCGCCGAGCGGTCCACTCTTTACATTTTATGTACGTGTACTATATGTTGGCGGCTATTTGGAATACTAATTGAGCATGCCTACGGATTCCAAATCATGTCTATTTACTTTTTCCGGGACGAAAAATAAGTTATCGTAACACTCTTGTGAAGACTCTTTTTATTGGCATTATTATCTATGAATTGTAGTTTCTTCTTCATTTCGTTTATACTATATAATGAGCAAATAACTTTTCTGTGTTACGGAAGCTGAATAAACACAGGTAGTTCTAATTTATATTTCAAACACCGTTTTCCTCGACAGCATCCAATCTACAATTTGAATGGAAAACCAGTAAACCGCGAAATGATGATGAATCGCGCCAGAGAAAAGGCCTGGCAGAGCGAGATAGAGTGTAAACCCACCAGTAGGCGAGAGAAGGACGCAAGGTGGGGAAATTAGCTGATGCTTCCGTGAATTTGTGTACGTTTTCAATGAAGCCTCTTTACGGTAGGTAAAATAGGAATAAAATGGATGGGCCCTAATCCGCCGGCCATTTATAACTTACACGCCATTAATTTGAGTGATAATTCATGAATAGCGACGCGATTGGTCGTAGATATTGGATTCGGTAAAGTACACAGTAGCCGTGCCTACCGAAACTTGCGTATTACAATTCCTTATCGCTCCGGTAGGTGGGTAATCTAATCAAATTTTACAGTGAATGCTTTATGCATTTTGTAATAATTTATATTCGTCCTATATACCGAATACGTAGCATATATGTTAACAAGCTTTGTTTTAATAATATAAATGTACTTAAGATAATGAATAGCTTAGCCTCAGGTTCTTGGACTGTTACATAAATGATGGTGTTTAGCGTGAAAACGGTCCTTGTAATGTGACCGACTGTGTGCTGTGTTAATCGGGGCACTCCTAGTTGAGTCACTGTGGCACGTACATCTCACATTATTCTAATTACTCACCCATTACCGTATGTCACCGTGGGCTTACAGACTGTGATACTAGAGTTGTCTCAGCTCGTATCAACAACGTATTTTGAACTAGTCTTGCTTGGTAGTAGGACTAAATTTAATAATTACCAGACTACACACCTATTTAAAATTTTAAATAATAATTTTAATTCACAAAGCTTCTTGCATTTTGTCCTTGAAAAAAATTCCCAAGTTTTCATAGAACTTCGTAGTAATTGCTCTATGGAATTAGCAGTAACTGTTCTACGGAATACAAAAAAGGGCGCAGACATTACGAATTCACGTTTTTATTATCTAAAGCACAAGTTCATATTCCTTATTGATCCTATTCATCTTCTCTACTTAGTATGCAACGATTTCTAAAGTATTAAAATGATTGACGTCACTCCATCCAACCCCAATCACGTATCAAGTTCCATAGTCTCACAACATCATCAAATACCTTACTCAACATCTGTGGACCACCTCTAGTGACCTCAAGTCACCACAGTGTACACACACGACTTAGCCCATGTTAGCCGGAAGTGGGTGCTTGTAGCCGGCCGTCAGTGCTTCCGTCTCGGCTATCAGGATTATGTTATTAAGCAGACGCCATCGCCCACCGCGGTGCTCGCTGATAATAGCTGCTTAACATTTACTAACAATATCATTGAGTGCACGAAACGATTAACTAGAGTTAATTGGACTAAATATGGGGTCGAGTGTATTGATAACTTTGGGGTGCTGTAAGTAGAGGAAAACGATTGAAATTTAAATAAAAATGGTATTTACATGTGAGAGCGCATTATACACATTAATTTATGCATGCTAAATCATGTCGCATAATACCTAAAACATTCATGAATTATCTAAATTTCCAATGAAATTAGCTTTCTTTTAGACTTTAGCGAATGCGAAAGTTTGTGAGGATGGATACATGTGTGGATGTTTGTTAGTTTTTCACGCAAAAGCTACTCAACGGATTTGGATGAAATTTGGCACACTGGTAGTTTATAACCTGGAATAACACATTATTTTTACTCCGGTAGTACGATCATCGTAAATGGGATAGTTACCGAACTCCAAGCAGGTGAATTTATATAACAAAACTCCACGCAGGCCAATGTAAATCGCTCGTAGATTTCTGAATGTGCCTCGTAAGAAAACAATAAGAGGTCGATGAAATAGCTATCATTCCAAAGAGTATTGGTGTGGTCAATTTAGTTTACAATAGTAAATCTTTATTAATACACCTAGATTTATTTCGTAGCCACGTTTTACTCATGTGTTCCAAACCGTCACAATGGATTAATTCTGATTTGAGTGCTCTACAGTTAATACGTGAATTAATCAGCTATCTGTTTATGCAATTAAGACAATAAAGATTTATTAACAGTTATTACTAATCTTGACTTTTATTATCTGGATTGTTCTAAGAAGACATTCATTGTACTTTGTAGTTTTTAAAATATTGGTGTCGATTCTGTTGTGCACAAACTAAACTTAATTTAGGCTATTGCTATCTTTTACTAAAAGGCCGTGCAAGAAAAGGACGGCTATAGCTATGAACTAAGTTAGAGATGTCAAACTAGTTTATGCCTTGCGCTTCACCGTGTTTTTAGTCGACATGTTTTTACGTGCACCCTTCATTTGTATAGAAATATTAGTTCCAACTAAATTTGACAGCTCTAAATTACGTCCGTCTCTTTCTTCTTTTATTAGAGAGAAAAAGATAGCAATAGCTTATATTAAGTTTAGTTTGTGCACAACAGAATCGACACCATTGTCTGCCATACTTAGGAAAATCTAGTTTCTGCGGAAAATATGTAGACATCATTTTAGGTAGATTGCCGAATCTGTATTTTTTAGTCATCAACATTGTCTCATTTACCGAAAGGTATATTATTTATACTTTAACTAATTAGATACGATATGTGGAAACTGCATGGGACGGAACGCAAAAGAGTTTCCTTTTCAAAACATTTGTTCATTATAAATAATCAACCTTAACTTGCTGAATAATAATACATTTAACTTCTGCCTCAGCTGACTCTCCTTAGAGCAAGAGGAGCAGGTATGAGCGGAGCAGGGCAAGCAGGACAGTGCTCGTAAATTACAAGCACTTATCTATATTTACCTCGCGCGACTATCTGTCTTTACTGTAAATACAAAATTCTCTGTTTATATTCTTACACGTTTTTTCTACAGCCTCTAAAATTTATAACTTTACGACTTCGGGACGTATCTTCTAGCTGCAAAGTTTGATGTTCGTGCTAAATTAAAAATAATGGAATAATATTTTTATGGGTTGGTGGGAGGGATTTCAATATTTTAATCTAGTTCAAGCTTTTCCGAGAAATGCGTCTTTAATCAATGTTTAAATTGCTGCTTTAAAATTGTATAAGACATCAATCCACAAAAAGTTTTATATCTCTCAGAAATTGAGCTTTGGTGAACTAATACGTATTGCAGAAAATATCCAACAAAAGCTTATCAATGTTACCTGATATAACTTCATTGTTTGGCACAGTTCTGTGTCTAATCTAGTTTCAGTAAATAGAAAGCTATCGCGTGTTATCCTGAAGTCGTGAATTACCTCATGTTTGTGGTAAAAATAGCACTTTGTATTGTTCCGCTATAAACTTATGATATAAACTTTGTGATATGAGCTCTGTTTATGACGATACTCTTGGCTTTTCTATTGTTTTGACTAGTGGGGGAGTACAGTCGGTGAAAAACATTGCAGTAATACAAGATTACTAGCTAATTAAAGCTGTATTTATATTTATTATTTACCTATAAATACTTTCTAAAGCATATGGGTATAAATAATAAATAAATAAATATCGCTGGATATTACACACAGCGCCATCTAGTGCCACACTAAGCAACGAGGCTTGTGTCGTGGACACCAGATAGTTGATATACTACATAGATACTTTTTGTTTGTAAATACATACTTATTAGACATTTATAAACATCCATGACTCACCCATGCTCATCACACAAACATTTGCTCCGACTGGGATTCGAACCCGGGACCCTAAGAACGTAAGGCCAAAGGTAAGGTCAAATGGGTATATATCGGTGCATGGTTTTTCATGACGTAAAAAATAGCGCACTGCGGTTAGCATTGAGTTACGTTATAATGACTTGTTTAGCTCATGTGTCTTCTGATTTCATACTGTTGTCTCTGTCTGTCTCTGTTGTCTCGTTGTCGAATTGTCGTGTTTAATTATAATAATAATATTTTTACTTGTAATCTTACTTATTTTAAATTGTGTGTTTTTCTATTTTATGTGTTTTTATTGTATGTTTCTATATTGTATGTATTATAGCATCGTATTGGATGAGTCTGTAATGATGCTATAATTGGTGGTAAATAAATAAATAATAAATAATATTTAATAAATATAAATAAAAACGTTGTGTATCGCACCTACGTGTAACAATACACGTAGTTGGTGCAAAGTTTTATTTATACAATGATTTTCAATGCTGTTGTCTAATATTATTTTTGCAAAATGTGTGTCGTCTCCGTGTGAACTAAACAAGCGTAGTTTAGATAGATATGTTCATGATCAATTATTTACTTACATTCATTTCTGTGACTATTATCTTGACTTATTATTTGTGTCTGTCATTCTTTTTATAGTATTCGGGAATGAAACTGGTTTTTATTAACCATTTTATTTTTTGTGACATCTTGTCTTACTATTTGTATATGTCATTCTTTTAATAGCATTTAGTTACAAAACTGGTTTTTATAAACAATTTTTAGACACATGTTAACAAACACATGAATTTACCAAATTCGGTGTAGTTACACTGTTTGAACAACTATCGTACCTTACTACACCTACAAACTAATGTTAAAATTAATACAACATTAATATTGTCATAGAGCACAACAAGACAAATACAATTATACAAATATGATACAGCACAGTCGGTTAACATCGTGTGTGGAATATAAAACACTTTTATGTGCGATTGCGTCCACAGTTGATCACATTTAACGAGAGTGTAGAGGAGACGGTTTAGAGCCCCCAATAAAACAATAAACGCGCTCTTATCACGCGTTATCAAACGAAGCAAACATACAATTTATTTGTACGCGTTCCTTGTTAATGTACTCGTAAATACGTTTGTACGGACCGACGCGACGTTTGTTCTACAATGACGTGATAACGTTCACTAATTGTGTTCCTTTTAAAACTAACCAATTAACCACAGGTATGAAGTTAGGCTAAATGTACTACAAATTATTCATTTATTTATTTTAACTTCATGTACAAGGGTGGTACATAGGGCGGACTTAATGCCACAAGGCATTCTCTACCAGTCAACGTTTGGGTCAAGGATAGTATTGTGATAGAGTACAATAAAAATAAATAAGAAAAATACCATTTTGTAAGCATCAATTAAAAACACATAAATGGGTACCTACATACTAATACACAAATTACTTAGCAAGGCTTCATCTGTCACATGCAGGTGCATATCTTTCCAATGTATCTAGTATGAGGTGTCTGAATTTTTGGATGTCCTACGGGTAAGTATGTACCGAAGGTACTGTGATGTAGACATCGTGTGCACAGGATTTTATTTTTAACATGACCAGATTTCGTTCGTTGCCATAGTATCTACCTACAAACAAACTGTCACCAGTTTAAAAATAAAAGAGTATTTTTTTTATAATTTCACCCAGTACATTACATAGAAATAACACTCTCTGAACCGTGCAATCAGTTCAATATTTTTCAATTCAACTTCGCCTATCAACATGTCAATGAAAATTGCTGTTTATTTTGAGTACAGGGTTTATTCTTCAAATTAAAAATAAACAGCACATTAAAATAAAGAAAGAATTACAATGCGGTCACATTTTTAATTGTAATTACTGACAGCATTCCCAGCTATCAATTGTACGGTTCGTGACTTTTCCCAAAACAATGGGATCACAGCACGTTACTGCGAAGACAACGACTTTAAATAAACAACGATAAAAAATCTGTTATAACGATATTAACAATGGAAAATAACGTGCATTTCACCACGTCGTTGATCTGAAATAAACTAGCTCTCTGATGTAAATTTTCGGACAGGTCATCATGATGTTAAACGTTTAAAGTGGATCAGAATATATTCAATCCGATTAAAATATGATTCAAGTAAACAAAGTTTTATTAGTATCAGATTAGACAGTTAAATTTATTATTTCAGTAGTTAAATAAGCTACAAGCAGTAACCACAAGAACCGGTCAAAGATACAAGCCATCTGAATTATTATAATCGTTCGATATAACATTTTTATTATGTTTTTTCACATTCTCAAAATTTATTGAAAAGCATGCATGTGTTGGTCTCATATGGCGGGCGCTCGCTATAAATAAGGGCGCGCTCACACGGCCGCGTCTCCAGTGACTAATTTGTTAACAAGTGTTTGGGGACACTTAATTACGCTGCAAGCAGCGGGGCGTCATCGTCGTTCAACGAATACATTACTTTGTCAAGATATCCTTGTTAAATAATACGGCTATTAGTAACCTTAATTGAATTTATGGAAGCATGCACGTTTCATGTTTTGCTTCCGTGATTACTTGCTTGATGAGCTTTCTCTTGTGAGATTGGAAATCATAATTAAGTCCAGCTTTAAACGAGATAACTGACATTGAGAGTATTCAGGCAACGTGTTAAATTAGCTATATTCAAACGTTGATTTAGTGACTTGCAATCCTATTATTCATAGACAGGTTTACGATCAAAGTAGTGTTAACAAACGGTTTGAATATAAGTTCATTCATACGATCATACACTATCACCTCGTTCAAATAGTTTATTTTAAGACAATTTACATTGAATCTACATGAGCATTTTGTATGGTTCCTTCAAGTCATAAAATACTCGTTATCTAACTAAATATTTCTCAAGGAATGTCATGTAAAATGACTATGACTGTTGATGTTTTCGTCGGCTTTTTTTAGGCAATGACGCATAGATCACTGAATTATTTTGCACTGTGATTGGTTTATATACGAGAATATTACTCCGTTTATACAAATATGTTTTTAATTTGTTTAATCGTAACATCCTTCATAACGATGATGGAATATTCAAAAATATGTTGGATTGACTCCTGAAACTAATCCTGTTGAAAATCTTCGTAGATATACGAAACACTTTTAAAGCGATTGTCATTTCTATAATCCCTTACGGGTCATTAGGTAGGTATTTACAATAATTATTAACGCAGTAACTGTGTAACAAATTGTTGGAGAGCCGCCTCCACAGCATCGTTGACGAATGGTTGGTCAGCCGTCGACCCCCGTCAGCGTCAGTTTGTTGCCGCCAAAATGCAGCTGACGGCTGACGTTGACGACGATCGACGGTTGCACTTATATGTGTCATCTGTCTGTAAGGCCCATAACAGATTATCAACTGTTACTGTTAGTCTGGTTATTTTGGCCCACAACGTAAAAATGATCATACAGAAACCGTCGCTAGTTGAACCAATGTTAATGTTAATAACCAGCGTTAATCAATCTCCTGTTTGATTGTCCTGGGTTGTGGAGGTCAGATAGGCAGTCGCTCCATGTAAAATACTGGTATTCAGCTGCATCCGGTTAGACTGGAAGCTGACCCCAACATAGTTGGGAAAAGGCTAGGCAGATGATGAGTCAATCCCCTGTTTCAGAAATGTCTGTGATTTCAATTTTGAAGTGCAATGTTCTGTGATCAAAAACACATATACTTATGTGGTTCTTAATTATTATGGTAAGTGTCGCTAACGTGTAATTGTTTGTCTAGTATGGGCGGAGACCGGCGAGTTCCGAGACAGTGGCCACTCATCCCTGGCGTCAGTTGGCTCAGGAGTGGACCAGTCATCACTGTACGCGCCACCACGACCAAGACGTGACAGGAAACCCACTGACGACAGTGAGTATTTTTGTAAGTCACCTGATTTAAGTTATTCTGAATTTATTATGTAAATATTACACGTTTGAGCTTTAAGGAAAACTTTCGCTAACACTCTTTCCGACAGATTTTTGACATTAGTTAAAAAATTACTTTCCTCATTCTTACTTTCATCTAGGAAGTTATTAATTAAACACAGACTAATAATATTCGATCCAATATTCCTTCATTTCTGTACAGATTCAACCAGGCAACACAAGTTTCAACACGCATTTTTTTCTGCAGATCAGTCAAATCATGGGGCACTCATTTTTCATATTTTTTTATCTTATTGATTTGATGCAAATAAGTCAATATTGTAGGTAGGGTAACGTTAAACCATGCCGCTAATTCCTGGGTAGTTTGACTCGGATCGGTTTCTACCATCTCCTTCAATTCAGCGTTATTGGCCTGTGTGGGCGGTCTACCACGTGGTTCGTTCTTTAAGTCGAAGTTTCCATTACGAAAGCGTTTAAACCAAAAACGCACGGTGCGTTCATTAGCAGTCTCCTCTCCAAACGCAACGTTGATATTGCGAGCCGTTTCTGCGGCGTTAGTTCCGCGTCTGAACTCGTATTCAATTAATAACTCGGATTTTCTAATAACTATCTTTACGTCTAAGCTGAATAAAAAAAACAATTCAAAGTCGACAATCGAATGTTGCACATTTTTTAAAAGAAGAACCTCATGGGTGTCACGTGAAAAAAGTTTCACACAAAAATCTCACACCATGAAAATTTTATGTCAATTCGAAGTGTCTATACAACGGCAAATTGATACTTTAACCCCTATTATTTACATTATTTACACACTAACTCTATATAATAATGGAAATAAAAATATTTACAAGTATCAAAATAATTATTAAAAAAAAATAAAAAACCCGACTGCGTAAAAAAACTAATAACTTTAAATAAAAAAAAAACTGAGCAGAATAAAACAAGTTCAGGAGACAGCAGACATATTGACTGCAACAGTCGGGACCCATATTGGATGTAATGATTTTAGTCTAGATTATTTAATGGATCCCGACTGTTGCAGTCAATATGTCCTGCCTCCTGAACTTGTTTTATTCTTTTCAGTTTTTTTTTTATTTAAAGTTATTAGTTTTTTTACGCAGTCGGGTTTTTTAATTATTTTTTAATTTTACCTTTGTCAGTTACTTAGATATTATACCCTTTTAAAATCCTCATGATGAGCCCTTTATTGGAGTTTGTAATATATGGTATAATAACAAATAGTATATTATCACTTGAAATAACGTTCATATGATATAATTTTCATATGCTATAAAAACAAATAACCTAATTTCATGTCATCTAATGTTACATTTCATAAAAACTTCTTTTGTTCTAATAACATTTAGTATAACGTTCATTTCATATAATTTAGAATAAGGAAGGGTTTTTCGAAATTCAACCCCTAAGGCAAATAAATAGGGGATGAAAGTTTGTATAAAAGTCCGTCAGTTTTAAAGTTAGGATCTTTAAATTTTGTGTTTACGCTGACAATTGAAAATTAATTTATATGTGTCTCAGCGTTTTTCATAATTCTACCCCCAAAAGGTTAAAAAGAGGGATGAAGTTGTGTAGTCCTTAATTTTCGAAGTAAAAATCATAAAATTTATTATCATGGCGTATGGTTGGAAGCTAAAGCAACGGTGTTGTTAGAATTTCAATCCTTAAGGGGGTGGAAACGGGGATGAAGTTTAGTTTTTAAAGTTCTTTATTTTTTAAGTTAAAATCATTAATATTTCGGCTTATGGTTGGAAACAAACACAACGTACATTGTTGTTGTTTTTTTTTCATTTCACCCCAAATCCACGATTTTTATTTGTTTTTTGATTATAATGTAGCCAGTGACACTCGCGCAATCAAGAAGAATCTAACGACATATAATCTATCCAAATCCCTTTATCCTTTAAGGAGTTACGAGGGAACAAAACAAAGAAACGGACAAACATACAGGTCAAACACATTACCCTCCTTTTAGGCTTCGCCGCAGTCGGGTAAAAAGGGTTACAGGGCGTCGAAATAGGTCCACATCGCTGTCATCTTGAATGTTCTAATCTAAATGCTTTCCTTAAAATTAGAAATCACGTCGTCTACAAATATGTACAAAGATTACAATCTTTTTCAAAAGCTCCTTGCTCTGGTATTTCATTATTACTGGTATTATCTGGTACCTGTTAAAATAAATAAATGGTTTAGCTTTAAACGCAACAACTTTTTATTTTTATCAGAATTACCAATACACCTAGTCTGACGTACCTATCTGTTTGGAGCTGATAGAAGTCTTCATAATTATAAAAAAAAAATGTTTATTTTTCTTCCACAAATAAAGTATATACAGTACATTTGTTGTAACGTATATATACATGAAAAACTATTTTATTTGTGGGAGACTGGCGCCTAAACTAAGCCGAGGCCTGTATTTTAGGACACCAGGTCCCCTCACTAAGATACATATTAAGATCTAACAAAAGTGCAAATACAGTTAGTTAGTAGTTAGTTGCAATATACTTATTACAATACTCATCAAAATTTTTAAACCAGATAGGCAAACTTATACTAGTATATATACTTATACAGGGTGTAAAAGACCTCATCACGAAGCCGTCAACCAAGCATTCTGTACATCAAACTAAGTAACTTTACGCAAAAATTATTGCTGGGAAACAATTTTTTTTTTTGGGCGTGAAAAATCATGTTTTGTTGTAGAACTCAATGTAACGCACTCAAAACATTGTGCTGATGGATGAATTGAATAGTACGGGGGCCGTGGAGGTGTTTTAAGTAAAAATCATACATTAAAAACTTGTATTTAAAAAAAACTTGTCAAAAAGTTGGAACTTTGACCCTCAATATCTCCGTAACTAGAAGGTTCCCAGGTGTGGTGTAGAACAAAAAAATGATCGCAATGAAGAGGAGAACAAGTGCTTTTCGGCTTCGTTAAGAGGTGTTTTACACCCTTTATATTATATAAATGAAAGCGTTACCTACATGCAGTCAAAACCGGTGGTTACTGTTACGTCAATCAAACGCGTTTACTTTAAATCGTATATTTTTTCGTCGTTATCATTAAAAAAAAAACACTATGTATTACAGTGTGAAAACAAAGCAATTAAATGGCTGGACCACACAAAGTGACAAGCTTAAAACTGAAAGTAAACCCAGTAAAGCGTAGGGAAATCTATGGCAAATACGGCCGCGCGTTATTCTAATGCTTTCACAAATAGCCCCGCGAGCACGGCACGCGGTTACCTAACGGTGCGTTGTGTGGCGGTGTGGCGCGGCCCTAACTTTGTGCACTACGTACGTCGACGTAGCTCTAATTGCTCTTTTATTTAGACTGGCTGATTTGATTAACGCTCTTGTGGAAAAGAAATGCTCATTTTATTCTGCCGTTGGCGCCTTGCGCTAGTTTGTTCGAATTTGACATTTATTTTGTTCATTTCACGTTACTTGGTTAAAGTTAGATCACATCATTCGATTATTGATTCCACAACTCGGTTGCGCTAGCTACAATAACAATAAATAATTCCGAACTATCGGCATAGTAATTAATATAATGTGTATAATGTTCTAATATGACAATTATCAGCAAATTAATATTACGTGATTGAGACGTTGTCCACACATTTGCGCAATTACCGGATTGTCTTAACTGTCTACAATGCGATATAATATTAAGCAATTAACTGCGTGTAGGTTATGGAATATACATAGGTGGTACACCATGAGGTAACAAATACATGATTACAGTAATTTTCTCTTTTAGACAGTGCAGTGCAGTTTAGTTAGCAGTATAATTTTTGTGTATAAGTACGTTCGATTAATCGAACAATCGTAATATACCTACACCATATGATAAAGAAAAGCTATTTAAACCTTCGTAAATATTAAGTTATAAAAATCGTAGCTACCTTATTCGTAGCTATCATGAAAATCGTAACGGCTGTGTACAAATACTACGCGCATCCTACATTTTGAAGCCCTTCGATAACAATCATTATAGTAAGAAGGTACACTCGTTGTAAACTATTTGAAAGTAAACACATTAAAGGAAACGTTGCGATGTTTTATCAAAATCGAGTGTCGGCTTTGAAGTGGCAACATGTTCTGATATCGGTAACACATGTAACTACGCTGTTTACCAACCCGCTCTTGTCATGTCGGCCAAACGCAAAGGCATAGATTAAATATGTTACCTACTAACGCAAAGGTTAGTTCGAAATGATGGATGGGTCGGCGAACGCTCAAAGCGTATCGCTGATAAACGCTATCGACGCGTTATCGACGCGTATCGGACTTATCTAGGGTTGGCACAACCTTAACTAAATGATAGACGATTCAATTTTATATGGTCCGTGGCCTTGTGTATTTTCTTGCATTATGAGGAAGAACTTTTTTCAGTGGTCGTACTTTGAAGGCTTCAGGCGAAAGCCCCAGAGTAGCCCGCGAAATTTACTCACATTCACACACAGTTGTATGTTGACGTGACTATTGATTGCGACCGCCCCGAATATGTGTTTACAGAATAATTATTGTACCTTAAAATGATGAGCGTAACAATAATTTAAACAATGCTTCACTTACCCATGAAGTCCCACTGGCCAGATACCGTTATTTACCTACCGTGCTCTACCCGCCTTCCAAATAATAATACATGTATCAATTTAGGTGACAACCCTACTAGTATCGGCGGATAATGATCGTGGTTGAGGATGGCACCGGTAGCCGGGTGCGTAACCTCTGAGACCATAATCCCGCCTTGTTCATTATACACCAATGAAATTGACGAGCCCTACAGATTTGCGATTTTCAATTTTCATATACATGGACTTTATCGCAGTATATAAGACGTGTTTTTTTTGTTTCTTTAGTGGGGATTCCTGAGTAAGCGACGGCTGTAACGTTTTTGTCTGAGCTTTGTAAGTGTATTGATCCTATGTTAGGTCTCAGGCATTGATTGATACGTACTATTTAGTGATTTTTAACTAAGATAATTATAACTTTGTGGCCAAAGGGTTTTTGCGGTTTTTTATCTTCTAGGAAGATACAGTAGTATATTTACTCATAACACTTATATAATTTAAGGTATAATTACTATTAAAGACGTGTACTAGGGACTAGACAGTGACATTTTATCAGCAATTAAGGTGATTGAAAACTCGGAAATGTATTATTGGGTTGACATAAGCTACCGAAATGCTTATGTCATTCCTCTTGAAAGTCTTTATAAGATGTAGAAAACCGAAACGTTTTGAAAGCATTCGCCACTTGTCTACGCCCTGACATAGGAATTGATTGATTGATTGATTGATAGAGATTTATTTTTATTCTACGCCATGTCACATTGGTGGCAATCATTAATGTGTTTACGAATAATCGTGGCTACGAAACAAAAAGTAATTTAATTTGCAAGTATTGCACATAGCAATTTTAATAGCCTATATAGGTAATATCGAACTGTGATGATTATTAAACAATGTTCAATCAAGATAAGCGCCCGCAATAAAAGTATAAGCGTTAATCCGATATGTAATAAACGAAATTACAAGTTAAAACAATTTTTTATCAATGTACAATTTAATTTATACCGCTACCGTTTGTGTGGAAATCTTTGCAAAGTATAATCATTCTATAATTTTCCCACTGTTGGAACACAGGCCTCATCTCTATGAGAGGGAATGGGCCATAATTCACCACGCGGACCCAGTGCGGGTTGGTAGATGTCACATATCTTCGAATTTTTGGTTCTAAGACAGACCGGTTTCCTCACAATGTTTTCCTTCACCGTTTTGAGACCAGTGGTGTTGAAATAAAATTACACAAAGTAATGCGCCTGCTTGGGTTCGAACCTCTCGAAACCTTTGGATAATGGTTTATGAAATAAAATGTCTAATAGGCAGCAGAGCTTTACCAAAAAAAAATCTTTCTTTTGCATTGTTGTTTATCATTACATAATAATTAGGTACCTATTAATGATATTTGATTGATTATTAAGATATACGGACAGATTGTTATCTTTTGCTAATCGCCAGGAAAAACCACACATAATTACTTTACCTACAACATGCAATTGTTTGTTTTGCTAATTAATAATTTTTTTCGTTTTCGATAACATTCCCAGATAATTGCAAAAGATTAAGTACCTTAAAAATATAATGTTTTGAATTGGTTGAAGCTTTTCAGAACTTATATTACTGCTACACAAAGTCATATTTATCTGATAGTGCCTACCTAAACCGTTGTTCACAGCGCTGCTTTTTGACACCGATGTTCATTCGGTAGTGACCTCTATTGCAGCTAGAGACAATAGGTACATTGACACAGGGATTTCGAGCAAAGCCAATATACGCGGCTTGATTGCGATCGACGCGTTATCAGTAACGAATTGATGTAATAACAACACCATATCACTTGTCCCCTCGCACCGATACCGTTTTCGAGGGAATTTTAACGTTGTACAATCACACGGGCTTGTACAACTTTCAGTTGTTGGGTTATGGGTGGTGTTACAACGGATTTGATTCTCTATGTAGAATTGTATCATTTCAAATCTTTTGTTTCGCGGAAAACGTGCTTTTCTCGTGGGTCCGAACTTAGTAGTGTGTTTTTCATTTTTCACAGTAACAACCTAACAGTAATGCAGTAGCATTTTTTAATACCAAAGATTACCGAGCTTAAAATAAGTTATATCTGTACACATTGGTGGCTTGTCTGGGAATCCAGCTTGAAATAACCTATCTCTATTGTTGAGCAACACATCTGTCGTTAAGTCTATTCAATCGCTATTTTATATACAATTCATTCAAATAAAAATGCTAATTTTATCACGCTCGTAAAAATGTTGCCAAACACCTCAACATTATTACATTTTCTATTTCCTTTACGAAAATTCTTTATTTCTACATGCTGATTAAACGCTGATATAATCGCCCGTTAAAATATGAACCGAAAATAGATTTTATTGCATGTAAGTGATATAAATTACGTGAAGTGACGTCGCTCATCGAGATCAACGAATTTACGGCAGTGTCGTAAAAGTATTAGGTGTGCGCTTGCGCCTAATCCTCCGCCGCATTATGGGCTTGCTACCGGTACTCGCCGACCGTGGCCCTGATTCTATATTTTTATCTAAATAATATTGAATGGGAAAACCTTATTATGTGATTTTGTTGTTATGATTGCTTTTTATAGTTTTGGAACATATGTTACGCCGTAGGAACACAGTTTTTTTATAAAAAATGTTTCGAATAGGTTACACTTAGCTAAGTTTGTTGTGACAGTGTCACATTTTTACCCGATTACGGCAAAGTTATGGTTTAAGAACTTTATTTCTCAAAAAGAATTACATTCACTTATATGAGAAAAAACTTATTTCTACTTATGATACATTAGCGACGCGACGGTTACACAACAAAAATTGTTTAGATTGTTACACTACCCGAAGATAGCTTAAAAATTGAAATCCGCTTAAATGTGTTTCTTTCGATATTTTTTAAAAGTATACATAGATTTTTGATCTTTCACATGCCGTTGTAAAGCTGTGCTCCTTCATACAGAATAGTACTCCTGCCGTAGTTTGTTCCGCAACGCTATGTCATTTGCTTGTCTAGTTCTGTATCTGTTTTTTATTTGTGATTGTTTTGAAATTGTTTGAAAAAAAATGAAGTTAGGAAGGGTTATAGTTTTATGTGATCGAAAGATCTAATAATGTGTATATTCGTAGTCAATTAAATCCATCAAAATTTAATATAAATCAACTAAACTTAAAACATAACTAACAAACTTGATACTCTAACTTTCACCTGCTACACACATACACAAAACTTCACCCCTAAACTACGGAACTTGGAACTAACTTCCACTATCTGTTCAGGCAATCGTCCGCTAACGTCTGAGCCGACGATAAAGACGGAGTCAACGACTCCGGGCGTGGGGCCCGACGAGGCGTCTATGGACGACAAGGGCGACAAGAAGAATAAGAGGCAGCGACGTCAGAGGACGCACTTCACCAGCCAACAGCTGCAAGAACTCGAAGCTACCTTCGCAAGAAACCGCTACCCTGACATGTCCACCCGTGAAGAGATCGCCATGTGGACTAACCTTACTGAAGCGAGAGTGAGGGTAAGAATCATGATATAGCTGCCTTTACTTAGTGACTATTTTGTTTTGCATCAATCCATAAATCTGAACAGTAGAATTGTGTTATTTTGTTGGTATTGGTTGTTTCTATTGAACATCATTCTTTATTTAGCTGAAAGAGCATTTGTTTCAAATTGTGAATCGGGTGTCACATACTGGGTATTTCCAGCCACGAAATAGTTGATGGCAATCCACTTTTTATGTCCTTGCAGTAACTTGACAGGAGCGCGAGTGCATTACAATATTAACGAGCTAGATGTTTAGGCTAATCGTCGCATCCGGCGCGTCTTCGGTATTTTTGTGCCGTGCCGGCCGACGGAACACGGAATCCCTTAATCCTCGAGGATTTGATGCGTCTATTTCGGTCTCTTCATAATCCCCAGCTTAAGTCTGATCGCATCCACACTCACTGTCAATAGTTTTGGAAGGCCCCTGTTAGAGATTCTGCGGTTGCAGCCGAGTTTGTAGTGTTTAGCTGGTACTGAATTCATAGAATAGTTTACGGTTTCTTTGGCATGTGGAGTGGTTAGTTTGGTTAATCTCTCGAACATGTTTATCGGGCAAATTCTTAGAATTTATTTTACATGCATTTTAATAACGTAATCCAATACAATTTTTTTATTCATGCTTAGTTTTATATCGAAGACCTTTGAATTGTTTATTCTCGAGTATTTCATCGCAACATGATAAATAGAGTTTTAAATGAAACAACTGAGATAAATCACTGTATCTTTTTTCATTTCCATCTGAGAAAATCTCCAAGAATTTGGCAGTGTCGTTTGTCATCAATTATTTACGGTTGCTGACTCCAATAACGTAGTAGTGGAAGACAGTAATAGTTTTAGTTAGTAACTCATTGCCATATCGCTATTTGATAAAGAGAAAATATGATTGTAGTTAACCTTACGTTTCTTTTGAGTAGACAAATGTCTCCACTAGATCAATGTGATCTTACGTTATTTTCATTTTGAAAGGATGAAACAAACATAAATCTTTATGAAGAGTTTTCAATTTTAACACCGATATATAGATTCAACAAATATGACTGAAAATTCCAGCGGTACAATAATTTAAAGCTAACCGTAACATTGCGAAGAGTGATCCTGCCACAAATACACCGTAGGCAATTAATTACTCGGCTATCACATGCAGATACGTGTAAATCGATACTTTATGAGTCGAACGCGTTGCTTCAAGTGTTAGGTATTCGTTTCAGTGTACTCGACTGCACTGGATCATACGCGTGTGTTCTTCAAAACATTCCCATTTGTATGCGCTAGGGCTGCGCGGTTGGCGGCGCGTCTTAAGTTTTATCGTAATTGAAGTTGAGTGCTAGTTATCATTTCCGTTTTGTTTTGCATGTACCTACAGCCTAGAACTAGTTCAAACTAGATAGATGGGTTTCTACAGCTTATTAGTCTTATCGCTATGCCTTTTTTGTTTAAAATTTGTTATTTAGGTACTGAAACAAAAATGCAACGAGAAAATAACAAAGAAAATTTGTCGCATTGTTTATTGAGACCAAAGACATAAACATATTACGATTGAAACTTTTGTGTGCGTGTAGGTATATATTGTCTTTTAGGTGTGTGTGTACGGAGGGAATTGCAAAGCTGTGGAACCCGAATATTTCTTTACTTGCGAAACAAAACCTTCACTAATCGCTCTAAATTAAAACCATAGATGGAAAGAATAACATTCCACGAAATTATTACCATTATTTCGCGATACTAGTTTCAAAGTAACTTTTTTTTAAAAACAAGTTGCTGCATTCTCAATAATAAAGAGCCTGTGTTTTCCCTCTGCGGGGCAAAAGCTTCCCAATAATAAGGCTAAACCGGCTTAAAATCGCTTTTTTTTCATCTGTACCAGCTTTTTTCAGGAATCGTGTATTTGAATAAATTTAGAGATATATAAGAATAATTGTAGAATGCAGATGTAGAGAAACTTGATAAAAATAGTAAACACATTTTAATTGTAAAAGTTAAAATAACTACAAAACTATAATGTGTAATAAAATAAAATAATATTCTAATTCAGCCAGCCCTAAACAAGGGATTATGGTTCGTTCGTCCGCGCAGCGCCGCCGCGCCGCGCGCCGTCTAATAAATCTGTGCGCGCGCGCACCGATAAATCGTTGAACATTATTTTTGTTACCAACTCATTAGGGTCATTGCCTGCTTATTGACTCAATTAGCGTTCGTAAAATATGATACATTTAGCTTTGTGTTTTCTTAAACACGTTTTTCTTTGCTAATTATTTGTCATGAAAATCAAACCACATTTTGCTCTAAAATGTTACTTTAAGCGTTTTATTATTTGGTAAATTCTTTCAAGTTCAGAGGCAGGTAATACCAAATGATCGTGAGTGAAAGATAGAACATTAGCAAAGCTTAATAAATCCCAGAAGCATATTTAACACTTTGTAACATATAACTGCTCTTTGTCCGTGTTTCACACAAGAGTTATTACAAACACCAATAATTTAGGGTAATTTTTGCTACACAGCTTTGTAATTTGTAAACGCAAGACCGCCCTCTGGCAGTTTTCCTTTCTGAGAAACGAAGCGACACGCGCCGCATCGTCGCGCGTCGTCGCCAATCGTCCGTGAAACAGCTCTTGACATGTTCCATTTGACGCGATCGCGATGGAGACCGCCCCGTCTGTTGCGTGACGTCAAATTAGAACATCCATCTAGATTATTTCTCTATTGACGTATTAGATAGACCTCGCCTGAATATTATTGTAAATTGAACTACTTGTTTTGATGTCTAGTGAAAACACATAATGTTATTTCGTGAGATCTTAGGTGGTCTAGAATAGACGTTGATAATCCTTAGCAGTATTCGTTGCGTCAGAGGAAAGCGAGCGCTGTTACTTTCTTAAATAAGCTTCCTTCATTCTTATCTTCTTCTTTCACTGTTATATATATTCAAATATTGTGATTTAGAAGTAATGCTGGTAGTTAATGTAAACTTCCAACCTAATATCTGCCACTATTACTTTTACTATTTTCTATAAGTTTTAGGCAAGTAAGACAAAGTGAAACTACAAGGGAAACCATTCCATACATCATTACGATAGCTGTAAGATGTGACAACATTTTAGTGTGTGCATGTGTAAAAAAGGCATGTATCAAACGCGTCCGGTGACAGGGCGTGCGGCACGAAACATTATTTATTTTACGTGAAAACCGCTCGTCCCAGCGGCTCTCGGTCTGTTTTTGCGATGCTTTTAGTGCACGTCCCTGTCGCCTGTCTCGTTGCATGCAAACAGTTTAGCGAGATTTACCTTGTTTTTACACACTGGCCACGCGTGCAAGAACTAATTCCATGCTCGGATATAGCCGTGTTAGCAGCGCAACGTTTCTATCCTCCATTAGTGTTTGTGTGCACTCGACCAAATAAATTGTTCCACTGACATCGATTGAACATTCACTAGACCTACACATATACGAGCAACTAGAGACTGCATTAAGATCTAGTTTTATGAACAGATTTCCATCTAATCATAATGCTGCAACTTTATTTAGCCTCCTAATAATCTACATAATACTTTGTTTATACGCAGAAAATCAGCTACTTTTGATTTGATATACGAGCAAAATAATTTAGTCAAACCAAAATGAGTCAACTAATCATGAATAAAGCTCCATGACACAGCTAAGTCCGCTTAGGCATCCCATCGATATTGACATTTACAACACAAACAAATGTTGCTATTATTAAATTATTAAATGACATTGTCATGTTCTAACCACGGCTGGCCCGTTCTCAACCGGTAGTCTCCGTAATAATCTTACACGAAGAATTTGTTTCAGTAAACAAGAGATAAGGTATTAACGCATTTCAATTACAAAATTTATTTCACTCCGAGTATTCCTGCCAAGTATTCATATTCCCGAAGAGTTTACTTTGTACGTAAAGTTTTAGAGTTTATTATTGCAAATCGTACGTTAAGTCGAGGTTGAGCGGCTGGCATACTAGATGTCCAATGAGTTATCCCGATTATGTTTTGATAGGCTTACGGTATAGTGTTGTGATCCCGCGGACTTTGCTCGGCGTTAGCATGGAATTTATATCAATGAATGGAAGCTAAGCACCTCACTGTCAGATACTGCGGTTGTATAACTGTCGATTTTGCGCCAAATCAACTTCAGTAATCTCTGTTTTCTAAACACAGAAGAATTTCTCGCAATAATTGTCTTATTTTTTTGTAATTTGTGGTTTAGTGAATGTATATAAGTGCCGTACATACTTCGTCTGCCTTTTTGTTTCAAATATTTAATTCGGTAAATTGTTTCAGAATTGTTTAACAATTAGAACACAATATTGTTCGAACATTTTTAAGATGTTATAATGTGGTAACTGTTAATAGAGTATCACTACATGGTATAAAACAAAATCGCTTCACGCTGTCTAGACAGACAGCGTGAAGCGATTTTGTTTTATACAAACAGACGTCTGTCCCTATGTATGCTTAGATCTTTAAAACTCCGCAACGGATTTTGATGCGGGTTTTTTTAATAGATAGAGTGATTCTAGAGGAAGGTTTATATGTATATATCATGCATAATATATTAGAGAAACACTTTGTTCTAATGTGATGAAAGGATTTTTTTGGGTTGAAACGGGGGTCCAAAGTTTACATGGGGAAATAAGATTACTTAGACTATTTTATTCGAAACTTAACAGGAGTACTCCTATCGATAAATGAGTAAATATTTGTGTTTCAGGTTTTTTTCAGAATTCAACCCCTAATATGGAGAAATGGGGTGACTAAGTCTGAAAATCAACTCATAGCCCAAACCACTGGGTCAAGAGATTCTAATTATAGCATGCGTAGGTTTCTTATGAGGCCTAAGGGTGATTGTGATGATGATGATTGTGATAACGATGATGATGATTGTGATAATGATGATGACGATTGTGATGATTGTGATCACGATGATAATAATTGTGATTACGATGATAATGAAAGTGATTGTGATAGTGATAGTGATTGTGATAGTGATTTTGATAGTGATAGTGACTGTGATAGTGATTGTGATAGTGATTGTGATAGTGACTGGGATGGTGACTGTGATAGTGAATGTGATAGTGATTGTGATAGTGATTGTGATTGTGATTGTGATAGTGATTGTGATTGTGATAGTGATTGTGATAGTGATTGTGATTGTGATTGTGATTGTGATTGTGATTGTGATAGTGATTGTGATTGTGATTGTGATAGTGATAGTGATTGTGATAGTGATTGTGATAGTCATTGTGATAGTCATTGTGATAGTCATTGTGATAGTCATTGTGATAGTCATTGTGTTAGCCATTGTCATAGTGATTGTGATAGTTATTGTGATAGTGATAGTGATAGTGACAGTGACAGTGATAATGATAGTGATAGTGATAGTGATAGTGATAGTGATGGTGATTGTGATAGTGATAGTGATAGTGATGGTGATGGTGATTGTGATAGTGATGGTGATTGTGATAGTTATTGTGATAGTGATAGTGACAGTGACAGTGACAGTGACAGTGATAATGATAGTGATAGTGATAGTGATAGTGATAGTGATAGTGATAGTGATAGTGATAGTGATAGTGATAGTGATGGTGATTGTGATATTGATGGTGATGGTGATTGTGATAGTGATGGTTATTGTGATAGTGATGGTGATTGTGATAGTGATTGTGGTAGTGATGGTGATGGTGATTGTGATTGTGATAGTGATGGTGATTGTAACAGTGATGGTGACGGTGATTGTGATAGCGATGGTGATTGTGATGATTATAATTGTGATGATTATGCACATAGATAGTTTATAACCTGGATTACTAGGATACTTTTTATCCCTTTAGTATGATCCCAAGGGACAGTTAATGACTTTCACGTGGGCGAAGCCGCGGGCAACAGCTAGTTGTCTATAATATGAGAGTTACTGCCGCTTGACTCGGCAGGGTGCATTTAATAATCTACTCAACGCTAGGGGCGTCAGCGACTGGTCACGACAGATTAACAGCGGCTAACCCACAGCTGTAACATCGCATTTACAATGTAGCAAGGCTATGCACTTTACTAGGCTAGGCTACAAAGCCTCTAATACTCCTAGTGATAGTTTTGTTGAGCTGTGAGTAAAAATGTTTAGGATGCAGAAATAACCAGAATTTGAGCATATTTGCAAATCCGTATGGTTTGACAGTGATCGAATTACAAATGATAGTACAAATAAATTATCATTGTTTGAAAATATGTAGAAACTTATTTTTGTATCCTTAGAGATAAGTTACTTTTTATTATTATTTCGGCTGTACGAGCAGTGTGAACGCATTGGCAACCCTGACTCAAATACGAGTCAATCCCGAGTTTATTATGCTATATCCATTTATGCGAGCGCGTGTTTATTTGACTTCGGAATAGTCTCGGACCAAATCGCACTAGCAATAATAGTTCCACTTGCTTACGACATAAAAGCTATAATCCAATGTCTGTAAACTATAGCCATCCTGTCGGATAAACCGTAGTTTGATTGATGACACTAATAAAACTGTGATTCCAGTTTAATTTAAATTTAAGGCAATTTAGCGACCCTGTGGTTCTGCTGACCGTAAAATAACTTCATTACTGGTGGTGGGGTGTGCCATCATTCATCACTACTAAACTAATGAATTTAGAAAGTCCACAATTTATTCGGCACGTGTTAAAAACAGATTTTTAGCCGAATAGAGCAATGGATATTGATTTATGAAAATTAAAGAGACATTTATCCACTCTCACTTGATGGAATCAAATAAGGCAGTTGATAAAGTTGCACAATATTTATCACACACGCGAGTAATAAACGCTCATTAAAATTGTCATTAGTAATACCGATATGTATGCAAAGTAGATACAATAACATTTTACGTTTTGTTTTACATAATTCTGAACACTACTGAAATTCCTAGGTCTACGAACTTTCGTAGAATCCGTAGCAAGTGCTACGAGCATTTGATTCTGGTGTTTTAACTTCCCTTGCCGATATTTTGCTATACTCATTGAAGGCATCTGTCATTGACATTTTGAAAAGGGTATTTTTTTTTACTATTACCATACTTAACCGCCACAGAAAGGAGAAATTATTGTCAGCTCTCAGACAAATTATTCGTGAAGTTACGGTATTTTTTTGAGGGGGCCACAATAATGTTAATATTAATTTGCCTAAATAAATAATTGACTTTGCTGTCACATTCAAATATAAATCTGAGTGAGTGTTACGACTTCGCAGCATCCATAGCAAGTGCTACAACTGAAGATGTGATATGTATCTTCGTCACTTTATGATAGGGCCGCACTGGTCAATATACTTTTGAATTATTTGCCTAAGCAATTTGACTTTGCTATTGCATACAATTACCAGGGTTTACAAAGCTTTGTAGCACCCGTAGCATCCGTAGCATTCGCTACGAATACATGAATCAGAATCAGAATCAGAATCAGATAGCATGCATATAGCATGATAGTGGAATTATAATTTCCTGTGCAGATAATATGCTATGCTCGTTGAAGGCGTGTGTCAGTAGGTATTCGGGCGTGCTCGCAGGCTCACATTAATCTTGTGTTACATGCGCCGCCTCCCGCATGATAACTTGATAACCCAGACATCTACCGTCACGCTGCCCAACGAAGCGTCACGTCGGACGACTGACGGCTTTTCATCATTGTACTCTCGTTTCGATAACGTGTCAACAAATAGTTAATAAAGCATTTTTGAACACAGTGAATTGGTGATTTTTACTCTACCTAGCTGTCGTATTTTTGTAGTAGTAGTTCTAAAAGGGAATTATCGACACAACGAAGTAGCGGTTCTGTAGAAGTTTTGAGGCTTAAGGCCATTAAAAACTCTCAATGCAAATGATACGAAATCGATATTTTTTTTAAATTGCTCTTAAGCCGGAATGCTCACCGTACAAATAAATTAATTCCACCGTTGTATGTAACAATTACATTACTGTATTTGTATTGGAACTGATCTTGCTATAAAGGCCGTAATAAGAACTTGGGTAATGCCCACATTTGTATTCGGCTTCGCAAACACTCGAATTTACTCGTCGTTTTGAGAAAAGTGGTCAATTCATCGTAACTTTGCGACTGTATAAAAATTGCCTATAGAATATTACTTGCAGTTTAGAAATATAACTACAGGACCACTTCCATATTTAAATCGACCAACGCATATCCATATATAAATTAATAAGACGTATTACATACCCGGCACTGTTACATTTGTAATCGATTGTGAGTAGCCCCTTAGGGTATTATCATTCCAAATCATACGTGAAACCACTAATAAAACTTGTCACAATCTTGCGTAGGTGTTAACCCTTCAAATGCGACAAACAACCGGCACATTGAATAAATTAAAGCAAACACGCATTAGAATCGATTTCGGAAGCATTAAAAAGTGTCGGGGTGTCTCCTTGCCGGGTGACGGAGGGCGCGGGACGGTCACCATTCTGCAATAATATATTTAAAGGATTAGCCCCGCGTCGCAATATCGCGACCCTCCTCCGAGCCCAGCGCCCCGCCGCGCTCGCTGTCCGCCGCTATTCAAATAATGGAAATTATTTCCACATATGTGCACCTAAATAAATATCATTCCGACGTCATTATTGAACACCCCCGATGTTTCTGTGGAGTTATTTTCACCCGTTTGTTCGCGGTCTGAATGGGAAATAGCGGATGTGTAAAGCTTTTTGTTTTGGTAATGGAAGTGCCCACATATTGCTCGTTTCGAATGCCATTATTATAATCTATGTTTGAAATTGATAAAAGTATCGAGTAAAAAATCTTTTCAGTTCCACATGCGTGTGAATTTTGATAGTAAAGCACGGTTTACCTGTGTCACCCTGTGTACGAAACATGCGCTCATGCGAATTTGTGAAATTTATGTTTCGAAAAATAAACGATTGTATATGGGGTGGAAACGACCGTTTATGTTCACTTAACCGAGGAAAGAGGGTATTATTTACCGTTTCGGCTGGGTGAACCCGCCACAGTGAGTGAGACAAATACCGCCGGCGGCACAATATTTATTGCAGTCGCTACGTGGATTGCGCAATTTATCGCGGAGGTGTCGTCGGAGCGATCGATCGCCTGGTGACGGACGCGCGCAATACATCAGCGCGCGCGTTATCTGCGCTCACGGCGACTTATCACCGGTGCACGCTCGCACTCCGCCTTCATGCGCGGCCACACAGCAATCCAGCTGAGCGGTCCGTGCTGCCCCCAGTAGCCGCTCATTTATTGCGGCTCGATCAAGTCGCGGCGAGTGGCGGCACCCGTCCCGCCCAATCGCGACGCTCGTTTATCTTCATTTTGCGGCCGCAATTAGACGGGTCGTTGGCTGCGGCATGCGGTGGGGCCGGGGGGCTCGACCTCTACGTGGCTCGAATACGCTGCCGCCAGCGCCACGACGCTCTGTCAACTTTGTAATGAGTAAAGTTGATAACTACGCAACGCAAGTCGCGTCCACCTTCTGAATCTCGTTAAAACTTGTGGATTCGCCATGAAATCACCGGACACCCAATTTACCTGTCTCCAATAATTTACCTCTTACTCCCAAAAAGGTTGCATTTGCCTTAAAGTTTTTAGGGAAAAAATTTGGCAAAAACTGGATAGAAATAACAAATTCTGCTAAACATAGGCTTCTTCATCGAGGCTTCAGCCTTGTCAATACTAACTATATTTCTTTATTGCAGGTTTGGTTTAAAAATCGGAGAGCGAAATGGCGGAAACGGGAAAGAAACGCCATGAACGCTGCAGCAGCCGCCGCCGCAGACTTCAAGAACGGCTTCAGCACACAGTTCAACGGGCTCATGCAGCCCTTTCCCGACACGGACGCGCTGTACTCGTCCTACCCGTACAACAACTGGGCCGCCAAGGTGCCCAGCCCGCTCGGCACCAAGAGCTTCCCGTGGCCTGTCAACCCGCTGGGCGGCGTAGTGCCCGCCAGCCACCACCAGGGCTCGGTCAACTGCTTCAACACGGCCACGTCAATGGGCGGCGTGAGCGGCGGGGGTATGGGTGGCGTGACCGGCGCGGGCGGCGTGGGCGGCGGCGTAGCGCCGTGCCCCTACACGCCGCCCAATCCGTATAGCATGTACCGCGCGGAGCCGTGCGTCGCCATGTCCTCGTCCATCGCGTCGCTGCGGCTGAAGGCCAAGCAGCACTCGTCGGGCTTCGGCGGCGGCTACGGGTCGGTGTCGCCGGCGGCGCGCGCGGGCTCGGCGCCGCTGTCGGCGTGCCAGTACGCGGGCGGCGTGGCCGAGCGGCTCTGAGACGAGGCGCGCCGCGACGAGCGCGTGGCGTCCTAGTCGCCGCCGCTGCCCGCGCCGCCCGCGCCGCACCCCCCGCACACCCCGCACCCCCCGCACCCGCTCTACACGCACCTGTGGGACTGGTTCGACTAGCGCGCGCGCACCGCGCCCAGTGCAGCAGACTATATACGTTCCCTTCGTACGGGACCCGGGCAATAAAACTAATAATGACGTTCTAAACTAACTGTAAATATGTAGTTATGTATGTACGTATACCAAAGCGATGTGTGCAATTTTTACAAGCTTACAATGTACTTAGATTATGTAAGGAAGTGTTTAGTTTAATATCGAACATTGTAAATAAATAAACTTGATAATTTATTTGAAGAAGAAATAACGAGCATTTGAAATTGTAATAGTAAATATTATAGCAATCATAAGTTAATGTTGTTGTTCCAAATATTTCTTTTGTTGTGTTTTATTGAGAGGAGCTGAACTGATTGTATGCTCAGTTGCTCCACTCAACTGTTCGCGCTACGCATTTAATACATGCATATCAAACATATCAGTAAATTAAAACGAAGTGCTTCAACATGTGAATATCGAGCACTGCTAAAATTGTTTTAAAACATTAAATTACCTACCTACATTTTTTTATAATAGGATTATTCTAAATTCTCATTCAAAATTAAAAACACAGGTTGTTGCTCTTATATGTATAAATTATAAAAATGTAACGTTTTAATTTACATTCTACAACAATTTAAAAAATACCTTAATAATGTAAATATAGGGTATTATGATAATAAGATTGTAATTGAGTACATTTTAAACGGACGGATTTTAAACCTTACTTAGAAACGAAATTATTGGTAATTAAAAATTTCAATGCAAAAATAGAACACAAAATAATATTTCTATTTGTCAATCTTGGTAAGATTTTAAGACGATGTTTCCCTTTGCAAGGCATTTAACAAGAATAAGTCGGTAGCTTTAATTTCCTGTTACATAAATATGAACACTTTGCTGATCAATCGATTCGCTGGCTCTTTGTGAAAATCTTTCCATACAAACCCATTTTACGAATATTGCCATAACAGATTTTAATGTAGTGGAACCATCCCCTATCTTCTTTTTAAGAAAGAACTCATTTAAACTAATCTTACTATGACGATATCTCTACAGGAATGAATTTTCTCTTTCCATTATCAAACTGAATTGCGAATAACTGAAAACCAGAGTAATTTAGTTTAATTGTGTCTAGACATTTTATTACTTCCAATGTGAAATCATGATGAAATTACTTACCTTTTATAAAGTGCGGTTGATAGCCAAAGAATTTACTTGTTTGACAGTATTGAGAACTTTGAAATGTAAATATTTCTGTACACTCATGCCTACGCGCTACGGCTGCTACGACAAGTGCTACGCGGGGCTACGGCGATGCTTGTTTTCGCTACGGAGTATTAGTCATCCTAATTTGAGCCCCTAATTTTAAGGAAAAGGATGTTTTCTAAATCTGCTTATTAATTTGAAACAAAACCCTTTGTTATAAATATTTAAATCTGGAAGTTTTGTTTCGAAACTTATTTGTTGAACTAGCATTTGTCGTTGTAGCCCGCGACTAAATCCTATTAACAACCGGCATTATGTTTAACGAGATTTCCCAGAACATCCATTGCTAGAGATAGCTGCTTACACAATGAGATTAACGTAACCAGGATCTCAATATTTATTAAAATATTTATAACTTAACACCGTTTATGGATGTAATAATTGTAAAATATTGTAACTATTTTAGATGTAAACATTCACTAGTTATAATATTTAGTTTAATACACGAATTAGTATATCCTACTTCCGTGTGCCTACCAAACAGTGAAGGAAACACTAAATTATAAAAATAAAATATGTAAATATATAGATTTGACTTTAAAAAATAATTGATGTGAAATTCGAGGTTTTCATTTTATACATATCAGAACAAAATATCTGCGAACACAAATAGTTTGTTGAAGTTATTTTGTGAGTAACAATTATTATGAGGACACCGATTGTTTTGTAACTTAAAAACCTCTAGTCATAATAAAAGATATCACAGAGTATATTTGGTTTTAACAATATATTTTAAGATCCCCTATCCTTCGACCCTAACTATGCTGGTAAGATCTTTGTTGGTTATCCATACCACGATATCATGTAGTTCTTAACAAAAATATAACAAACACATATTCCACCCAATGCTAGAAAGTATTTCATCACAGAACACATCCATAATGTCGAAGGTCGCAACGATATTACTGAAATGAACACACAACACGCGGATTGGTTTCCGTAACATGATGTTATTAGGTGCCCAGACCACTAGTCCTTTATTCGTCATGCCGGAAAATGATAGGCTTATGTTTGCCTGAAAGCACATACAACAGCTGATATGGCGTAAATGAGAATACCTCTATGTCCGAGGATATTTCGCCGAGATGCTAAAAATGAAGGTGAATCTCCGAAAGGTAAGTATTTATAAGAGAAAACACGTTTTTCTTACGTCCCGCCATATGGCGCCATATGGGTTACCTACTTGTCGACAGTGCCATACTAATAATAAAGTCGGAAATGATACATTTATATTAAAACTAAGAGCCTAACCTACAATTTTCTTCTTATTTCTCACTACGTGGTGTTCTGAGTAAGCAGGTATATATGTATACCTCAAAAGACTTAAAAAAATTAAAAGTACAGGGTATAATTTTTTCAGATTTTAGTCGTTTCGATTCCCGGGTGTGGGAGAAGAGAATTTTCGAAAATCTTTGAATGCAGTTTGCTTTCTATTCAAAAATAAAGGAATGTTTCCTTTGAGTAAAATTTTCTATCTGCAGTATTAAGAGTACTTTCCTTCCAGGTGGCATTACAAAATTCCACCCTGTATATGATCGATGATATTTGTTTTATTAGTAGGTAATAAAGATGCCGCTGCTTGTAATAGCTTTCTGGTTTGTCATACCATACCTTCAGGATAAGGAACCGGTCCGCCAATGCCGTGATGCTGGCCAAAAATATGATGATTAAATGCTCAAAAACAGTTTGGTAGGCTTATCCTAAAGACTGATGTAACGCAAAAGCAGAACAAAAGAAATATCAATTGATCGAGGATTAAGATAACAGCAGTGGACTGACGAACACTTTTGAACGTGGTCTCTATAATCTGCACAAATGCAATGCCCAAAGAATAGATACCCTAGATTCTATAAATCTCTCATAAAGCCACCCGCAAATTATTCAAACTGAATTTTAAAACAATATAGGTAGTACAGAGTAAAATAAAATGTTCGAACGAAACTAGGTCTCTCGCATGCGACGCGATAAAGTCGCGTCTAGAATGTAGCAGCGAAAGATGTGCATTATAGTGAAATGGAAATAAATTTCACGTTACTGTGAGCTATTTTATAGCGCGGTCGACGACGGCTGCCAGCGCGGGAGATAGATTGCGTTGTCATGGCAACGCAGCCTAGTCGCCTGCTAGTCGCATGAACTTGGCAAAAAAAATAATGTGGTTATATACTCGTACCTACGTGTAGGTGCATAAGTACCTACATAGGTGTTTGCTGCCACAGGTTGAATGCAAATCCTAAACATTGCATAGAAACCTGAAATTCTTCTACATAATTTCATTTAAAACGTTCTTGTATTAGAATAAAAGGTGCTAATTAGAAAAATCCGAACAAAATTCATAAAATTAAAAGTGGTCCTGAGCTCCGAATACCAATAAATTGCGAACAATCGATTCATGAAAATCTGTGACATTAGCCGGAAAGTATACAATAATCCTGCGAATAATTATCGGCGCGGCGGCGGCGCGGGCGCGGTCTCGGCGCGGACTCGGCGCGGCGCAAACACACAGTTTCCAGGTGCTCGAATCCGAGCGCTTTAAGGATTTAGCCGAGGATTTGCTTTCAATATTAGCTGCCGGCCGCCGGGGCAGGCCCATTCCGTTCCGCCCGTACCTTTTTTTATTATTTTGTCGCATCGTTTTGGCTCTAAATGGAATCATTCCGCCATCTACATTTTTATTTTTCAATTGCTCCCCGATTAGTGGGATTAGCCGTATCGCTTTCCGATTCTTTGCTCCTTTTGGTGGGAGCTTTCGCGGACTAACGCGGCCGCGCTGTCACCCGTTCTAATCGCTTTCGGTTTGGGACGCGATCAAACCATATTCGGGTGGCGCGTTGATTGTGCCGAACGGGTTTGACGTCAAAGGTCGGTTTCGGCCGGTGTGTACAGCATTGTGTTTGTCGACGCTGTCATTATCAGAGTCAATGTCGAGTTTTTATTATTTGATGTTTAATTAGGGTACATAGTATTTGTTCACGGTTCCGTGTGTACGTAAGCGCGAGTGTGCGGTGGCTGCGACCGGGGCCCGCGCGTCACTGCGCTTATCTTTATGGTGACAAACATTAGCATGGCTTTTTTTTTATCAAGGATCGCCTTAGTCACCGAGGTCTGGAGTCTACGTGCGTTTGTGAACACCTTATCATATCAACCCTATATAATATTTACCTGGAGCCAACAAGATGTAATATGGTATGTAATGCGCGCACACGAAGATAGTCGATGCGTCGCGACTCAGCAAGCGTGTGATGGAAGTGTGACACAACATGGTGACACTACCATACGTAGTCATTGTAAGATTTCAATCAGAGATAATACACTAGTCACTGTTTGTGAACATCTCACACTATATAGAACGGCATCGTATTTGCATTTTGAAATATTTCAACAGATGTCAAAAAAATAAAAAACTATTAAAAATGAAACAAAATAACATAAATAAAATCATCATCATCATATCATATCTGTTTACTAGAATATCATTGGTAAAGTGTAGAAATTTGAAATAACTTATCCAAGTTGCAAGATTTTATAAGGAATAGGCGTTTTAATTTAACTCCAAATTAAAAACGAAGTTCCTACAACTTCGTGGAGAATCTTATTTAGAATACTTATTTCCAAAACCTCTACAGTAGGTACCTCTAATGCTTTCCCCTAAAATAACCCTTAAAATGCAATTACGTTTTTCGATGTCGATATGATAACGTCACACAAACATAAAGGTACGCATGTCAATAGTTAGAGAACGTAGAGGGTTAGGTTTTGGGTGGAAAGGATCAAAACGGGATTAGAGGAACGACAACCAATCAAGGGTAACTGGACTGTTATACCTACGCGAAATAAATGCGGCACATAAAACTTATTCACTACCAACGTATTTTCAACTGTAACTCGTACAGCTAAGCTTCAAAGTTGTTTGTGTTGGGTAGTTTATTGATGTTTTGTTTGGAAGGGAGGGTAGATGGATGAGGAGGGCGAGGGTAGCGAGTGCAACCTCCGCAGACAATCTTACAAGTTAATTGTGTTCCGTGCCTGAAGCCGCCTGACTGCGGAATAATATCGCACTCACTACGTGGTGCGTCTGTATATAACTTCGACTGAAAATGTACCTACTTACACGTTATTTCCACGGAATTGAAAACTTGTTTGGTAGTAGTTTCGAAGTCTCGATATTTTCAGTACATTTTGGAGTTGAGATTTATAATTAGACCGTTGAAATAAAATGTAATAACTAATGCTTCCATAGCTCTTTAATGATAATAAACACAATAATTTCTAAAATTACTTTACACATTAAACAACCTCTACATATTTAAAATGAACGAGCAATTTACATTTTCGTTGCGGCTTAGTACTCACACACAAGTTACTGTACAAGCCTTACGTCACTTTATACCTTTTAACTTATCAACATAAAACATACTTTCTCATGAATAAACAAACACCTAGTTTACATCATATGACATACAGGGAGTTTAATAAACTTTCTAGACATATTACATCGTGCATCGCGTAGGGCGGGTGACTTGGGCGGGCGGGTGCTACGCCGGGGGCGGAAAGGGGGGGAGCAGTAAATAAATACACTGCGACACGGATTTATTGCAAACACTACTCAACTCATGCAGATATGTTTACTTCATAAAGAAGTTGCCAGTTGAAGGCTTTTGTACCCTCTAACTTACAAGGCAATACTTGCGAAATTCTGTAGTCATTTTTCCATTTTCCTACAGCTTATGTAGTCTGAATTACATATTTAAAAGTTTCATGAACAAAAGAGTTCAGTGCAGTGCGATCTCTGGCTTCGTAACGGTCTATTCAATATGCTACGCTGCTACGAAAGTTCGTAGCGTTAGCTCCAAATTCATTCAATCGTTAGTAGTCGAATATAGAGTTGGATATTGTGTTTAGAGTTTATTTTCGAAAGTTTTTTGCTATATTTTTTATATTTTAAAGTAAAAACTAAGTTAGTATTTCAAAGTAATTACATAAATAATTTTTTTGTTTTATTTTCCTGTTAGTACGTGGTTTAAAATAGCCAATCTGATTTTTGATATGATAATACCGTCATATCAATTTCAGTAAATACGCATTGCACATAACGTAAATTACATAACGAAAAAAGGTGCAACAACATGGCCTTGAATATTCTTTATCAAAAGCAGGTGAATTGTGATAAGAGATGCCTGAATTTTGCAATACGATAGACGCATACGCTTTTAATGCGTTAATCCAGATATTTTTGAGCCTCTTGAAAATATTTGTTTTTGGGAAATCAGTTTGAGTGGCAGATAATGACAGACGATGCATCTTTCAACAGATAAAGAAATAATCAAAAACGAAAGAGCATTTAACTGAAAAAATGTCAACAAATGAAAAACATCTTAAAAATCCACTTTACCGTAGAAAAACCTATGCGAAAGGTCTTTTTTTATATTTTTTTTATTTAATACTGTTTAACAATTTATTACACAAGCATATTTGTCTCAAAATAATATTTGTACGCCGATGACGGCTAGACATAACGTCGATTAATAATTATAACATCTCTACCTAACCTACTCTATGTTTAACAAATAAAAATATTTGTCTAAATTGTGGGTTCACTAACAGACAAAGACCTGTGAGCGAGTAACTTAAATCTGAATCTTGCCTGAGCGTTATTTTTTATGTAATCATTTTTAACCTGTATGTCCCCAGCCGTACCCGATCGGGTACGGTGCATTGTTATTTTAATTGTGTCTGTAATTGCGGGTAAGAATGCATGTGGAAATAAATACATAGTTTTTTATTTACTTAAGAAATCCTAACTTAGCCTTGTTACATAATCACCAATTTAAACATGGTCTACACATTACGTATTCTGAAGTGTCTCTGAAAATACTTGAGGCTCCGTAAACCTCGCATTTAAATACTCATCACGTCAACACTAACGTATTATGATATGTTACGAGTATATCCAAGGTTCGAGTGGTGGGAAGCCGAAATCAAGAGCTGGGGGAGCTGCCTCGCGGCGCGGGGGCGGGAATGAAGATTTACGATCGAGGCATAACGAGCGCTAGATGAGGCGTAAAGAAGCCCAATTCCGGTTATTATACCTACAGCCCCGCTATAGACTGTGTTTATACAATTTTATACCTTATGAAACTTATATTTTTCGTCTTTGGATTCTAAAATTAAATGGGAGTTTGAAAATCGTTTAGCAGGGTTATTGAATTTTTGTGTTCTTTAAAATAAAGGAGTACAAGATTTCTAACAGCACTTTATGAGGTTTAATAGAAATCTATCAATGTAGGCAACCATACCCATGGCCTACTTTATTATTAACTCTGGTCTGGTTTTAATTTGAGCTGTGAACACCAGTTCCATCATCATTCCATCCATCATTTCACACAGCAGAGTTCAATGATCGAGTTTGTGGTTCTTGGTTCCAGAACGACCTAAAAGTAATGGTGTACAAATGTCACTTTAAATAATTTTATTCCAAAATTTCTGAAATCAGCTTTAATGCTCTTTAAAGGTACATGATGGGTGCTGAAAAGGAATACAGTTTGTTAAAGGGAGAGTTAAAATCACTTCTAATCACTTAAATCTTTGTCGCAGGCACATGATGCGTATTGAAAAAAACTTGAATTATTCAGTCTGCCCAATGCCCACCATTTTGTTTTATTTTCATATAGCAGCCGTGCATTAAAGCTGTATAGCAATACAAACATGTTTCCAAAATATTAACTATCAAAATTACAACCAACTTTGATGGCTTAAAATATAATATTTTGGTATTGTGACGGTCCTGAAGATTTTGTCTATTTTGATGACAGCTACTGATTACAAGTTTTATGCGTGGCTGATAAAATCAAAGTTGTACTGATAACTCCATCAGTGAATAGTATCAAACTTTGATAGCTTAAATATCGGAAACGTGACGTTTTCGAAAATTTTGTCTCATCCAAAACTTGCTTGTTTTTATACCAGCTATTAATAAATACTGGTTTTATGTGTGACTGCTATTTTGAAAATAAAATAAAACGGCCGAAGTCAGGCAGGCCTGGCTTCATTGAAAAATATTCCAACTCCTTTTAAAAGATGTGTCTCATGAAATAAGCAGTACCTTTGTACTCTTCTATCTTAACGTTATCTCCTGTTAGGTATTTTGAATGTGTTCATGATCATTCTCCTGCCCTTATTCCAATTTATTTGGGGTCGGGGCAGCATAATCTTCTTTTTCCATACTTCTCATCTCAGCAGTCAGCTCCTTTCCAGCCATATCATCCTTCTCCCAGTCCATCCATCATACATAAATAAATAAATAAGATTCATCTTTCATCTAACTCAACATACAAAATAATATACGAACCTACCTACTGCTGTGTGTTCTACGAATATCTAATACACTGCGGTAGAAATACCTGCAGACGGAATATGAAACTCGGATGCAGCGGTATTTAGCCAGGCCAGGTCCCAGGGCACGGAGGGGGAGAGAGAAGGCGTACGTAACTAATTTCTGGATTAAGCACATTTGCAAATGTAATTTGTATTCATTAAAACATCGCAACATCGTACGTGTAATGTTTTTAAACGGAAAAACCGGTGCGACATTTCATTACGGAGCGGTTTTGTGCTTTGTAGTCGAAATAACCGAAATTACGTGTTTTGTTATTCGTGAGTAGCTCGTGTTGCATTAATCATGAAACTTATCTGGAAATTATTTTGATCTTTTCGTTTTCAGCACGAGTAGGTATATGTATAGAACATATAGAATTGTAGATTAGCTCATTAAATTAATTATGAGTACCTATCTTCAAAAACGTTGATTTTTATCGCTCTATAAATGCTTCAAATCCGTTAAATAAATGAACATTAAATCTCCGTTTTGGCTCGAATGGCTTTCTATTGATTACTTCTTGGTGTAATAAAATGATAATATACTGTCACACGGTCTACCTAGAACGTATTATATAATAGAAATAATAGAATACCTTGGCAAATATCATAAATTTTGTTAAATTCTATTGAATAATATCAATTAAGGTTCCACTCTCATTTCAAATTCATTCCACATTCATACTAAAACAGCATCCGAAAACAATATGAATCACTCGCATACATTGTCGGTACTAAACAAACATCGCATAAACCGTGTTCAATATAAAATTTATAAACAAAACAGTGGCGGAAATCAAATGAGCGTATATCAGAGGAGGGCACGGAGCGACGGAGCGGAGCGAGCGAAGCGGCTCGTCGCCACTCAAACGACTTTATTGTGCTGTCGTTCAAACGCGACAGAACCTAATAGAATTAAATTGGGAGACGCTGCTCCGTTATGTGGAAAATAATAACAGCGAGTGGCTGCTATCTCCGTAGGTTTCACGCGCCGGTGGCAGGGGCCAAACTAATGGAAATCCAGCCAATGATAATCTGTTTTCTACACCATTAATCCTGAACTAAGTCTGAGTACAATCTGTGGCGTCTCCGGGAGAGCGACTCGAGTTTTATGCCCTCGTTAAGGTCCGCAATTTGTGGAGTCGGGCTGTTAAGACGGTTTGCCCTCATTCGCTCCCAAATCCTAATTCCGACCGTGGACTTTCTTAATCTTACGATATTGAGCTGGAGGTAATTGTTTCAAAATTGTAGCTCGGATAGTTGTTTCTCCGGCGGTTTAGTGGTGCCAGCTAATGTATGACGCTGTTACCAGGAGTTACGTCGGGTGATTGCTGATCTATAACATTACGTTCTGGTAGACATGGGGGTCTTTAGCTATTCATAAAACTCTTTTAAACCTGTAGAAATGTTGTCGGATATAACAATTTAGTTGAGACATTAAGAAACCCTCTGAGCCTCTATCTAAGATCTTGCGTGGAGCGATATTCTGAAAGTGAATTCCCAATAATACGTTTTTTATCCCTGCTGCATGAGTGTTATTTAATTCGAGATACATGTTTATTTAGTGTGCTCGGCTTATCCAAATAACCGATACTTTAAGGGAATAGAGCCGTGGAGGAGCACAATAAAAACGAAAGTAATCATGCAAATTGGTGAAGGAGGAAAGTTGAATTAAAAAGCGGGTCTGTGCGGGCGGCGGCGGGGCGCGGCGCGGTGCGGGGCGGGGCGGGGTAATGTGTCTTAATGACCGCAATGGATGAGCACCGTAATCCGCCCTCCAGCGGCGCGGCGGCGGCGGCGCCCGCAACCTTTTGCTCCTGCTCGTTAGCTGTCTACTCGCTGCTACAACCCTGCCCTCCAACTCAATTGTTTTAGATATACGCGCCATGCCGGGATATACGGTTATGTTTATTCCTCCGTCGCGCTGAATAAACAAACACTAAAGCAGATTTTATCGAGCTACGGCGGAGCTACAAATCTTAGACGAGCGGGCAATAAAAGTGCAAGTAATCAAAAGCCGCTCGTACGACGGGACGCTGACGTCGCGACATATGTCATGAACGATAAAATTCAGGTCAGCAATAACCAGCGCAGCGGTGAGCCACGCGACACGACACGACGCGACAGGACGCGGCGCGACGTCGATGTCGCACGCACGCCGCGCACAGACACCACATCATCAAATCAACATTTGCAGATTCGCGAAGCTTTGCCTGGGAGATTTAGAGGTGGAAGGAAAATAAAAAAGTTCGTAGAGGAATCCAGCTTGATCCCTGTTGCCTTTATGGTAATGCCGGGATGCGTGTATTCGACTATTCAATTTATATTTTTTTCCCTTTCGCCTTATTTCTTTCTCTCCGAAATTATCTATCCTTCGAATTTCGTTTCGCACTGTATTGTATACGGGATTCGATGTTTGCGAATAAGGTACGACTTTGCCTGAAAATATCACGAATAACCGCGGCGGATTGGCTTTGTTCACGACTTCAAACAAGTTTTCTTTTCGTATAAATATTATGTGTATAAAGCAGGTTGCCCGGAGAGTGCCAGAGTGGGGCCACACACACACACACTCACAAACTTCCCTCCTTGTATATTGCACTCGCTACCAGCTTTAGAATTTTGTAAGCACTGACAAAATGGGTACATTTACAACGGATTCTACTGCTTCAAGATTACACTTTCAAACATATTTATCATTTAGAAATACTGTTGGTACAAGTTTCCAACACAACTTTTTACTGTAAATATTGTAATACGAACCTGAAATACAATATTGTTAATAATCATTCATATTTTGTAAAATAAACATTAAGCATATTAAAAAATATACTACAAAAATTAAATTTTGGCATACATAACTCATTTTCCTCAATTTTCCCTAAGCCTCGTGTTTCTGGCTATTGCTTTTAATAACAATAAGTACTTAGGTAATTAATCGTCAATATTAATGAAGTCATTGCATGTGTATATTCATAATATTTATCAATAAATCTTTATGAAAAGCAAATTATTTAATAAACCGCTTGACATTTTCTACTAAAATGCGCCCCGTACAAGTAGGCATGTTCGAATTTAACATTGTTCTTGCCTCATGAATAAATCATAAGAAGTAAGCGGAGCTCTACGCCTTTATAATTCTACATAATACATTAAAACGTTGTACAGATTGCCTTCTACTTTAATAATATCAACTTAATGGGTATTAGTACCTATGTGTAACGGAAAATGCTTACCGACGACTATATTTTGTTATATACTGTACATAATATTTGAACCTTCAAAGTTCGGTATAATTTTACATTTAAAACATTTGTTTATTTAATTTTTTATTTAAAAAAATGGGGATCGTTAATCGAGCATGTTTTTAGTGAATCGTGTGATATGATTTAGTGCACTCTGCGACATTAGGTGGACTAGAGTCGGGCAGCTCTTAATCTTGAGTAATGTTCGCCATTTGTCTTCGCGACCGTTCACGTGTAATTGGACGGTCACCGTTCAGAATCACTGCTTCAATATTCATCGCGGGAAAAATTACCGTTTATTTTATCTTTATTTGTGCGGTATTGTAAATCACGTAGGTAGATAACAGACGTTTTTTTTTTAGTATCAGAGACTAAAAGATTGACAAAGTAGAGTCTCGAGATTTGAATGTATGTGGTCTACATTTTTTTCAAGATTGAATGTAAGACTGATACAAATATCGTTTACACAAACAATATCTAAGGAAAACATAGAATTTGCATTGTTAAGTAATATCAGGAAAATTACAGTTTTCTTCATTATTTTGAATTGCATGAATTTCAGGTAAGGCCTCAAACATATTCTTTGAGTGTGGAAAGTGTTACTCGCGACTCGGAGACTATAAGTAAATTGACTTATTAAGTATACGATATTGCACGTAGACCTAGAACTGAACGGTAGAACGATACGGATACAATAAACAATATGGGTATGTTACAACATAATAAGGTTTGATGTAATTTTTTTAGTACATTTAAACGAAAGATACCCTACCTAAGATAAATGAATATGCTAGACTTTACTTCGTCAGTCCATACCTATACCATAGCTGTAAGCACCCTTTAACTCCTTCCAAGCTTGCCTTCGTCTTGGGTCGCGCCAAAGTAAATATAGCCTAACATGGTATTGTCTGCAAGTTGTTTCGGAAACCTGCGTGCTTAGGGGAGGCAGCAGTAGACCTCTGTCAGCTAAAAATGTGAGGAACATAAAATAAATATTTCAAATGATTATTTCTTTTCAATAAACTAGCTATATATATATATATAAGCTAACTAGCTATATTATAGCTAGCTAGTTATTATAAGTAGTAGAAACCTACCGCCGGAAAGTTTACGTAAGTACTTGACTTGACAAACGTTCATTTTATTTTCCACAAAAGCCGAGCTAGTTTTCTCAAATCCAGTGAAAACTGAAAAGCCATTAAAATGCACTCTCGTCTTTATATGCCCATTTAGTAAATAGTTACCAACGTGCACAGCAATCATATTTTTTGATCCTCAATAAATTCACAATTTTTATCTTACGCCAGTGATTCAGGGGGACTGGAGAGCCTTTTAAATATATCGAGTATTTCAGTGCAACGATACAGCGAGTTGTTTACAGTGGGGGGTTGTGGTGGGTATACGTGGGGGTGTAGCGGGGGTGTGCGGGGGGTAGTGAGGAGGGTTCAAGATGGCGGCGTCGCCAAGGCAACGGTGCAGTCGCTTCCTTAATCGACCGTCGCAGGCCCGCGCCGTCTCCGGACCGCTCTCATTTATGTATTGTATTGCACTTCAGGACTGACTTGTGTTTTATGATGTTCGCGCTGCCTATGTACTATAGCCGAGCTTGGAGTTTTTGCAGACATGTAATTGGATTTCAGTTGGGAAACTGCGATACTATTGTACTGGAATAGACTCTGTGATAGCAACGAAAACTTCTGAAACATTAAAATTTAGGCTGACGAATAAAAGATTTTCCGTCCACACTTTGCTACCATTTCCTCCCTAATAACCCACCTACATCGGTCACTGTCCTACCTTACTCCACTAGCTCACAAACAAGCATCTTGCGCTCTCCCGATTTGTAAATAACGTACGTTCAAGAGTAGTTAGTTCTCCGATCAGTTAGGTCAGTCCATAATCCAGTAGCCGCCGGCGCTGCAACCGCCGCGGAGCCAATAAAAAAGAGTTATAGTTGAGAAGAAAAGGAAAGTCTCGCGTCTCAGGCCGTTAGTTGGGGATCAAGGGCTCAGCTCGCGCCGGGCGATAATCATAATTTTTACTTACAAGAGCAAGAGTATAAGGCATTAGTTGGCGGGCTCGCGACAAATCTTTCCTAACTGCGGCCAACTTTGCGACTCCACTCGGTGTTAGCTCTCGACACTATATTTTGTAGACTACAGGTGCTTTGGACGCAATGGACTAAGCGAATGCTCGATGTGGTGGTGCTGGATCTACGCTGCAGCTTACAATTTTGTTATTTTCTTAGGCGTTTTTACATAGATATTACGAATATATTGTTTAGGAAAAAGGAAAAAAATCTCCAATCTTTCTACAATTTCTGAGAAGGAGTGGGGAGTTACTACAATTCCCATACAATTATAAGGTCAACCTCTACGACAACTCTACTTAACAAACTATTCATAACTGGTTACACAAAAGTACGACAAATATTGCGGTCCAAAATGACTTGATATGGATTAGATAGTTCTCATATTCTCTTGTAAAGGTAAGGTACTAAGGAAATAGCCTCCATATAAACATAAAGGATACAAAAAGGACGCCCTAAAACAGCACATAACCACGTCCCCGCCATTTACAAAGTCACCGTTGTTGTCCGATTTGATACACAAACAAAGTGTCGCGTGAGTGTAGTCGTGTCACGTGGGCGAGTGGGCGAGCGGGCGAGTGCGAGTGGAAGAATGGCAGAGTGGCCAGTGCGTTAGGACGCGCTATTCAAGTGTTATTCAGAATATGTGAACATCGCGCACGTGCTCAAACCTGTGGAGATGGCTTTGAGGTGAAAAATATCGTGTCGTTCGGTACCGGGACGCGGACACGTATCATAGGGGCATCTACAAAGTTCTTTTGCTTAAATAACATTGACAGGGATGCGCTGTTGCTATACATTTAAGAAATATGTTTTATGAAATGTGTAGTAATGAAAAAACTTGATGGCAGCATTAGCACCAAATGATCCTTGTGTAACTATATCAACTGCGACGGTTGCAGATTAAAAAGCTACCAGGTAGACTTGATATAAATGTTTTTAGTTTTACTAAATGACCAAGCAAGGCCAATAGTCGGATGAGTCGGAACAATCAGATGGGGTAAACCAATAAACGGCGAAGCAAAGAGTTACCGTTGTCACTACGAAGCTAGTAGCTATACTTCCAAATTAATTGCATAAAAACTTACTATGACTTTCAAAACGCCTAGTTGACGCTTCCCGTGACCCACGAGCTGGCTTTTTCCTTGGTCAGAGGCTAATTGTTGCTATACTCGTACAACGTGGCAACGCCGCCAGTCTCTTGGGCACATTACCAGCTGACAGCGTTGAGGAGGAGTTTTTGATGCCCTTTTATAGTTTGTTGTTAGTTTATTTATTTTAGTTTATTTAATAGTTTAATTAATTATACTATGAGGGTAGGTAGACAGAAGAAAGACTGAACTGACTGGTAGCAAACTGAATTTAGGAGAGGTGATATTTTTCAGGATTTCTTTTAAAAATGCTATGCAGCATCTAGAACGGGGCTGATGTTGTGTAGTTTTTGGGGTGTATTTTTGGATTTGATTTTTAGCATAAGTATATCAGCTGTAAACAATAAAAGCCATCAAAGTTCAAATATTTATAGCAGCCTCTGCTGGTTGTCGAAAAACCTTTTATAAAGTAACGGCCAAAATTTAATAAGATCAGCTGTGAATCAAGAGCGATTAACCATGTTTGAATTAAATAAAATTCTACATAATTACGTAGTTGGAAGACATACATTCATCTCCTTACTTACAATAAAAATAAAGAAAGACGTCTCCACAGTTCTGTGTGCTAGTCCTCACGGGCCGGCCCGGGTCGGATTTGTTTTATGCGGCCCGAAGACATCGACTTACCGCGACCGGCCGGCGTCTCCTTAATTTTATTACACGACCCGAACTCCAACAAAATGTCCTAATTGTGTCTCGAAAAACCAACCTGGAGAATGGAATTACCAATTTTGTTTCGTCCTTTTCTATGGGAGTTCGACGTCTTATTGGGTCGGGGTTCCTTGTCTCGGATTTTGCGGACGTTTACTTATATACTTGGTTAGTTATTTACTTGTTTCTGTTATCGAATTGTTGTGGTGTATTTTGCGGTGGTGTATAATTGTATTTTTGAAGAAGTTGAAACAGAAGAAAATGATTACCTACTTACCTAATTTTTCTTCGTATCGCTGGCACGACGTCTTCAAATGCTGCCCTAACTTCGTCACTTCAACGGCGTCATGGGAACTGCTAAACCATGAATATAATTAAATAAATGAATATCAGTGCAAAAAAGATACTTTGATTCTGCAAAAGAAAGATTTGCTGGTGCTGTATTCTTTAGGTACAATTCAATTTTTCTTCGTCTTCACGCATTGACAACTGCACACCAATACTATCTGCACTTGACATCAATTCCTGCATTTGTAAGGTTTTTCAGATCATCAAATCAAACTTGATTTCCTTATTTAACTAATGACTACGAACGTGTTCGCAAATGAATTTATTTTTCAATACACTTCCTCGAAAACTGACTGTTATTGCATTTGTCACTGCAGTTCTTTGCTCCATAACAGTGGATTCCGCCTGGGCTGCAAAGATAAAGTTTCCGCACTTGTTTAAAAAACTACTAGGTATTGGTACACTCCAGAAGTGGGAATTTGTCAGGGTGCACTGCAATTCTGAATTCACTATACTCGCACCAGATCTTATTTGCCAATACATCCATCCATGTCCTTACGGTAAAGTAATCAATATGCTCTTCGATGGGTAGGTAAGCCTACCTGTACGTAAACAATATAATCCCGGACAAGAAACGCCATTGATTGCGCAGTATTCCATGCACCTACAACATCGATTCTTAGGACCTAAAGTGTAAACTCAAGCAGAGATAGGTGCGACAAAATCGCCAACTTTCGATTGCTAATTACTAAAGAATAAATTCGGTTGCAATAACGATACTTGCGAGAAACGCATCTTGGATGTAAAGACAAGCTTGCGTTACTCGTAAGCAACATTATTGCAAACGAATTTATTCGTTAGCACCTAATTAGCAATTAAAAGTTAGCGATTTTGTCGTTGTCTCTGTCGAGACTGCTGGCCCAGAGCGTGTAAAATGTGTAGATTATCTAAAAGCTAAGGTATTTAAAATTGCCTTCTCAACTCCAACTGTTATGGATGCAATTACAGTTGGATATTCGACCTAGTTGTAGTAGTTGGATTTCGAGGCAAGTAGGTACCTCCATATCCTATCTGTTTTATTCTTTGTTTTCTATTTGTAAGGGGAGAGAACCTAGGACGGTAGCATATCAGGTGTAATTAAATTGAGATTCAATTTAAGTTCGTATTTAGTTTCTAAGTTTAAAAATAAGTTTTCAATACACTTCCTCGAAAACTGGTCCATAACGCACTATGATTAAGTACAACAACCAATGTATTTCACACGTGTGCGCTTTTTTCCGTTTTTCCGCACGTGTGCGGGAATGAAAATTGCCACAGATAACTATACCTATACTTAGTCCAAATTGGTTCAATGCCTATAGTCTGAGGTGAATGTTTTTTTTTAATTTCGGCAAAGCACTAAGTAAGCATCTTTACGGCATAAATATTTTTTGAATATTCAAATTTTGTTTATAAATAGAATATCATACACAAATTAACATTTATTTGTGTTCTAAAATCAAAAATATTTAAAAGCGGCTTCATACCTTTGATTCTCCTTCACCTGGCCAAAGTAAAGCGCTGAAAAAAATAAATTTAAAATCATAGTTTCATAATAGTTCATGACAAAAATATTTTTCGTTCTTATAATTTATTTCTTCAAAAGTGTATTGAAAAACGTCGTTTGATACACGTGGACATTTGTTATTGCAGTTCTCGGCTCAAAAACACCCTCGCCTACGGCTCGGGAGTTAATTCCGCCTCGTACGCAATAACAAACTTTCTCCACTTGTATCAAAATATACTACTATTTTGGTTTTTTATGTCGTGGAGAGTGTTGGATATGAGAATTGTCTATGGTCCAGCCCCCCTCGTCTTGTCCTCTTGGCTTTGACTGTGCTTTTTGTCAGCGATTTAATAAACCTACTATATTAATAGAGTATCCTTAAAGAGATAGATATAGAGATATAGTAGAATAGTTAGATATAGTTAGTAGTAGTGTAGATAGATAGTTATTATATAGAGAGCAGCGGTGGCCCAGTGGTGGCGGCCCCGACTTACGAACAGTAAGTCGTGGGTTCGAACCCAGACAGGCGCATTACTTTGTGTAATTTATTTCATCACCCCTGCTCTCAAAACGGTGAAGGAAAACATCGTGAGGAAACCGGCATGTCCTAGAACCAAAAATTCGAAGACATGTGACATCTACCAATCCGCACTGGGCCTGCGTGGTGGATTATAGCCCATTCCCTGTCATATAGAGGAGGCCTGTGTCCCAGCACTCCCAGCAGTGGGAACATTAATAGGCTGATGATGACTATATTAATTAATTAAAGTGTTTAATTTTAATATATAACAGTACTGCTATCATATTGTTGGATGAAACTACTCTAAGGGGGACATTGGTATTGGGTGCACTGAAAAGCGAAATAAATGCGCGTGTGCGGTGGCAAGTTTTAAATAAAATGTGTGAATTAAATAAAACCTATGTCCACAATGTTTCATTTCGCTTCGGACCCCGACGACAGGCTTCTGTAATGATTCATCATCTGCCTAGCCTTTTCCCAACTATGTTGGGGTCGGCTTCCAGTCTAACCGGATGCAGCTGAATACCAATATTTTACATGGAGTGACTGCCTATCTGACCTCCACAACCCAGCTATTACTGGATAACACGATACCCCTTGGTAAGACTGGTTGTTAGACTTTTTGGGCCACTACTACTTGTAAAAACTGTCAAAGATCTACAAATGGCAGCCGGGACCAACAGCACAACGTGCTTTCCGAGGCACGGAGGAAACTTGGTATGTAATGGGTGGTCACCCATCCACTGACCAACCTAGGCAAGCACGGCTTACCTAAATATTGACCCGAGCGGCTGGTATTATTTAGCCAGGAGCTCCTCCTCCTAATGATTATGTAAACTAATATCAGGCTGAAATGTATTATTCCAGATAATAATTAGATAAAGAGGGATTGTATTAATTCTTTGAAAAAAAAAAACAAACAAGCTTAAAAACCACAGAACACTTCGCTAAAATATTTGGTCCTGGACGTGTAATGCCATCTGTTGTTCAATAGCTGAAGCTGCTCTGAAACATATTGCAGTGCCATCTAGTGTCGAGTATCGTTAACACTTTTGAAACATCACCTTAATACTAAAACATTGCTAGATGACGCTGACATACAAAATGTATCTAGTGATGTTCCAATGGTTCCTCAACTAAAATTTTTACGGAGCGAAACGGTTAACTAATAACTAGTTATATTCTTAATGCAGTTTTTATACCAAGAATCAAGGGTGTAAATAGACCCCTAACGAAGTCGAATGGCACGCTGCAACCAGCCCGCGAAATTCAAATTTTCTTACGTTTTTGGCAATTGCAGGCCATTGCATTGCGGTGCATGTTGATTAAAATATTATTCGCGCCTGTAAGGCGTATGTAGTTACAGAATTATAATCATCAAAATTATCAATACAATTCTCCAAGTCCCTAAAGGTGTAGAAATGACTTGAATAACTCGTTTTTTTTTTTGCAAAAAACGTAAGAAAATTTGAATTTCGTGAGCTGGTTGGAGCATTCATCTTAATATTCTCCCTGTCATTGCGATCACTTTTTATAAGCTTATAATCAACTTACCTTGTTTAGTATGTGTGGGTCAAATCTTGCAACTGAATTTCAGACCAGTTCCCCCAACCGATTGAGCTGAAATTTTGCACACACCTTTGGTTCTAGTGATACAATTTTTGACAGAAAATACTTAATCCTGCAGCCAGGATCGTCTCCTCATGAAAGAACTCTTCAATCTTTAATAGCGCGGTCATGAAACTTTGTATACGCGTTCAATTTTGATAGATAAAGATGATTTTTGACCTTATCCTGCATTTAGGATCATTTCCGCAAAAGGGAACTCCTTCTCCTCAGTTAACGGCACGAATACGAAAATTTTCAGACGCGTTCATATCATGATGGATAATCGTGATTTCTGTCAATACCTCATCCTGCAGTCAGGATTGTCTTTTCACGAGGGAACTCCTCAACGGTAGGTAAATAGCACGAATACGAAAATTTGTAGACGCGTTCATATTTGATGGATAAACATAATTTCTATCAAGACCAAATCCTGCAGCCAGAATCGTCTTGTTAAAGTGAACGTACACTTATCCGCGCTGAAAGAAACATTTTCTTATCCGTATATCTATCGATTCGACGCGGATAAGTGTGCGAAGTTTTATAGGATTTCATACAAGTAATTCTAAAATTCGATTCTTTCGCCTGTTTCGCTTCCTTCAGCTCCAATAAGTGTGCATTCACCTTTACGAGGAAACTCCTCAACGGTTAATGGCGCAGTCAGGAAAATTTTTATACGAGTTCAATCATAACGACAAAACCAAAAAAACTAAAAATAGCTCCCTTGGCAAACAATCCATTATTTCGTGTGAACGTAAAAACGGTAACGGTTATAACTGTTATTTTTGCGCCCATCACTACAAGTTTGACAGCAGCATCGTTTGCAAACGGACGTTGTCGGTCGGCTGAGTGACTTGACAATTGTTTATCAATCGATACGCAATAACTTCCAAACAAAGTGAAATTATACAGTATTTGTTTAGTATTTTCTACGGAGAGAACGAAACTGGACTGCACAAGATAATACGAAAACTTTGAAAATGACAAACACCTTCGTGGTTTGTCTATTAGCACTCTTTTGTTGTACAAGTGAGTAAACTTACATTAATTTACGCTGAATCGTATTTCTAATCATTTTCGTCCTTGTAATATTTGTGTGTGTAGCAAACCATAAGTAAGTAACATAAGAATACCGCTACTTGGAGTTTTTATGCAGTTCTCATGCAAATTACCCTCGACCTATTGTTTGAAATCGTAATAATTATTTTCGCGTTACTTAATGATTTCATCGCGTTATTACGAATGCAGGCTGATTAATTATTGTTGGATCATTGCTGGAATTCGTGCCAATTAAATAGGCTATCCAGTAATGCTTTTTAATTATATTTGTTCATTGTTTTCTAACCATTCTAGATTGATCTTGGTTTTAGATTATTCTTGAAAAGCAACTAACATTGTTAAATATACAGATGTAGATTTTTATATTGTTGACCTACTGTTGGTATTCATAATTAAATTACCACATATTACTAATTACACTTGAGATAGTCATATTTAAGCTCCTTCAAGCTACCTACAATGTAATATTATCCAGACCTGTAGCCAGTGAATGATATCAGTAACTTTGTTGTGTAGTGTGTTTGGGATCATATTTCCTGCTTTTAATCATTCCAGTAGCGGTCATATGTTATGTATTCATACAAATATATAATATAATTTAGATATAATAATTATAATTTTGTTCCGTTATGTATTCATATAAATATATAATAAAATTTAGATATAACAATTATAATTTTGTTCGGAACCAGGATATAGAGTACCTATTGTAATACAGTCACAACATGCAAAAATAGTTAAATTACATGTTTACCTCTGCAAGCCATTCTACTGCAGTCATGTTTAGCCACAATACTACCATACAAAACACAATGCCTAGCCATAAAATTAAAAGATGTGGCATAATTCTTATGTTACAAATAATATACCTATCTACTTACCCGGTTATCTATTTGTGTTTTCTGGCAAATGATCAAGCTAACTGTTTTATTTATTATATGGGTGGTAGTTGTACAATAGTAAACCTAATTAAATATTCAATCTATTGGTTTTAGACAGGCTTATAAACTAAATATTGGTTTTATTATAGCCCTAATTATAAATGTAAACAATGAACTATTTGTTGAGTGTAGAATGAATAAGCCAAAATGTGATAGTAAATCCAATCATTAGTTTTCAATACCAACTCAATAAACACTCAAATGGTGCTTGATAATTGTTAAAAACACATCTGATTAATGACAATAGTTTCTATCACAATTAAAAACCAAAGAACAGCGAACCAGTATGTTCTTTATGTCTGCTTTGTTCTCTTATCAATTACAGTGTTCATTTTATTAATTGTGTAGAAGTTTGCAGTGATAAACAGTAGCTGACCCCGCCCGACTTGTTTTGCTGGCATTATTTTTATTATTTGTCATTAAACGAAGATAAGCTCACTTATATCATTGTGCGTCAATTTTTCCTGTGATGATTTATTTTCACATAAGTACAGTGATAATGTTTTGTTCCCAGATTTGTCGTTTGCACGACAAGTGCCGAAGGAGTGTGCTAAAGGCCCATCAGTATGGTGTCAGAGCCTCAAGTAAGTTTTATTACACCTTACATACATTTATTTTTTTAAACTGACACGGACTGATCGAGAGAATACAAAAAAAATAAACAATAAAACCACAAACACAAAGATATTACTAAACTGTAGGTGGGTATTTGTACATGTGGTAGACACAAATGAATGAACACAAATAAAGTGTGCTCTTGTATAGTTATTAAAACTATGAATGACTTGGTTCTGCTGCTAGTACCTATTAGTATATTCATACATAAGTTTAGTTCTGGTACTTACTGGGCTTGGCTTGCCCTTAACTTACTCTTCATGATGTCTGAGTGTGACTGTGAGTCTGCTTGCCCTAGGGGCTTCCCATATTGTTTGCCCCTAGGCACGCCACTGTCAACTGTAAAATACTGAAGTGCCTTTAAAATTCGTCATTTTGAGGATAATTCCAGAATGTTTTATAACAACGAATTAATATTTTGTAATAAACAAATAATAAACATTCCAATTGATTACCCTTAAGCTCTGATAATATTGCTCTAATCAAACATTGTTTTCATACACACTTACATTTTGCTAATGCGTGTACCTAATTGTAAACACATGGATATAGGTGCCTATATCAGCACAAAGTCACAGCATTTAATGATTATTTACAATCTATTACTTACGTCCGCGTCGGTTTAGTCACATCGCAAGGGGGAGATATAATACTTTTTCATATTGGATGATTGGACTGTGTGTCATGCAAAATGTGAAACAAATAAATATAACAGACAAACTGAATTTTGCCACAGGCATTGCGCATGTTGAGTTCTGGACAAAGCAAAGATACAGTATTTTTACAATAACATAACATCACGCCTGTAATCCCCGAAGGGTTAGGCAGAGGTGTACGAAATGTGCGTGTACTATTATAGTACACCCACATTTTGCCAGTTATTTTGAGTCCCTTGTAATAGGCGATGAGCCTATTGCCATCAACAGGCTCTGTGACAACTGAGAAATTCCTGATGGTAAAACCCAATAACACTTTGCCCGACCCGGGAATCAAACCCAGGACCTCATGCTCAACAGTCGCGCTTGCGGCCACAAGACCAACGAGGCAGTTTTTTTACAATAACCAATTATATTAACGAAAGTAAAGCGCTATGCTATGCTGTTTTAGAAATTCCTAATCTATTGCTTTAAATACATTTTAGTTTTTAAAGTTCTTCTGCACAATAATGTTAATAAAACAATCAATGAAAAATAAAGGAGCTACAATTGTTACTGATGATGGTCATGAACAAAAGTTCAACTGCCAACCTTGTGAACATAAAGTACTTTTTCTTTGCGTGTAACACTGTAACAGTAGCGCTTGACGCGCTTTGACGTGGAGTTGCGGACATCAGCCCGTTATACAATACAAGACCTAACTAACTATGTCGGGATAAAGGAAACCACGAACAACCTTTGGTCTGTCGATCGCTGTCCTTGTTTCCTCTTAATGCTGACTAATAAACTTATAGGTAAACATGGCAAAATCAACTAACAAGACTGTATCATCGCCTTTACGCTAACAACAAAAAAATTAACGTCATGCTCGTGATACCCACTTGACTACACACTTTAAAGAGCCTAAAAGCGAATAGTCTGATGCGGTATTGATTCACGTCGTCCGACTCGAAACGGGACGAATTTTCATGCAATAAAAACAAAAATGACGTCATCTTTTTTGTTTTTATTGCATCAGCTCTTCGACAGTCTTTGTGAACAGTTAGAACCCGAATATACCCCATAGTTGAGAAAAAAAGCTAATTAAGAAAAAAAGGTAGTTAAGGTTTATATTTATTTGTTGTCTTCAAATGCGCTGCGCTGCGCCTCCAGCGGTGTGCGCTGGGCCTAAGACTTGTCGTCTTACGCTAACGCTTATTTGCGCAGGCGCGGCGCTGATTGCGGGGCCGTGGGTCACTGCACATCTACCGTCTGGGAGAAGCAATCCGAAGCCGTAACCACCAATGATGTGTCCAACAAATTCGTCAGGTTGTTCAGACTGCTGAAGGATGTCAGGGAACTCATTAATGAGGTTGGTATTGGTATTCATAATGTTCTTTTATGTTGTACGTATAAAGGTAATGCCTAATGGTAGGTTAATTGACACATTAAGTATTTTTATGTTCTGAGTCACAAAAAACGGATGACATGTTCCTTAGCGTCAGTTCACACCTAGACGCGACGTGATTTGAAATGTGTATCTTTTCGTGTAGTAAATAAAGTTATATTTTGAGTCACTCTATTTAAATGTACGCGCAGCGTCGCGTCGCGACTCGGTGTGAATTGACCCTTAGTGTCGTTTACGCTTTTTGGGCCTGTTATATACTATACCCATGCGGGTTTATGGATTGTTATGAGAGATTGGGCTAAAATTAAATCTAATTAGCAATACAATTGTTGTAATAATTGAGCGTGGAAACTGAGATTTTGTACACACTACGGTTTTTAGTGACTGCTGAATACTTTCTTGCCAATATTCATCTTATAACCGACTTTAAGCGGCGGCTTCTAACCGGCTAAAAGCACTGTAGACGAACAAAATACAATCTCTCCGAAGTTGAGAAGTACCAAAAGTCTCCAGCATTTGACCCCACACATTCCAAGCGGTTGAACTTAATTCTCTTATCTACCTTATCTAATTCCTCCACAAATATGCCCCAACAATCTAAAACTTACTTATTACATGATACTTATCAGTTTAGTTCTTATGCCTGACCGTGGTTTGATTCTAAGGTTGAGAAAAGCGATATTAGTATTTTATTAAATTCGAATGCTTTAACACAGAATTTAAAGATCTACGAAGAAGAAGAGATTAGATATCTTTTTGTTTGTCAACATAATTATATTGTCCCACAGCTGAGAAAGGTTTAGCTACCCCATAATGTGTATTCATCATAAAATAGAAAAACACAAAAAAATACGTCTTGTTTGAATCTTGGTGTAACCTCAGCCTAACTCGGTTGCTGAGCCAAAAAATACCGACATGATAGCAATATTCCTTCTACCCATAGGACTACCTGGCCTCCCGAGTGTCATCAGAATGCCAAGACGTGCAATACCCGGCCATCGCGAAGATCTGCAAAGAGAACACGGCGCAGCTGCAGCAATACATCAACCATGTGCTTCAGTCCGACACCTCGCCCGAGACCATGTGCAAGCTCATCGGCATGTGCAACAACGACAAGATTGACCATATCTTGTCTATGAATGTGAGTTGAACTCTTTATGGTGTTGTTTTTTTGTTTTCAGAAATACGACTCCTATTTTAATCTGGAGGTAAACCTAATGTATCGTTTAGATGGATAGAATATTGTGTTATCTTTGTGTAGCTACACCATGTAAATTAAAGATGTAAATGTATAAATTTTATATAGGGTGACATAATGGTCTACAATAAATATGTACCTTAAAACAATCAGGAAAGACATAGACTTGCAACGAATTGAACCACATAGTGGCCACACTCAGAACTTTTTGGTGGATACTAGGTTTCTCCCGTAAAAAACAATTGTCCTTCTTATTGGTGGATACTAGGTTTCTCCCGTAAAAAACAATTGTCCTTCTTATTGGTGTGGATACTAGGTTTCTCCCGTAAAAAAACAATTGTCCTTCTTATTAGTGGATACTAGGTTTCTCCCGTAAAAAACAATTGTCCTTCTTATTGGTGGATACTAGGTTTCTCCCGTAAAAAAACAATTGTCCTTCTTATTGTCTGTATTAGTATTTTCCCCTATAACTTAGACCACTAAAGTAGACCAAGTATATATATTGGACTTCGATCTAACTGTAATCACAGAACTTCGTCATCCAGGGAAAATATCGATGATTACTGTTTTGATCAAATGTATAATATCAATGAATGTGTTATGGGAAGTGTAAGTAATGAAATGTACAACATTCTGTGCGTGAGTGAACTTCAATGAATGGTGTTTGTAGTAATTGACTGTCGTGTTATGAGTGGGCAATCGGCGTGGGACCGACCTATCTTGAACTGTTACACGCGGTAAACGTGGAAGAATAACTTCAAACAAAATCTTTTTTAATAGACGGCCCCACGACGTTTGTTTTCTTTGAACAGCTAGTTTGTTCTCTATTAACATCACGAAGTTATGATTGGGTAGGTTGCCAAAGCTCGTCAATAATTGGCTGAGCAACGCATAGTAACAATGGCATTATTAGCGCTGGAAATGAACACATGACATTAATTTGACGGGCTGCAAGAATTGTCAAAGTGGACGAGTTATATAAAAAGTAGCAATGAAAGATTTGAATATTTTTTATTATGTACCTATTTTATTTTTTTTGCGTTTGATGTAGATGCATAACAACAAAAACCGGCCAAGTGCGTGTCGGGCCAAGCGCAGTGTAGGGTTCCGTAGTAGCCCGTTATATTTTAGATTTTGTTTTTCAATGCAAGTCTTCACCCGTTAAAACAAGCAACTACTCCATCTTAGTCACTTTAAAGGATTTATTCTAAGGATTTTGTATTTGGTAGTACAAAATTATCCAACACCCAAGTTCAACAACTGTTACTGCTAAACTAATAAAGTTATCTTAACCGCTATAGTTTTCCTTTAAAGTTCATGAAATGCACTATCATCATGAATTTTTTCAGAATTTTCAATCCAGCAGTTTAGCTTTTAGAGGGGGTACTGGAACAAAAAAATTGCACTTTAAAATTTAATATTTCGTAAATGGAGCATTCAATCGAAAAATAGTATTAGCAACCCCTACATCATTTTAAGACATATTCAACGATACCCCACACAATGGAGCATTGACAAAAAAAAAAACATTCCCTTCAAATATAGGGGAACTACCCTAAAAAAAATATTTTCCAAAATTTTATTTTACCACTTTGTCGGCGTAATTGATATACATACCTTTACAAAATTACAGCTTTCTAGTACTAACAGTCTCTTAGCAAAACTTTGGACACACAGACAGACAGAAGACGGACATGACGAAACTATAAAGGTTCCTTGTCAGGACTACGGAACCCTAAAAAGTTCACGTTTATATTTACATAAAATGGCTCTTACGAACAAATAAAGAACAAAAAGGGAACATATTTATTTGGCACATGCTTTAAGTGCACACAGCAAAGTAGTTTAGGCCCGCTACTTACAGGTGATAACTAATTCTCGCATTTTATTATGTAGATGAGATCGATTTATGCACCATTTCACTAAGCAAGAAGGCCTAATTTACAGTTTTAAACTGAACAAAAATACGAACAACGACATGTGCCGTCACAGCCGAACTAAACTGCTTCGAGGCCAAAGAGATTTAAAAAGACTTAGCTAGTAATAAATATTTGAATGTCTTTGATCGAGGCACAATTGACAAGCCCTGCCTACCGAGGCACAATCTGCGTTGGTTCATTATCGGGCGCTAGGAATGCTTCTGTTTTTTTCGTTCACACGTTATATAACTGTTAGAGACATCTTTTCAAAGTTGTTAAAATTTTTACGTTATGACTATTTGCCGGAGTTCATATTTTAATTCAGTATTTTTGTTTCGCAGAAAAAGAAGCCAGCAGTGCCCAAAGCCAACAAACACAAGGGTAAGTTCCAAAATTTATTTATGGTCCATTTTCCACTAACTCTTAAGATACACATGAACCAAATGTTCTAAACAAAGAACACTATTAGATGTTCCGCACTGAGAGTTGAAAAGTGCAATAATATTTTGGTGTTGCAAAAAGGCATAAAAACAATCATGTTGTAATTAAAGTTATACTTACTGTATAAGCCGGATTTTATGTCAGATAATTATGTTAAAACAGTCGAAACTGTATTATTTTTGTGTGAGATAGAGCTAGATATCAAATTAAGTCGCTCACAGGCAGTCAGCAATTTCATTAATTAAATAAAAATCTAGTAATGATTTGTCTCTGCTGCTGATCAGCTGAGATAATTGAATGTCAACTTCGCACTTGTTTTTCGCATGATTTAAGACAATAGCATTGTTCCGTTCTGTTCAGTATCAAATAAAGTAGGTGGTAAGTCTGCATGATAGCAGTATTTTAAGCAAAAACACTTAAGTATTAAAATTGTTCATTAATTTACTAGGTTACTTATTGGGCTAAGTCGAAAACCTATTCAGTACTTTTCAGTGCTTGATTGAATGAAATTAATGAAAACATTATTACGTCGTTATTGATTCAGGTGCAGACTGTTTCGAGTATAACTTGTTTTGGAAAATAGAAAATAATTTCAGAACATGGAATTGTACTAGCAATCTTAATTTTTTATGTAAAATCAAGCGAGTTTTGTAATAAAATTATCGGCCATACCATTTCCTTCAATCATTTTGTTGTATACAATTAAACATGCTTGGATGCAATGGAATTAATTCCGGCGTCATCATTAACCTTCCTAATTAACGACATTCTTAAGAGTAGGTAGGTACTCATGTAAAATGAGTTTTTAAATTTCCATCAAGTTATTTTTTATTTGCCATTCACGTTTCAGCACGCGTGCCAAGACCATGACTTTCATATTTTTCAGGGCCTGCTGTTTCTTATAGTAAACAGTGTTGAATTTATATTTAGTTAGGTCTTGAACTAAATGCCCTTCTTCATTTTTGATGTTTTGTAAGGCATCCCAAACCGACAAATTTACACACATAGAAAAACTCATGCATTTTAACCATTTGGGCAAAAATGAGGTAAGGCTAAGTTGGAATTTACGAACCAATCAATCATAATATCAGTCGAGCGTAGTCCACAGTGAAGTAAACTTCTACTAAGTCGCGCTACAACACATATTTTCTCCGATTCTTGCGTCCAATTTCTAGCCACCAATTTAAACAAATGAAGTAATTTTCATTCTTCATACTTTTATTATTTTGTGTCGGAAGATTGTTACCACAAAGAAATAGCACTCGGAGTTGGACAGAAATGAATCCCCACTCCGTTCCACTTCGATGGTCACAAACAGTTGTATACAAGCGTGACCTGCGATCATAAAATTAATGTTCACACTGCTTTCCCAATTATGTTAAGGTTGGCTGCCAATTCAAAAATTATTGAACATGGAGTGGGTCCCGCCTGCTTCCAAATGCGCTTGTTTTTCAAACCAGAAATATTTCACAGATGATTTAACTTCTTGATGGTTTCACTTTTATATGAACACTACTATGGATACGAATAACCAACTTTAAATCGTTTGTCTCTCTATCTAATCGTAGCGTATGTCCGTAATGGGCATGGTATGAGAAACTTAAAGATGATTTTCAAATACCCATTCAATGATACCCCACTTAACATGGTTCATAGAGTTTTTTTTTTTCACAATATGGCGTCTTCTGGTTGTCGCCATATTCAATTTGATTGTTATGCCGTTGGTGACACTCGCAAAATAAAGACATATCTACTGGTAAGAATCATCAAAATCTGATACTTAAACACATTACCACACCCCTTTTTTTCTTATGGGAAATCATCAAATGAACCCTCCCGCTCTGGGTGGAGCAGGAGGGAGTGTCAGACTTTTACTGACTAAAACCCATCCATGTTCCTTCATCGCCCTTTGTGTTCCGGGGTCACGGTATCTCTTTCGAAGCGTCCCGCAGCCCCGGACACATTACCCCTCAGTCGGGTATAAAAGTCTGCTGGGCCATGCAAGACTGCTAGATTTGCATCAATTCGTGGACAATATAAAATATGTTCTTTTAACTTATACTCAAATATCTGAAGTTTTCGACTAACCATACTCCTTTATTTCAGGCAACCTATTAGGCAGGTCTCAATGCACTTGGGGACCGTCTTACTGGTGCAGCAATTTCAGGTAAATATACACTCTCTTCTACTTTACTGTGCCCGCAAGTTCCATAAAGATCATGTCCTTGTATGTTATTTAAATGCACAATTGCACATTGTGAAATGCAAAAAATACGCGGTGAGTGAAAGGACACGAACTTTTACATGAATTCAGTATAAAAAAATAAAAAAAAAAATCTGCTGTTCTATATATTCTGTGTTAAATATTAAGTACTTACGTTGTGAAATTCACAATATTTTGACCAAATAAATGTACCTACAACAAAATATATTAAATACATGGTTTTTCCGGCTGAACAGCTATATAAAACACAAAGTCATAATACTGGTTGAATTTTACGACGTGCTTTAGATGTTATTTAACCGCAATAAGCAATAACAACAACAGGATGAATTTGAATTAGTTTGTAAAAACTAAATTTAATTATTAAACATTAATAAGGTATTTTCAATGAATCATTCCCTCTACGTCGATTCCCTTTACGTCGACTCGTGAAACAAATGACATCTATTTTAAAAAGTTTACGCTTGAAAAAGAAAAGTACACTTAAAACAACAATTGATCAATTAGTAAATCTATTAGTTATTTACTTATATTTTGTTTATTGCTACTGCATGAGGAAAACACATTAATTTTATTTTTCATTTATGCATAAGTAAAAGGTGTATAAATTTAATGTTATAATTTATCCGTAACATTCGATCAATTACTACACATAATTAGCACCCATTACCGTAGGCTAATGGGAATTACAAATGGAAATTACAGTGAAACTTTGCTATCAATATGTTGTTGTATGTAGATACAACAACATATTGATAGTAAAGTTTCTCTGTAATTATATAATATATCAACAAAAACCAAAAAAAAAATCATAACATGCAAAAAGGTTTCATTAGCATCTTAAAGCATCAACTGCATCCGCTGAGCGACTATTGTTTCTATACAATCCGTTAGACAATTATTCAATTATATTGCGTAACATCTATTGCCATAGCAAATCGAAAATGGCTTTGTGGTATCCGCAAAATGTATCTAGGTTTTGTAAAAGGCAAGTAGCCTCATTTTGCATTAGGAGTTGCAAATCGATTAGCGATCACCAATCCCTTTGGCAAGACCATCGCTTGAGAATCTAGATCTGCTTTTCATCGTCATCATTTCGGCCCGTAATCACCCACTGTTGAGTATAGGCCTCCCCTTTATTCTGCCACTCTTCTCTGTTCTGTGTGTCCCTGATCTGCTTATACAACAATATAAAGGGAGTAAAAAACCTCTTAACAAAGCCGAAAGGCCTCCTCGTCATTGCGATGATTTTTTTGTTCTACGCCATACCTGGGAACCTTCTAGTTTCGGAGATATTGGGGGTCAAAGTTCCAACTTTTTGACAAGCTTTTTTTTTTAAATAAAAGTTTTTTTTTGTAAGATTTTTACATTAAATACCTCCACAACCCCTGTACTATTCAATCCATCCATCAGCACAATGTTTTGAGTGCGTTACATTGAGTTCTACCACTTTTACAGTTCTACCGATTTTTCACCCCAAAAAAAAGTCGTTTCCTAGCAATAATTTGCTTGGTTGACGGTTCCGTGATGAGGTTGTTTACATCCTGTATTATATGGGACATAACTGTTTCTATAACAAATGCATTCTAAGATACATTATCATGAAACGTATCGTCCCTCTGTCTTTCTGTAGGGGCCCTCAATAACTAGAGATAAATGATTTAAGTGGTCACAGATTATACTCTGGCAAGGTTTCACTTCACTATACTAATTGCCAGTTTTCACAAACACTAAGCTGCATCTAAACGAATGATAAATTGCATCGTAATAATAATTGCAAAATCTCAGCGTTGAAATCCACCATTCTTACACCATGCTTATTACCTTAGGTAATATAAGAAATAAACAGCGTGCGGAGCCGCGTGCATATCTAGTTAACAACATTTATTCATAAGAACAATAGTTCAATTAGATTGCGCAATTACTAAAGCCATAGTAATATGTACCACGTTTATGCAGACCGCCAATCGGGAAAACAACGAGTGGTTTGCAATTCTTGCCGATTCTCGTATTCGGGTACAATCGAACCGATTGTAAAACGGTTTACATAACTCCATTGTATAACCCGTTCGCTATCTAGTAGAACTGGTACTTCATAATCGAATAAGTAATACGCGCGTCGGATTCATTTCAACAAGTTTACATTGAATTTGCGGTTTTAGTGTCCCGGAAAATGTCGTTTTAGATTGAAATCGTAATTTGATTTGATACAACTATTACTAAAGATTTGATTAGATTATAACCATGTAAATTGACTGTAATCTGCCATATTTATTTCATATCAACGGTTGTAAGTACAGAAAGATATTTTTGAAGTAAAACATCTATAGGCGCGGGGTAACCAAAAATAAAACAAATGAAAAATTCGTAGCCCCAACAATCCCGAACAATACCGACCTGTTAAAGCAGCAGAAGATCTACATATTCGCCACGATTTACAACAAGCCAGCTGGTGTCGGGGCACAGAGCGCTGGGTTACAATCTCGTGATTTCGAGTTCGATTCCAGCATAACGATTTTCTTTTTGTGAATCGAGTCATTTTGTTTTATTTTATTTGTTTGTTTTTATATTGACTTTTTTTTAAGCATATTACTTGTTCAAAATAATTTCGATGTTTTACTTCTGCCAGGCGTCTCGCGACGGCTCACTGTTTTAAGGATTATCTATTACCAACACAACCCAGTTTTGAGTCGTGGCTAATTTTAATATATAACGAAATCTACCAAAGATACTCATTTGGTTCTCAAAAGAATTTCAAGCTCATATAGTTTTCTTATCGATCGCTTGTATTTTTTAACAACAGCAAGCGTAGGTTATAAATGCCACGCTTGAAATACCTCACTGATTGATCATCTAATGTATGCGAAGGTCGCCGGTACACCTGTATTGCTCATTCATAGAGTAGGTAAAACTGTAAATGATCAATAGAACAAGAAAGACCAATGAAACGATGTATTGACTGTGTAGTGTGTATCTGAAGAGATAACGAGTAAGAAGTATGGAAGAAGAAGACATGCTGCGCCGACCTGAAATGAATTGGGATAAAGGCAAGAGAATCATGACAATACCAAACATCTCGTCGTCCATTAATGTCTTTGACTCAACATCTCCTGAGTATACCCCGTGAAGAGGCGAACCTCGTGTCGAGTACAGGTTTGGTTGCGGGTGGAATGGCATTGCTGCATCCAAGCCTGGATCTATTTGTGGATTAAAACTCAACCTTTTGCATACCATTTAAACTTCATTTTCCTTAAAACATATTGTCTTTCTCCAGCACCGGCCGCGAATGCAGGGCGACTCACCACTGCGTGACCAAAGTATGGCCGAAGCACGCCGTTCCAGAAGACACCGACAGCATCTGCAAGATCTGTACCGACATGGTGCAGCAGGCCAGAGATCAACTACAGAGCAACGAGACACAGGTGAGACTTACAATACGTATCTTAAGGTGACACTAGTCGACATTTTTTACATAGAAATTTTGGAAGGGGATTACTCCACTGTTTGACACTGTACAGCCAAAGTTAAACATGATATCTTTATACTACACCTGCTTGGAAAGTACCTTGATACTTTATCAAATTTACGGTAGAAAGTACGTCATTGCATATCGAACAAATATGCGGGGAGAAAACGCATCTGAGCGGGAGAGAAAAGTGTATGAAAATCCATTTCTTACGTGGTTTTTCTTTTTTAATTTTGGGTAAGACTATGCGCCAGTAACCTAAATATCAAAAGCCAAAAAGTTTTTACAGTGAGTTTTTATCTCCAAGTTCGCAAAATGACACTGGCCACTAGCTGTGTGTTGGATGGTGTCGGGCTGGCAGTGCGACCCTGCGGCGGCAGGATAAACAATTTGAAAAAAGAACATGTGAAAATTGCAGACGCCATTGGCGCCATTTCCAATTTGTGTGTTGTTTGAGGATTCAGTTTTCGTAGAAAGTAAAATAAAACGATCAAAATGATAAGTAGTGATAGTGATGATGAAGATTTTCCTCGTAGGTGTAGTATAAAGCACTATGTACTCGAGAGAAAGTGCGATTCCCGATCTCGGGTGTTTCAAACGACACCCTCGACGGTAATCGGTCACTTTCTCCTCTCGGTGAACAATGTACTATTTTGTCTCATTATTAATTTTGTCTGTGCGGAAACAGAATAGTAAAATAAAAACCCATTAAAAAATTACGAGCTTTTTTTTCGATTCGTTTTTTTTTATGCTAATTTTAAAGCAACTGGGCGTAAATTAATAATAAAAGAAGTGTCAAATTGTTGTTGTTGTCAAAAAAATGTGTCGGTACCTAGTTACCGACAAAGCACAACTATCGAAGAATTCAATAAATTGTATTTGTAATTGATTTATGCAGTGTTTTTTTCATTTTCAGTTCAGTTTTCTTTTCGTATTTTATACACGCGCTTCTTACTATGAATTAACGTGACATCTCACTGAGTTCATTGAGAGTGAGTTCACTCTGTCGGGCACGATGTCAGGTGGAGACAGCGTGCGTTTTGGCCACGCCCACCAGTGAGTTCGAGCCCGTAACTAGTGTCACCTTAAGTTTATGGAACAAGATTTCCATTTCATACATTCTTCTATTTTAAAAAAGTGATCACTGTTGGCCATATGTATGGCCTCTGGTATTACAGACAGGTCCATACTACACATTATTCGGCTAGGCTCAATCGATTCCGCAGTAATTGTTGAACAACAAAGACAACCTGAAGCTATTTCAACACATGTTCGGTAAAATACGTTCTGCAAAGTCCCGAAAGATGACTACAACCATATAAATAAAAGTACTATTAGCAGACAAACTCAAATAGTTACGAATTCTATCAAAAACAATTTATCGTATCTAGGACAGTATTTTTTGTTAACACTCGCGACGTCATATCTTAGAACAAACAGAGGTTGAACTTACACCTTGTTGGGTGTAAGTCATTGTACGATAGTGACACGACGCCCACGTTACATTGTTTTATAAATACAGAACAAATATCATAACGACTTATGATCGGGTGATCGACAAATGACCGAGTATTGGATACCGTTCTAGAGGTATCTATCTAAACGATTACCTACTTGGTTGGTTCAATTACTGGCGGTACTTTCATACAAGCCTACAAGCTTGTCTTGATCTTATAACCTTTCTAATCTTCATTGGGCCAACATTATGGCAAGCTCATAAGAAAAGCAGGCTGTTCAGAAACCCAAACATCATGAAGAGTCATAAGTTATAAGGGCAAGCGAGGCTTCTATGAAAGTATCGCCACTAGGTATCGATCAAGATGTGCTTATTCATATCCATCCAATTGTATTTGGCCCACCAACTTGCTTCCATCTGTGCCTATGCCTGTCCCTAATAGGGACTCCCTATAGGAACCCATTCCTGTATCTATACAGGGCGAAATGGGAAAAGTAGTGCCGGCCTTCCTCTACTACCCCAAAGCAAGATCTAACAAAAAAAAATAGACACAAACTAAAATATTTAAATAAGGAAGCAATATTTTAATAAGAAGAAGTTACTGAATAAAACATTGTCTGATTAATTTATGTAAACAATTCACCCGTAAACGTCTTTCCTTTGTTTTTGCTACCATGATAAAAATGACCTGAATCCAACCATTTGTGTCGAACTCGATACATTCATAAATAAAAAGTATCACAAAGTCGTTGCGTACGATTTCATTGTTACAAAACATTTGTTTCACATCTTACAATTCTGGGAAAAGTTGCGATTGTTTACTATAATATTTGACGTCAGCTAATGTAAAAAAGTCTATACTAATATTTTATAGAGGTAAAATTTGTTTGTAAGTTTGTATGTTGGGAGTAATCTTTGGAACTACTGATCTGATTCAGAAAATTCTTTCATTAACGGGAAGCTACATTATATCCGAGTTTTATAGACTACATTTAAAACGTTCCCGTGTGTTTATTTCCGTACATAACGGAAGCGAAGCAAAAGCTAGCTAGCTATATTTTCATTCTTACAAACAAATTAATGATAATAATGCAAAATATGCTTTCAGATTCTGCTCTGGGCATTAAGTTTTATAGTAAGTCTGTATAATCTGCTAATGTTCGTAATTAGCGTAATGCTATTTATGTAGGTTCGTCCATAGAATTCCATTCAAGTTTCCATTTTTGTAGATATTTCGTAGCGAATCATTATGACAGTTTAGTTAATAGTAGTAGATATTCTTTGTTGATAGGATTATTTATGTTTAATATCAATATTGTTTTATTAGACTTTATATTAGAACCAAATCAAGTAAAATGTACTGACAGTAAAATAATGAATTCGTTTCAAAGATAAATCCCTTGAATTGAATTATATGGTCGTGATCCCCAGTGAAATCCTCCATTATTAATATTGGTAAAATAGCAATGCGTTACTAATTATTTTGTTCCATCTTTCACCCGTAACAAGCAACGAGCGTGACTATAAATATTAACGTTGCATAAATGCCTTGCTCTAATATTTTATTTTTAAATAAATTAAGTACAAAACAATAGTATGTCAGAAATACAGAGTATAATTCTTCAAAACATTTTCTAAATTAGGCCTAGAGTAGTAACTAAACTTATAATTGTCACTTACTGTACAGTATCTTCCGTGTTATTGGAAGATCGAATATACAAAGCGAAATTTCTCTCAACTTTGAAAATATGATGGTGGGCAATGTTATAAGCTCAAAACAGTGTTAGAGTAGTAACGATTGATCATTATAACGTATACTTGAACTTCTGGATTCATTCATTACAAAAAAGTTTGGTAACTAGAAAACTGTTATTACTATTGTGAAAATAAAGTAACTCGATCATAACCAATTTCTAAATAACCTTTTTTTTTCGGTTGGGAAATCATCAAATGACTCAGCTCTGGGCGGAGCAGGAGGGAGTGTCAGACTTTTACTGACTAAAACCCATCCATGTACATTCTTCGCCCGTTCTGTTCCGGGGCCACGTTATCTCTTTCGAACAGTCCCGCAACTCCGGCCTAACCTAACCTTCTGTCTACAAAATTAAACATTACATTTACAGGAGGAACTAAGGGAAGTGTTCGAAGGATCCTGCAAGCTGATCCCTGTGAACATAGTGGCCAAGGAATGTATGAAGCTAGCCGATGACTTCGTTCCCGAGCTGGTGGAGACCCTGGCTTCCGAGATGAACCCTCAGCAGGTCTGCTCCGTCGCCGGCCTGTGTAACAGTGCAAGAATCGATGGACTTCTTGAAGACTTTGTAAGTAGCTTCTGCTTGTATTTTTCTAGCCTAAATTCCAAAAAAACATGTATTTTAGTTTGTAATTGCGTATAAGCCTCAAGAAATGTAAATATTTTAATAAATAGGAGCGTATGTGGGTATCGTACTAACTGTTGTGGAGGTCAGATAGGCAGTCGCTCCATGTAAAATACTGGTATCCAGCTGCATCCTGTTAGACTGGAAGCCGACCCCAACATAGTTGAGAAAAAGCTAGGCAGATGATGAGGAGCGTGTGTGGAACTAGGTAGGAATAGATGTATGAACTTGGACAAAGCTAAAGAAGTTTGTAGGGATCGGATCTTAAGTAGGTGGCTGTCTCTAGTTTCTGCCTACCAACATGTTGATGTCTGGTGTGCACACAAGTTCGTAGGACCGCGTCCTACTTGAAAAGCGGTTATAGTACGGGGCGATTTTATCAACGTCATACAGGTTGTTTAGCTTGGATATAATTTATGTTCTCATGCATACCTTGATTATTTCGTTAAAATACTCTGTAATTGATAGCAAATCCACTAACATTATGAGTAGTAACTTTGTTTTAGTCTGGTTATTTGTCATTCTCAAAGAATGAAATCAGTTGATGTGCGCTCTTTGAACTGACCCAATTGTGTGACAACTATGAACTAAATGCGTCATTGAGATAATCTCCGATTTGTAAGTATATTGTAAACAAATCTATTAGGAGGTTATAATTAGATTTTTGCACCACGTTTCATTTTGTTATTCAAGTTTGAAGTTCGTCTCCATAATAAGTTATAATTTTACATTAATTTTATAATTTTGTTTTTTTTTCTCTAACTAGATTTACTAAAACTTTCCGTGTTTTGATTTTCCGGGTTTTACACTTTGAAGTAATATTTTGTAATATGACTCACAAAATTAAATGTCATACAAATAATTATTCGTGTCATAAATTCATTATGCCTAATTAACATTACTTTTACTTCGTATAAATTATTCACGAAAAGGCGATAATGATTTTCTTTCCATTTTTGTTACAAGTTTTGATATTGTACATGAAATAATATTATTTTTATGCTAACCAAGATTAGTTGCACTTGACACTGTAGAAATATCACTAAATACAGGAAATGCAGATAACGTAGGAAGCACTTATAAGATATCAAGTTTAAATATAACTTGATTTATTTATTTATTTAAACTTCATGTACAAGAGTGGTACATAGGCGGACTTAATGCCACAAGGCATTCTCTACCAGTCAACCTTTGGGTCTAATATTACATGGATATTTTTGTTGTTAAAATGGATCTGGTGGAAACAATATGTTTGCTAAGTTTTAGTGAAATAAGACAAACATTTTCTCTACATAGATTTTAAGGTCATCCTTTAAATCTATGTAGAGAAAATGTGAATGTAGTGAATTTCTTATTAGTATTATTGACAAAGCAGTAGACAGCAAAATAGTACTTTCGTTCACATAAATCACGCTAAGAAGTTCATAACGACATTATTATCGGGTTATCGCGATCACAGACGGAGTGACCTTCCATCGCGCCACGTTTGTAAATATTGCCAATTTATGTTTTATTGCGCTGATAAATACAACATACGTGCCCTATTAGTAATTTCACGTAGTTATGTCTCTTTTCTTTGTTACAATGTTATTGCGAATGATGATTAAGAGCCCAATTTAATATGCTTACTTTCGTCAATGACCTTTTTTAAACGAATAGGTTTATCGGCCCTATCGGCTGAAACAATTAATTAAACAGAAATTATACTAAAACGTGATATTCGCTCCTAGTTGTTGAACCGATTTGTACAAATAAATTTTCATGTGAACTAACTCAATTTTACGGAAGATGTAAGACATCAATTTAAGCCGTAATGAAAAATGTACCGTATATATTGCAGTTAAAACTCCAAATCCAGACAATGCGTAAATAGTCTTTTGTCTAATTGCTACAGAACACCCAATTGAGCCTGCGTGTGGAATGTAACAACTGTCAGCGAACGGTCGGCGTGTTGAGGAAGAAGTTCGACGCTACCAGCTATGAAGACTTCCTTCTTGGGTTATTGCAGGTAACATAAATTGAATAAACATAAACATCGCATTTTGCCAGCTATGTTTAAGTCCAATGTAACAGGAGGTGAGCCTATTGCCGTCAATCAAATGAACACATTTGACTTTAATTTGATTATTAGGGTATCATCCTTTTCAAGTTACATCCAATGAGCTACTATTGACAAAAGTATCTTTATCATTTGTTGTTAAATAACCATTAATTTCCCTCTCATTGAGAGGAGGCCGTGTCCCAGCAGTGGACATTATAGGCTGATGATGATGAACCATTAAAAGCAGTAGACGTCTTTCGGCTGAAATGAAGAGGATGATGAACCATTAAAATCTTTCAATAGATTCTGTCCTCGTCTCAGGCACCGACCGACTCGAGAGACGGGTGTCTCTGTCCCAGTTCTGGATAAAATGATAGGTTGATTGTAATCTATATAATTTACTTTACTGTTTCTGGTCCTTCGAGCCGGATCAATAGCAAAACAAATTTGCTTGTATCAAATGACTGCTAAATCATTGAATTTTTTTAATAATCTTTCCCAGATGTGCCGCAAAATGGACTCCCTATCCGACTCTTGCTCGATGCTTGTCTTCAAGTACTACGAGAACATCGTGCAGGCCGTGAAGCAGGACTTCACTCCGCAGAGCATGTGCCACGTTAGCGGACAGTGCGCGTACAAGTTCCATCAGCACGACGAGTTCACCTTCCCCGCTCAGTTCACTGACTTCAGGCCTACTGAGTAAGTCCACACTTTTGTAGAACATCTGACGTCACTCGGGTTGTAAATCTATACACTTGATCGATTCGATATTTGAAGTATCTGTTGAATAAAAAAGTTAATTAGAAGTAATCACTTTCGGCTGTACACATATTGGCTCTCATTCGAGTCGAGTCAAGCCGAGCGGCTTTTCCCGATTCAGACATTGCGGCTGTGCCGGACCAAACAAGTGTAGCACTCAAAACATCCATAATAGGGTAGATGACACCATAAAACAATAATTCCAAGACACCCAATCTAAAAAAACACTTTATTTTGGGCCTAAAAACCCGATTTATTTTCAATTAATTGCCAATTTCGATTTTTAGTTGCTTTGAAATCAATAAATAGTTGAGTCATTCAGTTGAAAAAACAGTGACGTCACAGTTGGCTATTGCCATATAAAATCCATGAGTGAACCGCGTTTTGACAGCTCTTAAAAAGTATCTCAATTGATTGGTGTGTCATCTCCCCCATTGAGCTGTTATTGAGCCCTGTCACATTGAGCTCATTCGCCTACACGGTCAATAATATGCAAACGTGTCGTCTATTGGGACAAGTTAACTCACAGCTACTGTAATCCCCGAAGGGATAGGCAGAGATGTACTCGTTTTTTGTGCCATGCCATTTTACTCAGTGTTACATTGTTACTTGCGATATCTGGACAATAATACCAAATAGAGTTAATAGAAAGTCGGTAGTGGAAATTTCATCTCAGAGATGGACGATTGTGGATAATTGACGTTTGTTGTTGACTAAAATAAATGTCACACATAATTATAAACTTGTTTAAAGATTCATTGTGCTGATTTCCTTTTGTTTGTTTGCCAGTGACGTGCCTTGCGAACTGTGTGAGCAGCTAGTCAAGCACCTGCGTGACGTCATGGTCGCCAACACAACTGAGGTCGAGTTCTACAGGGTTCTGAAAGGTAAGTCTTTATTGTGTCAATATAACATCACGCCTGCAATCCCCAAAGAGTTGGACAGAGGTGTACCTGTATGGTAATAAATAGTACATCCACATTTCGTCAGTTCTGTTATGTCAATTATAAAAACTGTTTTTCAACCTTGCTCAAACTCAAAGCATTTATTTCAATTACACCATTACGGCACTTTTGAATGTCGAAAATACAAAAAAAAAAACAAAGCTACAGTCCCAGTCATAAGACATAATAACTTGAGAAAGTATTGTAGTTGCCCATTCCCTAGCGTAGATCTCTGTGGAGAAGAACGGGCAAGAAACTCCCTATGAACCCTATGGTCTAAACTTTAATTTCTAAAGCCACGTTACACATGTGAAAACATACTACATACATACATTGACATTGATATCACCTGAAAACTTATCCATTCCGGGTTATCAGAGGCCTTATTAGTGTCATATACACAGTCGATACCTTAACTCTACTGGCAAAAATGGCAATCTTTCAAACAAACATTCATCCATTCAATTCAAAAATCTAATCATACCTCACTCTTGTTGTAAAATAAACTCTATTGCAAAGCACCGTTGGTTAAGAATATCATCACAAAATCTTCACTTCCACAGGCCTCTGCAAACAAACCGGCAACTTCAAGAACGAATGCCTCCACCTAGCCGAGCAGTACTACCCTCTGATCTACAAGTACCTCGTGGACGACTTGCAGGCGAACACTCTGTGCTCTATGATCGGTGTGTGCGGCAACAAGACGGACGAACCCATCGCGCCGCTCATGGCGGGAGAACTGGCCGTTAAGACTGTGTCCACTAAGCTGATCGGCGATGATAAGAAAGATGATAAGGTAAGGTTGATAGTTTAAAATTGGAATCAAACTTCCCTTTTTTCTTTTGCTTCGTTTTTTTGATTGTATGCTTTGGAAGCGAACAGAATGTTAGACAGATGAACCCATCGCGCCGCTTATGGCGGGAGAACTGGCCGTTAAGACTGTCTACTAAGCTGATCGGTGATGATAAGGTGAGATATTGCGTTCGGTTGATAGTTTAAAATTAGAATTGAACATACCTTTTTTCGTTTGTTTTTGCAGTATGATTTGGAATTAAAGAGTATGATAATGTTGGAGACACTGCCACTAAACAATAGGGTTGATGACTGACTAAAAAAAATATGATTCTGTTTAGTCCGCCAGTTAGATTATTGAAAAATATTGGATACGTGTTTTTTGTCTTATCAAATTAATAAAAATCGGCGAAGATAAAACGTGTCAAAGATTATGCTTGTGACGTCACATTTGAGTAAAAAAATGTACTCAAATGTGACTTCACATATGTTTATGACACACTGTATCTTCATTCTTTGTTTATGTGAAAAAAGAAAAAATATGTGTCCAATATTTTTTGGAAATTTATTTGACGGTCTAATTAGACTTTTTTTGGCACCTACCCTATTATGTTAAAACAATCAATCACAGCAATGGAACTAGAAAAAAAAAAACAGAAAGGCGTGTGCTTTTACGGGTCGAGGCCAATATTTTCAGCGATAGATAACGGTATTGTAAAGAACTTGCATGCAACGGTTTTACTGGTTACTAGTAGGACTGCCACATCTGAGGATATCATGGTGATCTGAAATAAAGGGAATGAACTAAGTTTAGGTGAACAGTCTTCAAATTCATAAAAAAAAATATCTACATGTAAAATTGTTGTTGTCAAAAACAACAATTTTACATTTAGATATTTTTTTTTTATTGCCTTTCCCTTATATCTCTTCGCATAAAACAAAGAAATGTCTTGTTTTTAATTGGTAAAAAAAGCTGTTGATGATCACGTTAAATGCCAATTCAAACCTTAAAAAGACTTAAGGTCTTAGCCCACATAAACGGCTCCGCTCCCACACAGCAAAAAGAATATAATTCAAATGGGCCTTATGTTTTGCTCTTAAGGTATACTTTACATTGGCAACCGAGCAGTCTGACGGCGGTAACCTCGCTCACAGCGAGCTGTCTGCTAATTGATGTTGCCAATACACAAAGCCCATATTTGAATTATATTCTTTTTGCAGGGTGGGACCGGAGGAGTCGTTTATGTGGGCTATGAGTTTAAATTCTCGTGTTTTCTTTTAATTGATTACTTTAATAAATGTAGATAGGTCCCTCCATGACCTCTATTACCATACTAAAACGCAACAACTACAAACACTGAAGTTATTTTTGTCCACAATAGGGAATATGCATACATTTTCTTTTTTTTTCCGATACGGAATGTTAAAGTACAAAAAAAATAATGTCAAAAAGAGAAAAGAAGACATAAATCGGCCAAACAACACAAAAGTTAAAACCATTTTAACTTTTGTTTCTATTTCTTTCTAGATAAACGGAATTTAGTATGGATTTTGTACGTCGATGCTGTGAATGACGTCATTCGCTGTATCAGATCTCTCTGTCTAATCAGCAGTTTCAAATGCTTATAAATTAGTATTAAAAAAAAAAAAAATACTTTGCTATTTCTGATGTTAATACTATTACTCCAATCACATAAATCTTTTCTAGTTGGCCCGTGTCCCCGTCGCGAAACAAAGCAACGTGCGCGTCCTGCCGGCGCAGGCAGCTCCGCTACCCATCGAGCGAATGTTCGTGTCGGGCCCGCAGGCGGGCGGCAAGGCGGCCTGCTCCTTCTGCCAGTACTTCCTGCACTACCTGCAAGTTGAAATCAGCGACACCAGGACCGAGGTAACACAGAAAGAAACAAGTCAAATTAGCATCTGCCTAGCCTTTTCCCAACTATATTAGGGTCGGCTTACAGTCTAACCGGATGCAGCTGAATACTAGTATTTTACATGGTGCGACTGCCTATCTGACCTCCACAACCCAGTTAGTACTGGGTAATACGATACCCCTTGGTAAGACTTGTTGTCAGACTTTTTTGGGCCACTGACTACCTGTAACGACTGTCAAAGATCTACAAATGACAGCCGAGACCAACTGCTTAACGTGCTTTCCGAGGCGAGGAGGGATCTCGGTATGTAATGGGTGATCACCCATCCACAGACCAACCTGGGCAAGCGCGGCTTAACCTAAAGATCGACCCGAGCGGCTGTTATTATTTAGTCACGAGCTCCTCTAGAAACAAGTAAAATTTAATTTAAAAAAACCCCGACACGTAAAACGAAATTTTTAAGTAAACGATTTAATTGAAAAGATAAAGGTATTAATAATGTAGTATATAATGTACTAAAGATTAAATAAAAAATAATTCGATACGTTCTAGGTACCAGTCATCACTCCACTTTCGTCATCTCATTTCGTTAGTTAGTATTCCTAATTCCCTTTCATTATAGTGTACATTATTCTACTAGTCAAGCTCTTTCATTTGATATTTAAGGGAGTTGTGAAAATATAAGTAATCCGCAATTTTGTGGCGGCGGCCATCTTTGACCGATTTTCATCAAACATAGCTAAGAACACTCGACTAATTCACTCACAATTTCAAACAAAAAAAACAACTTGCGACCCACGGATGCCCCTCAAGTTAAAGGGGAAAATATATAAGTCCGTGATTAGACCTGCCGTAATGTATGAATCGGAATGCTGGGCTGTGAAGAAGATGGATGAAAAAAGATTGCATGTAGCGGAGATGAGAATGTTGAGGTGGATGTGTGGTGTGACAAGAATGGATAACGTAAGGAACGAGTATATTAGAGGAAGCTTAAAAGTTGCGCCAGTTACAGAAAAGTTGAAAGGGAATCGACTGTCGTGGTATGGACATGTGATGAGGAGGGATGAATCGCATGTGAATAAAAGAGTGATAAATATTAATGTTGATGGATGGAGAGGGAGAGGAAGACCAAGGAAACGAAGGATGGATTGTGTGAGGAATGATATGAAAGATAAAGGAGTAAATGATAGCGTGACGTTTGACAGGGGAGAATGGAAGAAAAAAACGTGTTGCGCCGACCCCAAGTAACATGGGATAAGGGCAGGAAGATGATGATGAAACAAAATCAAAATCGGTTCATCCGTTCGGGAGCTACGATGCCACAGACAGACACACACACACAGATACGTCAAACTTATAACAACCCGTCGTTTTTGCTTCGGGGGTTAAAAACATTTGTACGCACAGTCTATTTAGCGTTTACGAAATATCGGTCTTTTACATGCTATAATGTATTTACATGTCCAGCTTAGCTTGGCCTGGTCACTCAGACCACCGAACATTTTTATCATAACGTTGTTGTAGTCTTGAAGTCCGTGCCAATACGAGAGACGAAGTAAAACATAGATGTAACGGAGATTTAAGGACGGCTTTTATAGAATATCCGATATAGAATATTTTATATATATTTTGTACAAATACAAAACTGGAGATGCACAATTTCGCACAACATTAAAGTATGCTGTAAGACTGCCTCGTTGATACAGTGGACGAAAGCGCTACTACTGAGTCTGAGGTCCTGGGTTCAATTCCCAGGTTATGTAAAGTGTTATTGGATTTTTCCATCAGAATTTTATCATTAGTAGCCACAATTGCCTGAATATGTACCTGGTTGTTGGCAATAAGCTTAAAAGTGTCGAAATGTCGATATAATCTAAGGTACACCTTTGCCTAACGCTTCGGAGATTACAGGCGCGATATTACGCTATTAAAAAACATTATTCAGCTGAAACTAAAATATTGACAGGACGAGATCTTCCAAGCCGTAGACAAGGCGTGCGACAGACTGCCGCAGTCGGTGAACGGTGAATGCAAACAGTTCGTGACGCAGTACGGACCCGCCGTCGTCGCTCTGTTGGTGCAGAGGATCGACCCCGCTACCGTGAGTATATCTATCTACAAGGTATTTACTTAAATATCATAAACAATAAGGGCTGTCAAAGTACCCTTAACGAAACCGAAAGGTAAACGTGGGTACCTTCTAGTTCCGGAAATATTGGGGGTCAAAGTTCCAACTTTTTGACAAGTATTTTTTTTTAAATACATGTTTTTAATGTCAGATTTTTACTTTAAATACCTCCATGGCTCCCGTACTATTTAACACATACATCAGCGCAATGTATTGAGTGCGTTATATTGAGTCCTACCGTAAGCCGTGATTTTTCACCCTAAAAAAAACAGTTTCCCAGCACTAATTTTTGTTTACAGTTACTTAGTTCGATGTACAGAATGCTTGGTTGAAGGCTACGTGAAGGGTTTGCACCGTATACTGTATACGTCGTGTTTCCGGACGATATTGATAAACTTCGGCCGGTCATTGTACTCATCATTATGAACAACTTTTACTATGGGACCAAACCCTGAATCGCGAAAAAAAAACTGCTGTTCCATACATTTTGACGAGTTATGCGAACAGCAGATATTTTTGTATGTATGCCGTGTATACCAGAATGACGCGGATTACGGAATAAAACAATGAAAATTCAGTTGCTTATTTTATTTTAGTCAAACTAAAGAACAGTATGTATATAACTGTTATGTTTTTCCGTCAGGTCTGCCCCGCTATCGGTATCTGCCCGCAGGCCGGCGAGGTACGGCGCGTGGACATCAACTCGGAGAAGTCCAACTGTCCTCTGTGCTTGTTCGCAGTCGAACAACTAGAAACTATGCTCAAGAACAACCGCACTGAGGTATGTTATACTTGGATTATCCTCATCATCAAGTCCTCTCATAGTTGAATTAAGTTTGGATGTGGTCCCACCAAAGTCCTCCCTAAAACTTATTTAAATTTAAAACAGTGGCATTAGGATCTTCGTGCAGCGTATTTTATGTCTCAATAACACTATGTTAAGGTTCGTAAATTGGAACAATCCTTTACATTGCCAAAAATATCGCGAGGAAACCAGCATGTCCTAGAATCAAAGATTCAAGACGTGTCACCTACTTTCGGACCCTCGTGGAGGGTTACAACCCACTCCCTCCTACAGTGAGGCCCGAGTCCCTTTAGTGGCGGCATTGTAAGCTGCCTCCACTCTTGTGTGCGAACCGGTTGTGGAGGTTAACTGTCCTATTGTATAAACTAGCGCATCAAGATAACAAAATGTCGAACAATTGTGATTCGGATGAACTTTTTTAGTTGACTGAGGCGCTAGCTGCTATACCAAGCGAGCAGTTTTATTTAAGAGGCCGGCGACCGATGCGTAGTTCATACAAACGTGATACCAAAATAATTTGTAAATCAAACATATTCTTAAGGTAGTGTGTATTTATTTCGATTGGATTACAGAATATCTATGTTCCCAAATATATATTTTGAAAGGACAGCGATATAAAGACGAGATATCAGGAATTTAAAATGTATATAGAAAACTTATTTTTCTCATAACTCTTGTTTAAATCAGTGTCCATTCAAAATATACATATATTTGGAAACCTAGATATTCTGTATTCCAATCGGAATAAAGACACTATCTTAATATGTTTGATTTACAAATTATTTTGGTATTACGTTTGTATGAACTACACATCGGTTGCGCTTTGTTAGCAACAGTTTAACATCGTTTATTGAAATTAGGCATAACAGTATCATATTATGACTATTTCAGGTTAATGGTCATAGATGCTAACATTTAATAGTAGCTTTGAAATGATTGACTGTAGCAGTATTTAATTTCCTATTTAATGATCACATAACCATGATCGTACAGGAAAACATTCGCCATGCCCTGGACAACCTGTGCACGCACCTGTCCACCAAGCTGCGCACGGAGTGCGTGGACTTCGTGGACACGTACGCGCCGCAGCTGGTCGAGATGTTGGTGGCCAACATGAACGCGCAGGAAATATGCGTCTACTTGAAACTGTGCAAGGATGAGGTCAAGGTAAGCTAAGCTCTTGCTACAACTTTCTCACATAATGTACCATCTCAACATGAATGATATAACCAAGGTTGTTTAAAAATATTCTGATTTACAAGAGTGTCCATGAAGTTTCTTGCCCGTTCTTCTCCATAGAGATGTACGCTAGAGAATGGGCAACTACATTACTTTCACAGTTTTTATGTCTTGTTTCGACAATTCAAAAGTGCCTGTAACCGGCCTACTTGAAATAAATGCTTTGATTTTGATTAAGTTAATCTTATTGGATAATCAAGTACAATCAAGGCGCCGCCTGCCCACCTGATGGACAAATAACACAAGGGAACAGCATTTTAGTTGCATGAATTACGATGACTAATATTATACATTCTCGGGGTGCTGATCTGTAATCTAAAGTCAGATTGTTTGTATCAGCTTTAGTTTTTGAGAGATAATGAAAGAAAGATCTGTGGTTGTTTTTCTAATGGTTTTCTTAGTAAATTTTTTATTAAGAAAAACAACCACATCTTATCAAAAAAAAAAAAAAAATATATAAAATTTTTTGCTTGGCTTAGTTCACAAGGGCTGTATTTACAACAATAGTCTGCCATCATGTGTGCATTCCAGTGACCCTGGTTACGTTCCTCCATAGTTCAAATGTCTTGATAGAATCATTCCCCTTACTCAGATCACCAAAATTTTGAGGGAAACGGTCTAAATGGCTTTGGAGGAAGTGTACCTCTATGCCCATATTACAACCAAGCTGCTGCAAGTGTGACAACATCAATATGCTCCGCATAGCTTTCATCCTTTTTGTTTCCCAGAAAATTTTGTGCAGTCCAAATGAATTAATTCCAGGTATTTTTTTCAATATCAGTCATGTAACTATTAAAGTCAACCTTCTTATTTATGGACCATCAAAAATTCCGGCTTTAAGTTTTTCTGTGCTCAAATTATAGCTGACTAGCTTTTGCTTGCGGCTTTACTCCCGTTATGAATAGAAATTAACACACGGGAACGTTTTAAAAGTAGCCTATAGCACTTGAGTATAATGGAGCTTCCCGTTAGTGAAAGTATTTTCAGAATCGGATGAGGAGTTCCGAAGATTACCCCCTACATACAAATAAATTTTACTTCTTTATAATTTTTATTAGTATAGATAGCTGTATCTCAAAAATAGAGCTGCTGCAGAAAAAATTAGGTTAGATTTGAAATCAGCGACCTCTTAGTAAACAACAGGCATAAAATTCCATGCAACAAAAAATAGTTTAATTTTGTTCCCTAGTGTAATTGATCAATACCAGAGCCTGAGTCAGAATACTCCTGTGCCTTTAATTACAATGGCGCCCATACCTCAAATATGTAGTTAGGTTGGTCATACTTCCCCCCTTAGGCAATGAGACATAACGCAATGTGCGTGTACTAGATACGCTTCTAGCCAATCTTTCAGAGATTATAAGCACAATATTCTGTACTATGAACAATAATACCTGTAACTTAATCCTCTCAGGACCCGTTGAAGATCACCGGTCACCGTGCGATCGACGAGTTCCATCAGAACCCGCGCCTGATGGGCGACAGGAACAACTTCCGCGGCAAGTCGCTGCTGCCTGCCAACATGTTGGTGGCTGCCAACAAGGATCATGATATCGGTACGTTTTAACTTATAGCACTTTTGGTTCAGTGAATTTGTACCGTAAGTAGTTAAATAGAGTTTTCAACAATTTAGTCTAGCGCGACATGTGGATGAAATTTATTTCAATACAGATTGCTTTATTCGCTTTTTATTGTAATTTTTCTTTCTTCTTTATCGCGTGGTTAGTGCCTAAACTGGTGTCAGAGTTTTATGCTGCCCATGGGCCTCTGACTTGGCTAAACATGCCGTCGAGAAATATCTCTCAGGCATGCTGGTTTCCTCACGATATTTTCCTTCACCGAAGCAAGTGATTATTATACAATACGCACATGAATCCGAAAAATCAGAGGTGCGTGTCTTGGGTTCAAACTTGAGACCTATGACTTGGCAGTCCGACGGTCACACCACTAAGCTATCACGATATTATGAGATACTCATTAGTTAATTAGATTTTCTTAGCATGAATTTTGGTACATCATCTAGCATCTTTCCATTACAACCTCTATCGACATATTTCCAGAAACGAACGAGATCTACGACAACACAGTGAACGGGCGCGCCATCCGGCATCCGGTGACGCAGAAGACTGTCTGCGTCGTGTGCGAGTTTGTGCTCAGGGAGATACAGGACGAGGTCAAGGACAAGCATAACGAGGTGTGTACACGTGGGACCATCTCATCGCAATGCTATACATACAGGGTTGTAAACAGACTACATCAAACTAAGTAACTTTACGAAAAAATATTACTGGGAAACGACTTTTTTTTGGGTGAAAAATCATGTTTTACGGTAAAACTCAATGTATCGCACTCAAAACTTTGAGCTGGTGGATGGATTGAACAGTATGGGGGTCGTGGAGGTGTTTAAAGTAAAAATCTAACATTAAAAACATGTGAAAAATTTGGAACTTTGACCCCCAATATTTCCGTAACTAGAAGGTTCCCAGGTATGGTGTAGAACAAAAAAATTATCGCAATGATGGGGAGAACAACTGCCTTTTGGCTTCGATAAGAGTCTTTTTATACCCTTTATGTAGAATGACGCAACTTACCGAAAACGTATCGTGTGACTACACAAATATCACCAAAAGTACAGATCAATACTTCCAAATATTTTAAACTAAATCCAAATCTCTTCCCAGGACGAATTTAAGAAGATAGTCCACAACGTGTGCAAGCGCATGCCGAAGTCGGTCCGCTCCGACTGCGACCAGTTCGTGGAGAAGTACGCCGACATGGTGATCTCGCTGTTGATGCAGGAGTTGAACCCCGACCAAGTGTGCGCCGAGCTCAAGCTGTGTGATACCATCAATGTTGCTACCGTTAAAGGTACGTCATTTTTTAACTTAATTCAACTCGACCAAAACTTTGCTAAAATACATAGCCACTGTTTATTAGATTTCTGGGTTATGTTTATCAATGCTAGTGAAGTCAAATTGTAACCATACAAATACTTTAAATATTTACAAAATTTTGATCATATTCACAATTTTTTGTGCACTAAACAGTGTACCGGAACTCTGTTTTAAATAATTCAGTTTCTTGAAATATTTAGTAGACAATATGACACCCATGTATAAAGGTAACAACCACGTGATGAAAACATGTATCTAACTTATTTTAACTGACTGCGCGACATTAGACACAGTTATAATTTTTAATACAATCTGTATCACCAATTATCTTTGAACAGAGGAGATCCTAGACTGTGCGGTATGCGAGGCAGTGGTGATGGCAGCCCACAAAGTCCTGGCCAACGACAAGGTCGACCGTGACATCGTGCACGTCATTGAGAAGTCTTGCGCACTCCTACCGGCCAAGTACAATGCTAGGGTGAGTATCAAACAAACTACATTCTAATAAAAGCAAAACTAGTTTCGCCTGCTATCATGGAGATCGGTAATAATTCCCAGGGAACGTATTAGGAGGATGCATTCTGAAAGCTTGAAACTTCGGATTTTGCTGTCAAATATATTACTCTTTTTGAACGCCATTGTCACATATACGTGACAAGTAAGCGCCTGCCCTGTACGCCCAGCGACACAAATATGTGACAAAAGGTAGGTAGGTGAAATTGTGGCTTGGCGTGGAGGTCACGCGCTGCGCTCTGGCGTTCAAAAGGTTAATATTACAAAATGTAATATCGCTCTATGTTCATTATCATCTTCATGCCCTTGTTCAACAAGACAGTAATAAATATCCTACCCTATCCATGAGCCAAATTACATCGTTAGCCGTTCAGCCGTTCAAACCTGAAAATGTAAGACATCGACAGATATGATAAGTATCTTTCGCATTTATAATATTGTTTCGAATAGTCCAGCAGTATACAAATCTAGCCGTCCAGCTGGTTATTTTCGACTTACCAGACCGCTTTACGAGACGTTATGAGTTACTGACTTTACTGACTTAGGAGAAGCGTGAAAACCGACCAATCACATTGGTTGAAATCTACATCGCGTTTCTCGACTCTCCTGTGATTGGTCGAATCTTACACACCTTCTCTCCGCTCCGCTCTTCTCCGCTTTAGTGGAAACCGGCCTGAGTCAATCACATAGGAACTCATTTTGCACCGTAATCAATCTGGCAACTATATCTGCTCACAGTCATAAATAGTCTTTCTGAACGGTCCGGCTTGGTCCGGCGGAGATTAGCCATCGGCGCGGGAGATAGTATAGTACACGCGTGTGTGAGGCGAGGTGTACTCTCTTCGTCCCCCTACTTTAATAGTCCGATGGGATGGCAATCTGCCATTCGCGGAAAGAGATAAAGCGCAGGACGAACGGCAAAACTCGGAGCTGCTGCTAAAAAAATCTTAACACTTTTCCTGGGAATCGAACCCAGGACCCCACGCTCAAAGTTCCGCTTGCGACCGCAAGACCAACGGACCACCATAGTCATACTGATGGCACGACTGACGAAGAACAAACAGCACAATCAGCAAGTCTTTACATCAATAGAGTAGATGACAAAAAAAACGAATTAGTCCGTCAGATTCAAGTTTTAGAGCGTCAACTAAAATCATGTTATTCTATGTATGTGAATTCCCAAAAACAAATTAAGGAACATATCCTTGCTGCAAACGAGTTAGTTAATAGGAGTAATAGTAATGCAGACTGTAGACATGATGACCTTCAACAACACTCAATGTATATCACAAAGTGAAACCAGCCCGGACACTCTCCTACCTGTAATGGAGGACCCAACCCAGTTGGGCAGTGTTCTGGACTGTATACCCATTCAAAATTCACCAGATTTTGTACAAGGTTCATCACAGGTAGGACAATTAGATAGTAGTTCTTCCCCTTGTTGTAATACACACTGTTGCTGCTCAATTATGTTTTCAGATGGTTTAGGAAAAGGGTTAGGAAAGTTAATTAGTAATAATCTGAGTCATTCTTCTCTAAACTATTGTACACCAAAGGCTTCTTACAACCAGATAATAACATCCATAACTCGGAAGGAATTTGATCCTAATACCATTATAACTGTATTTGTAGGTAACAGTTCTAACGTTAAACTTGATGATATCACTGACAATGTCACTCAATTGTTAAAACTAAATTGTAAGAGAATAATTCTGTGCTCCTTTCCGTATTTTGAGAAGATTTCAAGCCGACGAAATCATTTTATCCACAAACTTAACGATCGCTTACATTTGTTGGTTAGTCATTTTAGTGACAGGTTGACATTTTTCGACACCAACAGTTTCGTCCAGAAATTGAAGTCAACTAGGAATGATGCGTACCTGCCTATTAGTTTTAGACGTCAAATAGCAAGGCTATTAGCTTTTAATATAAACTCAGACATAAGTGGTATGTCGCAGTTTTTTGTAAATAGGTCTACGGAAATTAGTAATTATACTAATTGTAATTATACAAATATTAGCTTAGATTTAAACTAGTCACTACGACAATAGAAGGTACGAGTGACAATTTCGTTAAACCTATCTCCCCGACTCGACTCGACTCTAAGGTATCTTCTAGCTCTCAATTAATAAATTGTCAAAAAGGGGTTCAGCTGAATTCCTTTACATTATTTCATCAGAATATTCAGGGTTTTTCTTCCAAACAATTAGAAATTGAACTATTTTTAGAAAAAACCAAGTTTGATATCATCTGTATGTCTGAACATTGGATGAAAGATTATGAAATGCAAATTAATTTTGAGAATTATAGTGTGGGCAGTTGCTTTAATCGGAAATCTAAGATGCGTGGGGGTTCATTAATCTTAGTTAAAAATTGTATTAAATTTAAGTCTCGGAATGATATTGTCGAGCTATCGGTTGAACATAGCATCGAATTGTCTTGTGTTGAGCTAGATAAGCATGTAATAGTGTGCGTTTACAGACCCCCTAATTACCTGAACTACTCTAACTTTGAGTCAGTAATGGAAGATGCTCTAGCAAAGCTTGTAACTCGTAATAAACTAATAATTATCTGTGGTGACTTTAATGTTAATATCTTAGAGAATAATGTAAACAGCAGTAGATTTTTAAGTCTCTTTAAATCATTTAATTTGTCAAATGTTTTTTCAGAACCAACCCGAATTACTACAAATACTGCTACATGTATTGATAATGTTTTTTGTTGCTGCGACTACTTAGATAAATCCATTGTAAATTACCTTCCTTCAGTTTGGAAAATTATCAACAGTGAAACAAATAGAAGTAAAAAACAAAGTAATGACATAACATTAAAGACCTCACGTGGGCTCGTGAACTCTAATAATGAAGTTGCTCAAGAATTCGTAAATTTCTTTACCAGTATCCCACTTAAAACTACAGAAACCTTAAATTTCTCTCCCTTGCTCTCTATTGATTTATTGAAAGCGAACGTTCCAGCCTGTTCAAATGAATTTAAATTTCAGCATATAAACCCCATAACAATCATAAAAGCTTTTAAGCAAATCAAGATTAAATTAACCGAAGATCTATGGGGTATGTCTATCAAAGCTTGTACCTCAATTACTGAGACTGTAGCACCGTATTTAGCCTTGATATTTAATTTGTGCGTGGATCAAGGGGTCTTCCCGGATCTAATGAAATTCAGTAAAGTAATACCCCTTTTTAAATCCGGGGACAGTAAAGATACCAATAACTATAGGCCCTTATCCGTGTTGCCGGTTTCCAGCAAGGTGTTTGAAAAGATAATGCTCAATCAAATGCTTTACCATTTTAACACCAATAAAATCTTACACGAGCAACAGTACGGTTTCACCAAAGGACGTTGTACGACTGACGCCGGTGTCACTTTATTAAAACACATATTTACTGCGTGGGAAGAGGCACAAGATGCCATAGGAATCTTCTGTGACCTTTCGAAGGCATTTGATTGCGTAAATCACGAAACCCTGATCTTGAAACTTGAGCATTACGGTTTAGGTAAACTTGCGCTCAGTTCAGTAAAATCGTATTTGAATGATAGACAGCAGCATGTACAAGTAAATGGCGTAAATTCAATGGGTTTAAAAGTAAAAATGGGTGTACCACAAGGTTCGATATTGGGTCCCTTCCTCTTTTTAGTGTACATAAATGACCTACCCAATTTATTTGACAACTACCCGCAATTGGTGTTGTTTGCAGACGATACTTCTTTAATATTTAGGATAAACAGACGTGCCACAAATCTGGACGACGTAAATAACGCCCTACTGCAGGTTCATAATTGGTTTACCGCTAATAATTTAGTTCTAAATTGGAAAAAAACAAAGTGCATTAGATTTGCTTTACCAAATGTCAAAAGTCGTGATTGTGACGTAGTATTGAATCAAGAGAAACGAGAATTTGTCGATAAAACTGTTTTCTTGGGAATTACGCTCGACTCAAGGCTACAATGGGGTCCTCATTTAACATCTCTTGCAGGACGGCTGAGCTCAGCAGCGTATGCTGTTAGGAAAATCCGTCAATTTACTGATGTTGATACGGCGAGGCTAGCATATTTTAGTTATTTTCATAGTATTATGTCATACGGTATTTTACTATGGGGACGCGCTGCAGACATCGAGTCTATATTTATTCTGCAGAAAAGGGCTATCAGAGCCATTTATGAATTACGTAGACGCGATTCTCTAAGAGAACTGTTTAAGGAAATTAATATCATGACAGTACCTTGTCAATACATCTATGAAAATATCATGTACGTTAGGAAAAATCTGCATTTATTCAGTAAAAGAGGTGACAGACACCACTATACTACTAGAAATAGGGACCAACTAGTTCAGCCAGGTTTCAGGCTTGCTAAAGTAGATTCATCTTTCATGGGGTACTGTTTAAAATGTTACAATAAAATACCTCCCCACATTCTACAACTGAATGAGACGAAATTTAAATCTTGTATAAAACGCACACTATGTAGGCAAGCATATTATAAGTTGGTGGATTACATTGATGATAAAAATGCTTGGCTCAATGCTGGTCCTGCTCCACAACCATAGGGGAAAACTAATTGGGCAAATTATTGTGCTAGCTGCAGAAGATTGTAAAAGTATCTTTGCTTTGTATAGATTCCATCTCCTAGTATTGTATAATTGCGTAGCACATGTGAGGACCATGTATTGTTAAGCTACCATTTGCATTTAGTTATCTTTCATTGACTTGAATATGCCTTGGTGGCTGAGAGAAAGTCATGCTCACTCAAATGTCTCGCTGATGGTGGCGGGTGTGTCGGGTCATTTAGTTCCCTTCAATATGGTTGAGTTGAATGGCGCCGATACACGCGTCTTGTTCGTGATCGGGCGCTGTCAGTTGGGACTGGTCATCTCTTAGCTGCCACGGCTCATTTTAATTACTTTATTTTTAATTTGTTGATTTAATGTTTTACTCTGGACGCTCATAATATGCACGTCTTCCTACATCGTTCTCACATATATCTATAATCTCAACATGAATGATGTAACCAAGATTTTGTAACAATATTTTGATTTAAAAGAGTGTCCATGGAGTTTCTTGCCCGTTCTTCTCCATAGAGATCTACGCTAGGGAATGGGCAAGTACAGTACTTTCTCAAGTTATTATGTCTTGTGTCCGGGACTGTAGCTTTGTTTTGTTTTTTTTTGTATTTTTGACTTTCAAAAGTGCCATAATGGTCTAATTGAAATAAATGCTTTGAGTTTGAGTTTGAGTTTGAAGATAGATTTACAAAAAATATTGGACTGCGTCCAATTTTTTTTTCACGTAAACAAAAAATTAAGACGATACAGTGTGTCGAAAACTCTTGTGACGTCACATTTAAGTACATTTTTTACTCAACTGTGACACCACGTGCTCTTTAACACGTGTTATCTTCGTCAATTTTTATTAATTTGATAAAACAAAAAACTCGTATCCAATATTTTTCGATAATCTAACTGACGGACTAAACAGAATCATACTTTTTTGTCAGTCATCATCCCTATTACAATATTATTATGTCATCGTTTATGTCGCGTGAGTTACCAAAATTGCATGTAATTAACAAAAAAACCAGTTATTTTAAAAGTCCTTCTCATTCCGATATAGATATCCAAAAAATACCTTATGGATTAGAAAGATTAAGTTGTGACGCTGCATGAATAGTTGATTTCATCAATCAATCAATCAGCAATCAATAACGTGCTATCGGAAATTATAAGTTCTTTAAAAGAAATCAATAGTCATTACCTACGGTCGACCAAGCTATTTGGTTTACATTTTACAATGTAATTTGGATGCTAAAATGTAAACCAAATAGCCAGGTCGACCGTACATCAAATGGTTTTGGCTGATAGTAATAAAGAATAATGGAAGAAGAGGATATGCTGCGCCGAATCTAAATAAACTAGAGCAGGCTTTCGGCTTATATTGTGCTGTAGTGTAGCTCTAAAATAACAGATATATTATGGTGTTGTTCCACAAGCGATGAAAGAAAAAAGAAAGAAATAAAACGTATTTATTTGGCTTTAGTCGCAAGTGCACATAACAAAATAAGAATAAAATAAAAAATAAGAAACTTAAAACTAGGTACACAATAAAAAAACTTAGAACTAAACGGAAAAAATTAAGAGAAATAATATTGCGCCAAATAGGTCCAGTTCAGCAAACTGCCGACTAGTGCCCGACGCTGGTTTTCAACTGGACCTGAGATGGTGATGTTACGGACATAAACCAGTTTTATGCTGTGTGTGTTCTAATTATATGTGTTTGAATGAAAAGATACTTAAATAAAAATAATAAAATAAATGTGTAAACTAGATATGAATGAAAAAACCGATAAAAGTGCAAGACAAAACAAACAACCTAAGTACATACATAAATAAAACGGACGCATAGAAACATAAACCTGTTTCGCACGTTCCCAACTTGTAAACACTTAATATTATATCATGAATCCGTGCGCTTCATCGCTCAATACGCTGCAAGCAGCCGAGCGTGATGGACTAATAATAATAAACATTATTGAGAAAACACTTTATATCGTATCTTGTCTGCACGTTGCAGTAACTGGTAGACGCCATTGAAGATTTAATTTCCTAGCCGAATTCTGAGCCATCGGTGGAGTGGATTGCCATCGATACGCAAAGAAGAAGATATATCAATCATCCAATTAGAGTAAAAAACACGCTTTCTCGTATTCTTCTCAGCAAACCCTTTCATTTGATAGCCCTAACATGCGAATGCATAACAAATCGCCATCTTTGGGAGTCCGCCTTATTGGATTTAGAATGACGACAAATCAGTCAGCCAGCCATGCATTGTCATCTAAAATAAACATGTAGACACCGTGCCACGAAAGATGAGACCTGTCACATCACTTGAAACGAGTAAAACTTTGTGAAATCTTGATTATGCTTCGAGGTAAAACATTAAGAAGACAAAGTAGGAAGATGGTTTACGACCTGTGCACTGTAATGTAATTAAGCTTAAATAATTAACTCGTATACAAGTGGTGTGACAGGTCCCATCTTTCGTGGCACGGATTTTAATCTCAATCGGAAACCGGGAAGTGGATCAAATTAAAACGAAGCTAATAAAAGCGTGTTAAAAATAATTTTCGCCATTTAAAAATTATTGTAGTCAAGGCAGCAGGTGCAATACTGCCAAAATGAGGTCATACTTGAAGCTGCGTCCACAATCTACTAAAATCTACTTGCACCCTTCAAACTTCACGTTTGACCTAGATAAAAAAACATTTGATGAATGCCCTAATATGAATTACATGTGTGACCTACATTACACCCCTTTTTAAATCAATGAAAACATGCGACCTCAATCTGTTTCAAATTAATATTATGAAAGGGTAGATAAGGTCTGCCGAAATACATAAATGTGAACTAGCTGTCGCCCGCGACTTCGTTCGCGTGGAAATTTTGATGTGTATGTGTGAGAAAAAAAATCCTACGACCTCTTCTCATACCACCTATCAAATATACACAAAAAAAAAACATAAAAATTGATCCAGCCGTTTCGGTGGAGTTCGATAACAAACACTGTGACACGAGATTTTTATATTAGAGATAAAAGGATAAATGTATGTATTATGTTATTCTCAGTGATCAAATAAAAACAACAATAACAATTTTCGAATACTGTTTGAACATGGCAATACTTTCAACCTGACGATAAAACAATAAAATCTTAAAATCTCTGCTAACTACTCGAATTACAAACAAGCACACTTTTTTAATAAAAAACTTGATTTTATGTCATACTTCAGAACGGCGCTTGTATGCAGCTTTATCTTTAGTACCGATCATAAAAAGGTTTTAGCATTACTCTATCTAAATTACCGCTGTTTATTCTAATATGCATTGTTACTGTGACTAAATATCATATAATGGATAAGTTGGATTACGATAGTTAGACATACATGAACTATTTTAAATATGATACCGATAATAAATACCTGTCTTACTCAACAACGCTTGGAGATATTACAGCCGCATGCACTTTTTTGTCTATTATTATGGTTTTACAGTCATCATCAGCCCATGGCTTACCCATAAAAAGGGTAAACTGTATGTATTAACAGACAGCTATCCCTTGCACTAACACACAAACAACCCATTAAAAGTTTCAAACACGTAAAGGGCCACGTAAGGGCCTTTGGGTTAGACTTTCGTCTTCATTACTTCCCTTTACGTGTCGTGTAGCGAAAATTTTGATCTTCGCTACCAAATCGTAGATTAGGCCGTTTTCTTAAGTTTCGTTTTTTTTTATGATATATTACGTCTATAAAAAAAATGGATGAAGGTCTTTGATCTTTTCATGGTCATTTTATGGTATTTTCACTTATAAAGTGGGAAATAATAGCACAAAAAGAGTTGATGCGTTCTCTACTACGGACGACCCGTATGTCGCAGCGGTAGTGAGGCTGCCTTACGTTCTTAGGGTCCCGGGTTTAAATCCCGGTAGGAGCAAATGTTTGTGTGATGAGCATGGACATTTGTTTTTCGTAGTATTTCAACTATCTGGTGTCCACAACACAAGCCTCATTGCTTAGTGTGGCACTAGATGGCGCTGTGTGTAATGTCCAGCGATATTTATTTACTCTCTCATAATATTTATTGTTATAACTCTTCCATACACAGTGCCACTCGATGATGGAGATCTACGGCGACAGCATCATCCATCTGATCGAAGAGATCGGCACGAAGGGCGTCTGCAAGAAGATCGGCATGTGCTCGCCTTCCGACGCCGCCTACGTGCATATGTATCGGGAGAAGAGGAACTAATTGTGTAAGTATACTTGTTTACTACACACACATACAGGGTGTAACAAAAGAAACGCAAGACCTCTCGTGCGGTGACTCGGACCATGAAACTGAAACGCTTTTGTTCTTCGACTTATGTAAATTCATAACTTTTTTTTTAGCTTTTCTATACATGTTTATGAGCTGATCGCGTCAATTCCCATAGAAAGTCCTAATTTTTTTTTGCGAATTTCGAGAACTCTTGGAACAATAATTGTTTAGTTTCATGGTCCGAGACACCACGCGAAATTCTTGCATTTATTATGTTACACCTTATATAAACACTGCACCGGAACTAACAGGGTTGTGGAGATCAGATAGGCAGTCGCTCCATGTAAAATACTGGTATTCAGCTGCATACGGTTAGACTGGAAACCGACCCCAACATAGTTGGGAAAAGGCTAGGCAGATGATGATGAAACACTGCACCGGGCGAGCATCGCCTCAACTGGAGCCGTCCACTATTCTTTGTAAGAAACTCCATACTGCACTTGATAAGCACCGTAACAGCGTCTCTGATTGGGATCATAGCATGACCATCCTAGAAACGGGTTTCTTAGAAGAAAGAATCGACAAAATGACAGATTTCTTTTGTTCATCTGTTATTTTGTCGATTCTTTCTTCGAAGAAACCCGTTTCTACAGTGCTCAAGCTACGCGGACAGCTAGTAAAAATGAGGTGTGGTAATGCTGCATCTATAAGAGTCAACGGGGTAAGTTTTTGTAGAGGCTTTTACCACAATAACCAAGACATCAACATAACCAAGACATAAGAAAGACATTTCCAAAATATTAGCTAGTATGACTTTTTTGAATATAAGTTAAATAATTTTGAATCCAACATTTCATGCCCTACTGTGTCTTAACAAGTAAAATCGAACCGAATTTTTGTTCGTAATTCACTGACGAAATATGGACCATATTTTAAACAGTCATCCAATATTACAAGACGCAAGATTCATGATTATTTTGTTGATTGACATGATTGTTTTGAAGGTTAATTACAATGAGTCGTCAACGTCAATGCGTTCATATTGTTTTCCTTGTATTTTATTATCATTATATTATTAGCTAAGTCTAATATTAATAGTCTACAGCCTTATTCATAAAAAGTTAGAGCCTCCTTGGAGGCTCCTTGTAGGCCCGATGCTAAAAAACATGATTCATAAACGTCTATTAACGCTAATCAGTCCATCAAGGCTCTGCTAAAGTTAGACAGCCTTATTCATAAAAAGTTAGAGCCTCCTTGAAGGCTCCTTGAAGACCTGATGCTAAAAAACATGATTCATAAACGTCTGTTAACGCTATCAGTCCATCAAGGCTCTGCTAACGTTAGAGGACCGTTGACCCTCCTTTATCTCCCTGCTAAGTCACAAAATGGCCGCCGGAAATTTGAACAGCTGACTTTGACAAGAGCAAAAAACCATACCGAAGATAATTTTAGTGAAAGGAGGATTACGCAGATTAAAAAAAAATCCAGGAAAATTTATTTTCAGAAATTTGTATTTAAAAATCCTCTTAATTAGGTTTTTAAGATGATACGTGTACTAACAATAAATATCAAAAAATTAAAATTACGATGATTAACATAGTTACAGCTTTTTGCACTTAGGTACAACATAAACATGCGGATCGGAAATGGCGGGAAAACAAACATCTCGCTTTTTATAAAAGTTGATCTTGGGGTTGTATCGTCAATTTTATCTTTTCTTATTGGTTTATCATTTCTTTTTCAAAAAATTGCGTTTTCCCGCTAATTTGCTGTCACTGCTGTCATTTTTTTTTTAATTGTCGATGAGGTCTTTTTTAGGGTTCCGTAGCCAAATGGCAAAAACGGAACCCTTATGAATTCGTCATGTCTGTCTGTCTGTCTGTCCGTCCGTATGTCACAGCCACTTTTTTCGAAATTATTTGGTAAGTAGATGTACATTCAGTCAAAAAATTATCGGGAATGGATGATTTGTTTATGGTTCCAAATTCAATTTTTTGTTTTTTTGTAGTTGTTAGATTGGCACAACTGTTTTCCATTTTGGCGCGGAGTTTGAGTTGCATCTGTTATTTATATTAAATACAGTGCTGGTTTTAGTAATATCATATATAGTGTGTATTGCGAATTTCATAATGGACAAAAATAACGAACAAAGATTTGTCTTAAATTTTGCATCGCCAATGGAATTTCGTGTTCGGAGTCACTGAAAATGTTACAGAAGGCTTACGGTGAATCGACTTTATCAAAAACTCGTGCTTATGAGTGGTTCAAAGCGTTCAAAAGCGGTCGAGATGTGATGGAAGATTTGCCTCGCTCTGGTAGGCCGTCAACGTCTGCAACTGAAGTTAACATCGCAAAAGTGAAGAAAATAGTGACTGAAAATCCCCATTCAACTCTGAGAGAGATAGCCGCCGAACTTTCTGTATCTCACGAGTCGATCCGTACCATTTTAACTAATCATTTGGGTATGAAACATGTTGCTGCTCGGCTAGTCCCAAAAGATCTGAATTTTCTCCAAAAACTCAATCGCATGAAAGTCGCTGAGGACATGCTAGAACGAGTCAGTTCGGACCCAACATTCATGAAACGCATTGTTACTGGTGACGAGACGTGGGTTTACGAGTTTGACATGCAAACTAGTCAACAAGCTTCGGAGTGGCGCCTTCCAACTGAACCGAAACCGAAAAAACCACGCCAAAGTCGATCAAAAGTCAAAGTCATGTTGACTGTTTTCTTTGACTATCGCGGTGTTGTGCACTCTGAATTCTTATCGGAAGGTCTAACGGTAAATAAAGAATATTATTTGAGCGTTATGCGGCGTTTAAGAGATCAAATTCGACGAAAAAGGCCAGATTTGTGGAAAGAAAATTCTTGGATTTTGCACCACGACAATGCGCCTTCGCACAAGGCTATCATTGTGAACGAATTTTTGACCAAACACTCAACAAATACCATCCAGCAACCACCATATTCACCAGATATGGCTCCTGCTGACTTTTTTCTTTTTCCTAAACTCAAATTACCACTTCGTGGCACCCGTTTTCAATCGATAGAAGACATAAAGGAGAATTCGCGGCGAGAACTGAACTCAATTCCGGAAGCAGCGTTTAAAAAATGTTTTGATGAATGGATTATTCGTTGGCGCAAGTGTATCGTTTCTAAAGGAGCATACTTTGAAGGTGATAAAATTAATTTGGATGAATAACAGACATTTTGTGTATTATTGATCTTTTCCCGGTACTTTCTTGACAGAGTAGTATTCTGTGAACCGCAATAAGATTTTCACACAAAAATAGAAAAAAAACAATAAATTTTGGTGGTTCACCATACTTAAAACTGAAACTAAACTATTTTTTTCATCAAACCCATACGTGTGTATCTAGGTTTCTATGGATAGGTCTTCAAAAATGATATTGAGGTTTCTGATATCATTTTTTTCTAAACTGAATAGTTTGCGCGAGAGACACCTCCAAAGTGGTAAAATGTGTCCCCCCCCATATAACTTCTAAAATAATAGAATGATAAAACTAAAAAATATATATGATGTACATTACCATGTAAACTTCCACCGAAAACTGGTTTTAACTTAATTTAAAAAAAAAAACACTATTATTAAAACATCGATCAAAGTTACAACGAACTACAAGAACTTTTATATTATGTTACTTGCTGCTACGGAACTTTTTTGTCATTTGATTTGTCAAGATGGCCAACATAACGCGTCAGTCTGCTAGCTAACAGACCCATCAACAGTCTGCTAGCTGACTGCTAGCAGACCCATCAAACTTCAATTAAGGATTTTTTATGAATAAGGCTGTAAGTCTAATATTAAAATGGAGATACAGTGTTTATAACATAATATATGTAATATCATCCCTTCGTTGTCACTGTGTCTAGTTGATTTTATTGAATATAATTAATACAAACAAACTAAGTGTTTTTGCCTCTATTGTGTTTCCACCCCAAACAAATTTTACAAGTGCCTAAAATAATAATGTAGAACTAGTGGTAAAAAAATTCAACATTAGTTCCATTATTTTCAGATTCTTTTCAAAATGGAAAAGAGAGGAGATGGATGGAGAGTGATTATAAAAAACAACAGTAGTTCCATCATGGAACTGTTAATCTTACTAGTGGAACTAGTGATAAAAAAAAATCAACACTAGTTCCATTATTTTCAGATTCTTTCAAAATGGCTCTAGTGATTATAAAAAACAACAGTAGTTCCATCATGGAACTGTTAATGGTACTAGTGACAATGAAGGATATAATTTTATTTTTTTTCGGATCGGAAATCATCAAATGACTTCTCCCGCTCTGGGTGGAGCAGGAGGGAGTGTCAGACTTTTACTGACTAAAACCCATCCATGATCCTTCATCGCCCTTTCTGTTCCGGGGCCACGGTATCTCTTTCGAACAGTCCCGCAACCCCGGAAGGATATCATCACACCTGTTAACCCGACGAGCTAGGCCGACGTGAATGTACCTATACACCCACATTTGGCATTCCCATTATTGCCATTATTCGCTGCTACAGTTTTGGAGACTGTTGCGTTTCTAAACTAATAATTAAGATAAATGAACAGTGTGCTAATATATATCGTTCTTTTCCAGATGCCGCATCCCGGTGTTTAGCAGATATTCGTAATCTCCTATAATATAAATTTTACTTAAGTCATGTTTTTTTTTCTACCAAATCCGTGTAGTGATAAGTTTGATTCATTTTAACAAAAAATGTTGTGACTATTATTACGGTTGGATAATTTTAGTAAGTGTGGAAAGACTAAAAATAAAATGAAATGTTTTAAATAAAATGTATTATTGAAATAATAGGAACATATTTTTGTGATGAAAAATTTACGCGGAGAAGTGTACTTATTTGCGAAATAAATAGTCACAATCATGTTTTGTTTCATGTAGCTTGCTTCATAATGTCGTTTAGATATATCACGTAAAAATATATTTATTAATTGTGAACCACTTGACAAAACATGTAAGTATTAGAAAAACATCAAGTGAGAATTATCTAAACGACATTTCGGAGTAAACATGGTTTTAAGTGTATTTTCATTTTAGTTATTTTTTTTAAGTTAATCGTAATTCTTGACAATTTGTAACCGTCATGAGTAACCAGTAACAATCGCTAATAACGTCATATATTTGCAACGACATTGTAGTTACACGCCTGTGATAGCTCATTTGTGAACTGTTTCTATAAATAAAGTTGGGAAAAGTAAACAATGTGTTTTTTTTTTATCTTTTTATAGCATTCTAAAGGCCCAGCGCACACCGCTGGAGGCGCAGTCGGAGCGCATTTGAAGACAACAATTTAATATAAACCTTAACTACCTTGATATACGGTCAATATAAGAATAAATTATATTAAATTGTCTTCAAATGCGCTGCGCTGCGCCTCCAGCGATGTGCGCTGGGCCTAAGTCTTACCGTGCACAAGGCGACTGTCCCCGACGTAACGAAACATATTTTTTCAAGTAATTCGTAAGCTTCTCAAACATAACTTAGTTTAGTCAAGTCGGGCCCAAGTGCAGATTTCACCAAAAAATACGTGCCATTGTTATCTTGGATGAAGTGCATTTTTTTATTAGCTTGCTGTCCCACTGCTGGACAAAGGCCTTCTCCGTTCCATTCCAACTCTCATCAGGAACGAGTCTAAATCGTCATGCCAGCGTTTCTTGGGTCTGCGTCGGTGACGACGGCCGTCTACAGGTATGTAGACGGCCGTTTACAGGTATGTAGACGCAGACAGATGGGCTAGAATCGTTACAGTGGGTACCCCCACTGTAACGATTCTAGCCCATCTGTCATGACCCATCCTGGAAAAGTGCACGATGAAGTGCATTATCTAAAAATAAAACACTAGTAGCAATTTCAAATTCTTAATCAAAATGAAGCTATACCTACCAAAAACCAAAGAATACGATTACAAGAATCAATCTAAAGTTAACATGGATTATTGAGTTCTAGAAAGAAACTTTCAGACACGTATAGGTGACAGAGACGACAGTCCTTCCACAGTTATTTTACCTCTGCCATCAGAAACTAGGCAGCAGCTGATTGTTAGGAAAAATAAAAAAAATATATACGTAAAAAACACGCTTTAGAGTAGTCATATTTCTCGTATTCTTCTCAGCAAACCCTTTCATTGGATAACCCATATCATGAGGATGCATAAAAAATAGCTAATCCGCCATCTTTTGATTGCGCCATATTGGATTTAGAATGGCGTCACTTAGCTAACCATGCATTGTCATCCAAACTAGTGTATGCAAAATTTCAGTTCAATCGGAAACCGGGAAAGTGCGTCAATTTTAGCTTCTAATTTTTTTTTACCTATTACAGGTAAAGCTAATAAAAGCGTGTTAAATTATTAATTAAATCACTGTGTCTTTGATAGAAGTGCAAAATCAAACTGTGTAAATGAGGTGTTCTTGCACTAATTATAATAATATCGGGCTGCATGTCTTATTCAAACTCGTTACCAAATTTTGTGCAGGTTCAATTTAGATTGCCATCGACACACTAACAAGAACAACTAAGAAACTGTGAAAGAACTACTGAGTTTCTATTTCATAAGCGATTCTTCTGAGGGTTGTGGTGTATGACAGCGTACGTCGTCCTTCTGCTCCGGCGTCTGCGGCGCGAGCTCGGGTTCGTTCGGGTTATGCTTTCGGATATGCTCAGCCAACCATAGGACCGGCTCGGCTGGCCGTTCGTGGGCCAACGCGGTCAATGCTGGCAGTAAGGTTGGTGTTATGTGCTTCTGTATGTAATCGTTTACTTGCCAGTGGTGGACGAGTGGCCCTACTATCACTGAAAATAGAAAATACGTTATAATCGTTCATATAACAACTAACTACATATTATTAATCACATCAGGTGAATTATGGTCAAGCGCAAGCATATGTAGTGCAACAAAAGTAACGCATAATCGAAAACTCAGTTGTAAAAATGAGTGAAATACTACGTTTCGAACTGTAAACTACGATTAGGTCAAATCTCTAGTTCTTCAGAAAGCGTGGGTTCGGAGGGGAGAAATGTGTCGACATACCGACACATAGGTACGAACTACGTAAGACATCTCAAGTCGCACACATCGCACAAGCAAAACTTACCGCTGTAGCGCGTAGGCAAATTACTTATACATCTTTAGTCTTAGGTCATGTATGACGTAGCTCGTAAGTTAACTCTAAGCCCTCAATCACTGCACTGTATATTGTAATCTTTGAGTTAGTCGTTCAGTAAACCTTCAACTGAGAACACGCTTTTTACTTTGCCAAACCTTCTGACCGTACACACACATAAAATCACCTTATCGGCAAAGTGGTGACACCCGACGCGTCCGCTCGCGTATCGAGTTCCAAGTTTTTAACAAAGACTATAATTCATCGCGCGTAAAAACGAACGACTCACTCTACCAGGCCGCAGCTCTCTCAACAATTTGCAGCCATGTCAACCCAAGACCAGCCACAGCCGCAACAGATGACGGCAGTTTCCATGACACCGAGGATACCGGACTTCTGGCAAGATCGACCAAGACTCTGGTTTCATCAATTCAACGCCATCGTGGATCCTCTAAAGGCAAGTGACCTGCACAAAAGTCAACTTCTAATAGCTAGGCTGAAACCTGACGAATTACCTGATATTAGTGACATTCTTGAAAACATGCCTGAGAATAATAAATATGAAACTCTAAAAAATAGGTTAATTTCGGTTTTCGAAGAGTCGGAAACAAAACAAATGAACCAACTCTTAAACGAAATCGAACTCGGAGATCAAAAGCCTTCACAATTATTACGGCGTATGCGAGACTTAGGGAAAAATAAAGTTCCAGACGATACTCTAAAGTTATTGTGGACAGGTCGTCTTCCACACTCAATTAGGGCCGTCATAACCGCATGCGACACTGACGAGGTAAAACTCGATGGTTTGGCTAAAATCGCTGATAAAATTCTGGAAAATACCAGACCATCTGAAATAGCCCCGGTTTCTAAAACAGCTCCGAGTGCAGACCCAACACTTCCCGAAACCATTGTAAATGAGCTAAAACAAATTAAACTAGAAATTTCAGAATTACGCACTAAACTAGACGATTCCATTAACCGTTATAGCCGTGGAACTTCCCGGACACGCTCTAAAAGTCGCGAAATCACTTATAAAAATAGGGAGAATTACCTCAGACAAAAAGAGAAACCAGGTGATGCGAATTACCAGTGTTTCTACCACTTCACTTATGGTATAAATGCGCGTAAATGCGGCGACACAATAAATTGCAATAAAAGGAACCCGGAAAACTAATTCAGACACCGGGTCAAATACACAATGTCGCCGGTGTCAACAATTCCTATCGTTTATGTGTTACAGATATTAAAACTGGTGCACGATTTCTTATCGACACTGGTGCTGATGTGTCGGTTTTAGCCGGTAAAAGGCAAAACGCATCCACATCAGATTACATATTATATGCAGCCAACGGCACAAAAATCAAAACATACGGGGAAAAATCCATCACAGTTAACTTAGGTTTACGTCGCCCATTCCAATGGAAGTTCATACTAGCCGATGTACAACGTTCAATAATAGGCGCTGACTTCCTTGCTGCTAACAAACTAATAGTAGACTTACATGGTAGGAAAGTAATAGACAAACTCACTTTAATATCGCGCGCCACAAATATTACAAATTGCCCTGAATCGAGTATTCGATCAATCGATGTAAACGACGAATACCATCACATATTACAAAAATTTCCCGACATCACCAAATTAGAAAACTTTAAAACACATCCTAAACATGATGTTCAACACCACATTTATACTAATGGACCCCTGGTCCATGAAAAAGTACGACCGCTTAATCCGGAGAAATACAAAGTCGCCAAAGCAGAATTCGAAAGAATGATGCAATTAGGTATTTGTAGACCTTCGAATAGTCCTTGGGCTAACCCACTTGTTTGCGTTAGTAAAAAAAACGGTGAAATAAGACCGTGCGGAGACTACCGTAGACTTAACGCACAAACTACTCCCGACCGTTACCCATTACCAAGACTACTTGATTTCACATATTTACTCAAAGGGAAAACTATATTTTCAAAAATTGACGTCCGGAAAGCTTACCATAATATACCAATGGCTCCCGAAGACATCCCAAAAACTGCAGTCATAACTCCATTCGGTTTATTCGAATTTACGAGAATGAACTTTGGGTTACGTAACGCAGCGCAAGATTTTCAAAGACTAGTCAACAACGCATTAAAAAGTCTTGACTTTGCATTTCCTTACCTTGATGATGTAATTATAGCTTCAGATTCAAAAGAAACGCATGCAAAACATTTAGAGATAGTTTTAGAACGATTAAATAATATCGGTTTAACAATCAACACAGATAAATGCGAATTCGGTAAATCCGAGTTAAGCTTCCTCGGTTACCACATCAACTCAAAAGGCATAAAACCGAGCGCAAACAAGACGCAACTTATTAATGATTATCCACAACCCAATACAATAGAGGAACTTCGACGTTTCCTCGGAATGATGAATTTCTACAGGCTCAACATTCCAAAAGCTGCAGAAATTCAAACACCACTAAACGCGTATTTACACAATTCAAAAAAACGCGACAAAACAGAAATTACATGGACCGAAAGTGCATTAGAAGCATTCAGTCGATGTAAACAAGCCATCAATAATACAGTCACGTTATCGCATCCCGACGCAACCGTGCCATTAGTGTTGATGACAGACGCTTCCGGTACTTGCGTAGGCGCCGCTTTAAATCAAAAAGTTGGCCATAAATTAGAACCTCTAGGATTTTATTCAAAGAAACTCACCGATACCCAAACAAGATACAGCACGTACGATAGGGAACTTCTAGCAATATACATGGCAATTAAACACTTCCGCCATATGGTAGAAGGCAGACAGCTAACAGTACTAACAGACCACAAACCATTGACCTTCGCCCTATCTAAAAAGGTATCGCCTTCAGACTCACCTAGACGGTTAAGACAACTGGATTTCATTTCCCAATTTTGCGATAACATCATGTACATAAAAGGTGACAAAAATACAGTCGCCGACGCATTATTCGAATCGATGAGATTATCTTGCCATCACTAGTAGATTATCAAAAGTTAGCCGAACTACAAAAAAGCGATCCGGAATTACAAAATCTACGCAAACACGACAAACTCCAATTTAAATTAATAACAATGCCCGATTCAGAAATAAAAATAGCCTGCGAAACATCAACAAACGATATACGTCCTTATCTACCCATACAGTTCCGGGAACTCGCCTTAAAGACTTTACACAATGTGAGTCATCCCGGCGTCGCAGCTACTCAACGCTTAGTTAAGTCAAGGTATTTCTGGAGCAACATGAATACCGACATAAAAAATTTCGTTAAAGTGTGTGTTCCCTGTCAAAAATCTAAAATTCAACGCCACACAGTAACACCGATAGGCGAATTTGACAGCACAGGTAATCGTTTTGAAAATGTACACATCGATATAATAGGACCACTGCCACCGGCAGAGGATTTTAAATATTGCGTTACCATCATCGACAGGGTGACGAAATGGCCAGAAGTTATACCCGTAAAAAATATAACAGCTGAAACGGTTGCTAAGGTGTTCGTAGAGCATTGGATTGCTCGTTTCGGTTGTCCAATACGTATAACCTCAGATCAAGGTCGTCAATTCGAATCAGATTTATTTCGGCAGTTATTAAAAAGACTCGGCATCGAACGAGTTCGCACAACTGCATACAACCCAAAGTCGAACGGCATGATAGAAAGACTTCACCGTACCTTAAAGGCTGCTATTATGGAAAAATGTTCAAATAGCACACAATGGTTACGGGAATTACCTCTAGTACTCCTAGGGTTGCGCTCGGCAGTTAAATTAGATCTGGGATACAGTCCATCACAATTTTTATACGGCAGTAGTCTCAGACTGCCAGGTGACCTATTTAATTCAAAATCTACAACCAATATTAACGACAGCGACTACATCAAACTGTTAACCAAGTCATTGTCATCCGTTCCCAAACTCTCACATTCAAGTTTACATAGCAACAACAATAGTGTATTCGTTCATAAAGATTTAGCCATTAACACTCATGTGTTTGTTAGAAATGAAGCACGTCGATCTTTGGTACCACCATACGAAGGTCCATATAAAGTAATAAAACGACATCCAAAATTTTATACATTAGACTGTAACGGAAGGCAAGTCACAGTGTCACTTGATCGTCTAAAACCAGCTTACCTATTAGAATTTGATAATGTGTCGGTCCCACGCCAGGAGACCCAAACAACGACGCCACCCGACACCGTCCCACATCCGGCGAACGTTACGACTCCATACGTCACTTCAAGCACTACGACACCGCTGATTACAACGAAATCGGGCCGGGTCGTTAAGAAGACCGTGAGATTCGACATATGAGCCGCCTCCGTCAACGTCTTTATCAGCTGTATGAATAACCGTCACTCTTCAACAAACGTTCACTATCGCCGCACTCATACCAGCCAGCAGTCAGATAACATGGGCCAGCCAGCTAGCAAGATGACTATCATGGCGCAGAACAGCGCAGCCGCCGGCAACAAGGTTTTGCTGCAAGATGAAACCATTACCGTCACCCACAAGATGTCGCTAACCGCAAACATCCTAATCAGCACAGCGGTAACCCTATCTATACTCTACGTGGGGTGGTGCTATTACAAGCGCCGCATCGAAGCCTCCGTCGAGACAAAATCAACCACGCGATCACACAACGTGCTATCGGCGCACCGCCAGGGATGCCCAACCTACAAGCAAATTGCGAGTGCAAACCTCAAAGTTAAAGTGTAGTGTAAACAACATGTGACGAAAATAATACTCTCTCTAGTATATAAGTAGCATAGTGTGAACGCTCTAGCATAAGTAAAACCATTGTTCACAACTCAATTTGTTTATTGTTATGTTATCGTCTGTAGTTTTAATTAGTTCATAGATAATTTTGTATTCTTTTGGGTTGTTAAATTAAAATTTTATCGTTAAATCTAAGGGGGGAGGATTGTAGCGCGTAGGCAAATTACTTATACATCTTTAGTCTTAGGTCATGTATGACGTAGCTCGTAAGTTAACTCTAAGCCCTCAATCACTGCACTGTATATTGTAATCTTTGAGTTAGTCGTTCAGTAAACCTTCAACTGAGAACACGCTCTTTACTTTGCCAAACCTTCTGACCGTACACACACATAAAATCACCTTATCGGCAAACCGCAAAGTCTGCATACATTTTACATACTTTTATCTATAACAACAATTAGGCTGCAGCTCACCAGCCACATCTGCCTATTCGGAGTATCCTTCCTTCCCATTGGAGACTGGTGATTTTCCAGTCCTTTAAATAATTATTACCTAGTCATCATCATCTCAAATCAAAGGCTAGGCAAATGCCTTGCCTTTTACCAACTATATGATGGGGTCGGCTTCTAGTCTAACCGGATGCAGCTGAATACCAGTATTTTACATGAAGCGTCTGCCTGACCTCCACAACCCAGTTATTACTGGGTAATACGATACCCCTTGGTAAGACTGGTTGGTGACTGGAATATTGCCTAGTATAAAACTATATTATTTAGTATAAAACTTACTGTTAGGAAAGAAGAAATGAATCTCTCGAATTGCTTCAGCATGATTCTCACTGCCATGAATACCGTTGAAGTAATCTCCGTACTTAGTGCGACGGCCGTAACACGCTCGCAAGCTATCTGGCCAATACGCTTGAGCTTCCAGTACCCTACAAACAGAAAAAGGCAGATAAAACCTTCCAATTTACTAATTGGAAGGTTTTATCTCTGAACTATCTATGTCTATTATTATCTGTCTATTAGTTCTGAACTTCTGACCCTATCCGGTTATGGGGACCTCAGTTGACACCAGCGATCGCCGATCTCAAGTCACCCTTCTCCTCCCATTTTTCTCAAACTCTGATGGAACAGTATTCCGACACGAACAGAGGTCAAGCGCATCACCAGCGGTTCAAAGTAAGACGATGGTAGAGTAGTGAAAACATGACATTTATTTTGTGAGAAAGATTTATATTAAAGTTGGAACTGGTTTTATTTATCATGCACAATAAAAAGCGTTTATTGGGTAGGTCATTTGTGATAGAAAGCATGGCAACTTCGTTCGTTCAGGAAATAAAGTTTTGTTTTTCTAACGATATTTGCATTTTATAATGTCATTATGTCATTACCAGCCTACCTCGTCGACTGCCTCGTTGGTCTACTGACCGCAATCGCGACTGTTGAGCGTGAGGTTCTGGGTTCGAGTCCCTGATCGGGAAAATTGTTACAGGGTTTTTCCACTAGGAATTTCTCAGTAGCAGCCACGGAGTCTGGATTTGTGCTCGGTTGATGGCAATAGACTCGCCCCCTATCATGGGACTTAAACATAACTGGCAAAATATGGGTGTACAGTCGAGGACTTTACTTGATGAGCCACTTGCCACTATTCGTATTTTAGCCGTGTAATACAAATCGGGTTTAGTCGGTAATATTCGTACTCGCGAATGTATAAAAGTGAAAAATTGGAAAGTAGTGAAAGTGGTTTACTTATCAATTAATGTCCTCGACTCTACTTAAAAAAAAAAACATTTTTTTTTATATCACATAGGCCTAGATGGGCACTTATAAAACGTCAAAAAGGTGCACGGTTCGGGTTGGTCGTTTCCATGGAGAAGAACCGGCAAGACACTCCATGGTTACTCTTTTCAAATAATTTGGTATTACTATTAATATGTTACAGCAATTAGTAGGTACTTATGTATGGAGGTACAGTGTAGGCTTACTATTAGGTATACTTTTTCCTAACCCTTCGGGGATTACAAGCGTGATGTTGTGATACCAGCCTATTGCAGACCACCAACTAACTGAACTTGAAAATACATAGGTACATAGCAGGTCCCATAAGAGTCCTCCACTTCGCGATGCAGTTCTTCGTTGCGAGAACAATCGCGATGATGGGTCCGCTCGCCATATGTGCCACGAGCTGTGGGAAGTGATGGCTGCCGTAGTGGCTCTTGTATAGCTCTGCTGCTTGCTCAGGAGTCAGGTGGACTTGACGCTTCTAAAGGAGACATGGTAGAAGTTATTGAGTAAATAGGTAGACGATTTTCAGAGGTAGGTATTATAATGCCCAATCCGAGACGACAAAGCTTGGAGCGACAAGGCGCTTCTACCTTAACGTTTTTATAGGTAAGTACTCATAACAACTACAACCAGCACTACATAAGTGTGAACATTTTTGTACGCCTTGCAAGGCAGCACATAGTAAGACATGCTTTTTTATAACACCGTATACCTACTTACTTTTACCTATGTGTCGCAAATAAACGTAGGTATTTGAATTTGACAAATTCATTACAGGCCCACAGGAGACAAAAATGATAAAGTTAGTAGTTAAAAAAGTCAATGGTATAAACCGTTCCGAAATGAAACATTAAATAGTTCGTTGTTTAAGTTCAAAGGTTAAGGAAGTAGTGTCGAAGTTAATTAATACAACTTTGTTATCAACCTACAAACTCGAAGTATTATTGCAAGTCCAGTTCGTAGCGCGTAGCAGCCTACGACGCGCGACGCGACGCGACGTAGCGAATCATTTTCTTTCAAATGGTTACACAGTTGCTACGCGGACGTAATCTTTAAGCTAGGGGTGCGTCACATATTGTTTGGGGGAGATTAATGAAATAACATAGAGCTAACGAATAGACAGAATTACATATGCAAGTGGTCTTTGAAAATAAGATAGCCTTAAATCAGAGAAAAATGTTGGCAACAATAATTCTAATGAATCTGAAGAAAATACATCAACGCTATCTACTGTACTATTTGTAGACATCACTGAAACTATGATCTATTTTAAAAATCCACTAAGTTGTTTGTGCCAGCCGGCTTGTGGTTTACTCGCAATAGTAGTACTTAATATCAAAATACTGATTATATCAAGAAACGTCTGTTTCCGACGCGAAGAAAATGTGTCTTGAAAACATGAACCTTACTTAGATAATACTGAAATTAAAAGGAGCGTATGCAAATAGCAATTATTTTCATGTGCGATAGTAAACAGTGTCCCCTTCAAACGTCAATGGGGAGTCGTAATTAGTTTTTTTCTATGGTTTCCATAGATAACAGCGGTGACCGACTGAGAGCTGGGGCTCAAAGATCTGCCGATGACGTAGGGTTGACGACACTCTGTTTTTTTTGTAACTTTTTATTGGTATTATAGTTGTTGCACGAATTGGGGTCGGTAACGCGACAAAACACAGAACTGAACATTCGATGATAGTATCTACCGTCTTATAAAACTATCATAAAAGACTTTAACTCTTTTCTCCATAGAGATAAACGCTTTTGAATGGGTAACATAGCTTCACGTTTTTGTTTTTGATTGAGCTACACTTTGATAGTTCGTTAACTAGTGCTATTTGAAATAAATCATTTGAAATTGAGTAGATGGGGTTTTTTTTTTTTTTCGGATGGGACATCATCAAATGACTTCTCCCACTCTGGGCGGAGCAGGAGGGAGTGTCAGACTTTTACTGACTAAAACTCATCCATGTTCCTTCATCGCCCTTTGTGTTCCGGGGCCACGGTATCTCTTACGAACAGTCCCGCAACCCCGGCAGGCATCGGTCCTTGCGGACCCCTTCCTTTTTGCTGACTCTCTTTGAAGCGCGCGTGGAACACGAACGCGCCGTCGACACGGCCTGTCGTCATGAGACGGACGGAAGGCGACCTAGCCCATAGCCCACCAACCACAGGCCCGAGTAGATCGGGTCCAGCTTCAATTTTAAGCAACAAGATTAAAGTAATGTTTTTTTTAGTAGCCTTGTATTTCCTACTGCTGGGAAATGGCCTCCCCTATATCCTTCCAAGTACTCATCTCCTGCGCCACCTTGAACCAGCCTTCGTGATACGCGCCTAGATCATCACGCCACCTCTTCCTAGGTCGGCCTCTGCGGCGCCGTCCGTCATCAGGCACCTAGTCCTTTATTATTTAAATTAATAGAACAAGGTATGAATTGAAACTGAATGCGCCTGAATTGCGAACAATAGTTTCTATAATAATGTTTTCTCCTAAAACAATACCACCAAGACCAAATCATGACTGACGAATAATAATATCTCAACACGCAAAGCGTGTCATCCCTATTCCTAAAGAGGGTTGCATGTGACGTGGAATAATGAAGGCACCCCTCTCCAACTCAGCTAATGTCGATATGAGTTTTGCATATCACGGGCAACCCTTGCAATGCCGGCGGCACGCGGCCAGCTATTCGGACATGAGGGGATGGCCGAGCGACGACAGAATGCGAAATGCGATGGAGAGGAGAGTATTTGCGAAATGTAGATATGTAGCAGTGGAATGGATATTTTTCTTAGTACCTTACTACATAACATCACGCCTGTAATCATCGAAGGGTAAGGCAGAGGTGTACCCAACAGTGCCTTACCATATGACTGTATTAGGTAAATTAAATAATTTGAGCTGCATAGAGAAATTTCGCACACATCACAAGTATCCATAGCTGAACATGATAAAACAAGAATAAGCGTCGTCACGTCGTTGACCTTGTATACCTACTTACCTATAAAAATCATCGTCTTTCTAAAAATCCGAACTTAACCAGTTCACCGATAGGTAAATGTCTAATCTTAAGCCCCTTTAAAGTTGCGACACATCAACCGAGTGTTTTTAAGAAAGAGACTTGTAAGGCGTACGTAGGTAGGGTAAGCGAGTTAGCAAAACGCCCCTGCTTCGTACGGATGCAATGCTGACAGGTCAATAAGACATCGAGATTTCTAAGCAAAAATCAGTTGAGTTAATATGAACCTATACCATAAACTGACTGCTTTCTTGGTCTAGTGGTCGCAACACGACTGTTGTGCATGTGTTTCTGGGTTCGATTCCCAGGTCGGAAAAGTGTTATTGGGTTTTTCCATTAGGAATTTCTCAGTAGCAGCCACCGAGTCTGGATTTGTGAGCGGCTGATGGCAATAGGGTTGCCCCCTATTACAAGACACTTAACATAACTGGCGCAATGTGATGGTACTGCTAGGTACACTACACCTCTTCCTGACCCTGTGGGTATTAAAACGCGTGATGTGTTGGTTATGTTATACCATAAACTTTTTAGAGTAAATGCTCTCTATTTCTAAATGACGCCGCAAATAGCATCGAGCAATCCACTGTGTAAGTTTATAAGAACAACGTGAATACGATACAAACACGATCAAAAAACGATTTACTATGTATAGCTAATACAATTTACATTAAGTGATATTTATGATGTTGTAGGTATAGTGATTGTCCACTTAACTTTAGTATTAGTGTGAAGGTAATAAAATACGTTTAAGTTTATATTAGGTACGTATTTTCAAAATTAAAATATTTTTTAGAATTAAGTCCACCACACACTTGCTAAATGTCGATATGAGTTTGCGTATCACACACAGATCACACAACCCTTCCGATGCCCGCGGCACGCGGCTGGCAAGTTTGGACACGAGCCGAGGGGATGGTCACTCTCCTTTTATTGTAATTGACGTGCTTATATAGCTTATAATATCGTGTTCTGCTTTTTAGTGTTTTTTACTTTTTACAATAATATACATGACATACATATTTCGCGCTGTTCACAAAGACAGTGTCTGACAATCTTTAAATAAGTAGGTAGTTTCATTTAAAAATCTACTAAAGTAGCATTTATGTATTTTCAATATTTTGAGACGTTCAAGACTCATGACAAGACTCACTTATTTAATAAAAAGGAACCGTATTTTCATTAATAAATGGTTAACATATTTGTAGTTACTGGTTACTGGCCATTTTTAAACTGTCTGGTATAGTCGGTACTAGAATCCATCGGCGTTTTCGGAACAAGAATAAGTAAAACATCGACGCGTCTATTTGATTTTTACATATTACAACCCCTGTATAGTTTACTCAAAAGAGGTACTCAGTAGATGCCGTAAACTATAGATTTCAGATGGATTTTATAGACAACAGGAAATATTTGATAATGCGAGAGAACTTTTTTTTTTAACTATTATTTTAAGCCAATGGATGATTCAAAAAAAGAAATTTGCACACTACACAACTATGCTTAGTTTTCGTAATTAATTCGGTGTAAAAAATCATTTAGATAAAAGTTGCCTAACTCTCGCATCGAAAAAAAACCGCTAAAAAGGAAAAAAGAGCCCCGTAAATATAAAACCCCCGACCGCCACCGGCGGGTGTCGGTTGAAGTGACTGCGGGGATGGGCAGGACCCTCCCGTCTATTAATAATGTTACAATGATCACCCATCCGTCTGCTTACTGGCCTAGAAAGGCTGATGTTCTAAGGTAGAAGGCTTGTTGTGCTCCTGGATATACTCAAAATATTTTAAGAATGATCGTACATTCAAATAAAAAAATTGCGCGCTGGGATTGAGTTAGGAAGGGTGTACCTACCCTAATAGTACCTACACCCACATTTCGGCAGTTATGTTAAAGTCCCATGTAATAAGGGGCGAGCCTATTGCCAACTAGGCACAGATCCGCACTGCTACTGAGAAATTCCTGATAAAAACCCAATAACAGTTTGCCCGATCCGGGAATCGAACCTCTTGCTCAGCTGTCGTGCCACTAGTGACTAGACGAACGACTACTTTATAAATACGTCTTATTAAAATGTCTCCTTGCCTCTTTAATATCTTTTCAAGACTAAACTGCAATAATAACGTAATACATCGTTAATAAATCACTGTAGCAGGCGCGTGCGTCGCGACATTTGTGTTTAATAGTTCAGTAATTATGAGATTAATACCCAGATAACGCTTCTAAAATAATATCTATGTTGTAGTATAGTTGTACACTTTCATCCTATTTAAAAAAATGAAATGGTATTTATTTATGTAAGTGGCTTATTAAAAACACTTTGACACGTTTTTTACGAACTAGATGAGGACGATGACCGATGGGCCGGAGTCGTCCCGCAGTTGTTGCTAGAAAACGCGCGTCGTTGCCCAGTGAGGCCTAGAAAACGCTGGCATGATGTGCGAGATTGACGACGACGAGTTCGTCGACGATCGTGAACGTTGAGTATAGACAAACGAAACGAGGGATCAATTAATTCACAATTCAGCGAATTGTTACTTTTTATAGGTAGTAGCTAAAGTGAGTCGCAAATATGGCATAGTAAAAACATTCAACCGTAGCTAAGGTTCTACGACCGCACTAAGCTGCGTAGGCGAGATGAATTGCTACGCTATTTCTCGTAGCAAGATCGTGTCTACGACAGACACCTAGCCTGACAACACAGTTTAGATCTAGGCGTCTAGACTAGAAAATAAATCCTAGCTAGACAGTGCAAAAATAGTGTACCTATTTGTCACGCACAAATATTTTGTGTTGTATGTTTAAAGAGTCGCTTTGCCCCTAATACATTGGATGAAAGGCAGGAGAATGATCATTGCTTTAATTAACTAAATAATCGGAACTTGCTGAAATACGCAATCCGCATGAAATTAGAAAAGAAAATAGGCTTGTTCATATATATATATTGCTTGGAACTGTAACAATATACCTGTATAATAAACAGATCATATTTAATGAAAAACGATAATACAAGCATTAATATATGGTTTTCAAAATACCTGGAACAACTGCAACTGTAAAAATCTGTATCTATACTAATATTAAAAAAGAGGAAAGATTTGATTTTTTGTTTGTTTGTGTGTTTGTTACGATTTAACTCTAAAATTAATCGACCGATTTAAAAAAAAATTTCACCATTAGAAAGCCACGTCTTTACTGAGTAACATAGGCTATATTTTATCCCCGTACTCCCACGGGAACGGGAACTACGCGGGTGAAACCGCGTGACGTCCGCTAGTGGTATATAAAAGTACTAACCGCAAGGATATTAAACCCATGATCTATCATGGTGTTCTCAATCGCTTCTGCATCGCCATAGGCCTCCGGCTTGATGATAGCCAGGGTTCGCTCTGATAACGCGTGGAAATCCGCAGTAGTATCAGTGGAAGCATTAGACATGATTATAATTATATTTCTGTTTTCGTAAAAACTGTAATGAATAATGACAGAACACTTGTCTTGACGTTTGTAGGTCGCGAAAAGAGGTCGAGTGTCCAAAATGCCAATACCTCTTGACACTTGGGAATGGCGTTGCTTGTCGAGACAAATGTCAAAATATGTATGTCAAATTCAGTACGTAAATGTAGTTCGGTATGTAGCCGCGTTTCATGTTACAGTGGTTTTTGAAGGCCTTAATATAATGTTAATGGATCGTGAATATGATAATAAGGTCGTGTACAGGCTTTTGTTGTTTGTTTGCTGAAAATGTTTTTTGAGGGACTTTGAAGATTAGAAGAGGAATTGTAATGTAAGAAATATGGAAATTATGTGTTTGAACTACTAGGTAAATTATTTGCCGCTTAAAGAAATTTTTTTGTTTGGCAAAGAATGAAAAAATCTTCAAGAAAAATCATCATCTGCCTAGCCTTTTCCCAAATTTATTGGGGTCGGCTTCTAGTCTAACCGGATGCAGCTGAATACCAGTATTTTACATGGAGCGACTGCCTATCTGACCTCCACAACCCAGTTAGTACTGGATAATACGATACCCCTTGGTAAGACTGGTTGTAAGTCTTTTTGGGCCACTGACTACCTGTAACGACTGTCAAAGATCACAAATGACAGCCGGGACCAACAGCTTGATTCTCACTATTATTTAAGTATGGCTATAAACTGCGCAATAGATACACTAACTAACTACCTAAACACTGTTCTCATTACCATAGCCATCTAAAACCCGTCTTCAACAACAAAGACGGACAATTCCTACGCAAACAAACAATAAAATCAATTGCATATCGATAAACAGACATTCTGAGACACTAGATGGGAAAACTGGCGTTTTCCGCGGACGCCACCCCTCGTGGCTCTCGGGCGCGGGGGGGCTGCGTGCGGCGCGGGGGCGCGAGGGGGAACGGGGGCGAGGGGGCGAGGGCGTAGGGGCCGCGCGGGCCCCAGTGCCCCCCGGACGCAGCGGCGGAGCGACGCCTCCCCGACGCCTGCACCCGCGACATGCGACGTTGACCCTGTCTCCCGCCACCCGAGAACCACCGCCGTATACATGGACAACTCCTGCCTCCTTGACCTCCTCATCAGGTGCTTCGCGATGACCGAGCCCGAGGACCTCAACTTCACGGCGTTCACCGACCTGTGTCGGCTGTGCTCCTTGAAGAGCGGTCCCAGGCTCCATATCTTCGATAAGGAGTCGGAGCAGCGCCAGATCTTGTTTAAACTCAGGACTTGCCTGCCGACTATGGTGAGTAAAACCTTTGTACTGCCGTGTCCTTGACTTATTACAGTGACTTGCTATATCTTACGATGTGTTCAAAACCAATACTCCAATAAAAAAGAGTAAATTAAAACCAATTTATAATTAGACGACGTAATAAAAGGTTTTGTGGTGAAGTGTAACGTAAACAGTGGCTTTGTGGTTTGGAGAAGTGCAATAATGGTGTTTCGTAGCGGCCGGACGTAGCTCCGTAGACGCCTGCGCGCTACGGACCGCTACGAACCATCTACGAGCCGAGCACAACAAGGAATAGCCAATTCTCACAATACCTGTTGAGTTTTTTTATGCATAAATTATCTTTTTAGAAAAAATGTTTTAACATCATATCAATATCATTATGAAATATTTTTTTTATTTTATTAAAACAATTATAACGCTTACACCATCCTCATGATATTGCCGCAAATAAATTCTCCACTAAATAAAAAACTGCGATAGTTTCATAAATAGCAATTAAAATGATTTCACCCTTTAATTTTGATGAACATTTGATAATATTAATGTGATTCTTCCAAAAGAACAGTGTTCAAAAAAAAAACAAAAAAGCAAAACCTTACAAAAAAAAAAAAAACAAGAAACCATCACATCTATTCATAACTCACGAACTTGGCAAGTCACAGTTTAATGAAAGAAGCTATCGATTCTTTCTTTAATAATGCATTCGTAAGGCCGTGCTCAGAGCAATGACCTCGGAAAGTCGCAGCTCACGGCCCACGTATCTACAGGGTGAAGTAGGTCAGACCACTAGCTTACTGCAAATCCTTTAGGGCTTTAGCAGACATGCTGCTTTCACCATCACCGCTTTTCTAAAGCAGCGACCGATAGAAAAGCGTATATCGCCTAAACACTGAAACATTGAAGCAATCGTTGAATTTCGCTATTCTGCTATATCGGGACCGAACGCAGAGAAGCGCCGAAATGTGACTTACGCTTTTTCCCATGGGGGTAGACAGAAACTACAGAACGTCACCTGCTACGATTATCCTCCTGCTGATATTCCTTTTGCCTCGTCCACGTTAATACATCTGGTCATACACGTACGCCGGTTATTACCTACTGAAATTTTCAAATAGAGAGTTTGATATCGCAATGCAGTTCGAAAAAACCCAAATGACCACGTTACAACTACAAAACATTAATTTATAAAGTTGCAAAGCAGCCGAGAGCCAAGACGCTGGAAATTCATGTCTGTTCAGGGTTTTTACATTATGGGTACCCGAGGGTTTTATCCGACATGGTTATAGGGATGGTCACGTGTCACGTTTAATCCCCTTATGTAAACCTGTGACTTTTATTGTGTGGGTCTTAAAGGTCAAAGTTGAATGTACGGCGCCTTGAATAATAGTGGTCGGTGATCGGGGATTATTGTGTGAACGATTTTGTATGATTGTATACCTACTACTACTACTGGGGTAATGAGATATAAACATTTTTGTTATTGTTGAGAGTTAGTTTGTTTGCAAATAAAGGTCATTGGGCATCTAAAAATATGGAAAACATATCCATGGCGAAAACAAACCTAGGCATCTTGATTACGAAAGAACTTTCGATCTCATAGTCATTTTTGATAGCCAAATAAAAGCAAGGTACTATTAAAACAGGTTGGTAAATAGAGCACTAATAAAAAGTAGATCCTCTTAGTTTTACCACTGCGTTGTCTACTACTAGATAGAATCAAAGTACAATCACAGAAAAAAATCTACCCTCTGCCCTTGGATGTTGGATTTTCTACTTTCGGCGCGGAACTGAACGTTGATTATGCAAGAGTGCGCTTTGATAAAGGCATTCCATTTAGGTATCACCTAGTGTTAATAAAAATAGACGTAAGTAAAGCGGCACTTACTCAGCAGGAGAACTAGTCACAAGAAGCTCCATCTACCCCACCAACTCAATTTACCCCTAGAATGTCTGTCTAACAACTTCCCCCGTAAATCCAGCAGATATCGAAGGACGACTTCTTGCCGAAGAAGATCTGCGAGCGCTGCGTGACTCGGCTGGAGCAGCTCTACGAGTGGCGGCAGAGCTGCCTCAGTACCGACTCTGTGCTGAGGAACTACGCCGAGTCCATGAAGATCGTCACCTCTACTATCAACTTTCAGGTCGGTGGATGTACAAGATCAGTCCTATAGTAAATCAACTTCATGAAAAAAGAAGCTTTTACCTACATTTTGACGATTTTTGTGAACAAAAAAGTGTGGGGAAGTTGTGTTTTTTTCCGATTTCAAGGGGATAGAGAGAGGGTTAATAAAAATTAAGCTAGCAAAGGGCAGTACGCTAGACCTAGCTATACCTATCATATTCGCTTCTTCACGTCAACTGCTGTACTTGATCCTGCTAACCATACACAGTATATTGTCTACATCATGTCGGTCTGCGTCGCCGTATAGAACAGTGAGGCTTGCACGCTACAGGGAAATTGACCATTTGTTGTCATGGCACCAACAGTGCCTTTACTTATTTACAAAACAGGTTTACATAAATACAAGATAATTAAGTGAGCGCTACTCACATCGTATAACCACTTAACCATTTTTTTCTTTTTGTGAGTTTTGTCCTGGCGGATAAATGCTTTTTCTTTCTTTTTTTATACTAGTTTTGCCCGCGACATCGTTTGCGTAGATATTTTAAGTGTATTTTAAAGAAAATAATAATAATGAGTAACCTATGTGCTATTCTCTATCACTGCGCCATCCAGATTCATTTAGCCGTTCTGGCGTGATTGAGTAACGAACATAAAAACTCTCGCTTATTCGTAAGATAATAATATGTGCCAATACATGTGCTCAAATCTGAAATCTATATAGAAACTCAAGACTTTCGCTTCAATACGGTGCACGGTGTTATAAAATAACCACAAGTTCAATATCCTTCTATAAAAGCGTTCCCACTACTGTAACCTACAAAGGAGACCTAAGATAACGTCCCACGTAGGTCTGTAGTATTTTTAAATCGAGCGTGGTCTATAAATAGATGGTAGTACAGTGTAAAAGGTAGGTAGATATTTCCCGCTCGAAGCAGGGAGATGCAGCGTAGGACGCCCCCACGTCGAGACGACCTGGTGAAGGTTGTGGGGAGCGCTGGATGCAGCGCCCTTGAACCCACATCATAACATAGAACCTCTTCCTCGTTCCAAAGGGATATCTGAGGGGGAAAATACCGTAGTATATCTAGTTATGTGGTGAACGCGTTCGGGGTAATTGGGAAATTATATTAAAATCACATCTCAACGTAGGGAGCGCTACGTATCCTTGGAGTGAATCCCGTATCGTATAACTTTTATGCGCTATCTACGAGTACAGTGAACTGCAAAAGTTAGTTGATTTTTGTTCACTTCAAATGTATATTCATTCACATTATCATTAAAAATTCTAGCTTCAAATGTTTGAACTGTATACTTTAATAAGGTTTTGCATTGAATTAAAATTAAGTGGCAGTAATAAAGAATTTACATAAATATTATTTTTAACTCACCTAAAAAAGGAAGAACAGAAACAAATGTACATACTCCTCGTATGGACTAACTGATCTCTTACGTTTTTTCTGACGTACGACGCCTCGTACATTAGGTGTCTTTGTCTAATGGTAATTTAAAAAACACTCCACTTTTTAAATGTGACATCAAATATAATTAATATGTCCACAGGAATTAAAAATTTAAATAAAATTGGCGCCTGAAATTTATGTAAAAAAAAATAATTCACGAAATTCGTTATCACAGATAGTTGGAGCTATAGAGTTTAGTTCAAACAAATAAAACTGAGATGACAATACAACGATACATCTGAATTAAAAAGCTAACTTTGGGAGACCACTGTACTATGTGTTAAAACTAACCCAAAGTAGTCGGATGCGTATCTATAATATATTTTCTCGACCTAGAACTTGCACAAAACACTTTTACTTTGTAATGCTAACAGTTATAATAAAGTTACCTACCTACATTGTTAATACCCATTTCGTAAGTCATAAGAAAAATTACACCAATTCAATCGTTTTCATACAGTAAAAAAACCAGCCGGTGTCGTAACTATTTGGAAGCCAGCCAGACCACTCCCAAACTTAATCATTACCTTTTGTGTATTTAAATAATCTTTCATGTAGTGTTCGGAAAAAGAAGTCACGCTTTTAACAATGTTCAAGGGTTCTATTAGGAATACCAACTGTAGTAAAGAGCCATAAGGTTCTGGTCCCCTATTATATAAAACCCTAAACCCTTATTTAAAACAAAAGGGGTGTACTTTATGGTTTACCACTGTCTCACCCCTCGGGTATTACAGGCGTGATGTTACGTTATGTATTCTAGGCACAATTTCCAAAGCTAACATTTTCTGATAAAACTGAACAAATGATCCATAAACAGAAGGGCTATCCATTTAAATTAGTCACGGTCACATTCCCGATTTGGATGATCACTCTCTCTCTCAAAATGGCGGCAGTATTAATAACTAACGAAGAGTCTATCTATATCAACATTCATCTCTATTTTGGCTCGTAAAGGTCAAGTTATATTGGGGCTTCCAAGGGCGGTTCAGCGAATACCTGTCCATTGGAATGTGAGAATTATTAATACCTATTTATTTGCACTTTTTGGGGATAACTTATATCTTTTAATCGATTTGATTATTGGTCGCGATTATTCTGGAGTTCGTCAAAAGCTTTTTTACCTTATAAGCTGCCTTGGTCGTATTCCAGGCACAAATGGCATAAACACGCATACTCACACAATCTCTGAGGGGTCTGACAGTCCCGTTCTAAATGAGAGGATTAATTTAAACTATATATATTAATGAGATAAAGAAAAACCTGAAAGCAGCAACAGCCGGGCTGGCGAACGAGTGGTCGTTAACTCGATTCCAACTATACAGTCGCCAGCGCATTAAATTACTATAATCTGTCATTTGGTGAAATTTGACAGTTTGTGATATCTTAGCTGGGGACATGTTCCGCCACTTCTTCTTCCTAGCTATAACACTAGGAACTGGTGAAAGGTGGACATTCAGGAGCTTACGTATTTTTTTCAAGTTTAAAAAGTGCTGAATATCAGCAAAACAAAAAACAAATGCCCATCTTGGCTCCAAGACACAAATGTCTGCACGCGACAAACTATAATTGCATACCCAGTACCATTGTTAAATAATCTAGAATATCAGTATTTGCTGTCAGAACTTCGCTCGCGAGAAGAACGGAAAACGACATTGAAAAACAAGTAATAATGAACTTTGAGCCAACTCTTTGGCAAATATTTGAGATGCCGACTGTTCGAATAGACGAGTTCTTGTTATGTTCTTACATTTCCGTATAAGGCCAACTAGCTGAGAACCTTCATAACCCTTCTGGAAGAGAGGTCAACTGAAGAACTTCTATGTGAAATAGCTGATAGCATAAATGTGCCATTTTTAGTAGACATTCACTTGAAAATGTATATCAAAGGCACTCAATTTATCAAAATTTATCGATTTTTGTGTCCTTTATAAATACAACAAAAAGGAAACAACTACACACGGACACACAATTACATTTAATAAAACAGTTAATGAATCATTTGTATATCACCGAGAATAAAGGTAAATGACCAAAAATGTGCTCATTTTCATACGCAGATTACAAGTTACGAGTCAAAATGGGGTCACCGGTCATTTTATTTGTACCCAAAAGATTATCCACTTGCTGCTTTGCGTTGAGTGATAACAACATCAAAACATTATCGTGGCACTTACAATTACGATATATTGTAAAAACATGAACTAAATTATAATAATAGTTAGCTAATATCAATATATTATTGCCAGGATTCTTTCCACTTGACGACAGGCCGTGTCGACGGCGCGTTCGTGTTCCACGAGCGCCTCAAAGAGAGTCAGCAAAAAGGAAGGAGCCCGCAAGGACCGATGCCTGCTGGGGTTGCGGGACTTTTCGAAAGAGATACCGTGGCCCCGGAACACAAAGGGCGATGAAGAAACATAGATGGGTTTTAGTCAGTAAAAGTCTGACACTCCCTTCTGCTCCGCCCAGAGCGGAAGAAGTTATTTGATGACTTCCCATCCGAAAAAAAAAAAGGATTCTTTCCACTTAAGAACATCCTACTTCCTACTAATATTATAAATGCGAAAGTTCGTGAGGATGAACGTTTGTTACTCTTTCAAGCAAAAACTACTGAACAGATTAGGAAAAAAAATTGCACACAGATAGTTTATAACCTGGATTAACCCATAAAATACTTTTTATCTCGGTAGTACATACGATCCTGTGGGACATTCTCGAACTCCACGCGGGCGAAGCCACAGGCATAGTTAGTTCTATAACTAAAGTTTGAACTTTTTTTGACAGCTCTTTAAGTATACGAGCGAAATCCCGGGCAATAGCCAACTTACTACGACTATGCTCCAACTATCTGACTGTCGGAACTTAGTCTGCTGAAGTGCTTTTCAGACTTCCAATCGTTCAGAAAACTTATCGCTGATCCACGTAGGGGCCCCACAAGAAGAGGTTTGGCCACTGAAATTGTTTGATATTTATTAGTTAACTACCTTTAACTAAATGAATTATAGTATTACCCAGGAAACAAGTGCCGACACAATGCACAAACATGTCCAAACAAATGTCATCAAATTCTGCTTGACCCCATCCCCCAGGGGCGACAACATGACGGTTGCATGCATATTTCAACATCATCATATATTCAACCAGCGGTAATTTATACATTGATATTGTGGTTATATCTACAAATAGTAGGTACCTGACGTTAGTCATCGATTCCGCTCTAGATTAGATAAGAAAAATCGATTCACGTAACCTACATTATATTATTTAGGTATACAAACATAACCCATATTGACATCATTCATGACTATTCATGAGTATAGGTAGATACACCTGTTCACTCGGTTTCATTCTCAAGGCTCTTCTTCTCCGAAGCCCGAAATAGCGCCGGAGACAGCGGAACCGCCATTGTACCAGTGTCCTTGATGCAGCAAAGAGATAGAGGTAGATAAATGAATACGAACATATTCTAATGCTGTCAGCTCGTCAGCTATGTTAACTCAGATCTCACAAGATGTTCCCCATTATCTGTTGACAAAGTAAGGCACTTAGATATGAAATGTATTGTTGTCGAGAGTGTAGGCACGCGGCGGGCGATGCACGGTCCGTCGCCGGGTAGCGCCCCTCTCCACTATCGATCGGCGCACCCGACGCCCGGCTCGTATCGACCCACTGCCACCCACCACCCAAGCCAGCTTCTCACGCAAATCTCAACCGTAACCCCTTAAGCTAACGGCAAAAGTTCCGTCTCAGAATCCCCAAAAGGAAACTCCACACGTACCCCGAATTTGAACCTTATTTTAGACGTTCTGTGAACTATTACCGAATGCATATATTCCATTTCCACGTAGCTAGTTAAGTTAATGAATTATCTGCTCTAAAGCGATAGTTATAAGGTTGTTCGCATTGTTGACTGCGCAATACGACTGTTGGCAACGCGGGAATTGGCTACGCATGTCCATGGACGTTTTGTTTTTATGACGCTCCCTGTAATTTACTTACATGAAAGTCTGCTTGTGGCAGATTATATATTGGACTACTGTAATCTGGACGCTTTTGAATATAAATTTTCATGTTATTATTCGTGACACTTCTAGTGTGAATGAAATATGGGACGATTTAGTTCTTCAATTCTCACTATTCTTGGTGACATCGACAGCTATCATCCTTTACGTAGAGCAAGATGTTAGACTTCAGGCACATTTTCCTCTTCCTGTTTGCTCCGGTATGCACTGTATATTATGTACAAAATGCATTACCGCACGCATCCCATCCAAGGTCGAAGGTGGCTCCGTCACCCGAGCTCGGGGGTACCGTTAACCCTGACCTAGCGCGGGAGGTGAAGGATATTCCTACTACGGCCTCCCTCCGCCCCGCGGGGGACCGCACGACCTACCCTGAATACCACTTGCACTGAAACGGTTGAAGCCTTCCCCTCGTCACATCACATGGCTTTCATACAACAGATTATCTAAATACGCAACTTTATTGCGGCGGTTTAAAACTAAGCGGTAGCACGAAACTATAAAGTTTGGAAGGTATATATAAATTGGTCCTTTGAAACGCAAAGTTACGATCGCAACTAACTTATCGCGCTCAAACGATCTTAGTCAACGGAAACGTTTTAAAAGAGGGCTGTAAAAGAGCATTATTTTATAAAGTTCAGTGGATAATGTTTCCTATTAATTTCCGGTTACATCTACATTACTTCCACACGCCATCTTTTGTGACGAATGAGAAACATTTTTTTTTAGAATTCGGTGTCTTTGAATTCGTATTTTTTTATAAAGCACTAACTCTACTGAAATTATTCCCACATATTTTTACTCCCTTTAATAATATTCGTAGTTTCATACGTTTGTTACAGCTTTATGGAGGTGGTTGTGGTTTGTCTAGAGATGATACTTTGAACATCACCACAAATAATCTAGACTAATATTATAAAGAGTATATGTAAGTTTGTATGTTGGGGGCAATCTTCATAACTACTAATCCGATTTCGAAAATTCTTCCAATAATGGAAAGTTAAATTATTTCCGAGTGTCATATGTTACTTATATTTAAGTCCATTTACCACTATAAGGCGAGCGAAACCGTCGGCAAAAGCTAGTGCGTTATAAAATGCTTAGAGTAATGAAATGCTTGTCTTTAACGTACCTAACGTCTTTTGAACACAAGTGTGGAAAGAACCAGCTTTTATTATACTTATTCGAAACTTTCAACCCCCATTTACAAAGTTACTATTGTTACCGGGGAACTAGCCCTGGTAACAATAGTAAGCTAGTGACTAGATTTGACAAACACACACGTGTTTGTACACATACACATGTATCTAATGTTAGATACCCAAGTATCATCCTCACGTAGATAAGATAAATAGATATCTGATCTACGATACGTGTGCGATTAACATATTTATTATATCCCCCCGGCTTTGGAGAAGACATTTCTTACTGAAATTATCTTTATCTTTTTAAAGTGCACATTGATAAGCAAAGATATCGTGTGATAGTATTTAAAATACTTGACTAATCTTTGTATTCTGACATTCTGTGTAGGTCAGTATGATCCGTTGATTCACCGCAAACTAAGAATGGGCACCTATATAATTTTTTTTTTCACTTACGTAACTAATAAAATATACAAAGATGAACAAAGAGATCAGAAACTTAAACGCTGTTAACACGATGAGAGTTTCTCGTCCATCAAAAGACGACAATGTCCAAGCGAGACTCGACAGGCGCTTTAATGCATCCACTTGATAACATTGCCGTCACTTTACTAACGTATAATTTACCCATCTTGAGTTTTTAAAGCTTTCACCAAGCTTCACAAATGAAATGGCAACTTGTACCTTACAAATGTAATTTTATCTCCGATTTCACGTATAGCTGCCCTCAAAGCGGTGAAGGAAAACACCGGGAGAAAACCAGCATGTCTTAAAATAAAAAAAAAAACAAAGTCATGTGACATCAACCATTGCTTTGGGCCAGCGTGGTTGATTATTGCTTACCCTCTCTTACAGAATTGAGACCTCAAAGAACCTGAGAGAACTCTGTGTCCCAGCAGTGGGAACATTATAGGTTGATTATTTCTTTGCTACGCCGTAGAGGTACGGCTACGTCATTATGGTCTACGGCGTAGACCTTAAAGCTGACCGATTCAATGAAGGCGCTATCATCTCTGTTCTCCTAATGTATCACTATACACGCAATTTCACTATGAAATAAACCATTAAAACACAAATTTCTGGTTTACAACGTAAAGTATTAAAAGTTACGACCCTGAAATGAGCGATAAAGTCGGATATGTGTTTTGAATTAAACAAACACGTTACTTTCTTTGTTTATTTTTTGTTTTAAAACCAAGAACGTTTTTCAACAATTGTCAGTTGTAAATAATACAGATGTCATAAAGTTTAGTATCATGTATAAACCTTGGGGTAAAACCGTTAAAGATTATTCGGTCTGTCTGGACTTCTGATCCGTTTCCGGTTTTGTTTTTCAAAGGTAGGGCTGATTTTATTAGAGTAAAAAATAAACTAAAATTGACGTCTGACATTTTTTTAATAACACATACTAAAAACAAGGTAATGTTTTGGTCGTATTCTCCCTAAAACAGATAGACAATGACGACTACAGCTACAGACAAAAATAATAATAATAAATGTTACCGAATAGCTCATGCAGTAAACTGTTAAATTACTTTTTTCTTCACAACGTAGCCTGTAAAGAAAAAAGTAATTTTACAGGTTACTGCATGAGCTATTCGGTAACATTTATTATTATTATTTTTCTAAGAAAATTAAACAATACCTATATATTTCTTCCAACAATATTACAAAACAAGAATATGAGAAAATTACATGTATCAAATAGTCCTAGCAGCAACAATATAACGGAAGCAACACTGGTCGTTTTTTTTTCGGATGCTTCTCTGGGCGGAGCAGGAGGGAGTGTCAGACTTTTACTGACTAAAACCATGTTCCTTCATCGCCCTTTGTGTTCCGGGGTCACGGCAACGGTATCTCTTTCGAACAGTCCCGCAGCCCCGGCAGGCATCTCTTCCTTTTTGCTGACTCTCTTTGAGGCGCGCGTGGAACACGATCGCGCCTTCGACACGGCCTGTCGTCATGAGACGGATGGACAGCGAGCTAGTCCATAGCTCTCCGTCCACAGGCCCGCGCCTACGGTGGCCGGAACTGGTCTTAGGTGGCGATGTACGCAGCATGCCTGTCTAGCTACAAAACTAATGACAATTATTTTGCTTGAATAGCTTTTTCTTGTTACAAGACGACTGTTTTTTTATCGTTACATTACCAAAACAGTACACTCAAATCCAGTCGCTGCATAACAAAGAAACACGTAGAATTTTAATGCACGGAACAGTCTGGATCTTTTCATTACACTTCCAGACAGTATCCTTGTTCTTTACCCAGGTGCGTCGCAAAAGAAAGTGTATGCGATCGATGAGACATGCAGGCTCGCCAGCGGTTAACTTGCACTTACCACTTAGTGCATAGTGACGGCGGAGGGCGCCCGTCTCGAGACCGCCCTACCACGCTCCGCCGCCCTTGGGTTTTCACGACCGCTTCTTCAAGTATGCGCGCCTAGTACTTTCGTTTTGTGCAAGCCATGTTTTTCGGTACTCGATGGATGTTTTTGGAAATTGTAGTGTTTTTTATGACTTAACAGTGATATAGAATGCGTCTGAGTTCTTACTACAATCAACTATGGGATCTTGGAGTAAGATATTTTGTGTAATTTTTATATTATTTAGTGTTCGTACTTCCCGTCTGTAAATTCCCTATGAATTTTATTATTTTATAATTTTCATTAAATTCAAGCTACAAATCATTTAGGAGGTAGTTCCATTGTTTATTAGTGTAGAATTAAACGCGGACATTACACGACACGCGGTCGCTGGTAGTACCGCTCGCTACTGTGACTTGGTAGTGTGTTAATGAACCTAAGTCCTTGATATCCAAGTGTTATTTGATTGTCTTTATCGACTCAGAATTCATCGACTTTCATTCATCATCGTTTATTAGAAATAAACCCCAAATAAGGGCAATACATTTTATTGGAAGGATATCAGTCTTTCTTCGACAATTATTTTTATATTGCACAGTGATATTGTCGTTAAAAAATTTCGTCTGGCTTGATAAAATGTTCAACTAAATTCGTAGCAGAAACCCTATCCTACATTTAAGGATTTCTCAACATCTCGTCAGTTCATATCAGTTTCTCTTACTCATTTTTCACCCTATCTCAGTACCCCATATGCAAACCCTCCGTTTAGGTAAGTTTGTTTTTAATCAGTGCATGAGTGATAAGGTCCCCCGAGGCTTCAGCCCCTATCGCTGTTTCCTCCCTTACCTTTAGGGGACGTCATACCATGAACATTCAAACAAAAGCAAATGTTGAATAGCTATGCATTTTATATAAAAGAGAAAAACGTAATGTATAACAGTGTCATCTGTTTCCTGTCTCCAAATGATACAATGGTGATCCGTCGTTTTGTAAAGCTGGATAGAGATCTCAATTTATAATCAAATAAGCCTAAGGAAGCTAGCATACACATCATTGAAACTTGTGTGTCTTATGGCTATGTTTGTTGCTGGAATATTTTGATTTTCCCAAAATCCCTAAATCGATTTCAACCGGAAACCATCTTACAGCTACTATATTATATAAATGCGAAAGTTTGGATGAGAATGGCTAAACGGATCTGGTTAAATTTAGCACAGAGATAGATTATAGTTTTGAATAGCACATAGGATACTTTTTTATCACACTACACATCTAAATTTCCACGCGAACCAATTCGCGGGCAACAGCTAGTGATGGAGTATCGCAGCAAGGCTGGTTCATGGAGGTTTTGCAGGTGTAGAGGCAGATAATAAAAAGGCAGGCTTTTTATCGACACGTGAATGGATCGGATTTTTATTGCATACTGAATGAATGACAGTTTGTTTGACATGAGGAAACGGAAACTTAAAAATTAAAAAATATATTATTTGTTGGAGTTGCCAACATGCTGGGGTGGGTTTAGCAAATACAGTAATACATTCATTACTGAAGATAAACCAAAATCGAATGGACAAACAGAAACAACCAGTGTTTTAATTACTTACTGAATTTAAATTAAACAAAATAAAACTATTACGTAACTAA